>CM060905.1:776721709-777971709 GCA_030737815.1 Allium fistulosum | reverse complement strand
ATGCCCATCAGAATATGACTCTTTGGAACCTTCATAATGAGATCTCAACCACTCCAATCTAATCTTCTTATCACCACCAAGTACTACAATAGTGTTTCCTTTATCAACTCCAAGATATTTATCTAATATGTCATACGCATCATCATAACTAATTCCCCTGGATCCACTGAGTGGTCCAGTAACAGCTCGGCCTTTATTTGGAAGACCGGTATTGTGTACGACTTCATCTATGGTTATAAACATCTCACCAAAGACAAGATGAAATGTGTTTGTTTTGAGATAAAATCTTTCAACAAAAGCATTGATCACAATTTTATCAGGTTTTTCATAGGCATGCGATATCAATGAGGCAAAATTGGACAAACTAACTACATCCTTTACAAAACTACATTCTTTACTAAGATCCCATAACCTTTGTGTACCCCATGAATATGAATCCTAACAAGTCTAGCACCCCCTTGGTGCCTAAGTTAGAACAAAACTAGTCATTTCAAAATTGAATACATTAGTAATGTAACATATAATTATTTTAGAGTTCCAAATTTAAAGAGCTATATGATCTGCAAATCCCAGGAAGTAACGATGGTACACCTTCAGGCATTGGTATTTCACTGGAAGCTTGCTTCATTTTGTATTTTTTTCCTTTTAATCATTTGCCCTTCGATCTTTATCTACTGCTACCTCTTCGAACATCTCTTCCTCTTCCTCTTCATCACCCTGTTCAACATACTCATAATCGTGATGTTCATCAACATCCTGCTCTCCCTCATTGTCATGTTTGTCAACTCCTACTCTCCCTCCTTATCATGTCCATTACTATAACCCAAATTTGAATTTTGATTTTCATTAACTTTTTGTTCAGATTCATCTGATTCATCATCTTCACCATACTATTTTCTGATTGATTTGCTTTATCATTTAAATTTTGGACCGAATCAGACTGCTCATTTGGTGATTGCTCAACTACTTTCTTTTTCCTTTCCAACTCTAAGCTCCAAATATTTGAAGCCCTATATGGAACATGCATTGCCTTAGAAGTGGAATGTTTACTGCATAACAACATAGAAGAATGTTGTGACGACCATCCTACACCTTCGATGCTCATATAACCGAATAGTGCACTGCTAGAGAATCCGGTCGATGTAGGACGATTGTCAAGGGAAAGAAAAAGAAATAAAGATGAGGAATAGAAAAGAAGAGAATAGAAGAAAGGAGAAGAAAAGAGAAAGAAATAAAACATCACACAATCACATAACCCGTTGTATATCTCACAACGCATCAGATAAAATATAACAGTCATCACAGATACAAAATAGACGAGACAGTAATAACTACATGAACCATATAATAAGAGTATATAGGTTAATACAGTTATACAAAGTAGTAATAGAGTTTATACAACTGATAAATAAACTCAACTGATAAACTATCTCTAATAATAGTAAGTTAAACACTCTCAAGGCTCCACGGTGTCACACAGCGGAATAAACAATAATAAGTCTCAAAATATAAGTATGAGAAAGCGTCACCTCCTACTAGTCCACCTGCACAGCTCCAATTGTTTTTTACGCCTTCTATCTAGCCTACTCATTTAAGAATACCCGAGACAATAAGAAGTAAAGCATAAAACCTCAAGTCAGACAACAGTATGGTGTGAGCGATAAATAATCTCAAAACACTATAAAAGTCGATATAGCATATGGAACAGAGGGTATACGAATCATACCTTACCTATTCTGACAACCAAAGAGTTAGCACATAACATCAATAATATGCTACTCTATAAATGTCATAAGGGGTACACCATACTTAGTAAACTGTCGGGGTGCCTGGGTATCTCCATCCACAATACCTACTCCATACTAAGCAAATAGTCAGAGCGTCTAGGTATCCCTATGCCCAATACCTACCTCGTGTAACATCCCTAGGGTGATAGGTGGCTAGTGAAGCAACCATACCAAACATAACATCCATCAAACAATACAAACAGTCACCCAGTGTGCCTTGGATATATGGTATTCATATGGCCACCTACATAGAGCCAAAGATTACTCAACGTCTCTGTTCCTCTATACTCGAATCCATGACACTTAGTAGGATAGGAACTAGACTACACCTCCATAGACAACCAAGGGTACAATGGGTCTGCACCTCTAAGTGAGCATCCTCACATACCCCCCTCCCCGCTTTAGGAGTACACTGCGAAACCTACGAGCATCAATCCATTTGCACACGTCATCCATAGCCGAGCTCATCTCGAAACCGTCCATACAACTCCCGTCTGAAATGATCATGGTTGGGAACTACTCTAGACAACCATCATAAGTCATAGAGTGTCATCATGCATCCCGTAACCTTCCTCCAGCAGTTTCATCAATCTGACTCATCGTTGCCTACTCTACATCCTGAAGTACAGTTGTCCATCATCGAAGCCGTCACTTCCCATCATGAAATCATCATCATCGAACCATGGGGTCATCGCATCGAAGCATCACATCTTCACTTCACTGCCAGAACCACTCGTTGAAGAGTAGTAACACCAAAATCGAACGTCGAACGAATAAACCATCACATCGTGCTCCTCGAAGCCTCTTCATCGTCCATATCAAAATTGGCCAAATTGGCCATCATCAATAATGGTAGATATCGACCACTCCAGAGTAATTGATAATGACCACATTGGTCATGTACTTAACCAAAAATGGTTAAATACAAACCAAACGAAAACGTTTGACATCTTCTTTGAAGTCCGAAGCACATACCGAAGTCCGTCGTCGTTCATCTTCAGACCAGTCAGCACGCACAAATACTCCTCCGCATATTTATCCCATCCATTTGACTTTACCATCATCTTTGTGCTCAATCGAAATGTACGAAACACTATCACAACATTTGAGTCCCTATCGTGTGTGCATTTGATCGATATACACTAATCTCTATCTAATGGGATTTTCCTATATCGCCTTTGAATGGCGTTTTCAACCAACTAACAAATAAGCAGACATGCAACCAACAAGCATAGAAATGTCTATAATAACCTACCTACATCTATAATAACACAATACAATACATCCAAAGCAACCAATAGGGGATTAATATTGGTAATAGCCTAAATATATCAATATCATCAAAATAGCGTGTCAATGGGAAAAATATGATATGTAATTTAAAATCATCTTAAAACACTTTTAATTCTTTTTATAAAACAATATGTAGGTTTAGATATACTAGAAATCACAGTTTAAGGTTGGGAATCATTTCAAAACGTTGTTTTAATATCAATCATAGTATCGTAAAAGACAATATCACTCACCTCAACTAAATCTATCCAAACTAGCGCCAAGTTATAGAGCTCTCCACCATAAGCACAGTGTAAGAAATGGTGTCCAAAATGGATATCGCATGCAAAAGATATGGAATATATAAGTATTGGACTATTTAAACGACTAATTAATTTAACTAATATTTAATTTAAGCTAATTACCTAGATTAGAGATAATCCTTTTTCCTTAAGCTAGTGCCTGTATGTGCACATCAAACCCATGGAAATGCTATGCATGTTTCTCCCCCTCCTTCAAGCTATGCTCCACTAGATCGCGCACCGTCAGCTGCAACACGCTCCACTCCATACCTACTTCATAATGCACCCAAGCCCGGCCACCCTTGACCCTCCTAGCAAAACACGACTCCACTAAGCCATACACGACAATAAAATGTTGATTTTCAATGAAAACCACTAGATTTGATAGGACTTTGTGAAAAGATGCTCCTCAGAAGAGCATCGCAACGGCCACCTTCATCTTGCCTGATGCTTCCTCCTCGACCGACAAACTCGGACCCTAGTTTGTCAACTAAAAGATCGAGTGTAGCCAAGTATGACTGCACACTACAAAAGTGACATGGGCTGATGATTTTTCTAATACGAATGCAATGAGACCGGTTTAGGAATTTTTTGTGGAGTGGTCTGCCAGATATTAATTTTTGAAATTCAATTTGGAAGGCAGTCATTTTCTTCTTCCTAGAGATAATGTATTAGTACACAGCCAACTAGGATTTAGGGTTTGGGTGATATAAATAATAATGTATTTTCTTTTAATTAAATTCTCAAATAAAATGGTCGGGCGTTTTGAGCTTGCATGATTAAACAATGCGCCTGATCGCAACGAAACTCGTCCGCGTATATCACCTCATTTTTTCAGTCCCGATGGTATAAATTTTATCGCCATCCAAGACAATGCTTTGTGATGATAATTTCACGCTTTTCGAGACCGTTTCGACCATCAGATTGTTCGATCTCCAAATATAGCAACCATTATACTCATCTTAATTCGCAACATCGATAAGATCTCAATGGAAGTGGTCTTAAGTCCTGATTCAATCGTATGTGAAAAATCATATTTTTAGGACCGTTAATTAATTAACAATTCAATATTTAAATTAATTATTTAAATATCCAACCGTTAAAAATACAGGTCGTTACATTTTCCCCTCCTTAAAAGGATTTCGTCCTCGAAATTCCAAGGATGAAGCAATACAATCCATCACCCTCATATAAGCAACGATACAAGAAAAATCGTTATTTATCAACTCACGACAATAATCACTAAAAGTGATTACAACAAAGGGATTAGACTTGGAATCAGCTGGATCCATCATCATCATCCCTAAGTACAATCACTATCAAATCTGAAATCAATGTGGCTAAGCCAAACGTCTAAGTCACACACTTATTTCCAAAGAAACGATCAATGAAAAACAAAAGTGCCAATTCATTAATCGAAAGGCAAATAAACTAAATATCATATATTACCGATCTCTCAACTATCGACATCGTCTAATATCATATACATTGAATTTTCTCTCAATTTTGGTTTATGTCACGGAAAATTTCGATAGCACCTCCTTTGTGCGCCTAGGTCTGGGAAAAATCCTGATACAATATAAACACACACACACACACACATCTCATATATGAGGCATCTCATATCTGAGGCGTCTCATTTCCGAGGACAGCCAAACATATATAACCAAATCTACACTACAAGTGTTACATACCTCTTTTATAGCAAGAGCATTTTTATTTAGATTCAAGTATAAGCGGGTAAGAATCCAAATAGCCAACATTTGCTTCCATGTACCTGAATATGTATTCGACAAAGAGGATTAAGCACAATAGTAAAATCATCATGTAAATAAGCATACTAAATCATATATATGGCAATCATCTTAAATAAATGTGCTATACCAAAATATAACTATCCCCCATGCCTAATAACCAGATAAGCAAAAGTAATCGTATCAAGTGCTAACAATCAGACATCAATAGGCACATATAAGATCAAACATCAAAAATAACATCCATGCCTATCCTAGCATGTAGGATGCTAAACTATCTAGTATAAAACATCAAATTTGATATCTAACTTGAAAGCTAGCAAAAAATAGAAATCTCCCGTAATGAAGAGCTCCGGACAAGCGGTCTGCATGCTCTCATCGGTCTCTCATGTGAAATCGCCTTCGCTTTTGCTCAACTGAACCTATACTACTCCATCGCCCTCCTCTCTATTTTGTATCATGTCTATCAGTATGAATAGGCCTACGAGGTCTCAAATTTCCTGGTTCAATCTCGATAACGTTTAGTTAATTTGGTGCCAAATTTCCAAACGCCTCTTATAAGTTCTTCCAAAACCCACTAGTGAATAACATGTTTCGGCCACTTACAATGCTCTTGGCACATAATGGAATTTGAAATTCTTTATGGATCGAGTAATATGAATAATTGTCTAGATTATAAACTTATGCAGAATATAAATATAAAAGTAAAGCAATAAAGTAAATAACACCATAGATTTTATACTGGTTCAAACTTCCGTTCTACTTCTAGTCCTAGATTTCTTCTGGAATTAACTAGCAACGTCCTTACTTAACCCGGAGGAATAGGTATTACAACCGCTTGAGCTGCCAAATTGAACTTTGTGCCTGAAATACTTCTAACAAGACTTCGTCTGCAAAGTATGTAGAATTGTTTGTGACTTCTTGTGTTCTTGTATAGCACGGATTAGCCAATAAATACAACCTCCCTATAATATTCTTCTTTGTGGTATAATGTGTGCTAGTGGAGAAAGGAAGTAATTTGATTACAAGAAAATATTCTTAAATGAATGTGATCAAAAACTTAAATAAATATCGTGAATTGAATGCTTGAGAGTAAATCAAGGTTGAGATAGAAAGAATTGTAAAAAATCAAGTAAATTGAATCTTTGAAATGAATTGCTTTATATAGATTATCATTAGTTGCAACCGTTAGAGGAATGATTGCAACCATTAACGAAGAGGTATAACTCTTTATGGAGAATAACATCTATTCAGATAATTTGAAAAATATGGCTATTATGATCGTTCAGTTGAATGAAAGAAAAAAACCAGTCGATTAGATAGACGTTTTAATAACCAGAAACTAAGTAATCCAAAGTAAGCTATTTCAATCGACTGAAATTATTGATTCAGTCGACTGAAATTGTTGATTCAGTCGACTAACAATATATTTAGTCGACTGTTTTGACTTTTCAGTCATTTGAATCTATTGATATAATATATTTTTACTTTTTTTGAGTCAATCGACTGAAATGGGTGTTTCAATCGACTAACTGATGCATATTTTGATTTCTCTGATGAATTTGTGATTGTGTATGTTTGTATATACCACTAGAAGAAATTTTAACAATTTATATATCTCTAAACTAAGACCCTATGACTTATACTACATAATTGTGCCATCATGGTCTTCTTTTTGTGGATCTTTTCCTGTGCAATTGGTTAGTATATGCAAAATAATGATGTATAGTTGTTACTATCAAAATACCCAAAATAAGAGGTTCTAACATTCTTTCCCCTTTTGATGATGACAACTATATATTTTAAAGTAACTGATATAGATTAATTTAATCTCCTTCTATTGAAAAGAATTTATTCTCCTCTATTGTTAAGAAGTAGATATTCTCCCCCTTTGTCATCGACAAAAACATAAAAAAAGTAAGTTGAAACTAATAGGAGTAAATTTGATAAAAATAAAAAATAAGAACGTTTCATAATCACATAATAGTAAAAAAATTCACATAATAACAAAATTTGTTACAATGACTATTATAAGAATAAGACTTACAGTGACATAACATAACAATCACAGAACAGTAAAACAATTCACATAATAACACAATTTGTCAAAATGACTAACAGTGACAAAACATAACAATCACAGGAAACAGGAAAAAAACGACAAAAATTATATAATTGTCTTGTTTATGAAGTAAGAAGGTTTGGTAGAAGTAGAAGTAAAATTAGCATACATAGGTGATAAAAGATAGTACCATCATAATCAAGGCTCGGTAGTCATGACTTCCGCTAGTTTCTCCATTCTCAACTGAGTCTTCTACTTCTTCTTCTTCCTCGGATGTTGTCCAAGTTAAGTGCTTTGGGTTTGGAGGAATTTGTTTGAATGGTATATATGCGGAGGAGGTGAAGCACATGACATTTTATCCTAAATTTTGTTCAAGAATCCTTTAATTCGATCAAGCTTGTTATCCATCCTAATGATAGTGTGCTCATCATGGGAAAGTTGTCGATTAAGCTTACTTTGGTTGCAGGAGAGAGTAACATATGCCTGATGTGCTTGATGTTCCAAAGATATTTCTTCTATGTCATCCTCATCACATTGAGGCTGAAGAGGTGGAGGAGCTTGAGAGGAGGAAGCTGCAGTTTGGCAGGTTCGGGACGGCCGACTTCTCTATTTGCTTTCCATTGGTCGAAGGAAATGATATTGTGGTGTTCGACTCTTTGTGGAAGTTTCATGAGATTGAGATTTTTTTAGTCTAAACAACCAACTGTAGTGAATTCTGAATTTGGGAGAGGAACTTGAAAACTCACTAAGATACACATTATATATTCCCCATAATGGATTGTTTTGGCTTTTCGGTTATGAAATGTTGAAAACTCATCCATGACTACTTTTTCCCAATTCACATTTCGATGACCATATAGTGCATAGAAATCTTGGAAGTTATGTTCATAAACTACCTCATAAGGTTGTATGGAATGAGTAAGTACTATATGTAAAATTCTAGATTTTGGACATAAAAATTTTTGCTTTCAACATTTCCAAATAATCAACTAGAAACAGATGACTAATTTCATCACGATTGTTCAAATCTACTTCAATGTCATCTAAGTCTTCTCCTTCCAGAGGGCAATTTAAAATAGATCCCAATCTTATAATAGGTAGGTTAATTTTGACAGCATAAACAAGAGTCCATATAAATTTTTCTCTATTGTGTTGATTCATCAAATCTAAGTTTAAATTAGCATAAAACAATTTAACCAATAATGGTAAATCTTGAGGTTGTTGGCTTTAAAGTTAATGAGATCATCAATGTGATTTACTTTAGTGAATTCTCAAATAGTATATCCTCTAAAATCTCTAAACTGGATGAATGACCCTTCAAAAATCCTCATGTTCATCATGTTATTGAACCTTTGGACAACAGCATCGTTGTATAGCCATCATCTGATTTGAGATTCAGATGGTCCACTGGATGTAGATGTTTTTCTTGAACGTTTTGGAGGCATTGAATTTGAGTAATGAGGAAGAAATCTGAATTTATTGAAATGTTTGGAGATGGAGCTGAAAGAGTAAAGTCAAAAATTGTGAGGAACTGAAATAGATTTTAGGTTTTGAATGGCAGATTTCTCAAAAGACGTGAAGGTGAATAAGTATTTGGGTTTTTAAAAAATGGAAAACTGCTCGATCAGTCGACTAGTAGTGCTTTTCAATCGACTGGTCAAAGGGTGGAATTTTTGTATCCCATATTCAATCAAATGAATTAGCAATCAGTCGACTACTTAGGAGTAATATTTCTGGAATCGAAATTTTTTGTTTTACAGAGTCGACTGAAAGTAATATGTAGATGACTGGTTTAAAAAAATTGAAGTGGACCAATCGACTGAAACTGGGAGTCGGTCAACTGACCTAAAATATAAGTTTGGAAGGAGGTAGAATCTGTTTACAAAGTCGACTAAATATTAATTCAATCGACTGAATTTGGGTTGCTAATATTTTATCCTCTCATTCAATCGACTGAACCTGTTGTTTGTTTAAATATTCAGTTTTTTATAACACTTTGTTTTCAAGGTATGTTTTTAGTTTTTCTAAAATATTTTATGTTATATTTTATTTATTTTAATAGAAATAAATATAAGTTTATTTAAATATATAATGAACTTGTCATATATACATATATACATACTTAAAATTTATTTATTTTTACTCAGCTCGGATTCTTCTTCGGGAAAATGTTCCCATGGGCTAGGTTCAATCTTTGTTTACCCATTCAAAGGCTTAAGGGGAGACCATATATTTGTTCACACCGGGGTATGATTCCAAACGTTGTTTGATGGTCCTTGTTCCTAAGAGTTTTTTGGAGTGGAGTCATATTTGTTTGCTGGTGTTTCCATTAGTCGAGGAGAATGATTTCGTATACTGTTTTTCGTTGGTGAATGTCCGTAGATAACCAGAACACATCTTTCCAGAAAATTTAGACGTGCTCCTTATCTTTTTCTCTTATAATACATCTCCTTCTGTACTCCCATCATTTCTTGTTGATAGTGAAAATCTCATCCATTTTGGTATTGTAAGAAGATTATTCAAGGTTGATTGATCATTTGACTTTCTTACCCTTTGGAGAGTAGCCAATGTGATATGAAGGTGACAAAATGATATTAACTGAAGATGATTTATTTGATGATGGTGTTGTTTTATTTGGAATTGAATTATTACTTTTAGAAGATGGTGAACTATAATCGATTGCGAAGTAAGTTGAATCATAGCTGGAATCCATTTGAAAATTTTATTTATAATATGTTATATAAGTTTGGTTAAATTAGAAATTTTTTTTTACATACAACATGAGTTTGTTAAATTTGATTTGTAAATTATAGGTTGAGAATATTTCCAATTTTGTAGGAAGACATTTTAGTTCCCTAATTTTATCTTTTCTAATTTTTAATGGATAGTATATGTTTAAGTTAATGACCATAAAAACTTTTAATGGTTATTAAATTTGTAGAAAAACTTACTGTAATTCATGTAGAGATATAATGCTAAGTTCATGTCTTAACTTAATAAATGAATTTTCATTTAGTGGTTTGGTGAAAATGTAACGATTTGATTTTTGGAAGACATAAAATCAATCGATATTATGTCTTTTTCTATGTTATCACATAGGAAGTGATAATGAATATCAATATATTTAGTACGAGAATGGTTTATTGGATTTTTTGATAGGTTAATAGCACTTGTATTATCGCAATAAATTGGAGATTTATAAACGTATATTCTGTAGTCACGAAGAGTTTGCTGCATGTATATCACTTGCACACATGCCAAAGCAGCAGATATGTATTCCGCTTCACATGCCGATAGTGAAACATAATTTTATTTTTTACTAAACCACGATATTAGCAATTGTCCGATGAAGTGGAAAGTACCACTTGTATCCTCCAAAATTAGCATCGTTGTATGGTACAAGTTCGAAAGGATAGTCTTTTTAATAGAAGAGGCCATAGTCTCTAGTGTTGCTTAAGTACCGCAGAATTCGTTTCACGGCTCGCAAATGTGATTCTTTGGGATTTGCTTGAAATCGTGCACATAAACACACACTCATTATGTGTAACGACCCAGAATTTTGAACAAATTAAATTGAAAATATTTAATTAATTTTAAATATTTGAACGATGATTTAATTTGAATTCCCAATATAACTTTGAAATTGGCGATAAAATTATAAAATTTAATCTGTTGAATGTTGAATAAAAATTTAAATCTTCAATTTAAAGTTGAAGAAAAATATTTTGAAAGCTTTTAAAATTCGTATTGACAATACCGGAAATAATAGAAGCTTCAGAATTGAATTGTTCAGTGATTTGTTCAGTTTTGAATTTTATTGTTTGAATCGATATTTAAAAATAGTGTTCCGGAGTACAGCCTCGGA
This sequence comes from Allium fistulosum, assembly GCA_030737815.1. Lineage (NCBI taxonomy): Eukaryota > Viridiplantae > Streptophyta > Magnoliopsida > Asparagales > Amaryllidaceae > Allium > Allium fistulosum. Next base: position 777,960,667 of record CM060905.1, on the reverse strand, counting down.
ATTCGACAAAACTAGTTCCATTGGGTCCGTAATATCGAATTATTATCGGATTCCAAATTTCATATTTTTCGGTGTTGATACGTGAGCACACGACACATTAACGCGTTGAAAATTTAAATTGAATTCAATTTTAAATTTAAATTTTTAACTAAGTCAAACATCAGCACGTCTTCTTCCCTTACCTCACGCAGAACACGTTGAGGAATTGTGCAAAAGCATGCCTCGTTCGATTTTTAAATATCTCGTTCCCTTTTCTTCCTCTTTAAGCCTTCAGTTCAACTGAAACGAAAATTCATTCGTTTAAAGAAAAAAATGCCGCTCATCTTCACCAAAATTTTCTTCTCCCCTCCTCTCAGTAAAATCAAAGAAATAGGGCGAAATAGATAGCGAGCCTTTTCCGTCCCCTCCTTTAATTTCGCCTTTATTTCAATCAACCCAGAGCGTTCAGTAAATAGATAGAACGAAAACGAAATCATCTTTTAAAAATGGAGAGCCACTTTTGTTTGAATTCGAAATCGAAAGAGGGGAGATCGGCGATCGAACTCGTCTTCGAGTCGTCTCCTAGCACGCGAGGCCTGGGGTAATCGAAGGGAAGAAGGTTCTCATCTGGAAGCATGGTCGAATCAAAGAGCGACTTTGGGATCGCCGTGGGGAAGCGGCAGGTCATGGCGAAGGGGGTGAACTGTTCGAGCTCGAATCTGGGTATGGGAAGAACGACTTCGAAGAAGGATTTGTTGATTATCAAAAGGCGGGAGGGTTAGTGTCGCGACGGCAAGTCAGGTCTCGGCGTCGTGGTCGATTGGGGTTGCCGCAAGGTCGTACTCGGCCAGAAGTTGAGGTAGCAGACGTGGTGGATTTTGTCTTTGTTTTGATGAGGGTGGATTCTCTGGTAAACTCTTTTCCCAATCCGAGTTTTAACTTAATCGAAGTTAGTTTAAAAAAAATAAAAAATATATGTATATATGTATAGGTAAAGAGAGATATATATATGCATGTTTTTACTTACTGTAAAAAGAAAAAAAATATATACAAGATTTGGAAAATATAGGATTTAGATTGAGTAGTTTATATAAAATCAGATTTTAAACCCATACAGATTATTTTTATATAAGTGTATATATGTATATAATTTCAAAAAGGAAAATGTCTAGTTTAAAATTTAATCACTAGTTAATTAAATTTATTGAATGGAAAATTTATGGTACGATTAGTTGAAATATTAATAAATCACGTAATGTTTATTCAAGGTTCAAAAATCGGGAAGAAATAAGGTAAACGATTTTAATTTTATTTATATAAACCTAAATTTGAATATTTCAGTAAGATAAACAATTCTGCTTTTAAATTTATATGTATATTTTTGAAGTGTGAAAATAAAATAGATAATAGATATATGATGAAGGTAGTTTTGTTTAATAAAACTTATTTAATTATTTTTATCAAAGGTTATTTAAAAAGGGAACTTAGTTTTAAATTTAAATTTTGTTAAATAAATTTATTTAAAAGAAAATAGTTAAAAGTAAAATCATCAGTTGGATTAAAGTAAAATAAATTGTAAAACGAAAATTTATTATTCGATTATTTTGAATATTGATAAACTGTATAAAACTGTTTGATACAAGGTCTAAATCGAGAAATGATCAGAAATGGAAAATGGACTGCGAAATAAAAAGCTAAGGTGAGATTTTTCTCACTCAAAATAAATTTTGTATTGCAGTTATTTATTGACTGATTGACTGCTATTGGATGTGATATTAGATATAGTAGGATATTTCTATATATAGCAATATATACATATTGGCATATGTATATATTGGATTGATTGATTTCCCGCCTTATATAGCGGATGAGACCCTATTGCGCCGTTAGTAAGCGGATGATTTTTATAAATCCTATATACCGCGATATTCCACCTCGAAGTGGAATTGGTATTGTGCTAACGTCTGTGGATGCAGGGAAACAGGTTGGAGGGATCCAACTGGATTCCTCACCAGCATTTATTTAGTTACAGATATTGATGTATATTTTGTTATCATATTGATATATGATATTGAATGTTGTGATTGACTAATTGGTGCTGTTGCATCATCGGATTCAAATTTTGAAGTTTAAAAATAACGATTTTTACTTTAAAAAGGATTTTGAAGTAATTTTTGAAAGTAGACGTTTTATTGAATTTTTGAATTGATTTACTTTAAATAAAATAAACGTTCAAATTTTTAAAGTTATAAAATTATGATGTTTGTAAAATATAACCGAAAGATAAAATTTCTTTTGAAATAAATGGTTAAGTAATTTATAAAATGGTTTGAATTGGGATTTTTGAATGATTGAAACGATGTATATAAAAGATGTATAAAATTGATTTTTATAAATATAAAATATTGGGATTATAAAATGAGTTTTAATAAGTGTTAAAATGAAGAATAAAGGGATTGTATAAGTGAACGAAATTTTATATTTATAAATTATGAAGTTACAAAATAAATAGATTTTTGTAAAACAAAAGATTTATAAGTGATTTACTTATAAATTGGGTTTCGACATTTTAATTGAGATTTGTGAATAAGTATGAATGGTTTATAGACGAGATTTATAAAATATATATTTTATAAATCCAAACAATGGAATTTTAAACGTAGTTCGGTTATTGTAAAAAAATAAGATTTTAAATGAAATCTTATAAGGAATAAGATTTAAAAAAAATTTTGTGAAGCTTTAAAGGAACGAATGTTGTAAATAAATGAAGTATAAGTACTTAACCTCTAATATGGACTTTTGGTATATAAAGTTGAGTTATAAAATGAATTGAATTATAAAGAAGATTTATAAATCAAAGTTGTTATAAAATAGAAATAGAATTTATAAACGTTGTTTTATAAATTCGAAAATCAATTGAATTTGATAAATTAAATATAGGAGATTATTAAAGAAGATATATTCGCGATTTTGGATAGCGAATTATTATTGAAATAAAATGTGTAGAGATGATTAAAATTTGGTTAAGTGAATTATATTCATGATTTTGGACAGTGAATATATTATTAAATAAAATGGATTTATTTTTGAAGAAGTGATATTAAAAGTGAAGTTAAACATTTTAAAGATGTTTTAAAATGTATTATGAATCGAAAGCATAGATTTCAACATTTATTGTTGAAATAGACGTTTTTCGAGGAAGAAGGAAATGGTGGACTATAACACTGTTGTTATAGTAAATGATTTCTGAAAGGAAATGTTTTTATATAGTATTGGGATTTACATATCTATCTAAATTCCGAATCCCTATACTAAGTGATTTTGAGTCGTCGTAACGATGTTTTACGTAACATTCATTTTGACTCAAATAAATGTTATTATAGTAAATGATTTCCTTAAAGAATGAATTTATACTTAAATTTGATTTAAGTATATTGAATATTTTCCAATGTTGAAAATAAAGTATTTGTGAAATACTTATTATTAAGTAAGTAAGGAAATACTTTTCCAAAATGAAATGAGACGTTTTAGAAAATTTATCTTTGAAAAGATAAATTGAAAGTGAATATTTAAAATCGATTTGAAAATCGTATATCAGTAGATATTTGAGAATATAAATTCACTATAGAATTTGTAAAAGAAATGGGAATTCGTTTTAAAAATAAATATCGATTTATTTTTGAAGTGTGGAAATTTTATATCTAGTAAAGATATTTTGGAGATTAAATAATTTGAAAAATTATTTGGAATCTGATGATGTTGCGCATCTTTATTGATAGTTAAATAACCGACTATCAATAATTACCTTGAATGGGTATTTGTTGTGATTTGATGAATTTGAATGCCACACTTATTTTTGAATAAGCGCTCACTATTCGGGTTAGCCGGGAAAGGACCATGGGGTCGTATAACCCATTCCCAATATGTGATACGTTGTTATGAATTGCATTTGATGACCGGTGTTGAAGACCGGTGTTGAAGACCGGATATTTTTGAAAACGGAAGGATTACCGTCGAGTTACTCTACATCGGCTGATCTCCGATTTAGAGGTTTTATCACCCTTAGTGACGGGAAGTCCGGAAGTGATTGAAAATTATCCGGAATTGCAAGGGCTTCGTGAGAAGTGCCTTCGGTTCTGTTCGATCCCAGAACAGACTTGTATGGATTGTATGTCTGACGTTACAAATTGAGATATAAAGCTGATTTCTTTCAAATACATTTCTGTTGGTGGCGGAGAATTTATTCTCTTAGCTTAACACCCTTCTCTGAGACGTACGAGCTCAGAGGTTATGTAGTTGAAATTTATCAGCAATATATTCCCAATTTGGTAACGTGACATGCTGAGTGTTGCTGTGTGATGATCAGTGTTTGATCATTTGTGATATGATCATTTATTTGATCATTTATCTTTGTGATCATAGGTTGATCATTTGTTGACCCAAGGCATGGCTTTGTGAACAAAGCGTAGCTTTGTGGACGAGACTTCGTCGAGCCTCACACCCCGAAATGGTTAAAACAGGAAGGATGCAGCAAGGTTCTAGGGAGTAGCGCCCCTTAGTGTATGTCATTCCTTCTGGATAAAGGTGGTATCATGGTATGGAGCCCAGATACTTAACCTATGTGGTTACTGCATTATTATTTTTATGTGGTTGTTGGAAATCGAGGATCCTCGGGAAGATCGGTGACGATCGGGGGATGGCATACGCGTGTCAGTAGTTACCTATTTTTGCAGAGGTAACCCGGCCTTGTGTTGGCAGAGATCCGGTTAGGTTCTCAGGACGTCATTCCAGAGGCGTTTCCATGTGTCAATGGGAAGTTCCTTGGCCTGACCATTTGTTGGAAATCCAAAGAAACAATACGTGACGTGTACGGTTTTAGTTGTAGAACCTGCCATTTAATATGGTAGCTATAGTAGGCATACTATAATGGTACCTATGTCGGCTAAGATTAATATTCTACTTTCGAAATGTTTTCTACACTATGCACTAATAATAATATCAAAAATGATTTGATTTTGCGTAGTAAGCATCTTTGACTATCATAAGGAGAAATCTTCTCCAATTCTGCATTTGCATTGTGTGTATGGCAGGAGGCCTTATGGTAGTTTCATTTTCCAAAAGCATTGCGAAATTGACTTTAAAATCTTCCTGTTGTTTGTTTTAAAAATAACTGTTTTACGATCTCACACCAGTCACCATGACTGATTCGAAGTTTATTGTTTCCCTTCTAATCTCTGGGTGCCCACCAATTTCCACACGGGCAGTCTAGAGTTAGATTATTATGGATATTGTGGAGCTTTGGAAGCAAGCTGGATGGCGAGACGTAGTATTTGTATCTGATATATTTATTTCGCTGTGTATTCTGTATGAGGACAAGTTATATAACTGTCCATTGTTGTATTGGGTTGTATATTGACTATGTTGATGTATGTATAAACTGATATAGTTCTTTGTTTAAAAGACTAGTGATTATCTATTATATTTTTGTTCCGCTGCGAATGTGAGATTCTGATATTGTTTCTGTTTCTGATGTTGTTCCGTTGTTCTTCTTTTCTTTTTCTTCTATCTTTTCTTCTACCTCTTCTTTTAAAAACCCTAAGTATTCGGTTTTCCGGTATTCGTTGCTCGGCAGTTGATACAGTGGACGTATCGATGTCGATTTTCGAAAGTCAAAGAATCGGGTCCTTACAACGTGGTATCAGAGCATATGGTTAAGCGACAACCCTGCTCTGTTTTGTGTTACTCATTAGAGATAGAGTCAGTAGTACTCTAGAATGAGTTTGAGTGATATGAGCGCGTATTTGTTAGTAAATATGAAATTGTTTTGTATTGTGTTGACTTATCGGTTGATTGTTTATAGATTCTGGTCGGTGCAGTCTAGCTAACTGTGTTGATAGGAGTTTCTAAACTGTAAACAAGGTAAACTGACACAGTATTGTTTTAAATAGGGTAAATGAGATAATTTTACCCAAACTATTTTGTATATAAAAGAAATTATTTTCTGTAAATTATTACAGTATATGGTTGCATGATTGTTAGAAGCGATAATATTAAATTATTATCGTTTAATTTTGAATTTGAATAAGAAATTAAAATCGTAACTCCAAAGTTAAGAAATAAATTCACATACAAATGGAATTTAAGGATGTAAATTATAAATGTGAATTGGAAGCATAAAGAAATGAATTCATATATGAATAAAAAAAATTGTGAATATAAATTGTAAATGAATTTATAAATGAAACGGAATTCCAGAGAAGTATTTGGAAATGTAATTGAAAGAATTTGAAAATTTGTAGATTTGGAAAGTTTAAATCCTTTTTGATTTGAAAATGAATTTCAAAGATTTTGAAAAGTATTTTGGAGAGATGAAAGCTCTAAACTCTTTTCGGTCGCTGGAAAATAATTCCGATGATGATCGCGACATCACCGGTGTTCATTTTCGGGTTTCCAAAAGAGGAATTGCTGCCAAATTGTTTTAAATGGGAGTTATTTGAAAATTTTGGATTTTGTTTTAGAAAATTCAAAGGAAAATTTGAATTGTTTTAAAAAAAATGATTTTTGAAAGTTGAAAAGACTCTGGAATCCTATTTTAAATATTTATGAAATAAGAAATGAGTTGATAACCTATAAAAATTGAATTTTGATAGAATAAATCTAACTTAAAAGATGGAGTTAAATAAATGTAAGTATAGGTGAATCAATTAAATGAAAGTGAAATTGAAAGTTGAGATTCATTTTGAGGTTGTAAGCAATAAATTGAAATTGAAAAATGAAATGAGACTTGAATCAAGTGGAATAAAATCCAAACCTGAGAAAAATAAAATGGATTGAATCTAAATAAACTACTTTGATAATTAATTCATGAAATAGAAGTTGAATTAGTGAAATTAAAACTTGAATTGTGAACTAAATAAAAGAATGGTTCGAATTTGCAAACATATTCAAGTAAGTAGAAATAAATTTCTGAATGAATGGAATTTACAGTTGCTAGTAAATAAAATTAAAGATGAATGTTAAACTTTGTTTTGAATTTGTTAGTAAATGTAATTCAAGCTGAATATTGGAAATTGAAATTTAAAATGAATTAGTGAATGAAACTAATATAAAGAGTGATATGAATTAGTAAATGAAAGATAATCGATAAAAAATTCAATATTCAGAATAGAAAATAAAATTGAATTCAAATAGAATTGAAATTGTGAATTGAATCCAAATTGAATTGAATGGTAAATTTAATTCAAATGAGAAATTGAAATGCGAAATTGAATGAAAATGAGTATATAAACTTCAATAGTGAAGTAAAAATATATAAGAAGTAAGTATCAAAATTTTGTAATGGAATTTGCAAAATGATTTGAATGCTGTAACTAGATATTATGGCTAGTAGGATATACAGGTGTATAAAGGAATTGGAATTTTGATTTCAAAGATAAATTTGAATTACTCGACAAAAGGTATGTATTTTAAATTTCAATATGAGATTTGCTGATTTCTTCTCTAGCCGCTTGGCTTTTTCTTTACTTTTTGAAATTTGAGAGTCCGTAGGGACGTTTTGTAGTCGTGCCGTATTAGCCGCGCAAAGGAGACGCTGGCGAAATTTTTCGAAAAATTTAGAGTGTTAGAAAATTTTTGAGAAAATTTTGAAAGTTTAAATTTAAATTTGAATTATTAAGAAAACAATGATATTTGAAAACTATGAAAGATTCTAGAAAGTTAGTTGAAATGATAACGAATCTTTAGTAGAAAAATTTGTTTTGATAAATTGATAAAACTATTGGATTGTGAAAAATAGTAGACGAGTTAAGGACCTTTTTTTTCCTAACTTGTAATTTCGGGACGAAATTCTTTTAAGGAGGGAAGTTTGTAACAACCCAGAATTTTGAACAAATTAAATTGAAAATATTTAATTAATTTTAAATATTTGAACGATGATTTAATTTGAATCCCCAATATAACATTGAAATTGGCGATAAAATTATAAAATTTAATCTGTTGAATGTTGAATAAAAATTTAAATCTTCAATTTAAAGTTGAAGAAAAATATTTTGAAAGCTTTTAAAATTCGTATTGACAATACCGGAAATAATAGAAGCTTCAGAATTGAATTGTTCAGTGATTTGTTCAGTTTTGAATTTTATTGTTTGAATCGATATTTAAAAATAGTGTTCCAGAGTACAGCCTCGGAATTCGACGAAACCAGTTCCATTGGGTCCGTAATATCGAATTATTATCGGATTCCAAATTTCGTATTTTTCGGTGTTGATACGTGAGCACACGACACATTAACGCGTTGAAAATTTAAATTGAATTCAATTTTAAATTTAAATTTTTAACTAAGTCAAACATCAGCACGTCTTCTTCCCTTACCTCACGCCTTAATTCACGCAGAACACGTTGAGGAATCGTGCAAAAGCATGCCTCGTTCGATTTTTAAATATCTTGTTCCCTTTTCTTCCTCTTTAAGCCTTCAGTTCAACTGAAACGAAAATTCATTCGTTTAAAGAAAAAAATGCCGCTCATCTTCACCAAAATTTTCTTCTCCCCTCCTGTCAGTAAAATCAAAGAAATAGGGCGAAATAGATAGCGAGCCTTTTCCGTCCCCTCCTTCAATTTCGCCTTCATTTCAATCAACCCAGAGCGTTCAGTAAATAGATAGAACGAAAACGAAATCATCTTTTAAAAATGGAGAGCCACTTTTGTTTGAATTCGAAATCGAAAGAGGGGAGATCGGCGATCGAACTCGTCTTCAAGTCGTCTCCTAGCACGCAAGGCCTGGGGTAATCGAAGGGAAGAAGGTTCTCATCTGGAAGCATGGTCGAATCAAAGAGCGACTTTGGGATCGCCGTGGGGAAGCGGCAGGTCATGGCGAAGGGGGTGAACTGTTCGAGCTCGAATCTGGGTATGGGAAGAACGACTTCGAAGAAGGATTTGTCGATTATCAAAAGGCGGGAGGGATAGTGTCGCGACGGCAAGTCAGGTCTCGGCATCGTGGTCGATTGGGGTTGCCGCAAGGTCGTACTCGGCCAGAAGTTGAGGTAGCAGACGTGGCGGATTTTGTCTTTGTTTTGATGAGGGTGGATTCTCTGTAAACTCTTTTCCCAATCCGAGTTTTAACTTAATCGAAGTTAGTTTAAAAAAAATATGTATATATGTATAGGTAAAGAGAGATATATATATGCATGTTTTTACTTACTGTAAAAAGAAAAAAATATATATACAAGATTTGGAAAATATAGGATTTAGATTGAGTAGTTTATATAAAATCAGATTTTAAACCCATACAGATTATTTTTATATAAGTGTATATATGTATATAATTTCAAAAAGGAAAATGTCTAGTTTAAAATTTAATCACTAGTTAATTAAATTTATTGAATGGAAAATTTATGGTACGATTAGTTGAAATATTAATAAATCACGTAATGTTTATTCAAGGTTCAAAAATCGGGAAGAAATAAGGTAAACGATTTTAATTTTATTTATATAAACCTAAATTTGAATATTTCAGTAAGATAAACAATTCTGCTTTTAAATTTATATGTATATTTTTGAAGTGTGAAAATAAAATAGATAATAGATATATGATGAAGGTAGTTTTGTTTAATAAAACTTATTTAATTATTTTTATCAAAGGTTATTTAAAAAGGGAACTTAGTTTTAAATTTAAATTTTGTTAAATAAATTTATTTAAAAGAAAATAGTTAAAAGTATAATCATCAGTTGGATTAAAGTAAAATAAATTGTAAAACGAAAATTTATTATTCGATTATTTTGAATATTGATAAACTGTATAAAACTGTTTGATACAAGGTCTAAATCGAGAAATGATCAGAAATGGAAAATGGACTGCGAAATAAAAAGCTAAGGTGAGATTTTTCTCACTCAAAATAAATTTTGTATTGCAGTTATTTATTGACTGATTGACTGCTATTGGATGTGATATTAGATATAGTAGGATATTTCTATATATAGCAATATATACATATTGGCATATGTATATATTGGATTGATTGATTTCCCGCCTTATATAGCGGATGAGACCCTATTGCGCCGTTAGTAAGCGGATGATTTTTATAAATCCTATATACCGCGATATTCCACCTCGAAGTGGAATTGGTATTGTGCTAACGTCTGTGGATGCAGGGAAACAGGTTGGAGGGATCCAACTGGATTCCTCACCAGCATTTATTTAGTTACAGATATTGATGTATATTTTGTTATCATATTGATATATGATATTGAATGTTGTGATTGACTAATTGGTGCTGTTGCATCATCGGATTCAAATTTTGAAGTTTAAAAATAACGATTTTTACTTTAAAAAGGATTTTGAAGTAATTTTTGAAAGTAGACGTTTTATTGAATTTTTGAATTGATTTACTTTAAATAAAATAAACGTTCAAATTTTTAAAGTTATAAAATTATGATGTTTGTAAAATATAACCGAAAGATAAAATTTCTTTTGAAATAAATGGTTAAGTCATTTATAAAATGGTTTGAATTGGGATTTTTGAATGATTGAAACGATGTATATAAAAGATGTATAAAATTGATTTTTATAAATATAAAATATTGGGATTATAAAACGAGTTTTAATAAGTGTTAAAATGAAGAATAAAGGGATTGTATAAGTGAACGAAATTTTATATTTATAAATTATGAAGTTACAAAATAAATAGATTTTTGTAAAACAAAAGATTTATAAGTGATTTACTTATAAATCGGGTTTCGACATTTTAATTGAGATTTGTGAATAAGTATGAATGGTTTATAGACGAGATTTATAAAATATATATTTTATAAATCCAAATAATGGAATTTTAAACGTAGTTCGGTTATTGTAAAAAAATAAGATTTTAAATGAAATCTTATAAGGAATAAGATTTAAAAAAAAAATTATGAAGCTTTAAAGGAACGAATGTTGTAAATAAATGAAGTATAAGTACTTAACCTCTAATACGGACTTTTGGTATATAAAGTTGAGTTATAAAATGAATTGAATTATAAAGAAGATTTATAAATCAAAGTTGTTATAAAATAGAAATAGAATTTATAAACGTTGTTTTATAAATTCGAAAATCAATTGAATTTGATAAATTAAATATAGGAGATTATTAAAGAAGATATATTCGCGATTTTGGATAGCGAATTATTATTGAAATAAAATGTGTAGAGATGATTAAAATTTGGTTAAGTGAATTATATTCACGATTTTGGACAGTGAATATATTATTAAATAAAATGGATTTATTTTTTAAGAAGTGATATTAAAAGTGAAGTTAAACATTTTAAAGATGTTTTAAAATGTATTATGAATCGAAAGCATATATTTCAACATTTATTGTTGAAATAGACGTTTTTCGAGGAAGAAGGAAATGGTGGACTATAACACTGTTGTTATAGTAAATGATTTCCGAAAGGAAATGTTTTTATATAGTATTGGGATTTACATATCTATCTAAATTCCGAATCCCTATACTAAGTGATTTTGAGTCGTCGTAATGATGTTTTACGTAACATTCGTTTTGACTCAAATAAATGTTGTTATAGTAAATGATTTCCTTAAAGAATGAATTTATACTTAAATTTGATTTAAGTATATTGAATATTTTCCAATGTTGAAAATAAAAGATTTGTGAAATACTTATTATTAAGTAAGTAAGGAAATACTTTTCCAAAATGAAATGAGACGTTTTAGAAAATTTATCTTTGAAAAGATAAATTGAAAGTGAATATTTAAAATCGATTTGAAAATCGTATATCAGTAGATATTTAAGAATATAAATTCACTATAGAATTTGTAAAAGAAATGGGAATTCGTTTTAAAAATAAATATCGATTTATTTTTAAAGTGTGGAAATTTTATATCTAGTAAAGATATTTTGGAGATTAAATAATTTGAAAAATTATTTGGAATCTGATGATGTTGCGCATCTTTATTGATAGTTAAATAACCGACTATCAATAATTACCTTGAATGGGTATTTGTTGTGATTTGATGAATTTGAATGCCACACTTATTTTTGAATAAGCGCTCACTATTCGGGTTAGCCGGGAAAGGACCATGGGGTCGTATAACCCATTCCCAATATGTGATACGTTGTTATGAATTGCATTTGATGACCGGTGTTGAAGACCGGTGTTGAAGACCGGATATTTTTGAAAACGGAAGGATTACCGTCGAGTTACTCTACATCGGCTGATCTCCGATTTAGAGGTTTTATCACCCTTAGTGACGGGAAGTCCGGACATGATTGAAAATTATCCGGAATTGCAAGGGTTTCGTGAGAAGTGCCTTCGGTTCTGTTCGATCCCAGAACAGACTTGTATGGATTGTATGTCTGACGTTACAAATTGAGATATAAAGCTGATTTCTTTCAAATACATTTCTGTTGGTGGCGGAGAATTTATTCTCTTAGCTTAACACCCTTCTCTGAGACGTACGAGCTCAGAGGTTATGTAGTTGAAATTTATCAGCAATATATTCCCAATTTGGTAACGTGACATGCTGAGTGTTGCTGTGTGATGATCAGTGTTTGATCATTTGTGAGATCATTTATTTGATCATTTATCTTTGTGATCATAGGTTGATCATTTGTTGACCCAAGGCATGGCTTTGTGAACAAAGCGTAGCTTTGTGGACGAGACTTCGTCGAGCCTCACACCCCGAAATGGTCAAAACAGGAAGGATGCAGCAAGGTTCTAGGGAGTAGCGCCACTTAGTGTATGTCATTCCTTCTGGATAAAGGTGGTATCATGGTATGGAGCCCAGATACTTAACCTATGTGGTTACTGCATTATTATTTTTATGTGGTTGTTGGAAATCGAGGATCCTCGGGAAGATCGGTGACGATCGGGGGATGGCATACGCGTGTCAGTAGTTACCTATTTTTGCAGAGGTAACCCGGCCTTGTGTTGGCAGAGATCCGGTTAGGTTCTCGGGACGTCATTCCAGAGGCGTTTCCATGTGGCAATGGGAAGTTCCTTGGCCTGACCATTTGTTGGAAATCCAAAGAAACAATACGTGACGTGTACGGTTTTAGTTGTAGAACCTGCCATTTAATATGGTAGCTATAGTAGGCATACTATAATGGTACCTATGTCGGCTAAGATTAATATTCTACTTTCGAAATGGTTTCTACACTATGCACTAATAATAATATCAAAAATGATTTGATTTTGCGTAGTAAGCATCTTTGACTATCATAAGGAGAAATCTTCTCCGATTCTGCGTTTGCATTGTGTGTGTGGCAGGAGGCCTTATGGTAGTTTCATTTTCCAAAAGCATTGCGAAATTGACTTTAAAATCTTCCTGTTGTTTGTTTTAAAAATAACTATTTTACGATCTCACACCAGTCACCATGACTGACTCGGAGTTTATTGTTTCCCTTCTAAACTCTGGGTGCCCACCAATTTCCACACGGGCAGTCTAGAGTTAGATTATTCTGGATATTCTGGAGCTTTGGAAGCAAGCTGGATGGCGAGACGTAGTATTTGTATCTGATATATTTATTCCGCTGTGTATTCTGTATGAGGACAAGTTATATAACTGTCCATTGTTGTATTGGGTTGTATATTGACTCTGTTGATGTATGTATAAACTGATATAGTTCTTTGTTTAAAAGACTAGTGATTATCTATTATATTTTTGTTCCGCTGCGAATGTGAGATTCTGATATTGTTTCTGTTTCTGATGTTGTTCTGTTGTTCTTCTTTTCTTTTTCTTCTATCTTTTCTTCTACCTCTTCTATTAAAAACCCTAAGTATTCGGTTTTCTGGTATTCGTTGCTCGACAGTTGATACAGTGGACGTATCGATGTTGATTTTCGAAAGTCGAAGAATCGGGTCCTTACATTATGATATCGGGACAACTAGCGGTTAAATAAAGTAGAGACCCAATCATATCACGATATAATTTTTGATCCATATTTTTACCATTTTTATCTTTATCTAGATGAACTATAGTGCTCATAGGTGTTGGTTTACTAGATGTATTTTCCATTCCAAAATATTTTATTAAATTGGTACAATATTTTTCTTGATTAACAAAATACCATTGCTTAGTTGTTTTATTAGTAAACCAAGAAAATATGAGAGTTCCACCAAGCGAGACATCTCAAATTCATTTGTCGTTATTTTTGAAAAATCATTGCATAAATTTTCATTCGTAGATCCGAATATAATGTCGTCTACATAGATTTGTATAATTAATATATCTTTCTTATCTTTTTTAATAAAAATTGTTTGATCAACATTTTCAATTTCAAATCAAGAATCTATAAGATAGCCTTAGAGTCATTCATATCAAGCACGGGTTGCTTATTTTAAACTGTAAAGTGCTTTCTTAAGTTTATACACATGATCAGGAAAATTTTCATGTTAGAAAAGAGGTAGTTTCTCTACAAAAACATTTTCTTTAATAAAATAGTTTAAGAACGCACTTTTTACATCCATTTGATGAAGTTTAAAGTTATGATAACACGAGTAAGCTAATAGGATTCGTATTGCTTCAAGTCTTGCAACTGGAGCAAAAGTTTCTTCATAGTTTATACCCTCTTCTTGATTGTATCCTTGTGCAACTAACTTGCCTTATTTCGAGTTATATTTCCATTTTCATTAGCTTTATTTTTGTAAACCCATATACTACCTTTGACTGTTTGACTATTTGGCCTTGGAACTAATTCCCAAATGTCATTTTGTTCAAATGGATTTAATTCTTCTTGCATAGATAAAATCTAATAATCATCTATTGAAGATTCTTAGATTTTCAGGTTCTATATTAGATATGAAAGAAATATGACCATTTGATTTAATTGATGTCTAGTTCTGACATTTGTGTTTTCTTGACCAATACTATTTCCAATTGGATGATCTTTTAAAACTCGTTGTGGAGTTCTAAGTTCATTTTTAATAGGATTTTCTATGGTTTGTTCTTCACTTGAGGTGCATTTTGTGTGACTTGTTGTTCTATAACATCTTCTTCATCAATTTTATTATTTTTGAAATCTTCCTCAAATGATACATGTAATGTTTCTTCTATATTTTTTGTACGTTATTGTATATTCCATATGCTTTGCTTTGTTCAGGATATCCAATAAATATTCCTTCATCAGATTTTGGATCGCATTTTCCTAATTGATCCTTTGTATTTAATATAAAGCATTTTGATCCAAAAATTCGTAAATATGATATATTAGGTTTTCTACCATTAAAAAGTTTGTATGGCGTATGTTTAGTTAAACGTCGAATAGTGACACAATTTAAGATGTAGCATGTTGTAGACAGGGCTTCGGCCTGGAAATGTTTTCGTAGATGACTACCACTAAGCAAAGTCCTAGCACATTCCTGTCATGTACGATTTTTTTCTCTACTACTCCATTTTGTTATGGAGTTCTGGGAAATGAGAAATTAAGACTAATACCCTTTTTGTTACAAAAATTTTCAAAACGATCATTTTCAAATTCGCCACCATGATCATTCTAATATATTTAATTTAAATTTTTTTAAGTTTTGAATTCTTTTAGTAAGAATTTTAAAAGAATCAAAAGTATCACATTTGTTTTTAAGAAATAATGTCCTTGTATATCATGAAAAATCATCAACAATTACGAAAGCATATTTATTATGATTTATAGATTGGATTTGAGTGGGACCAAATAGATTCAAATGTAGTAGATCAAGAGGTTGTAGTGTAGAAATGATCTTTTTGGATTTAAAAGATGTTTTAGTTAGTTTTCCTAATTAACATGCATCACAGATATTATTTACTTTATAATTCATTTGTGGAAGACCATTTACCAGATTATTTTTAGATAATTTACTAATAGCTTTAAAATTAATATGACAGAATCTTTTATGTCATAGCCACAGATCATTATCTTTGGCTATTAAACACATACCTATATTGTGATTGATCTTTATATTTAAAATGTAATTATTTTTTCTCTAATTCCTTCAAAAATCATATTTTTATTTTGATCGAAAATTTCACATTTATCTTTTAAGAATGACATACTAAAACCTTTATCACATATTTGACTAATGCTTAATAAATTATATTTTAAATTTTTAACCAATAGAACATTAGTAATAAGTGGTAATTAGATATATCGTTGTTGCTCACATCTCATTTTTCGATGACGTATCCTTTAGAGTTATCTCCAAAAGTAACGGAACCTCTATTTTAATAGATAATATATGTTAACATGTCTTTGTTTCCCGTTATGTGCTTGGAGCAACCACTGTCAAGTAATCATTTTCCTCTCTCTTTACCATGTACCTACAAAAAAATATTGAAATGATATTGGTACCCACTATCTCTGTTAGGGCCCTAAGAGTTAGATCTTAGGAAGCCAAACCCAAATAAGGTTTAGAATTCCGTTTATAAACAAAATATGAATTTTTATAAACATTTGCTATAAAATTATCTATATACTTATTTCTTATCAAATAATTGTTAGTCTTTGGAACCTAAATTTTTATAGTCTTAGACTTATTTGATTATTTACTTTGACCATCATCCCTTTTATAATTAGCGTACAGTAAACTGTAGTTCATAGTTTTAAATTCTTTCTCAAGTTTGTTATATCCTAATCCCCTTTTACAAGAAGCAGATTGTGAATTTTCTATAATTTTAGACAGATTCTCTCTACCTTTATTAAAATTAGAAACATTCTCAGTAATGTTTTCTAACTTGGTTTTAAGACTATCTATTTCTAATTCTAATATTTTATTACTAGAATTTAGATTGTGATTATTTTCTGTCAATATATCATTTTTATTTTTCGAGTTTCTATTTCATCACTTAACATAATAAACTGTGTTGATATATTAGTATAAGAATCTTGTGATTTAAATAATTCTTCTTCTAGTATTTTCTTTTCATCTTTTAGCATGCAATTTCTAATTTACTTTTATTTAATTTTTCTATTGTATCCTTTTATTTTCTATTTATGTCTTTTTGCTTATCTAATAACTTAGAATTTATCTCAACTAGACCATTGAATGGAAGTTCACTTACATCGATATTTGTAGCCATGAAACATACATTTGCTTGTTCGGAATCAATACATGATGATGAAGAGGAGTCTGAATCATCTCAAGTTACTGAGAATTCTTGCGTTTTGTTCTTATAAAAATTTTCATTCTTATTTTTGAAGTTATTCTTCTTTTGTTCTGGACAGTCTCTTTTTATATGACCCATCTTGTCACATTCGTAGCATTTAAGTGAGGAAGTTGACAGATTGTTGTTGCTGTCTCTTTTGTTGCCAAACTTCTTATTCTTTTTGAATTTCAGAAAATTTCTAAATTTTTTTGCCAAAAATGCAATGTCTTCATCATCTTCATCGGAGTCTTCATTTTCTGCCTGGAATGTAATTATTTTTCTATCTTGAGCTTTTACTCATTTTGTCTGCAAATTCATTTCAAATGACATGAGATTTCCTATTAATTCTTCTGGTTTAATGGTAGAGATATCATTAGCTTCTTCAATAGCTAAGACCTTTAATTCTCATTCATATGATAAAGAGTTTAGGATTTTTGAAACAATGTTAAAATCACTATATTTTTCTCCTAGTGCTAGAAGTGAGCGATATATGCCTTGAAATCTGGAGTACATATCATTTACAGTTTCATCTTGCTTCACTTTAAAATTCTGAAATTGAATTTTAAGCATTGAAATCTTGCTTTGTTTGACTATATTTGTACCTTCATGTGTTACTTTGAGAGTATGCCAAATTTCATATGCTGATATGCACATAATAACTCTGTCAAAATTCATTTTTATCTAAAGAACAAAACAACATATTAATAGCTTTAGCATTTGCAGTAGCATCTAATTTCTGTGTGTTTGACTATTGTGCATAAGCAGTGGTAGGTGCAATATATTCTTGTTTAGTGATTTTCCAAGTGTCATACCTATTTGCCTGCATATAAATCCTCACCCTAGTTGACCAATAATTGTAATTTAGTTCATGAAATAGTGGGGGTCATGCTATAGACCGACCTTCAACAAAACTTGATGTAGTATTATTATCCATATTACTTGAATATCAATAAACGATGTTACAATTAAATGATAGCCTCGCTCTTATACCAAATGAAATTCTTTATGGATCGAGTAATATGAATAATTGTCTAGATTATAAACTTATGCAGAATATAAATATAAAATTAAAGCAATAAAGTAAATAACACCAGAGATTTTATACTGGTTCGAACTCATATTCTATGTCCAGTCCCAGACTCATTCTGGAATTAACTAGCAACGCCCTCACTTAACCCGGAGGAATAAGTATTACAACCGCCTAAGCTGCCGAACAAGACTTCATGCCTAAAATACTCCTAACAGGACTTCGTCTACAAAGTAAGTAGAATTGTTTGTGACTTCTTGTGTTCTTGTATAACATGGATTAGCCAATAAGTACAACCTTCCTATAATCTTCTTCTTTGTAGTATATTCTTGAATGAATGTGTGATTAAAAACATAAAGTAATATTGTGAATTGAATGCTTGAGAGTAAATCAAGATTGAGATAGAAAGAATTGTAAAAAATCAAGTTATTTGAATCTTTGAAATGGATTGCTTTATATAGATGATCAATAGTTGCAACTATTAAAGGAATGATTGCAACCATTAATGAAGAGGTATAACTCTTTATCGAGAAGAGCATCTGTTTAGATAATTTGAAAAATATGGATGTTATGATCGTTCGGTCGACTGTATTTAAATATAGATAGATGTTTCAATAACCAGAAACTAAGTAATCCAAAGTAAGCAGTTTCAGTCAATTGAAATTGTTGATTCAGTCGACTGAAAATATATTTAGTCGACTGTTTTGACTTTTCAGTCATCTGAATCTGTTGATTGATTATATTTTTACTTTCTTTGAGTCAGTCGACTGAAATAGGTGTTTCAGTGACTGACTGATGCATATTTTGATTTCTCTGATGAATTTGTGATTGTGTGTGTTTGTCTATACTACTATAAGAGATTTTAACTATTTATATATCTCTAAACTAAGACCCTATGACTTATATTACATAATTATGCCATCATGGTCTTGTTTTTTCGATATTTTCCTATGCAATTGGCTAGTATATGCAATATAATGATGTATACTTGTTACTATCAAAATACTCAAAATAAGTGGTTCTAGCAGAATTACGCTATCCATTCCATATATAACTCGACTAATGTGGATGCCGTTCTACTGGACTTAACGAATATAAATTTAGCATTCTTTGTCAACCTATCGACTATGACTCAAATGCCATCATATTCTCTTTTAGTCCTTGGCATTCCATCGATGAAATCCATCTCATCCTTGTGAAGCCAACCATCTTAGTTGGGTCCGCACTGCATCACCTCTACATACACTATTCGTTCTTCTAATTTAGTTATGATCTCCGCTAGTCTAGCTTCACACCTCTGACTAGTACCGATTCGCTAAATCAAGGTAGGCCTGATAGTCAAAGTAGCCAACATCTTAGTACTAGCTCACATCAAGTTGTGAAGTCATAACCAATAATAAACTCAAGCAATGTCCACTCTAGGAATATCGCTCCCGAACTAGTATGTCTTCCACTCAAAGCAAATACGATAGTTGCGAACTCCAATCAAGATCGGGTACTTTCTCTCGGGTGGTTTAGGTTATTGACTAGCATATGTGATATCCCTACTTTTTGGCATCAATACCACGCCTAGTTAAGTAACACAGGCGTGTGTACTATCCCTCTTCATTCCCACTCGGAATGAGTAACATCGACGCACTTGTCAACCTCTATGTTAGACTCACTAACATGTATCCGCACCTTGCATCCTAAATAAAAAGTCCAATCCTTCTCGTTAAATCAGTTAACAGTGCTGCTACCTTTGAGAAGTCCTTGGTAATACGTATATAACATCTCACCAATCCAAGGAAACTTCTCATCACCAGTCGATGTTTTCTCAACACATACACTAAAATCATCAATCATGTCTTGTGCTCCTCTTTCGTGCATGAGTAGACGAAAGTATCATCAACGAACATAAGCATAGACTCACTCAAGTGATCTTTCTTAACACAGTCCAAGAAATCAACAAAGCATGCCGATGTGTTGGTTAGTCTGAACGGCATAACCAACTAATCAAAAATCAAAGTAGCATACGAAACACTGTGTTCGGCACACCCTCTCTAGCTATAAGCATAGATGACAACTCATTGTGTAGGATATCTAGCAAATATAGAAAGCTAACCATCACCTCATCGTCAGGTAGGCAGCCACACACTACCTTCCGCTCATTGTCGGTCTCAATCATCATCGGCAGTCTCTCGCAATCCACCACTATTCTATACCCCTCCATTCAGTCAATTCCTAGACTATAACACTGAACCTAATTAAACCCAACAAATTAATAGCAAACAAACAAACATCCATGACTTGATACACAAAGTTTCAAAAAACTATGTATAAGCTAAGTGTAGACAAACCATGTGGTAACATTCCGCATTTTGTGGCTAGAAACTGAGCGCTACGAAATGCTGCAGTGATCCATAGTGTTAATTTTCGGTGAAAAAATGTGGGATGTTACACATAACAGGCTGGCTGAGCCCCCAATAAGTTCCGTCATAATTTAAAAGGTCCGGTTAACAATTTCGGGTCTCAGTCCCAATCTATCTATCAAATCACTAGATATAAAGGAGTGTGAAACCTCGACGTCAAATAAAACACATATGGAACATCATAAATGGAAGGCATACTCTAGATAGTGATGCCATTTCTCTTCTCTTTCATCGTTGGAGAACTCGATGAAATCGGAATGTTATTCAACACATATGCTTTCATCTGTCCCTACTCAGCTGATTTTGGGACAATGCTTTTATACAGCATACAGGCTCTCGCATCATAAAGCCTTTTCAATCAACTTATCAAAGCCCTCATAAATCAATCACTTTCTAAGATGATCACTCAACCGAATGATAGATTTTCCATCCTTTCTGTGTGGAGTATCAATGGAAGACAGACCGTACTTTGATAGCACATAATATTCGGTCATATATTCCAACACGGACAGATCGCCTTACTTTAAGTCGGCGAACTCTTAAACAATGCCGACTTTCGAGAAGTCGAGGTAAATTTATCTCCAACTCGAACTATGAACTGATCCCAAGTAAAATGATTCTCGGGAATCGAAGCTATAAGGGCACTCCACCAGTTCATTGTTCATCCTTGGAGTTATCTAAAGGTCAACTGCTACCTTACAGTGTCATCTAACTCTAAGCCATCGAAGATCCTTTCACAAATATCATCCCGTCTTGTACCTCAATAGCTGACTTCATACCAAGGAACGATCTGCCTCTTAGACTCACGTAGACTTTATACAGTTCGACAAAGTTGACTCTAGGCATTTGCACTTGAGCACCATAATCATATAAAGTAACATGGCATTCAAGAAAATGATTCGCACCATCTATATGAACATATTCTATAAATCAAGGTCAGTGGTCCTCGATCCTGCCCACTCCTCTACTCTGAAGATGGAGTCAATAATAGCGTATCTCTATGCCAGATCATTCTTAATACATAATAAGAATGATCAATTTCTCTTGGAGAAAAACAACATCAATAGTGCTCGTGTGTGCAATACAACTTATATACTATATATACAACTATATAGTTTTGAAAACCAAAATAAATAAAAAAATATGCAGTCTCTCATATATAAGTATACTCTCGATCCAGTCTAAGATGACAACTCCTACCCTATCTCTACTGGATCACGATATTAATTCAAGTTAATCATATAACCTAAGTTCTAATACCAAATGTGACGACCGTCCTATACCTTCGATTCTTATATAATCGAATGTTTCGCTGTTGAAGCACTCGATTGATGTAAGATGATTGTCAAGGGAAAGAAAAAGAAATAAATACGAGGAATGGAAAAGAAGAGAATAGAAGAAAAGAGAAAGAAATTTTGATCTTTGATCTTTTTTGCGAGCTTATTATAGAACTCGTAGAAGTGCACTTTGATACCTTTCATCATTCCTTTGTGGGTTATGGCTTGCACACATGTCTAATAAAAAATTCCTCACCAATATTCCTTACACTCTACGGGGATTCCTTATTACTACTCCACGTCAAAATTTTGGTTTAGATTTCACCGTACTTTTTTTTCAAAAGCTCAAACTTCCATATTTCAAAGTACTTAATCCCAAAACTTTTATCTTTAATGTAAAAACTTGGAAACTTCTTAATAAATTCAAAAATAACTTGATGTCTTAAATTTTAAAACTATAATTTAGGTTTTTTGAATTAAGTTTTATTCATCAGGTCCATAAGAAAATGTTAGCAATTTAATTTTAGAAAGTTCCTTTCCGTTTCATTCAAATCAACTTTTCTTTTAAAGCCCTTTTTCAACAAAAATTCTTTTTTTACTTTTGGTATTTTCAGCTCAAATAATTTATTAATTTTTTCTTAATTCTTATACCAAACTATTTCATTTAAAATAGACTTCACAATGTTTCCAAAACATCATTTATAATTTTTAAACAATAAAAACTAGGGTAGACAATGACACTTCCTTCCTATTATTTTCCTATTACTCATTCTGTCTCCACTTCCAAACCTTGGTGGAGTCTCTAATAGCATGTACGGAGGACTTTTTAAGAGATATGTGCAATCAATGCGCACCACCACGGAAAATATCCATTTTTCTTTTTTTTTGCTTTTAATTTCCTATGATTCTTCTAATTAGACTACTAGTATTAATTTTAATATGATCTCCTAACGTTATTTCTAATTACTAACATTATTTTATGGAAATTCTAACTAATGTCACTACAATTTAACTCTCTTCTACCTAAACCGCTTTTATTTAAATTTCTTCTATTTGTATAGTTCCCCCTTATTGCAGTGCGTTCGCCTACTATTTTTATTTTTTGAGATCTAGTCTTCTTTCCCATACTATTCATCCAATTTAAAACCAGTACCACTTCCTATTGTCCACCCCTAAAAAGTATTTTACTACCTAAACTTTTTTATTTCGGAACAATCAACGAGTTATACATATACTCTATACATTTTTCAAAAGAAATAATTTTTTATTAAAACCCCATTTACTGAAATTTTCAATCTAACTTATTTTAATTTCTACTAAAACTTTTTATTTAAATAAAATTTGGATATTATATTATATTTTTGAAAGTTTAATATTTACTTACTTTTCAGAAATATGGTATTTCTACCTTCAAATAATTCCTTTGAGAATCATTTCAAATATATTATTTATATATTTTCTCAAACTTTTATATTAAAATTATTTCAACTTTTATACTAAATTCTTTCACATGGGGTAGGACTCAGAGTGGATTTTTATTTGTCCCTTCTATTGGACTCTTCTTCTTTCTACTCACTGACTTATCTCCTTCCACAAATAGAAAAATCTGGCTATTATCTTAGAATGACTACTATACAACATCCTTTGGTAACTTAATTAACTCTTGCTTTCAGATATCTACAACATATGGACTCTTACTTTCCCTTATCTGGATCTACTATACATTATCAATCGACAATCCTATGGGGATCTACAACCATTGGACTATCGAGGGCCCAACTAGGGAGTCACGTACTATCCAGCTTCAGGGACCTTCCATATGCTGCACCCATGCTCCTCTTAAGTCAACGCCTTTCCATACGACTTATTTCCTGTAGGGTAATTGGGGTAGGTGTATATTTTCAACTTCATCCATTGTTCCGACTCAAAATCGACTTATTCATCTTTCATTGTATGGTTGTAAATACTATATATTCAAAAGTTATAGGATTTGGGGTATAATATATTTATATTTATAAGCAAAATACAAATACGTTCACTCAACGTTTCTAATTTTTTTAGGAACGACTAACCTAAGCTCTGATACCAAATGTGATAACCTGCACCATAGTGGGCCTGAATTTTTGCTAAATCGAAAACCTAAGTCCGCTAAAGTACGAATCATTGGTTTGGAATCCTGCAAATAAAAAAATAAATGCATATCAGAGCACTATCAATATAACTCACATCAGAATTGTAAAGTATAATAAATCATATAGTTATTGACCAAGATTGACACTTCGAATATCTAGTGTCCTTGTTAGTGTCGAGCATGCATAGGAAAACATATCATTCCACTATTCCTGCATTGCACCAGTACATGTCCCTCTAAAGTTATCTCATGGGTTATAATGAGGAAGGGATCAGAACAATGTTCTAGTGATTGGTAAATTATACATTTTACACATAACACTAGCTTATGTCGGTCGCCTTCCATCACATGTTATGTCCTTTTATTTTACTTAGTCGTCTCAACTTTATGTACGTGTATGATATGCCCCATCTATGCAAGTAGACTATAACTACATATGTGTGTGTGTATAAGTACCATAATCCCCCTTTGGACTAAGATATTATCCCCGCTAGTATCCATAACCCAGCTCCTCGTCAGGATCCATCATCAATGTAGTATCACGTCCTTATCGTCCTGTATACCAAGGAAGTAATGCCTAATAATGGTGTTACAATAGCTTGGTCATATTCTATCTCACCTTTGGGATTTTCTATTTTTCTACTTCCTATTGTGGACTCAACTCCACGAACTATAGAAGACGCAATTCCTCGGACTATTATGGACTCAGCTCCATGGACTATAGAGGGCTCAACTCCTTGGATTATTATGGACTCGGCTCCACAGACTGTCCGATTCATTTTGAAAAACCTCTCTTAAGGCTAATCTAGCCTTACCCCTAACAAACAAGCTAGCAAACAATTGTGGTGGTGCATGACCTAACTTGACCTACACTAGTAGAAAGGGTAGCACGTTAAGTGTAACCCTCGCCTTTCTTACTGATCACTTAGGATCAATGACGTTCTCGACCTATGTATAGATCCTACTCCCTAATATGGTACCAACACACTGACATAGCACCAATCTTTGCTCATCGTCCTATTTAGATTGCCTCATGCAATCAAGGTAATACCCTCTTAAAAGATTGAAGCAGACCCTAATGGGGAATTCCTTCACCTATACCCAAGCGTATATAATTCCATGGGTCCTACTGTAACGACACACCTTTCCCTCAAAAGTCGACACTAATGCATCCATGGTATTCATGTGCTGAGCATTCGAGTCCTGGAAAGACAGATTGTTAGAGAGAAAGAAAATAAAAAACAGTTTAGAACCTCACATCATGACGAGTAATATATAATATACAACAGATCTTTACAAAAAGAAAACTTTAATATACATACAACAGTCATAGTAAACTAACATACCATCATCCTGGACAGTTTATAGATACAAAAAAATGATGCAATGGAAATAAAATACGTGATAGGTCTTGGATGCATCCAGCTCGTCTCTTGAAGTTCCAAAGCGTCCATAGCTAAATCTGAAAATATATTCGAGGTTGACCCGAGCATTATCAGAAAATAACATCTTAATCAGTATGGTATGCCAGCGTGAGAAACTCAAGTAATTTGGATTTTTCGATTTATAAAACCCTTCAAAAATAAAGGTATCTCATGAGATCTCGCCATAAATAAACACGGATAGGTTTTTACCGTGCGATAACTAAACCATTTTTATTAGAAAATCCAGTGATATTATAATAATGTGTAGGGTTG
Organism: Allium fistulosum; assembly: GCA_030737815.1. Taxonomy (NCBI): domain Eukaryota; kingdom Viridiplantae; phylum Streptophyta; class Magnoliopsida; order Asparagales; family Amaryllidaceae; genus Allium; species Allium fistulosum. The sequence continues at coordinate 777,935,038 of CM060905.1, read as the reverse complement.
AAATAAATATATAACATAGCTGGAATGGTTACATTAATTATATTCAACGGCATATTTAGTATACAACGAAGTCCATACAGCATGTATTGGAAAATGGATTCCATCAATTACAGGGATATTGGGGTACCGTCCGTTATAGTATACCTCTAAATAAAATGTACCGAGGTTACAAACTTTACAACCCTTGCATGGCAAGACTGGTCTATTCCTCTACTAGATAGTACCGAATATGATCATCACCCCAGCTGCCAACTTGACAACCATTTCAGGGCCCACAACATACATAATCCTTAAATATCGATCTATATACAAGTACTGATCATACCCTAATGGTAGCGCACCACATAGCCTTGTGTCATATCCCTTGTTTTAGTCATTAGCGGGTGTGAGGCTTGAGGCTACATTTTACTTTTTTAGCAAATCTCACTTGGAATGCTAACACTGCCCTCTAGTAAACAATGCAATGCTATCATTCATCCATACAAGTTGTTCAGGATATGAACAAACTGAAGGCACTACTCCTACTATATCCCTTTTGGAATCACCCTCAGGATTTGTAGCAAGTAGCCCTTGCACTTCAAACAAATCTGTTTTCGATTTCATCATCTTCAAGATATCTTTAATTCGAACGCTTATGCCTGTTTGAAGGATAACTTATTCAACCTCGATCTCTCCAAACCAATAATTGATGGTTTCCGGTTGACTCATTCCTGGCTCTTTTAGAAGTAAGCAGACGATACAAGAGTCCTAAGGGGATCTCGAATATCCACCCTTAAAGAAAGAGACGTGTTACCAAAATGGGTTCTCCCAAAGGATCTCAAACCGTATGAACACGTGAAGCTTATATATACTTCCTAAGAGATTTGATAGTTGGTGATTTAACTATCAAATAAGCAAACCTTCAAATCAAAGATTTAATTTCATATAAAAACTAAGCATGATTAAGCACATAAACAACCACTAAGCCTCTTTAATCAATCCTTTCATAAATTAAAATCTCCTTTCAATTATTTGTACTAAAATACTTTTATAAAAAATGTATTCACAATTCCTCTCTACTCTTTTCAATGCTTGAAAAATATTAATATACTTATCTCAATTGTATAAGTATATGCATAAAACATTTCACTTCAGTACGTAGAAAATGTCTCCATACACTTATATCAATGGTATAATCATATTCACAAAAAGATCTTCCTTTTTCCAAAATCATATTTAAATGGGCCAAAAAATGTCATTTAAAATCATTGTTCACTATAAACCCCAAACTACTTTCCTTTTTTGGTGTAAGTAAATGGATCGTATGAAAATTTGACCAAATATACTTACCACCACTTTCTGATTTCAAACTTGTATTATCTCTCGGTTAGCAATGAAGTTGGACAAGTTAAGAAACTATCCTTGCCTCAACATACATTCTTAATTCTCATAGATAGAGACAAGTTTCCCTACCTTGGAATTTGGTGTTAAGTATGGAAAAAATGCTTTTCATGCCACCATAATTATCAAAATGATTATTTATAGAAATCAAATCTCCTACACTTTCCATGTTTCCGACATTTTGACTTACTCTATCCCTCACTCAGAAATGAAGCCAGGTAAGTCAGGGCATTGGTTGCTTTAGGACTTGCCTTAATTAATCACTTCGAATCTAAGTCTCACAGATATAGATAATTATACTCATCGGTTTTTGGTGCCAAGCATATGACTGCTTATTTCCTATAAGTAACCGAATTTGTATATGGAAATAATACCTCATAAACTTACCATCAATCTTCGATTTCAAACTTAAGCTATCATTTGGTTAACAATGAGGCCATTCAAGTTGGGATATTATTAGCTCTCAAATCTTGACTTGAGAACATTCTTATCTTTCAGGATGGGTAGAAATTTCCCTACCTCGAAGTTTAATGTCAAGTATAAGAATTTATAAATTCCACCATATTATTTATAATAAACAAAATATTATGAATAAACTCTTTTCCACTTTTCCAGCACTATTTAGTATAGCAAGAATGTTATAGTCCATAGTATCTTCCTACTTTCCCATGACATTTATTACAACAAAAATGTTGTAATCCACGACTTCTTTCCTTTTTAAGATTCCACTTAAAACCCTTATAATACACTTTATAACTATATAAAATTTCACTTGAAAATCTTTGTTTACACATTTGATTTGGAAAGTCAAGATTTCTCTTTTCAAAAAAGAACCACTTGCTTTATTATATCAAATAATCCTTTATATCACTTATGTAAATTTCAAACCTATTTTCAAACAAAGTTTAAACTTTCATCCAAATCATAACTTAAAAACCCATTATCTTAAAAGAGAATTCGAGTTTGAAAAGTAAAGGCATTTCCTTTATATAAACCACTTGTTTACATATCTCAAAATAAAATTTTTAAATCTCAAATCTCTTTTAAACACACACACACACACATATATATATATATATATATATATATATGTGTGTGTGTGTGTGTGTGTATATAATAGAGAAGATTTAACTGGAAGATTAGAGAAGAATAACTGATTTTAAAACACCTTTCCCAAATGTTTTTCGAACCAAAATGAAAAGATAACCTTTAATAAAAATATTATAAAAGTTTGAAGTCAATATAAAATCCATTCTTGAAATTAAATTTGAAACTAAGTGTTTTCCAAAAGGAAATCAAAACTATAAGAAATAATCTTTTCAAATAACGGAAAGAGGCTTAGCGACTACCCTAGCACATAATTATGTGCAAATTACTTATATGTCAAAAAGGTCAACTTTCAAGTCATGGCAAAGTTTACACGCAATATGGCCGCATTACCAAGCTTTCAACGTACAATCATTTCATATACACATATAGTCATAAAATGTAAAATCAACTGTTGCGAAGAATCTCGTTGGATCCCTCTACAAAACTCAAATCCTTCGAAGTGTATTCGTCGTGCTCTATTTGCTACGAAACACTTCAACTCTCTTCTATAAGTCCCCTGTCTAATTCTATGTATTCACAATGGTCCCCTGCAAAAGAATGAATATTTATGTCATCTGCTTCCAAGCAGGAATCAACAAAAATATCATAAGTTATACACATATATATATATACATACATACATATATATATATATATATATATAATTTTTTATATACAACATAAATAATAATTATTATTTTACAATATTTCATCATTTTTAAAATAGTTTAAAGTGAGTTTTCTCACTTCTTAATGCGATGAAACTTTACCACAAGCTCACAACTTCTTCAAGTACCACAACGAACACCTCCACACTAGCACACACTTTGCACAGCTTGACCAAATGCCTCGGGACCCTTCATGTATCTTATGACCATAGGGGAAAATTAGGAAATGGCATCAAAGTTAGTATCTTTAGAATAAAAAGAGTGTTAGCTATGTTGTAGAGGGGCCATGGCTTGAGTTTGGGTGGAGTTTGGGTATGTTTGGATTTATTTTGGTCATTAGAAGGATGGATGAAGAGGTAAGATAAAAAGTAAAATGGAAATAAAAATGATAAAGGAGAATGAAGAGAGGTAAGTGCTTTTTTGAAAATAATGAGAACCAGCTTTTTACACTCTTTGCCCTTGCCAAAATGACCTCTTTCCCTCCACTACCCCTTAAAATTCGACCATAATTGTAACAACCCGTATTTTTGGGCCTTCAAATTTAGATATTTAATTTTTTTAAATATTCGAATTTGAATTAAATTATAATTAAATTTATGTTTCAAATTTAGATTTGAATTTTGATGACGTATTTTAATTTAATTTTTAGAATTTTTCCATAATTTTTAATTTGGAAAAATAAGTAAATTTTCGTTTGACGTATTTTACGACAAACGCTGGCATTTTGAAACTTCATGGAATTTAATAACTTGTTTATTTTATTTTTGTTATGTGACCGTGTAACATTGTTATATGCGATCATATTTTATTCTCTGTCGGTCGCAGCTCGGAATCAGACGCGATGTGCGGTAGCCCGGTACCGTAATCTATTCATTTTCAAATCATTTGTACAGTGTACAAGAGCACACATTTTATACAGTGCAGCCACAAATATGTTGCATTGATATTTATTTTTACCCTACATCTCCTGTCTTCTTTCTTGTATACTACCATTTTTCTTTTTTTTTGTCCCCTTGATTTTGGTTATAAAATGCTCTAGGTTTGGATAAGGCTTGGCTGCTTTTATTTCAGGTGTTCACTTAAGCCATGGAAACAAACTCAAAAACTTCCATTCAAAAATCAAATACTCCCAACCTACCCAGTTTCAACCCAATCGTCCAACACGAAAGTTGTTCGCCATCGAGTATACTTAATTTTTAAAAATAGTTTCGTGGATTTTCATCGAGTAGCTTGGGAGATATCTTTAAATAATAGCAAATGGGCATGAAAACGATGGTTTTCGACGATCATGGATCGTCAAACGGAGGATATGGATAGGACCGTAGCATCGAATCATGATTTTTAGTGGTCGTCTCATGTTTTTTAGCGGCTTGGTTTATCATGGAGGAAGAGATGATCGATTTTTGTTTGAAAAATAGTTTTCGACGAACCGGTGGTCGAGGGGATGATCGGAGATGTCGGGGAGGAGCATGGGGATGAGGTGGAGGTCATGACCATGGCCGATTTTTGATTTGAGCTTTAGATTGTCGTGGGTTGATCGATTTAGGGTTTTTATGGTTATTTGGGTTACACTCGGTTATTGACGTGGTGATGGCGATGGGAAGCATCGGGGTGGACCGAAGTTCGCATGGAGGTAGGGTTGAGGGTGGCGGAGCTAATGATAGTGGAATGAGAGGCTAACGTTGATCGAGGCAGACATGGGGGATGGATTTTCAATCTGGAGGTTCGTCGAATTTTTGAGGCACTTGGTTGGGTTTCGATCTAGTTGGCCGAAGAGGAAGGTGGCAGGTCGAAGGAGGTGCGCATGATCAGGCGGAGCTGGTGAGACTATAGGCGAGGCAGCAGGTGGCTCGGGGTACGAGTGCACGTGCACGCGTGCACAACTGTATGCACGTCGTTTCTTTTGTTTGCCTAGAGTTGCGTATGGGGAGGGGGGTGAACATCAGTTTGGGGAAAAAAGGACAGTAGTGGTTGGACGTGGGTTTGGGTTAGGATGGTTGGGCTTGGCCCATTTAGCTTGAAGGTGAGAAATTCTTGTTTAATTTAATTATATTACTATGTGTAAAACTTTAAAATGCTATAATATGACCATTTTAAATCCGATTTACATACGGATTTTTGCGTTGTACTCGTATGGACGAGTAAAACATTTTAGTGTAAATTATTGATAGTTTTGGACAAGTATAAATTTGTGACATATTAATACGGATAGAATTTAAATCACGTTATTTTAAATAATAACGTTGTTTAAATTTATATACCTTAAATATTGATGTTTATTTGGCCAAATAAACTACTGTTGAGTTAAACTGGATCGAATATGGTAATTGGACATTGGTTTAGCGGAATAAAATACCGTTCTGCTAATTAAATTAATTTGGCAATTAATTAACAAAATAAATTCTCGTTCTGCTATTCTATAGATTTGGACATTTGATTATATGTCATAAATTGATATGCCACTCTGGATAAGTAATATGTTAACCAATGACGGTTAAATGTTAAATTATTTATTTAGTCGTTGATTATGTGAATACCAGTTATTAACTTGAAAAGTTAGATTGAATGATATGGTAGCTTGTATAAGTACCAGGATAATTGTTAAGCCTCCTTCAAAATTTTAAAAGTTAAATTTTAATTTGAAATTTATTTTAAGAATTTTTATTTAGTAATAAGATTTTAAAAAGGGATAATTATTCATTAATAATATTTTAAAGACAATTTATAATTGTTTTAATAATAATTCAAAGTTAATTATTTTATTAATATGGTTCTTAAAAGTTATTTAAGAATGTTTAATTATTATTTTCAAATTATTTAGTTATTGTTTTAAAAATGTTTTTAATTTTAATTTAATTACGTTTTTTAAAATAATTTAACAATACTTAAAATTTTAATTAAGTTAATTAATTATATTGATTTAAGTTATTTAATTATATTTAAAGGATAATTAATTTTTATATTAATATTAGTTTAAGGTTAATTAATTACTATTTTAATAACATTTTAAAGTTAATTAATTATTATCTTAATATTATTTTGAAGTTAACTTATTAATACAAGAATAATGTTTTAAAATTAATTTAATATATTATTAATGAGATTTTAAAGTTATTATTTTAAATGAGATTTAAAATGAATGGAATAGAGGGATGTTTAAATAATAACTTATTATTTTAAGTTATTTTATATAAGGTATGGTTTATCAAGAGGACTTTATGGACTTGCAGAGTCTATTAAATAAGTTATTTAAATATGGGAAGAGTTTTATAAATGGTTTGGATATTTATAAAACGATTTATAAATGAGTTTTAAAGATCTAAAAAGGAGAAGTTTTGTAAACGGGGTTTGAGATTCATAAAGAATGTTTTATAATGGGATTGGAGATTTATAAAGAAACTTTGTAAATAGATTTGTTAATATTTATAAAGTAAAAGGGATTTAGGAAGAAATGGTTGACCTTCATGGTGAAATTCGTGGGGCAGGGATTGCCTACAATTTACTATGGATTTGCTAGGATAGCGACGTAACCATTGTGTAAGCTGCGATCCATAGTCGACATTGAACGGTACTTTCCATATCTATTTTTAAGAGTTTTCGAGTTTCTAAATTTTGAAAGTGAAATTTTTTGTGAATATACTTATACCATTGAGATAAGTATATGGTTATATTTTCTAAGTATCGAAAATATAATGGTTTGTGAATATACTTATACCATTGAGATAAGTATATGGTTATATTTTCTAAGTATCGAAAATATAGTGGTTTGTGAATATACTTATCCTGTTGAGATAAGTATATGGAAGTGATTTCCAAAGATTTTGAAATGAGGTTTTAAATTAATGAAAGATTAATTTAAGAGGCTTAGTGATTTCCGTGGGAAATGTAATTTTGGTTTTGAATGTTGTTTCATTTGATAGTTAAATAACCGACTATCAAATCTTGGCCTAAATATGTAATCCTTCTTAGTTTTGGTGGTAGGGAAATATTCCCTACTTAACACTGGAAATATCTAGGGGAAACATGAGGATTATATGATACAATTATGGTCGGTGGTGCTATACTGTACATATAAACTCGTTTTGTTCTTCTAGGACAAATGATAAGGAGATCCATCCACTTAAACGGTTAGGGGGTGATCTTCGCTCTTATGTATTTTCTGATTATTTCCTAAAAAACCGGTATTGAGCATTCCGAAAATCGACGTTTGGTTTTGTGGAGCACTCGGGAAATGAAAGAGTGTACTCGTAAGAGATGACTCAAACTCGTGACCACTCCGAAAACCATATACGGTTCTATGGAGGAGATTCGTGATATTTTGAGATGTTGGGATCCATGTGTTATTCCGAGACCCGTTGGGATGTTGGAATCCATATGGGATTCCATGATCTATTTGGTGGTGGTGAGTAAGCTGGAATGCCGGACGTAGCCTCATCAGCAGGAATGACTAAAACCAGGATATGAGGCTTCACCAGTAGGGTTGGCAAACCGATAGGGTGTAGTCGGCTCCACCTAGACGTTACCTACAGTTGTTATGCATGCATGGGGCGATGCACTCGGTCTTAGCGAGACTAGCTATGTTTTTCCTATGGTACATCACTAGGGATGTATGTTGCTACAGAAGGATATGTCTGATCCTTGTGTAGAAGGACCGTTCCTTGAAGTACTAAGGGCACCTTTATGGAAATCCTACACAATTATCGAAAGTGCCTTATCGGTTTTCGATTATATACCTAGTATTGTTGTGATGTACACTCACGAGCATTACAGCTACTTGATTGTTATTATTTTCGCCTTTAGACATTATCATAATATGACTGGATTTTATATAAAAGTGTTTTGGTTATCATAAAGTAAAAACTCGTCCGTGTTTATGTGCATTATGGTCTTACGAGATGCATTTTATTTTAAAGGATTTTACAAGTTAAAATAAATAAAATTCCTTGTGATTTGAGTTCTCACGCTGGTTTTACCAAATTGACCCGAGCGTTGTTTTCCTATAATGCTCTGGTCAGATCGAGCATATTTCCAGGTTTAGCTGGATGTTTTGAGCTTCAGGAGATAAGTTGGAGGCCTTGAGACGTATTCACATAGATGGTTATTTTTCTTCCACTACATTCATTATTGTATATTATTCAGCAATTGTGAGGATAGGTTGTTATAATTGTCCGTGCTGAATAGGTTAGTATGCTTTAATTGATGTCTGTATATACATATGTTACAGTTTTGTTTTTGTGTAAAGATTTGTTATATATATATTATAGATTATTCGTTCCGCTGTGAGATTCTGTGTTGTTTAGTTTCTTCTTGTCTTCTTCCTTCTTTCTTTTCCCTAAATATCCATCTTTCCGTTCAATTTGGGTTAGACATGTGCGGTTTATTGCTAGCTTAAACTGTACGAAAAAGTGGGTCGTTACAATAATTCTCTCCCCCACATAGCCCTTAGTACCTTCCAAGTACTTGCCATGATGGTTACTGTACTACACTTCAAATCATCTCTAAAATGAGGCAACATCTAGAAAATTAAAACACCATATAATCACCTTTTAAAAAGCTTCTAGAAAACACTTAAGGAACTTTAATTTATTTAATCTCTTTGGTACTATTTGACACTTTATTTGATGTGTATGTATGTGTTATAAAAGTGTTTGTGTGTATGCAATAATGTTGCAATAACTTTTGTTTAAAAAGTCGAAAATCCAAAAATGAAATTCAGTCACGTTTGCAATTTTTCATCGAACTATTTATTTTTGTAAACAAATATACAAAATGAGTTTATTATCATTATTAGATAATAAAAATAAGTTAACTAAGCATTCAAAATCAATTATTTAAATATTTAAAATTAATTAAATATTCAAAATCAAAGCGATAAAATTTTAGGTCGTTACATCTACATTTGGATATGTCCCACATCAGTATAATGTATACATAACTACTGGTAGTCCCTTACAGTGGATTAACTTCTATTGTGTAACACTACTGACCTTGCATTCCAATCCATTTTAATGACTATGTCATTATTAACCACTTAAGTTATTTACTAATTTTAACAATTCATACCCGTCATAAACGCATACTTGAGGCTACGTGTATGTGTGTGTTCATTCATTTGTACTTGTTTGATTATTACACCTCCATTGTTCATTGTTAATAACATTCTTTACTTCTTCATACATTTGCATCTTATTTAATTTAAGGTCGTTTACCACTTTCTTTTAAAATTTCTAATCTTCTCCCATTTTCTTTTTTCTCATCATTTAATTTTCTATCCCCGTTCCTTTTTAACCTTTTATTTCCCTCCCTTATTTCAAGGACTTTCCATACCCTTTTATTTTAAATTATTACTTGCCCACCTTTTCATCGTTTTTATTTAATTTATGCCTAGATTATATTGCATATATATTGATTCTTCTCTTAGACTGTTATTATTATCACATTTATAATTCTTTAATTATTTCTTAGGAGTTTCTACATTTTAATGCATTGGAATTACGTCTCTCCCAAATGGAAAGGTTAATACTGGAAATTTCTATATCTTATCCAAAAGAAGAATTTACGTTATGTTTGGAATTATAAGGAATTATCATTTTCATAGTTGTTGAAATAGATAGTACAAAATACGATAAATATCCCTATTCTATACATCTCTTTCTTTTTGGCGTATTCGATGTCTTCTCAAACAATACACTTTTATTTACAAATATGTACTTGATAATCTATAGAAATTCACATTGCAACGTCCTATATTCCAATGAATTAAAATACTACTTGAATCCCCACAATTTATTGCGATAACTTAATTTACCTTTTTACTTTTAAAAGTCGTTAAATCTACAAAACTGAAACTGTTATATAATTTTTAAGTTTTAGGGACACTACTACCCAATCCTAAATTCAAGGACCATTGCTACCTAAAATTTTCCAGATTCACATACATGCAACATATAATTCAAGTTATCAATCGCAGAATATATAGGTAGGGTTTGTAAATTCATTACACATATAAAATTTTAGCCCAGAACTCCAATTTATACTTCAGGCTTGCAGGTATAGATTTACAACGATATAAATCCAATATTATATAAAAAATATATAACTTCCCACTCACATTTTAAGTTTTTCAAATCTCCAGACCTAATCCATGTTATTCTAGTTTTGACTCCCTTTTCCTCCATTTTTGAATACATATATTGCAAGTATACCTTCTATATCTATCAGAAATCCAGATTAGAGAAGAGATTTGGATTTAATTTAGATTTTAGACCCGAATTTATAATTTACCTTGGCTTTGATGATTTGATTCGAATGTATTCTTATTCTCAATCATCCTTTACTATTATCCACTTGCATATACATATAAATTATAACTATTTTTCGAATTAAGAGTTTTGTGAAGAAGAGAAAATGGCAGAATTCCAACGTCGTTTTGAAAACATGAGAAGAAAAGTGACGGGTTATGTCGAGTTTGAATCAATGTTCGCCGTTCAATTAAATTATTTTAATCTGGGCCATTCGACCATGTCAAAAATCTCAAAATGGTAGTTTAACCGATCGACCGCCGTCCCCTACCGGTCGAACACTAACAATCGACCGGCCCAAGTTCGAGGTCGACCGGTCATGTTTATTTATGGTAATTTATTTGTCGTGTTAAATTTAGTTAATTCCTTTCCCTTTTCACCTGACCAAGATACTTTATTTTCACATTAAATTTTCTTAAAACCTAAGCAACTGTTAACGTTAATTAATTTCTATCAATTACCTTTTGTTTTCATAATTACATATATATTTATTTCCGACTCGAATTTTTCAAACGCTAATAACTTTTTCGTTTGAACTCTGATCGGAAAACCTTATATATGAAAATTGATTAGAAAATCACCATGAACCCAATGGTGCATGTTTTGTAGCCAAATTTTAATGTTTGTGAAACTCTATTTTCATTGTTATTGTTTATTAATTTATTTATTTTTAATTAATCTTCGTAAAAATTATGGGGTGTTACAATCTCTCTTGTCCAACCAACAAATAGGTGGCTTACATAATCTACAATAAAGCATGTCAAACGATGCCAATTTGTTACTCAATTGGTAATTGTTATTGCAGGCAAACTCCACCGAATGTAGATGATCTTTCTAGGATCCTCTAAAATCCAAAACACATGCTCTCAGCAAATCTTCTAATATGCAGTTCACCCTTTCCGTTTGACCATTCGCTTGTGGGTAGCAAGCCATATTCAAATTCAATTTTGTACCCAATACACTATACAAACTTCTTCAAAATTCACTAGCGAACAATGGGTCTCTATCACTAACAATATTGCTTGGAATCCCGTGCGTTCTTATAACATTATTCATGTATATCTTCGCTAAGCTAGTTGCCACCCTTTTCAACTAAACTAGGATAAAATGGGCACTCTTAGACAATCTATTGACTATTACCCAAACATTATCATTTCCCATTCTCGACCTTAGCAATCTATCTACAAAATAATGGATACCACATCCTACTTCTAAGTTAGTATTTCTAAAGGTTGAAGTAAACCACTCGGCTTCTGATGCTCATCTTTTACTTGCTAACATGTGAGACACTTCTTTATGCATTCTCGTATATCCCCTTTCATCTCTTCCCAAAAGAAGACATGCTTCATGTCGCAATACATCTTTGTTCCTCTAGGATAAAGCGTAAACTAGACTGTTGACTCTCCTCTAAGACCTCCTTTCGAAGATCTTGCTTTCTTTCGAAGTCATCCCTTCAAATCAATCTCGAGTCCTTTTAGTTTCTCAACATCTACACTTATCTCCAATCAACTAATTCTCTTGGTTAACATTGGGTCCTCTCCTTTCCTTACGGCAATTTTATCTACAAGTTTTGGATATACTTCTAAGCTTGCTACAACTCCCAGATCTTGACTTAATCCCGCATTCTTTTTATAATACACCCTACAAGATGTCTATGTATCTAACGTCTTCCATTCCTCAATTATGGCTAATACTCGATTCTACTGCTTTCTACTTATAGCACCTAACAACATTGTTTACCTTTCTTGGTGTATACTCTATCCCGAATTCATATGCTACCAAGAATTCTAACCATTCCTATTACCTTTATTCAGCTCTTTTAAATATGCTAAACATTTAAGAGACTTGTGGTATGTATACAAGTGGAAAAGTTCTACCAAAAGACAATTTCTCCAAACCTTTAGCATAACTATTGCCAACTCCAAATCGTATTAGATATCTAACTTCATGCGGTCCCAACCGCCTTAATGCATAAGTTATCACTCACCCTTTGTACATTAGTACTGCTCCCAATCTAGTTCCTCAAGCATTGTTATTGTAACAATCTGCATCCTCGGACACATCGATTCAAACTCAAAAGTGGCTTTGAACTCACGTCGAGTCAAGAAGTACGAGTTATTGGGTTAATGTTGGTTTACAAGATACAAAGATAAATATAACTTTAAAGCATTGTACACTTTCAGATCTCATGGTAGAGGGAATAAAATATAAATAGTAAAAATATCCCAAATCATTAATATCTCAAAACAATAGTAGCTATAAAAGGTATGTCTAAATGAAGTTTCCAAATATAAATGTAATATATGCACAACTAACAAGTATAATAAGATATATAGGGAATGCCAATAAATGAATATATCTACAATGTGTATGGTCACCTCCTCCATGCATCTTATACTCATCATACCACCTACCATTGTATCATCCTATAATGGATATAAAGAGGGAAAAATAGAGGGGATCGGACAAGGTCTGGTAAGTGAGTAATATCACTAGTGGTATGGTGTAAATAGGCAGTTAAATTATCATTTATAACCTATATTTCCCAAGGGTGTTCATTCATAGGTGTATACTATATTTAACAAATTATCCAACTGGTACAGTATAGGTAACAACTTATAATATGTTTAAATCCAATAGTGATATGCAAAGATTTCCATCCAAAGGTTGGACATTCAGAAACTAGGTAAAGCTGGAGTATATCGAGTATACAGTCTCAATGGTAAACCGTCTAATTATACATTGAGTAAACATTCTCAATTCTGAACCGTTTAAGTTGCACCCGTACAAAGTATACATCATAATGCCTGGGCACAAATATCGAGCACACGGTCCCGACGATAACTTGCTACCGAAGCATCGAGTAAACAACATCGTTGGTGCATGTATTATATGCTATATAACATTCGAACTATAATAAAAAAGGTCGAGCACAATTCGACTTCCCTATAGGTGGATCTGCTTAACCACTCCCTCATCCTACTATTACGGACGTCTACACCTCTTCTTCGCTTACAGTTTGCAAATCGAAATATGTGACCTAAGCCTGCTACAACAATTGTAAGAGCATCTATTTGCGATATAATCACACACCCATTTGGTATCATGTTATATAACATCATGAACTCTAGGATGTCACTAAGTGTGAAATAAGTCTAGGCCGTTATACAACTTCATGTAGTTATGTGAGCTCCAGAAAGTCAAGGATGTGACAAAAAATTCCCTAAAGCTATCCTACTTGGCCTGCACCAGGTCCAAATTAAACCTAGGCTGCATATAGGTTTTTAGTCGACTGCATAATCATTTCAGTCGTCTAGTTCCCTATCTCTATTTTTTTCTTTATACTACAAAATTAGTTGACTAAACAACAATACCAGATGACTGAAGGGAATTCAATCGAATGGATATTCCATTCAGTCAACTACTTGACCATAAAAATGAACTAATTACTTGCAAGTTAGACTTATTTTTGTATTCATATTTTACTTAACCAACTCAAACGACCGGTCCTATTTTCTATTGACTGGATTTCCATAATTTGAGTTCTTCTAGCATGTTTAAATTATTGTTTTGATCATGTTTTAATTGTTTATCTTTAGTTATTTTATTAGACATTACATATAAACTTTAAATTCATATAATTTCGACTTTGAACAATTATCTATGTGTAGTCTTAACTTTTACCATATCCAAACTTTTATATATTTCACCCCATAATAGCATGTAACTATTTAATGATTCACTAACGTATATTCAGTCTTATTCGAAGTTAATAGAACCAGATTTAGATGATTTTTAATGGACATAGACATAGGTTCACTTTTACTCATTTAAACTAATTCAAAATTGTTATATAAATTTGGGTATATAAAATTCTAAGGTTATATGTTTAGATCTACTTTTTATTCATTAAAACTAATCCAAACATGTCACATAAAGTCAGATTTATATGATTTCATGGTTAATGTATAGGTTCACTTTTATTCTTTTAGATTAATTCAAATCTACTTCATAAAATCAAGCCTATATGATTTTAAAGGTGAACTTCAATCAATCTACCCACCCCCCAAAGTTTCATTAATTATATCATAAAAATCATCATCTAAGGTTTTCCAGTTATTTCAACTCATGTAAATCTTCCATAAAAGATCATCAATTCATTAAAAATCATATTTTTAAACCTTAATAGATATGTAAATGAAATTTAATTACTAGTCTATGGTCATGTCTAGTTCGTTGATAAACCCACTTACCTTATACGCCGTTCTTGAAGAAATATTCTTCTCTGATCTGATTTAATTTGGCGTTCCTTCCCCTTTATTTAGCTTGCGGCTATTTTCTTTGAATTCTCTCTTTTTATCAACTTAATTCTTATTTTTTTGTAGGAATTTGATTCACTGCTTGCTTTGAAGATATTTGTTTTAGGGTTCAAGGAAGAAGAAGAAAATTGGAGACTAGAAGAAGCGACGGCTACAGAATGAAAAGAAATGGAGGACAAGGTGAATTGGGGATAAAAACGTCCCTTATATTGGCAAAAAACCCAAACCCCCGCAGCCCCTACCTAGTCCTTGAGTCGTTTCACTTCGTAATGCGCATTATAGCAAAATTCTATATCTCTTTCATCATATGTCTGTTTCTGACGTTTTACATATGAATTTGGACTAGAAAAATCTACTTAACGCAATGGAAAAATTGTATTTTTCAAATTTCTTTATTTGTAAAAATTAATTTTTTTCAACTTTATATAAAATTACCAAAATGCACTTTTTAATTAATTGATTATTTTCTTAAAAATATGGAGTGTTATATGTATACACTACCAAATCTTGATTTCGTTCAGGTAAGATTAAGACAGAAGCATCTTCAAATCCTAAAATGACCTATCGCACTTATCAGTCTACACAAACTTCTCATTCTTGCAGGTTAACTTAGTCAAGGGTGCTGCTATGTATGAGAAATCCTTAATGAATCAGTGTTAATGGCCAACCAATCCCAAGAAACTCCTTAATTTCATAACCATCTCTGGTATCTTCCAATCATTAATGGTCCCTATCTTTGATGGATCCACTGCTAACCCATTCTCCGAAACTATATGACCAAGAAAGTTAACCACTCATTTCCAAAAGTGACATTTGGAAAACTTCACCTTCAATTTGTGTTTTCTCAGTGTCTCTAACACCAATCTGAAATGGACCTCATGGTCTCTCTGATTCTTAGAGCATAACAAAATATCATCAATGAAACCCAACAAAAATCTATCCAAATGATCGTGAAAGATTCATTTCATAAGATCTACAAAGAATGAAGGGACATTGGTCGGTCCAAAGGGCAGAACTAACCATTTATACGAACCGTATCTTGTTTGATATGCAGTCAATGGAACATCATCCTTAGCTAACCTCAGTTGATGGAATTTCGTTACCAAATTAGTTATGAGAATACTCTATCTCCACTCAAATGATCAAACAACTCGTCAATCTTAGGCAATGGATGACGATTCTTTACTCTTTACTTATTCAACTTTCGATAATCGATACACACTCGCAATGATCCGTCCGACTTCTCCACAAATACCGCGGATGCTCCCCATGGTGAGCTACTCAATCCAATTAAACTTTTATGCTCAGGTTTCACAGCTACTTCTTCAATTTCTCCACCTCCTTGGGTGGTATTCTACTAGGAGGTTTACTAATAGGTTGTGCCCTCGGTATAAAATCTATATGGAATTCAATTGCTCTTTTAGGCGGTAATCCCACGACCAGCTCAAAAATTTCAACAAAATCCAGTACCAATATACCTCGATTAATCTCATCTTCCCAATCTTCCATCGCACGTAACATTGATGTAGACTTCTTCTTCATTACGTCCAATGCAACTGTGATCCTTTCTTCACCCTTCAGACTTCATAAGACAATAACTCTGTTAGCATAACAGATCCTAGCGACATTACGTACTAATCAATCATTTCCCAAAATTACCCCATCCTTATGAAGTCAAATACATATAGGTCACATAGAAACAAATGTCCACATGATGTATACTCAAGGTTAGTGCATCTTTGTTTGAGAGTGTCATACCCACCAATTGATTAACTACACATAAAGAAGTAATCAGGTGGACAATGTCAAATTCTAACCTATCCTCCATATCTTTAGAAATAAAGGAGTGCCTAGCACCAGTATTAAAAAGAACTATAACTGGAGTACCGGAGATCGAAATCATACCTCCTAGCACGACAATCTTTCCTTTTTCTACAATCGTTGGTAGGACAATCCTTCCAAAGCAAAGGCCTTTGCCTGCCTTAGCTCTAGACAATCTTTCTTCTTTTTGCAAGGTTTATTACAGTAGAAGCACTTGACTTTAGTTGTTCCTTCGGAGTTTGGGCACTTACTTGCATGATGCCCTAGCCTCCGGTAGTTATAATAATTAATCCTCGAAATGTCCTTCTATGCCCCCTTTGCCTCGATCCTTCCCTTTTATTTGTTTCCCCTTCTTACCTTCTAGTATGAAGAATACTTTTTCTTATTTTTATCAATTTGAAACTTTTGCCTTACACCCCTCCTCTCAACTTACAAAATTTCATATCTCCAAGCCATATCTACTAGCTTATTGAATGGAAGTGCCAAATGAACCATTGAATGATCACTCAATTTCGGCCTTAGTCCCAAAATAAACTACTCCACCTTTTTCCATGGGGTTCTAATCAACTCAGACCCATACTTGGAAAAATCATTAAACTTGTACACATACTCTGGAATAGTCATATTCCTTTGCTGCATTCAACAAATGCTGAAAACATCACTGACAACTGTAAACCAGGAATGGATGTTGTTCCAACATCTCCCTCAAGCTTTTAGAAGTGACCTCTTGCTCTGGAACCTCCGCTCACATCGTATCCCACCAGTCACTTGCCAAAATCCTTTAAACTATCTAGACGCCAACTTCACTTTCTGAGCATCTGTAAGATCCAAGTTTCCACAGATCTAATCACACATCACAAGCCAATCACTAGCCTCTAACACATGTTTCATTTCATCAAACATCTCTCCTTCTAACTAATGGAAATCCTTGTTCATCTTAGCAAAGTCTTCCCTAACTAGCTGCACCGAGCCTTTTGGCACATTCGAGGCCTGTAGTGGTACTTACTACCATACCAAGGTTGATAAGAACTACTCAAAGAGCACTTTTGTATCCATGTTCCCCGTAGTTGGAGCATGCATCTTACTTTAGACTCAACTCTAACATTTGAGGCCTCACATCCTCCTCGGCTACTAGTTTGAGTACTTTTGGCCTCTCTCCTTCCACTTTCTCCTCCTAATGTAACTCTAACCCTCCTCATCTCCATCTTTCTTTTTCTTTTAAGTAAGTCTTCATTAGAAATGAGAAGAAATAGAGTGAAACAACAATATAAGAATATATATATATATATATATATCTACCTATATATCCATATAACAAATATGTATGACCCCCCTTTTCGACCCCCAAATGTCGACCTTCATACATCCACGGTATTCACGTGTCAAGCACTCAGGTGCCAAAACTTTTAGGAAAAAAGAAAATAAAAATAAAACGAACAAGAAAGAAGAGAATACAACATCAGAATCTCATAGCGGAACGATAACATATAATATCAAAAAACAGTACAAATTGTCTCTTTAAGATACATAAGGTAATATAATAGATAATGTTTAGGATGTAGAATATAAATCAAAAAATAGTTGTGCTACTTGCATCTCACAACACAACAATATTAGAAGTACAACTAAAACCGCTAAGGTATGTTTGCATAAATATTTCCATGTAGGTCTCCTTAGTAAACTAAAGTCGACCTCCTATACAAGATTTAGATTCTACCTTTCGAAACCATACATATATGTAGATATAATATGTGTCAAAGGTAAACACAGCTGCTCCATGCCCGAACACGTGATACTGAACACCAACAACTCCCACGCACCACAACCGAAAGCAACTCTATATATTTGGAGTTGATGTACCCTTTGGGTTAGCTAAACCCCCATAGCTATGCTCCTACTCTGTTTTATATTATTACAGAAAGTGAAGTCACATTAAGCATCTCAACACATGAGTCTTTATAACTCAAACAGATCTCGAACAGATCTCGAACCTCTCTATGGATTCCAACATCTCGAACAGTTCGCGAATCTCTTCATGGATTCCAGCATATGTCATTCGACGAATGTTGCCGCTGACCTCTCCCTTGGACTTAACCTTAGGATAGATAGTTCAACTCTATAGCATTAGCTTGAAATGTTAACGTTGACCTCTCCCTTGGACTTAACCTTAGGATAGACAGTTCAACTCTATGACATTCCACTTTACAACCGCTTCCAAAATGTAGAACTCTTATATTAGTTTTCAAGTGATTTTTATCAAGTAATATACTTATCCGATCCTGAACTCTTCAGGACTAAATCGATGAATTTTCAGTTTAACTCAATTTTGATTTTTTAAGAAGTAAACGAACGATATAAAGGAGTCCTTCTTGGTGTTCTCATATATATACGTTCTTAAAGCAAGAGACAATTCATACGAATGAGTCCTTCCTAGAGGATCTCAAATTGTATTAATACGTGATGCTTACATATACTTCCAAAGTTAATTTCGTCAATCTCGATAGTCGATAAATCGACTACCCAGTACAAAATAGAAATGATCGCATATCGAAATCAAGTCTCATATACTTATTACATTTTCGACTTTCTCAATTTATACCATCCCTAGGTCAAGAGTGAAGATGGTATGTTAGAGCATTGTTACTTCTAAACCCTACTCGAACATCATTCTTAACTTTCACAAATATAATAAATCTACTTGTTGGTTTTTAGTGCTAAGTATATGATTAAATACTTTCTATAAACAAGTAAACACATAAAGCATGATTAAGTCGCATAAAGAGCGATTAAGTCACACAAAGAACGATTAAGTCACACAAAGAGTGATTAAATCACACAAAGCATGATTAAGTCACACAAAGCACGATTAAGTCACATAAGTGACTTCCAATCCCCTTTTCATTTAATTAATTCTTTTATTGATTAAAACTTCTTTGCAAATACTTGTATATGTATTTAAAATACCTTTACAAAAGATATATACATGTATACTACTATTCCACCATTCACTTCTATTCTTTCACCATTCATTTCTACTTTTCACTATTCATTTTTACTCTTCCAATACTTAGAAATGTATTCATATTCTTATCCCAAATGTTGTATGAATATTTATAAATCTTAAATAAGATTTCACATTCCCAAAAGTAAAATTTAATAGTTAAAAACAAATGTTATTAAAATATTGCTACTATAAACCCAAAACATTTTACACTTAACATTGTCTTTAAAACATTCTTTTAAAGGTTTAATTATACTACTGAGTATAATCAAAAAGGGTTAAAAACAAATGTTGCTTAAACATAATTTACTATAAACCCAAAACCATTTTATACTTACCATTATCTTTAAATACATTCATTTTAAAGATCTAAGTATATCTACACTTGTTAAACAAGATAATATACTTTTAATTAACGATACAAAACCTTTTATTATAGCATAAGTGTTATAATCCAAAACTACATTTATTCTTTTATAAAATAATTAACTTAACTTTTTTCAAACTTATATACATATAAAAATACTTTAAAATACTTATAAATAGGTTTTAAATATCTACATAAAATATTACTTAAAAATTAATAATTTATAATTCACTAAAAAGCTTTTATTATAAATGCTGCAAATGAAATCTTTTTCTTTAAAAATTAATATTTTATTATTATAAATATATTTAAATTTATAATATTTTTTATACTCAAATCCATGTTATTAGATTTCCCTAAAAATATTCCACAAAGAAAATAAATTTTAAACCATTTAAATTATGAAAAACTAGAAAAAATGTCACAATAAAACAAAATAATGCAACAAACCCCGAAGTGCTGCAGTATACCAAAGACAACGTTTATAAATGCTATCTGAAGTTCTAGATAGAGAACAACATAAAAATGTATGATCTTTATGGCCAGTTTTAACCACTTAAACAAATGATTTTTGATCCATTTTTTAACACTAAGTAGTATATTTAGGCTACTTAAAACCATGAAAAAAACCCTGAAGGATATCTTCCAAATTATTTGTAAAAATTCCCAAAAATAAGGTATATTTCAAAGTGCATTTATAGCGACTATTTTGCTCCTAACTTTAGCCACCTAGTTCAACTAATTATAAATGCTTTGAAAATTATTTTTTTTGCCGTAATAATTACACATATAATACTTATTAGAACATCAAAGAAACCCCTAAGGATGTCTTCCAAAGTTAACTTAAAAATCGTCGAACACAAGGCGATTTTAAAGTGCATCCATAATGACTAATTCGCTTTCAACTTTCACGACTTTGTTTCACAAGTCTATAACTTTCCAAACCAATTCCTCGTTGTCCTATACATCAAAATTTGTGTAGAGAATAACTAATATATATCATATCACAATATATTCACAAATAACCATATTGAAAAAGTTTTAACACAAGGGGATTAAAAGTGCACTTATAGCGACTATCGCTATACTAACACTTTCATATTCATAGCAATTCAACACACAAGCCAACCAACTATATAAACACAATGCTAAAGCCATGCCATATGTTATAGAAGGTAATAGAAGTGATGTTATACAATATAGAGTTGTCATTTGATTTCAGAAGCAAAGGGGTCTAAAGTTATTGCTTTATTAGTTAACTTTTACATTAAACTTTATATTTCAAAAACATACATACACAATCACATACACTCATGCAACGGTGGGATAACTCATCCCATAATCTTTCTAACAACTAAGAACAAGCACTAGAACATGATAACACTTCCTACCATCACCCTAAAGCCTAAAGACACCAACTTTTAGCCTTCACAACACAAGCCCATGCCTCCTACACCAAGAAATTGCTCACGGCCATAATTAGTGGGGGGACTTGTGCTCCTTTTCTTTCATCATTGAGTTGCTTTTCCACCATGCTAGGATGTCCTAAGACCTTGGTGAAAGTTTGAAGAGGATTGGAGTTGATTTGCTTAAGAAAAATGAAGATTGAAAAGAGAAAGAGAGCTTAAATACTTAGGATTTTTGCTCTAAACTTAGAATTTAGAAAAGATAATGTTTGATGTGTGTTTAGTGTTTGATGATAACAAAATATATATCGAATTATAGATGTGTTTGCAAATACAGGAATAAATATTCATGTTGAAGTAATAATACTATTGCACAGAATTTAACAAATTCAAACAGTATTTTTATTTCAATATAATATTCTATTCAGTACAAAGTTTTCAGCTCATACACTGATTTCATACATTATACTGATTTCATACATTTCAGATTTACATTACACACTCATACACTCAGCCGTCTGCATATCTGCATCTATCTACATTGTCCAGCTCCAGTATTTGTCATGTCTCCTGTGTACCTGTATAATTAAAAATCTACAGCAGTAACCTGAAAAGAAACAAATTTGATTTGCAAAAATATAAAATTTATTTTTTAAAGCTGTCTCAGATATATGGGTTATCGTCATCATCTTTGATTGTGTAATATCTGTGCATATCAGTATTCATATCAGGGACAGGTAATTACGAGTGGCTGCAGTACACACGTATACACGTGTGCACTGCCTCGCCAACTCGAGTGCACAAGGTCAAATCAAAATCAGATTCAACACAAGTGCAAATGGCCTCGACCAAAATATCAATGATCACTGCAATAATGAAATGTGCATGTACACAGTGAAGTCAAAGAAGTGCAAATTGAAACAACAATTTGGAAATAACCAAGTCAAATATGGAAGTACACATGCCCAGTTACAACAGTAATACAAAACTCCAACATGAATATACAGGTTACAAATGAATCAGACTTGATACAAACATGCACAACCACAAATGGTCAAGCTACAAGTAATGTGAACAAGTCAGTGGATATCTACATGATGCAGCAGTCATATGAAACTGGACTTCAACAAGACCACTTTATCAAGTTCAAGTGATTCAAGTCCAAATGAACCAGTAACTAAATGAACAAATGCACAAGTGAATCAAGAACAACAACTTCAGCGACTAGATGAAAGCACAAAGACTCAAGTGCATAGTTATAAATGCATAGGGAAACAACTACAAATGTATACCAGCCAGATGAATGCACAAAGACATAGCAACTCAAAGTATCAGATCATCAGCATGCAAATGAAACTGTCCAAAGAACTGGCAACAAGAGTGAATGTAATTCAAGTGACAGTGCAACCAAAAATGGTAACAATGAAGCAATTCAAATAAATACCAGAGTGCACAACAACACAGTGAACTGGAGGAAGTAAAGCAAATATCTGAAGCTCAGAGATTAGAATGAACACTGGATCCAACAGCAACCTCAAAGTGCAACTCAATACAACATGCAACCACAAATGGACTATCTACAAGTCAATGAAGCAGTGTAGTATGCAAGAATAAACAACCCAGTATCAACATCTTTGAAGTGAATGCAACTACAGGTTATACTACAGAGATGTACAACTCATGAATGAACATGTACAAGTGAACAAATGCAAATATAACAGTGATGAACAAAGATGAATCAATAAGCACTACAGTGGCTACAGGTCAGGGGTGAACTCAATAACAAAAATATCAGGTGATGTCAGAATATATCACAAATACAAAGCAGTTTACCAACAAGTGAAGCAAAAGAAAGAAAACAGTGAATGTGTTCACAAATGCAACTGTATGAAAAAAAGTTTCAAAGCAAATGCATGTCGAGTATGCTACAGAAAGACGAAGCAGTGAACAAGAAATGGCCAGAAAATCTCAATCGAAGAAGATAAACAGAATGAAGTCGAGATGAACAGAAACAGTAAAAATTATCAAAGCCGTTTGTTTTAAAAAGGTTTACAAAAGAAGTATTGAAATCATGATAATATGCAAGTGCGTATTTTTGAAAAAGTCAAAAATCAAAAGAGGAAAGTATTTGCCGTATGAATCAAGCAAAATCGAACGTTCAAGAATCAAAGCTGTGGGTTAAAAGAAATTTCTCAAAATACCAAAGCATAAAGAAGGAAAGAATCAACATCGTGGGGATCAAGGAATCAAATCATACGCCTATATAAACCACCCCAAATATCATCATCGAAGGTGTAATTCAGAGAAGAGCAAATAGAAACCCTAATCATCATCAACAGAGAAGAATCAAGTTCAAACAACTAAGTTAAGAGAAGAAATACATACCAATTCCAGAGAAGAGCCGAAGCTCAAAATCGCAACAGAGAAAAATCCCTAATTCCAGAATCAAGCAAAAGCCAAAGCCTTGATTCTAGATTCACCAGCAACAGAGATTATAGGAGCCATTGCTACAGAATCGCCGAAGCCCTGTTTTTTTAATCGTCATTTTCTTTCATCAAGGATCGGGCCGGAGAATAATAATAAGAAAGGGGATCGAAAATAAAAGTGGACCGACGTTTTAGAGCAAATAAAAAAGGGCCAGAGCTTGTTTATTACTAAGGGTTTTAATAGCTTCATTATTCAACTAGGGTTATTTATTTTGTTTGAGGGAAAAATTGTTTTAAAATTTACAATTTAAATTTTGTCCTTGTTTTTTCTTTGGGTTTTTAGTTTTTTCAGTTTGTACCTTTTCAAGTCAAGTCAGGGTAAATCACCACCTAGGGTTTAGGTAGTGTCAGATTGTCTAGTTAGGGTTAGTTCAGTGAGCAGGGTGTGCGAGTTTACGAAACTCTATAGGCGGAGCAGGGTGTGCGAGTCTGTAGGAGTGTTTGTAAGCAGGATACTGTTTAATCCTAATAGAAATCTGGGAATGCAGCAGTAGGCAGGGGTTGCCGAAGCTGGGTAAATTTTGTGTGTGATTTACTTTTCTGCATATTTATTTATCTGCAGTTTGATTTCGCTTTTAATTCGGTAAAATTTGCGATAACCCTATTCACCCCCCCTCTAGGGTTAATCTAGATTCTACAAGTGGTATCAGAGCGAGGTAATTTTTTCTTTAACTCTAGAGTCATGAATCCATCAAATAATGCTTTTTCTGAGGGGCAATCTATTGCTAGGCCACCAATGTTTAATGGGAATGATTATGCTTACTGGAAAGTTAGGATGGGTATTTATCTTAGTTCTGTTTATTATGATGTTTGGGATATTATTGAATCTGGCTATAAATCTCCCACTATAACTGTTGGTGATACTGAAATTATTAA
Organism: Allium fistulosum; assembly: GCA_030737815.1. Taxonomy (NCBI): domain Eukaryota; kingdom Viridiplantae; phylum Streptophyta; class Magnoliopsida; order Asparagales; family Amaryllidaceae; genus Allium; species Allium fistulosum. Next base: position 777,910,324 of record CM060905.1, on the reverse strand, counting down.
ACCAAAGGACAGGTGGGATGCTAACGATAAGAAATTAAAAACTACAAATGCTAAAGCTATGAATGCTTTGATCTGTGCTCTTGATAAGACTGAATTTAATAGAATTTCTCATTGTAAAACAGGACAGGAAATTTGGCATACCTTGGAGGTGACACACGAAGGAACTTCTCAAGTCAAGGGGTCTCGTCAAGCCCTGTTCAGCAATGAATACGAGATCTTCGTAATGGATAAAGGCGAGAGCATAAAGGATATGTTTGAACGCTTCTCAACCTTGTTGTACAATGCTAGAGCGCTTGGGAAGGTATTTACTGAGGTAGAGCTAGTAAGGAAGATACTTCGAGTCTTACCGATGAACTTTGAGGCAAAAGTCACAGCAATACAAGAATCGAAAGATCTGAGTAAACTGAGCATGGAAGATTTGATCGGTAACCTGATGACATATGAGCTTGAGCTAAAAGCAAAAAAGGAATGCAACAACTCCGAATCAAAGAAGAAGACGATTGCCTTAAAGAGCAAAGAAGAGAGCGATGATGAAACAGAAGATCCAATTGAAGAACTTGCAATGGCTGTCAATAATCTTAGAAAATTGTCGAGATTCGGGCCACGTAAGAAGAAAACGAGTGGTAATAGGTCAAAAGATTCTGACAACTCTGAAAATGAATTAACCTGCTATAACTGCAATAAGCCTGGCCACTTCAAACAAAATTGTCCACTTCTCAAAAACAACAAGGGAAAGAAAAAGAAGAAAAAGGCCTTCGCAGCAACTTGGGATGATGAAGAAGGAGAGGAAGTTTCGAGTGATAGCTCAGAGGAGGCTAACTTGTGTCTTATGAGAAAATCAGATTCAGAAGCAAGCTCAGAGGAATCTAATGAGGTAAAGAACTATTCTTATAAAGAACTTGTTTATATGTGCCTCGATCTTACTAAAACAGTTGATGCTCTTGATTCTAAAATTGAAAAACTGAAATCTGATAGAAGAAAACTTGCTCATGAAAATTTTAGGTTAGAAACTAAACTTGAAAAAATTCAAAACCTAGAATGTAAAAACTGTAAAATTTTAGATTCAGAATTATCAAAACTGAAGAATAATTTTGAGGATCTTGAGAAAGAAAACTTGAATCTAAAGGAAACCATTGAGACTAGGAAAAAGGATTTTATAAATAGATGCACCTCACTTGTGACTGAAAACACAACACTGAAAACCAAAGTCCAAGATCTTGAGAAATCATTGAATAACTTTTCTAGAGGAGAAAAATCATTCAACATGTTGTTAGGAAATCAACTGTTTGCTAACAACAGAAAAGGACTAGGTTTTGGAAAATCACAAGTTAATGAAAGTGCAAAAGGTAAGGGTATCTTCACTGAATGTGAAATAATTGGACATCATGTTGAAAATTGTAGTCATAGGAACAAGAACACAAAATTTATACAAGTTTGGGTTCCTAAAAATTCTACAAACAAATTTCATGTCTATTGGAACAAGAATGAAAGGACAAAACAAGTTTGGGTTCCAAAAGGATTGTTTATTCATAATTATTCTGCCACTAACAACCATGGACCTATAAAAACAAATAGGTCACATAAATCTTTAACCGTGTAGGTGTGGTGGCAGGCTAAGAAACAACATTAGTGTTATTTGGATTCTGGCTATTCCAGATACACAAAGGGTGACAAATCAACGTTCCTTAGCCTAGTATAAAGGTGACAGATTCACTATGGGCAAACAACGAAAGATTATCATACAGGTAAAACAGGTAATCGTATTTATTTTCAAACGATAGATAACTAGTAAGAATCTACACCATAATTAAATCAACCAGTTATGATTGACAATGGTAATTCTAATTTTTATTAACCAATCATCTTTAAATAGAATTACTCGAACTAATGACGATGATTGACAAATTCTAACTTGCTTGATATGATCTTATATGACTTGACTCTGATCAGTGCTAAAAAATTGATCAACCATTTTTCTTGAACTTAATCTGTTTGGTCAAATTATGATGTTGATTGATTATTGAGTACTCATGCTATAAAAGTGTTTTTAGAAACTGTTGAAACTAATGAAACTTCACTGGTGAAAACTTCAAATTGCTTTTGAGATAATCATGATATTTTAACTGTGATCCTACGGAAGGTATACACACTCACTCTTCATTTGATAAAAGTTTGTGTGCGTTTCGTTATCACAGTGGTTTATTTCTGAAATTGAATCTGATTCTGTTGAAATGATTCTTAATAATGAAAGTTGGATTTGAGAGATGAAAAGTTGAACTTAATCAATTTGAAAGAAGAAGTTTTGTTTGAACAACCCCCCTGGATTTGAAAATAATGATTTTCCAAATCATGTGTATAAGTTAGAAAAAGCATTATATGGTCTTAAGCAAGTTCCTAGAGCTTGGTATGACTATCTATGTACATATCTTATGGAAAGACGGTTTTAAAAAGGGAAGTGCTGACACGACACTGTTTCTATTACATAAAGAAAGTGATTTGTTGATTGTTCAAATTTATGTGGATGATATCATTTATGATGCTACTAATGAACTCTTGTGTGAGAAATTTTAACAAGTCATGCAGGCTAAATTCGAGATGAGCTTGGTTGGAGAATTGAAATATTTTCTTGGATTTCAAATCAAGCAAAGCAGTGATGGTATCTTCATTTCACAATCAAAGTATGTGTTGGAACTGTTGAAGAAATTTGGAGTTGAGAACTCCAAACCAATGAAAACTCCTATGAGCCCATCAACAAAGTTGGATAAGGACGAGAAAGGAGTTGTTGTTAATCAGAAGAAATACCGAGGGATAATCGGTTCACTTCTCTATCTTACTGCTTCTAGACCTGATATTATGTTTTCTGTGTGTTTGTGTGCACGTTTTCAATCTAACCCTAAAGAATCTCATTTGAAAGCCACTAAACGAATTTTAAGATATCTTTCACACACACACAAATTTGGACTATGATATCCTTCTTGTAAAATTTTTGATCTAGTTGGTTTTTCTGATGCTGATTATGCGGGTTCATTGGTTGACAGGAAAAGTACTAGTGGGACATGTTTCATGCTAGGACATTCATTAGTTTCATGGTCTAGTCGAAAACAAAATTGTGTTGCATTATCCACCACTGAAGCAGAATATATTGCTTTAGAAAGTTGTTATGCTCAAAATTTATGGATGATGCAAACTCTTTCTGATTTTGGCTTAGTTTATAAACTAGTTCCATTAAAATGTGATAGTAAAAGTGCAATAGACTTGTCTAATAATCCTGTTCATCATTCACGCACAAAACACATTGATGTGAGACACCACTTTCTTAGAGATCACGTTGCTAGGGAAGACATTTGCATTGAATTCATTTCAACTGAGGATCAACTTGCTGATATTTTCACAAAACCCCTCCCCGAAGACAGATTTTTCCAGATTACGTTTGGATTTGGGGATTATGGAAATTGACTAATCATTTTTCAATTTTTGGTTGAAATATTCTTGGATATTTATTTTCAACTTCAATTTCTAGGATTCAAACCTGTTTTGGATATCATTCAAAGATTGATTCGAATATGGTATTCAGTAGTGGAAATACGTTTGGTTTAAGAAATTTCATAATATGATTAATTTGGTAACTTATTCCACGACCATTTCTATTTCTACCATCTTTCTATCATTCATAATGGTTTTGAAAAATGAGAAGAGTGAATTACTCTTTAAATTAAAAAAAAAGAATTTTTTTTAAAATACTTCTCATGCATCCATTCTCATTCAAAAGTCCTTATGGTTATGCATGGATGGATCATGTGAGGTTATCATCACTCCATTCTCATTTAAAAGTCCTTATGGTTATGCATGGATGGAGCGTGATAGCTAATGAGTAACTGCTAATCCCATTTAAAAGTCCTTATGGTTATGCATGGTTAGTAAGTGCTTATTTTATTTTTGTGCTTAAATGTCAATTTTTTTTAAAAAACTATAATAAATAAAATAAAACATCCCTCTTCTCATTATATAAAAACCAAATCATCGATCCATTCTCTAAAATGTGGAAATTGTTATCTTGTTATGATATATTATGGTTTTTCCTTGTTTTTTCCATTTGTTTTTCCCCTACGGTTCCATTATTTTTTGTCAGTCTTTTGATGATAACAAAAGGGGGAGAAGAAAGAGATTTTGATAAGGAAATAAGTATTTTTAGAATACTACACCAAATTTGTTAAATGCTGTTAGTTATTTTTCTATAATTCTTTTATTCTTCTGTAATTTCCTAAATCTTCTAAATAGGAGTGGTCTCAGTTGTAGGGGGAGCATACATATAGGGGGAGCTAAATATTTCATGATTAAACACATTTACTAGAATTTCAAAATCTTTAATATATATGTTTGTCATCATCAAAAAGGGGAGATTTTTTGATGTGTGTTTAGTGTTTGATGATAACAAAATATATATCGAATTATAGATGTGTTTGTAGATACAGGAATAAATATTCATGTTGAAGTAATGATACTATTGCACAAAATTTAACAAATTCAAACAGTATTTTTATTTCAATATAATATTTTATTCAGTACAAAGTTTTCAGCTCATACACTGATTTCATACATTATACTGATTTCATACATTTCAGATTTATATTACACACTCATACACTCAGTCGTTTGCATATCTGCATCTATCTACATTGTCCAGCTCTAGTATTTGTCATGTCTTCTGTGTACCTATATAATTAAAAATCTACAGCAGTAATCTGAAAAGAAACAAATTTGATTTGCAAAAATATAAAATTTATTTTTTAAAGCTGTCTCAGATATATGGGTTATCGTCATCATCTTTGATTGTGTAATATCTGTGCATATCATTATTCATATAAGGGACAGGTAATTACGAGTGGTTGTAGTACACACGTATACACGTGTGCACTGCCTCGCCAACTCGAGTGCACAAGGTCAAATCAAAATCAGATTCAACACAAGTGCAAATGGCCTCGACCAAAATATCAATGATCACTGCAACAATGAAATGTGCATGTACACAGTGAAGTCAAAGAAGTGCAAATTGAAACAGCAATTTAGAAATGACCAAGTCAAATATGGAAGTACACATGCCCAATTACAACAGTAATACAAAACTCCAACATGAATATACAGGTTACAAATGAATCAGACTTGATACAAACATGCACAACCACAAATGGTCAAGCTACAAGTAATGTGAACAAGTCAGTGGATATCTACATGATGCAGCAGTCATATGAAACTGGACTTCAACAAGACCACTTTATCAAGTTCAAGTGATTCAAGTCCAAATGAACCAGTAACCAGATGAACAAAAGCACAAGTGACTCAAGAACAACAACTTCAGAGACTAGATGAAAGCACAAAGATCAAGTGCATAGCTATAAATGCATAGGGAAACAACTACAAATGTATACCAGCCAGATGAATGCACAAAGACATAGCAACTCAAAGTATCAGATCATCAGCATGCAAATGAAACTGTCCAAGGAACTGGCAACAAGAGTGAATGTAATTCAAGTGACAGTGCAACCAAAAATGGTAACAATGAAGCAATTCAAATAAATACCAGAGTGCACAACAACACAGTGAACTGGAGGAAGTAAAGCAAATATCTGAAGCTCAGAGATTAGAATGAACACTGGATCGAACAGCAACATCAAAGTGCAACTCAATACAACATGCAACCACAAATGGACTATCTACAAGTCAATGAAGCAGTGTAGTATGCAAGAATAAACAATCCAGTATCAACATCTTTGAAGTGAATGCAACTACAGGTTATACTACAGAGATGTACAACTCATGAATGAACATGTACAAGTAAACAAATGCAAATATAACAGTGATGAACAAAGATGAATCAACAAGCACTATAGTGGCTACAGGTCAGGGGTGAACTCAATAACAAGAATATCAAGTGATGTCAGAATATATCACAAATACAAAGCAGTTTACCAACTAGTGAAGCAAAAGCAAGAAAAAAGTGAATGTGTTCACAAATGCAACTGTATGAAAAAAGTTTCAAAGCAAATGCATGTCGAGTATGCTACAGAAAGACGAAGCAGTGAACAAGAAATGGCCAGAAAATCTCAATCGAAGAAGATAAACAGAATGAAGTCGAGATGAACAGAAACAGTAAAAATTATCAAAGCCGTTTGTTTTAAAAAGGTTTACAAAAGAAGTATTGAAATCGTGATAATATACAAGTGCGTATTTTTGAAAATGTCAAAAATCAAAAGAGGAAAGTATTTGCCGTATGAATCAAGCAAAATCGAACGTTCAAGAATCAAAGCCGTGGGTTAAAAGAAATTTCCCAAAATATCAAAGCATAAAGAAGGAAAGAATCAACATCGTGGGGATCAAGGAATCAAATCAGACGCCTATATAAACCACCCCAAATATCATCATCGAAGGTGTAATTCAGAGAAGAGAAAATAGAAACCCCAATCATCATCAACAGAGAAGAATCAAGTTCAAACAACTAACGTTAAGAGAAGAAATACATACCAATTCCAAAGAAGAGCCGAAGCTCAAAATCGCAACAGAGAAAAAGCCCTAATTCCAGAATCAAGCAAAAGCCAAAGCCTCGATTCTAGATTCACCAGCAACAGAGATTAGAGGAGCCATTGCTACAGAATTGCCGAAGCCCTATTTTTTTTAATCGCCATTTTCTTTCATCAAGGATCGGGCCGGAGAATAATAATAAGAAAGGGGATCGAAAATAAAAGTGGGCCGACGTTTTAGAGCAAATAAAAAAGGGCCAGAGCTTGTTTATTACTAAGGGTTTTAATAGCTTCATTATTCAACTAGGGTTATTTATTTTGTTTGAGGGCAAAATTGTTTTAAAACTTACAATTTAAATTTTGTCCTTGTTTTTTCTTTGGGTTTTTAGTTTTTTCAGTTTGTACTTTTTCAAGTCAAGTCAGGGTAAATCACCACCTAGGGTTTAGGTAGTGTCAGATTGTCTAGTTAGGGTTAGTTCAGTGAGCAGGGTGTGCGAGTTTACGAAACTCTATAGGCGGAGCAGGGTGTGCGAGTCTGTAGGACTGTTTGTAAGCAGGATACTGTTTAATCCTAATAGAAATCTGGGAATGCAGCAGTAGGCAGGGGTTGTCGAAGCTGGGTAAATTTTGTGTGTGATTTACTTTTCTGCATATTTATTTATCTGCGATTTGATTTCGCTTTTAATTCGGTAAAATTTGCGATAACCCTATTCACCCTCCTCTAGGGTTAATCTAGATCCTACAGATAAATGACTCCCAATAACCCTGCTTGCCCAGCCAAACAAGCCCCCATGTGCTTGCTTTACACCTCACCTTTGACCATAAACAAATATTTTCTCTTCCTTAGTCAATTACCAAATTACCCCTCTTTATAAAATATCTAAAGTTCCTTCTAGAAGCTTTAATTACACAAATAATTTTTAGTTTCTAATTAATGAAACATTGGTTAATTAGACATGCATAACAAATTCGAATAACTTTTATTGAGTAAAAACTATTTATCGATAAAACGATTTTCGGTCACATTATCAATATATCTTCGAAGTATTTATTTTTGTAAACATTTTTCAAAAACAAGTTTGACATTATTAGTTATTAATCAAAAAGGGGTTAACAAGGTCATTAAATCAATCTAATCACATTAAATCCAAGATTTAAATATTTAAATAATTTAGATGTTTAAATACGAAGTGTTCGAAATTCCGGATCGTTACATAATACAAGTACGTTACATAATAGCTTATATACTTCCTAAGGTGTTGTTTTTATATTAATAATTAACTATTTCTAACTCTATTTTACTTAATTGTTCCCTAACCTAAGCTATGATACCAAATTTTAACATCCCCTATTTTGACATCTGAAAATGAACTCTGGTGATGCTGTAGTCATCACCTGAATTATCTTTATGCACCAAAACAAAGATTGGTTTTTATTCCATAAATTAAGTAAACAAAGCAGCTAAATAATTTCATTACATAAATATGTATTACACCAATGTCATTACATTTTCATTGACCCTATTCGTGCCCACGTAGGGGTAAATATGATAAAACATAAATAGTTGTGTCATGTTCGACATATGAAGATGCCTACATGAATACTTGACCATTTATACAATCTGGTTCACAACAACAAAAATTTAAAACAACTTTTATTAGAAGATAAGCATCCTACTTCATCTTTGGATCATTTATTTATCCTTTCCAAAAGTCACCTGTCTATGCCATAAATTCAGTCTACTCGAATGAGTAACTGTGAGTTTAGGAGAAATAATAAAAATATGTGTCAAACATAAAGCCTTATATAAGTAAAACATTATCCTAAACAACTCAATCATATAGAGAGACCACGCTGTTGAAGCACAAAACCAGTTTTCCTTCACTATTAAACATAAACATATAAAGAAGAGTGAACATCATCACACAATCATACTTGTAATCATCATTACATTAATAAGTGCACCTTTCTTACTAACTGTATCCGAACTTAATTCATTAGTCAAGGCGTTCGATTTGCCTCTTCAGGCTACCTATACTATTTAGGAATCATGTCGTGAAATATTATTGAAACCCACCTATGGCCTTACACCACCAAATTCGTTCTCATGTTGGAAATAGCTTATCGGATGCCGCGACCTTATATTAAAGTTCTCATAATTAGTTCTTGTCATTCAGATACTACTTATGGCCGCACACCGAAGTTCTTGTCATTTGTGGTGAATTGACATTTGGATGCCATATATAGCCTCATACTAAAGTTCTCGTCATTTGTGGTGAATTGACATTTGGATGCCACTTATGGCCTCATACTAAAGTTCTTATCAATTTCCATGAATAGACATGCAGATGTCACTTATGGCATCACACCAAAGTCCTCATCATTTCTAGTGAATAGACATTCATGTGCTACTTATGGCCTCAAACCGAGGTTCTCATCATTAGTGGTTATTGTTTGTCTTTACTTTGTCTTTCTAAGGTTAGTTTCCTCTTCCTATCTCAATAAGTCTTCATATTCTAACTTATAATCCTCTATGGTCATTTCATCCCTATGAAATTCCCAACCATCAGTTTGGAGGGTAGCTTCCAAAGTGCTACTAAAAGTTCACTTATTTTACTTAGAAATTCTAACTCTTATTCGCTATCACATGTTAAAATTGCAAAGCTAATGCATGTTGACATAGTGTTATCGCATGTTGACATTACGTAGCTATGCATGTCAAAACCTGTCGCATGTCACAAGCTAGTGAATGTCTACTTTCAAGCTATCAAAGGTCACAACTTGAGGATATCACATGTCTAAGTAGAGCTGTCATAAATCTCGATGGAAAATTCGTAATTAAGTGAAAAATGATAATTTTCCTTTATAAAGTAATAACTTTCGACCAAACCCGTACGCATGTCATTTGTTTTGTTGTTACTTTTATATTTTAGTAGTATTCTATGACCAATCCTAAAATGTAATCTCGTTAATTAATCTTTCCCTTAGTTACTTTTCATTAATTAAGGTAATATTTTCTTTACCAGTTAATTCATAACAATTCAAAATTAATGAGAAAATTCCCAAAATTTCAATAAAATTTCGAAACATCTTCTTCTACCTATAGTAAAAAATTTAAAACAAAATATTTAATTTTAGTATTGTTTAAATATTATTTTATGCCATCCGCAGGCTTAGTGCAGTTGGTAGGAGCATCCGACTCCCTCATAGAAGGGAGAAGGTTCGATTCCTGGCAACCGCACTGAGTCGTCCAAAAGGGCTGGTTTAAATTGAGGATGGAGGATGTGGCGGACCTTGTTGTTTACCCCCCAGATGTTGCCGACGAAGCTAGATTTACTAGGATTCAAAAAAAAATTATTTTTTGCCTGTAATTTATCATTTTCAACTTATAAAATTCATAATTAATTATGACATAATCAAACAATTATAAAATTGAAAAGCGATCTCTATTTTTATATTAAAAACATCATATTAAAATTTCATGACATTTGGAAAGTTTAGTTCATGTTTTCCCTAAAACATGATCAAATTTTATTCATTTAATTCATTAAACACATACAAAATCATCTTTAGAAATTTAAAAATGTTTAACAATGCATAAAGCAAGCAATAGATATAAAAATCTAAACTTGAAAAGATTTGGAAGTAAAGTAGAGAGAGTTTTACTCTCCTAGATATATAGAGCTTAATTAAAATCCTTGTTATCTTCTAAGAAATGAAATCAATCTTTTAGTTTTGATTTCCTCTCCCTTCTCATAGCAATGCCAACCACTTAAGGTTGATGGGATTTTGTTTATTTTGTTTTGAAAATGAAGTAATTGTAAAATGGAGAGGTGAATTGGTCAAGGGCTTATATAATAGGGTGCGTTTGACATACATCCTTGGTAAGGTTTGAAAACACACAAAACATCCATTCGTTTTTTTAATAAGTTTTTTGTCCCTGTTTTCAAATTCACGCGCGCACAAAGATCCAAATACCCTTTACATTTTTAACATTTCAAACGCGTATAACTTTCTGTAGAAACATCGGATCAACATACCGTTTTCACCAAAAAATCAAAAAATTTATGATCTTTAAAATGAGATCCATTGTTGATACCAAAAAATTCATATTTGCAGTAAATGTGCAATTATTCCATATATTTGCAGACAATTCTACAAATTTTGAACATCTTCGATTTTTCTTCAAATCTGCAACTATTGCATATAATTGCAGACATTTCTGTAATTATATGGTATAATTGCAGACATGTCTGCAATTATTGCATATAGTTGAAGAAATGTCTGCAACTATTGCATATAATTGCAGACATTTCTGCAATTATATGATATAATTGCAGACATGTCTGCAATTATTGCATATAGTTGAAGAAATGTCTGCAACTATTGCATATAATTGCAGACATTTCTGCAATTATATGATATAATTGCAGACATGTCTACAATTATTGCATATAATTGCAGACATTTCTGCAACTATATGGTATAATTGCAGACATGTCTGCAATTATTGCATATAGTTGAAGAAATGTCTACAACTATTGCATATAGTTTGTCATGCCGTTGTTTTTACATATGCACATGCCGCTCGTTAGAAAGGTAATAAAATTTATGATTTAATGGTGAAAACGGTTTGTTAATCCGTCGTTTCTACAAGAAGTTATTGCATTTTAAAGATTGATAATTAATGGGGTGCAAATTTTAATTATGGATGTGAGAATAACATACATATATGAAGAATCAACATTGCTGCTATGGAGAAGATGAGTATTGTAAGGAAGAAAATTGTAGTATTTGAAAATAAGGATGTAATTTTTTTTAAGGAGGATGTTTTGTGTATTAAGTTTAATTTTAGCGATGTGTCCCTTATATTCACTATATAATTATTTTGGCTTAGGTTAAATCCCTTACTACCTAATCTTATTCATTAATTTCCCTTAATACAAATATTCAAATTCATTACGTTATATATACATGGTCGAGTTTTTTTTCCCTTAATACAAATATTCAAATACATTAATTTCCCTTAATACAAATATTTAAATTCATTACCTTATATATATAGTCGAGTTTATTAATTTTCCTTAATATAAATAATTAAATAATTCAAGTTCGTTAATTTCTCTTAATACAAATATTCGAATTCATTACCTTATACGTAAATGGTCGAGTTCTATTAATTTCCCTTAATACAAACATTCATATTCATTAATTTCCCTTAATATAAATATTCAAATTCCTTATCTTATACATGTATGGTGGGGTTCATTGATTTCCCTTAATATAAATTTTCAAATATTCAAATTATTGATTCCCCTTAGTACAAATATTCAAATTCATTGCCTTATACATATTTGGTTGAGTCGTTAATTTCCACTGATATAAATATTCAAATTCATTAATTTCCTCTAATAAAAATATCAAATTCATTACCTTATACATATAAGGTCATGTTCTATTAATATACCTTAAAAAAAAATATTCAAACTCATTGATTTCCCTTAATACAAATATTCAAATCCATTACCTTATACATGTATGGTAGAGTTATATTAATTTCCCTTAATACAAACATTCATATATTCAAATTCATTAATTTCTCTTAACATAAATATTTAAATTCATTACCTTATATACATACATACATACATACATACATATATATACATACATACACACACATATATATATATATATATATGGTCGAGTTCATTAACTTTCCTCAATACAAACATTTAAATATTTAAATCCATTAATATCTTTAAATAAAAATATTCAAATTTATTGTCTTATACATATATGGTCGAGCTCTATTACACTAATTATTCTCCTTCCATTATATTACCGATATTTAAAATGTTCCATATTTATTCATGCATGTCTCCTTTGATAATTCCTCCAATTAAATTTCTTTAATTATTTATTAGTAAATCCTTATTATTAATTTAACAAGAAAAGAGTCACAGGTCCTTGTTTTTGATGTAGTTATAGGAAAAGTCCCCGTAGGAATGAATATGTAAATTTGGTCTCTATTTTTTGAAAAATAAAAAACGCAAGGTGCCTTGCACTTATCTGAAGAAAATGCAAGGTAACTTGCACTTTTCTGTTTCTGAAATATTTTTCGAAATTTTCAAAATTATAAAAATTTTGAAAAGCGCAAGTTATCTTGCACTTTCTATCAGGAAAGCGCAAGGTAGTTTGCGCTTTCTGATTTTAATTTTTTTTTTTTGAAAATTTTGTAATTTTTGAAAAGCGTCAGAAAAGCGCAAGCTAGTTTGCGCTTTCTGATTTTGAAATTTTTTAAAAGCGCAAGCAGATTTGCATTTTCTGATTTAAAAAAACAGAGACCTAATTTATATAGTTATTTGTACAGGGACTTTTCTTGTAACAGCATCAGAAATAAAGACCTTTCGTGCAAAGCCCCTTAATTTAATTTAACTTCCTATGTTACGACACTCCAAAATATGGGGTATTTTGTTATTATTGTATATAGATTCATGTGGTGTAAGACTTAGAGCCGTTTTGGACATAAGTAAGAGGAGTTGCTACTTATGTAAGCAAGAAAAATCAAGTAATATGAAAGAAGAAGTCTAACTCATGATTAAGATTCAGGAGCTAGTTTGTTAACAGTAGAGGGACATGAAGTGTTATATGTTTAGAGATATTTGAGCTATACATTAAATATGGATCGTTAGGAGTACATCCTCTTATAGAAGGATCTTAATCGACGAAAGCCAAGGTGGTAGAGCTTTTTCTTCCTACAACTTAGGTATTTCTCTTTCTTCTTATGGTGTAACCTAGATTTAGAATGCTTAGTGAGGGTCATCATATAAATTTCCACCTAATAGTAGAAAGCACATATGATCACATAGAGTATATATGTCATTAAAAACAAATGAAGAGTAAAACCGGGCAACAAATAGCAAGTAAATAGCTCAATAGCACGTCGAAGTTGGATATAGGAAGCATTACTAATCCATTACACTCATTAGATATTCCTTGGTAGAAATGGAAGATGATTTCTAGGGAACTTTTAGTTGGGTCATATAGTGGTGAGGGGAAACGGGATTTCTTAAGTCAGACCGATAACCGTGGATGAATGTTCGTTCATATTCTCAACATCTACGAAGACTGCAATAAAATTAGTCTAATTGTACGAGTAGTTTATTGTGAGTTTCCTTAGGAACTAAGGAATACCATTAGTGATAGAGGTCTATCATGTACAAGCACAACTTCATCTAGGTGCCTAATGCTTGCGATGGTGCCAAACACCGTTTTTATAATGGCGATCTAGCATATAGTAGATGCTTGGGTCGACGGTTATAAGGAAAACTTCCAAGGAAATAAAGATCATTTGCCTATGAATGAATGCACCTAAATTCTAATATAGGAACTATATTACTGGAAGACTCAAAGGAGTAAGAATCGATAAAAAATAAAAATTGTAAATAATGCCAATCTGTAACTTTCTGTAGTTTTTCGATTTGTTCATGTCCTTTTTCAACTATACTGAATATTTATTGCTTTTTTTTGCTTTCATGCTGTTATCCTACGTTTTCTGTGGCCTTGACAACTGAAGTTGGTAACAAATGAGTATGATTTTCTGCAATATATATCACATGGTTCGGGTAGACAAACTGAAAAGGTTCATGGACCTAAATAATACCCGGCCCAACTTAAAACGCATATGGCCAAGGCTCAGAGGAACAGCAGTTATTTTTTTTATTTTATCCTACATTTTCTCTGCCATGACAACTGAAGTTGGTAACAAAAAAAGCATGATTTTCTCCAATATATGTCCCAAATAACATCTGGCCCAACTCAGAAAGCATATAGGCAAGGCCCAGAGGAACAGTAGTTAGGCCTGAGAGGAGAAAAAGAAGAACTGCGTCTGCCGGGAGTCGAACCCGGATCTATTGCTTGGAAGGCAATTATCCTAACCGTTGGACTACAGACGCTATTGTCCCATTCCGAAATTAGGGAAAGTATTAACCATAATTAAATTAATAATTTTATCTTCCCAGTTTTCCTCCGAATTACCAATCCAACGATGTTTAGCCGTCCCCACGTTCTGTGCAACTCTATAGTTTATACCAGGCTCAATATTGTTGATGCTTCATTCTATATTTTATTTCTTTAGGTTGTTTAAGACATTTTGTACTATTCAAGCCTTGGATTTATTATTATTTTTCAGATTAAAGTTTATATTTAAACCTTAGGAAAACCAGAGAGTAGACAAAACTACAACATTTTTTTAGACGGTTGGACATACGTTTTATTTTTGTGCGTGAAGGAAAAAATGTGTTTTATAGTAGAGCCGAATGACAAAATTTGTAGACGTTAGGACAAGCTAAATTAAGGTTGCTTTTTTTCACATGGTTGAGTCTGGACATGAATAAAGGGATGTGACAGATCTCGATGACAGGGCAGTTGCTCTCGATTATGGCGGGGTCGAGCTTGATGACGATGACGATGAAAAGAGGCGCGATGAGTTTAACGATGATGAAAAGAGAAGATGGTGATGTAGATCGACATGAAGAAGATCAGAGCTTTAATGTATTGCAGAGGTGATGGAAGAGTGATGTTTTATATGATTGGAGCCAGGTAGAGGAGAAGCAACATGGAATTGGGGAAAAAGATAACAATGGATAATGATATTGTGCAGTGTCATATTTTTAAATGGAATAATTATTTTTATTTCTGCTCCTAATGCAATTTTATAGTAGCATTTGTAGATATAAAAGTAAATTTTAGCTCATAATGTTATTTCGTAATAGTATTTTATGAATATCGCATGAACTTATCATTAGGTAACAAGTGTGCATGCCTCGTATATATGTTGCATTTGCATGCTTGTACATGACTAGGAGCTTTACATAACGTAACGAATTCAGGAGCATAGCTAATTAAACTTGGGTATGTGGGAGTAAACATGTGAGTTTTTCGTTAGAGAGTTTCCTCTAAGTGCAATCATGTATATTTGGTTTGAGCTTTTGTTGCTTACACGTGTGATACTACCATGTTTGGTTTTCGTGGACGTATGTTTGCACCAGTATGCATGTAGGATAATATATGACTATTTGTATATATTGCTATTCTTGTTTGACGTGTGCTAGTGCTATGTATTTCTTTCAGGGATAGCAATTAGATCCGTCAGGACAGATCTGGATCCGACTCGACTTGTCTCGGTACTAGCGGGTACGGTTTTGTTGGGTCTAAACTATATATTTTGAAATAAATCCAACCTGACCCGAGGTTCAAAATGGGTTGGTTTGGGACTGGTTGGGGGTAATTACACCCAAAATACACTTATTTTTATGTTTTTTGATTGGCTCTTTTTGGCTGTGCAGTTAAAGCGCTCGGCAGATTCAATGCGGCGAAGGGGCAAAAAGTCATAGCGGGGATGCAGCGAGGATATAGCGGGATATAGCGGATGACTCTAAAATAGCATATAAAACTCGTACTTAATGTTTTTACAAATATATAAATGGTAATAAGATGAAAAATTAACATTCAATTGAATTATAATTAATACATAATTTTTTTAAAATAAAAACGTGTGCGAATATACTTTAAGTAAAGGTAAAACTATTATATAACATAATTGAATTTAGTAGAATATAAGAGTATTTTCATTTCTGAAAATATATTAAAAATTAAACCAAATAAATTAATTTTATAATTTTTATAATGTATAAATCTCATTTCTCAATTCATTTTTTTAAAGAAGATATAGCGGACATAGCGGAATATAGCGGAAATAATAGGATATAGCGAAGCTTAAAGCGGAAATGCTATATTTGGGGACTATATGGAAAAATCGTAGCGGTAGAAATCCGCTATGAAATATAGCGGGGTTACAGCGGGGTAATAGCGAGGCATTAACTACACAGCTTTCAGGTCAAGTCGGTTTGGATGAGGTTTGACCGGGTCTAAATGGTACTATTCATCACCTAGATCCGACTCAAGATCATCGAGTTCATGATGAGTTCGGTACTTCTTAGGTCGATTCAATGCGGGTTTGGGGGTCTCGGTTCTAGTTGCCATCCCTAATTTATTTGCTTGCATATGTATATGTTATTGCTTGTGCATAAGGAAGCTATTGGGTGTGTGTATGCATACTAGTGTTCGTGCATATGCAAGCTAGTGCTTGGTTGTGTTTTTACATTATGAATTATTTTAGTTACATTTCCTCTTTCTTTGATTTGGAGGATGAAGTTCTTATAAGGGCAGAAGAATGTAAGGATCCATATTTTTGAGTGCTTAGTCATTTAAATGATGATTTGATTTGATTAATAAATAGATTGAATTTGATTTTGAATTAAGTATGAAAAAAGTTAGCTTGTCAAGATGAATGAATTGGGACTCGAGACCTCTTCCATTTAGTTTGAAATGTCATCGGTTTTGAGTATAATAATCAATATACTTGGGATTATGAATTTTGGGTTAAATCCCAGAACTTGACTTTTGGATGACCTGAAATGCTAATTTTTGCATGTAAATGAATTTGGACTTGTGATTTTTTCCATTGTGTTGGGAATGCCTTTTTGGTAAGGAAAAATTATAACACCTATATGTTTGGATTCAGGGGTATAGTGATAGGAAGGAAACGAGTTAGAGAAAATATCAAGTGGTTTTAATTGGGACAATTTATGATACCTCCTTTATCAAAAGCGACTACAAGAATGAACCTCCCGTTTATTTCATTTTTACATTCCCATTTTTCTTTCTCCTTTTTCCCTTAAGCTTTCATAACCTACAACCAACCAAACCCACTCAAATAAATTCTTTAAAATAAATTAAAAATCACTATAATCTATCTCATGAGAAGCTTTACAAACCCTTTTTGTTTTAAAGGATATGGAAAGGCTTTTTATTTTGGCCATCAAGGGAATGAGAGCTTTTGATTGGTTTTTCTTACTTCATTCAAGTTCTAGATTGGTTCTATGGTTAGTAGGACGATTCTCCTTAAGTAAATTTTCTTATAAGTCTTCATTTATATGTATATTTGATAAGTGATAATGTAAGGAGATGGAATGAAGTTGATTTGGGTTTATATGAATGATTTCAAGATGAAAATGTGATTATGTTGATTTAAACCCTAAAGATGTCATCTTCAATTAGTGAGTAAGCAAATTAACTTGTTTGAAGAAACTAAGCTTGACTGAATTATGTTTTTAAGAGTTAATACTATAAACATGATTATTTAATTTAATTGTTGTAATGAAACCTGAAAAATGATATTTCAAAAAGTTAGTATGCTTGAATTCCACTACAACAAAAAAGTGTCTTTTATAGCGGCATATAGCCGCTATTAATCACAACCATAGCGGTTTGATAAGCGCTGTATATCGACATGTTATAAAAAACTGTTGAATATTTATAACACAAAATATGCCACTATGGTTGAGCTTAGTTTTATAACGCAAATTCGCCGCTATGGTACGTTAATTCAATAGCTCATTATAGCCGCTATAATACAGCTAAATCTCAACGGAACTGAAAATATTTATAACACCATTTTGCCGCTATAAAATATTTATTCAATAGCTCATTATAGCCGCTATAATACAGCTAAATCTCAATGGAATTGGAAATTCTTTTATAGCTCATATATGCCGCTATAAAAATCGTAGATACACTTTTCAAGAGCTATGCCTATATATTACATTTTAATAATAGCAATCAAACTAAATCTTCATAAACGAATAAAGATTATAATCAACAAATATAACACAAGAGCATGCTCAGAAAGAAATGTGATATATTTTTCATTACAGTGTACAAACATTATAGAGTACAAACATTAAAGCAATCCTTCCAAATATTACAGAGTACAAACATTACAGAGTTCCAACATGCAAGATCTGATCTAGTTGCGTACTAAGGACCTTGCTTCCTTCCAAATAAGCCTGTGAAGTTAACACAAAGTTGTTTAAAAAAATTACTAGAAATATAGAGTTCATTTTCAATTACTAAACTTTCAAAACTGAAAGTGAACAGGGTTCCAAGGAGGCTTTTTCCCATTTCACTAACTGAGATACTTGAGATTAGCATGGTGCTAAAATATAGAGAAAAAATGATTTACGTCAATATTTTCAGGATAACACCGAGACTAAGATTTTATTATTTATTTATATATTGAGAAAAAAATATGCCCAGGCAGCTTGGATCGCTAACATGGAAAAAGAAAGCACAAGAGAATTTCTTCTTGCCTCAAAAGCTTCACTTGATCGTCAATTAATAGTAGCAGTAACAACATCAATCATGAAAAGGCCCACTCAGTGCTCAGTTACCGGGGTAGTAACAGGGCAATTCAAGGTATCAAGTCAGATAGCCATTACTACAATTGTGAGTTTACCTAACCATCATACACACACACATACACATACATACATACACATACACATACATTTTAAAACAGTGTGATTTAACAATATTAAAATATCAAACATTGTAATTAAGTTGCTATTATCACTCTTTTCAATTTTAATTGAATTTTTCACACTATTGATGGAATAGAAAACGAGGCAAGAGGAGATTAGCCCAGCAAAAGTTAACAGTTATGAAATATCTCGCACAATCTATGTAGACGATGCCATTATTTTTGTCAACGCAACTAAAAGGGGTGCGCGAAAGCAGTAAAAGATTTGTTCCATATGATGCATACAGCAACTGGCCTGCAACTGAACAAGTAAAAGTCCAAAATATTCTTTGGTGAAGGGGTTACAAATAAAGATAAAATAGCTTCCAAAACTAGATATACTACAAGGTGAGCTACCCATTAAGTATTTGGGAATCCTCTTATCGAGCATTAATCTCCAAGATAAAGACTGTGGTAAATTATTAGATAGAATCAAAAGCAAGATAATGGGATAGGAAACAAAAATGCTTACTCTCGTTGGAAGGTTTGAGTTAATTAAATCAACATTATATCTTATCATTCAGTATTGGATGTAATGTTTTAAAACCTCGATAGCAACAGTTAACAAATTCAAGCACATGTTTCTAAATTTCATGTGGAAAGGTAAAGGAAGTAAATCCCATAGGAAATATCATGCAAGGAGAAAGCAAAGGGAGAATGGGTTTGAGGAGATTTGAGTAAGTCAATAAATCCTTATGCGTCGAGCTAAATATGGAAGATTGTAAACAGAGAAAGGAGTCGGACTACAATTATGTAGGAGAAATACATCAAAAACCAATTCTTTCTAGGGACTAACCACCCAAAGTGACGACTCTAGAGTATATAAATGTATGTTATAGACTAGAGAGGAGGCAATTAAGTGTATGGGAAAACACATATTGGATGGTACAATTACTTCGCTGTGGTTTAACCCGTGGGTACAAGGCAGTGGAATAATAACCGGACTGGGAGTTGGCACTTTAGAAAGAATCGATGGGGAGAAAATTATGGTAATGGACATTATTGAAGATCAAACTGGCGTATTGATAGATTAAGCTACATGGGACTACTAAAAGAAGAAGTGGAGAAAGTTAAAATATGGAGTGACAGAGAGGAAGATTTTTAGGCTTGGATGTATTCAAACGATGGGAAATATAATTTCAAATCGATTTGGTCGACTGTTAAAGTCGATTACAACAAAGTTACATGGGCAGATACTATATGGAATCGGATTCACACACCAAAAATGGCAGTGTGCACATTTAAGGGCTATAATGACTTTTTACCATCAAAGAAAAGGCTTATATAGAGAAACATCAACATTGATCCAATTTGCATACTATGTAACAATGTAGAAGAAGACACCAATCACTTATTTTTTATTTCCAAATTCTTAGCAAATGCATGGAAATGATGTAGAATAAAACTCAAATGGCCAGCATCACAAACATCGATATTAGATCTCAAAAGTGGAGTCGAAAGCATGATTAGCCGATTTAGAAATGAATGCAAAAGTAAGAATTTAGCTTTAATAGTGCTTTCGACTTGCATTGGTCGATTTGGAACGAACGTAACAATAGAGTTTTAGGGGCAAACATAACATAGAATTGTCAATATGCAAGCAGATCCCAGATCTAGCTAACATTCGCATCGCAAAATCAAAGCACGAAACATACATCGGTCACCAAGACTCAGAAATGTGTAGAGAATGGGAGTTAACTTATCAATAGTGTGAAAAATTCAGTTAAAATTGAAAAGAGTGATAATAGCAACTTAATTACAATGTTTGATATTTTAATACTGTTAAATCACACTGTTTTCTTCATACGACTCCGACGACGCAAAAGGCATTAAAATTAACTACCTTCACTCTTCTGATCACCATTTTGCACATATTGTTGTTTCCTAGAATTTACTAGCAAATCTGACTTTCTAGCCGAACTTAAATTAGCAGCATTTGATGACTGTTTTATTATTTTTTCTTTGCGATAATAATGGTGACTAACTAAAAATGAGATGAAATCTACATGTAATCAGATTATAATTAACCTAAATAGCAAGTAATATAAATCTAAAACAAATTAAAACTTCATACCTATCTAATATTAGCAGCTTTAAAACTTGATAGCTTCAACTCCTCAGCAGCAACAAGAAAGTTTCGAATATTTTCAAAATACTAATAAGCAGGCAATGGATACACCTCCAACTTGGATGATGGAACATGATTCGTAACCTATTAAAAATTCAAACACAAAAATACATTAGATGAAAGAATTTTAGGTAAGGTCAAACAAAGGAATTCAAGGTGCTGAGGAAATAAAGGTAAACATTGCTTTTGTTATGGAACCAGGTTTGACTTTATTCATGATGTTGCATAGAACTATTCCACTTCTCAGAAAGGTAATGAATTCCTTTACAGATGGATTTGTCCTTAAGCCGATAGGCCCTAACATGGATTCTACTTTCTAGCCATATTATAGCTTGAGAACGCCTGTTAGCTGCAGTATATTGAAAATTCAGATTTTTCTTCGCAATAAATCAATGCCCATTACATATTATTTTGTTTTCATGATTTAGATTCTTGCAGATATCACAATTTTATGCCAATTTATAGATGAAATTCATATATTTCCATCTTATAATGTAACTTACTGTGATTTGTTTTCGATTAAAAACTAGCAATTTGAACAATAATGGCACTTTTTTAAGGAGAAAATGTTAGAAGGAAGCAAACTTATGTTATAATTTAAGCTTAAAACACTAGTGCATGAGAGTGGACTCTTGTTTGGCATGAAGGTTGAAGTTTGATTCCAAGTACTATCAGCATTATTTAGAGTTTGTTTCTTTTGCCATCTCGTCAAAGTGAAAAATCATTTATAATTTCATTTTTAAACTTGTAATAGTCTACCAAAATTCATAACAAAATGAAAAATATCTGACTTGTTTTACTAAATATTCCTCTACTGTGATAAAGATAGAGGATGAGGAATAATTTTTTTTCCAATAGCCATTAATGTAGACAGAATAAAGTAATAATGAAAATGGAATTCTATGCAATTTTCCATTATGGTGTAAAGAAAAACTACAAAATGAAAAAGTAAAGGCAGGATATGCACTACTCCAAAGGTTTGTAATAAAGATTAACAATGGCAATGTGAATAATTTATCAACAATATCACTTGGTTCATTAATGAAAAAAAGAAAGTCTGAGTCTGATTGCGAAGTTATTGGGTCTTGAAGATTGAAACAGAAGAAATTACTGTTGTGGAAAATCAAAATCTTGGATTAAAAAGAGTGAAAGATGTAGTTGAAAAATGCAATGAAGGAGTGGAAAGTTATAAAACAAAAGAGCAGGAAAGGAATTTATATTCTTCTAGCAATTTTCCAAATAAGGTGCTAGTGAAAAATCCACAATCTAATAATACTTTTATTTTGAATATGAAATTTTCAAGAAAACTAGAAAGAACGAAAGTGTTTGACAATGTGAGGAATAAGATCATATCAAGCCAGAAACTTGTGAAGTGCATTCATGATATAAAAGAAATAGGTAAAAATATTATAAGTAAAGCTAATGGAAAAAAGCAATGCAATCTCAAAACTTTTATAAAGGATTTGAAATCTAATGTAGCATCAAACCGTTGAGTACCAACTAAGTATAACAGAAGCATCACAAGAAAAATTACCACAATGAATGATGATCATATTGAAAGTAAAAAAACTGATGCATTGAGAAAGAAAAACCAAGGTGCTGCGCTATGCACCTTATTAAAAGATCTTGATTTTTCTAATGATGGACATTACAACAAAGTTAATATAAAAATGACATGGATATTGTAAATTATAAAGTACAAAATAATTGGAAAACCACTGAAGAAAATTTTGTACTAACTTGTTGCTTCTCATTGAGTGATCTTTTAGGTTTATCTTCAACTTTAGAAGATTCCCTCAAGGCAACATTTGACTCCTGAGATTTGCATAACAAGTGTGATTGGTTATGATTATATGTTTCACGTGGTTTTCTGCCAATACAAAATAAAAATACTCAACTTACATAAGTTGTTTCTGTCTCCCCACAAATAAGATGGCCAGCGTCTGGTGAATTTCCTTGCAAACAAAAGAAAATTATAAATTAGAAAAATAGATGTAAATTGTTATAGGCATATTTTTTTCTATGATTTAACTATACACATGCATAGACTTGGACCGCGGTGACATAAATTTGTTAGGTGCCATGGATACAGCGTGCTGATAGAGGACTTAATTTCCACTCTAAATTTGTTAGCTTCTCCATAAGCCTGATAATGGAAAAATGTAACCGCCACTAACATAGCGAACTAAGCATTAACCAAGCCAGAGAAAGTGGTAGATATTTTGAACTAGTTAAAACTATAGACAGAAAGAAACTACAGGTAAAGGATTAAGAGTCGGCTACAATCTAGTGTTTTATCAGTGAAATTCATTCACCCGTAACAAAACAAAAATATACAAACTTGCTCTAGGAATCTTGGAGTTGGCGTACTTTCCCTTTTTTTTCTAGTTTGTTTTCTTTTTCATCGCACTCTTTGTGTGTCTATGTGTTTACTTTCCAATTCATCAGCACTCTCCTTCTCTGACTAGAGGGAGGCCTATAGAGTAACCAAGGAGAGCAAGTAATTTAAACAAAATTTTGAAAGGATATACAGCAAAGTATGACCAAATATATGAATGGCATTTAATTAATATCCAGGTAAATAAGTACCTTCATATCCTTCACTTTGGCAGTAATGGCATCAATCTTTTCAGTAACTTGAACAAGGACTTGAGTCTCCTGGATGACGGGAGGAATTTCTTTAATAGCCTTCTTTGCGACATCCTATTCTTTGATAAGCTGTGCATTTGCTGCAGCTGGCTCATCTGCCTTACTTTGAGTTGCTTGCAATTGATTTTGCAATTTAGTTATTTCTTGCTCCTTCGCTTCTTCCAAATTGGTCTGCATAAGGTAAACAATATAATTATGATATAAAAGCAGCATTTGAATTCAAACAACAAAAGTCATACCATCACGACTGCCATGTTACACTACTGCTTGACCGCATAGATACTGAAAGTGCTATCAAGTATGAAAGCTAAAAATGTACCCTTAATCTTTTTTCTAACTACAAGTGCCATGTAAGCTCTTTCACTGTATTTTCAAGCTTATCCTCTGCTTCCTTGTGTGCACCAGTTTCCTCGCTTCCTACGCATTGCAAAAATGTATACAAATCATTATTATATTCGATTGGCAATGATATAATGCAAGACTAATTAATTAAGACAATACTTGCATTCATGTACTGGACTTCTACAAATAACCATCTATATGCCTTATGGTCTATTAAAAGATATTATTTTAACATCAAACAATACTAATTGTGAGGGTTGGCACAAAAGAGCATGTTAATGCATGGGTATCGAAGTAGAAAATACTTCACCGTGTGTAAAAATTCATACTTAGTGTATGAGATTTGCTAAGATATTGAGTCACTGACCATTTTAAGCTTCCGAAGTTCCTTCCTAGCAACTTGTCCTCTCCACCTACATTGAGTAACAGTCGCTGCCATCTTTATATTCTTATGATAGGAGTATGCTTTGTATCATCTCCATTGGTCTGCATTGGAAGACTATATTTGTGAGATTGTTTACCGACATGAGAAATAAACCCTTCAATTAGAAAGTTTAACAAACCAAATCCTATTTTTTGATTATAATTAGTATAATCACTGGACAAAACAATCGAAAATAATTTAATTATAATTACTAAACAATTAAAAAATCAGACGAATCGAAAAAAAAACACATAAGAAAAAAATCGAATTATGCACACCTCAAATCGATTTTGGGTTCCAGACGCACTCCTCAAATCGAATTACGTGCACAACATCCCGACTTCTTCGAATTAGCTCGTCGTGGAATTCAAAGTGTTTTGAGAGATGCCGAAGATAGTGAATGTTTACGGTTTCGATCTAGGGTTATAGATTTCTTCCTGAATTTGGATTTAGGGTTGGAATAAAATTGAAAATGGCAGTCATGCTTGGTATGGAGGGAAAAAAAAATCAGGGAGCGGGCTGTTTTATTTTGTTGCCGAGCGTTACGTGATATAGAATAAGAAACAAAAAAAGTAAAAAAAAAATCTAACTAATAACGCTTTAAAATAATGCGTTATCTAATGGCGTTATTAATAACAAATTTTCTTGTAGTGTTCATATCTCCAGTTAAAAATAGTTTACCTTAGAATTATAAATGTTGATCATATGTTTATGTACTAGTTTGAAACTAAATTTGTGATTTGTAAATAAGCCAGTAAGCTAAATAAAATACTTTAGTGATATAGACTTGATTTAAGAATAAAAATGAAGTGAGGTTTACTGCGACGACCCACATTTCGGAAGGTTTAAATCGACAAATCCACACATGTCCAACTTAAACACCCCGGAATATAAATAATCAATGGGGTTAATTAAGAAAAATAGGAAAAGAAGAAGAAAACAATCACAAAATCTTGTAGCGGAATGATAAAATATAATAATCAAATAAATAGTTCATGAAGCTGTTTATATTATACATTTGATTATAATTTATACAACATTTATCAGAGTTATATATACATCAGGAATAAGTAAATAATGCAGCAGGCAACATGATGAAGGGATAATAATAGTAGTAATATACCAAATCTTCGTCTTCGTCCTCCAGAATAAATCTTCAATAAGCTGAAAACTCAGGGCTGACCCCAAGCGTAATGAAAAGACAAAACACTCGAGTCAGGACTAAAATATTCTTATGTGAGTCAAATCGATATCGCATATAACATGAGTGCCGTGGCGTTAGAGATGTTTACGGGGTTTCACAACTCATATCCCATGTATAACGTGCGTGCAATAACTCAAGAGATGTTACGGGATTTTCCATCTCTTAAGGATCTATCAAAATATTTATATGTAGTAGAATACGCTACATATATAATGTCTAATCAATAAAATAAATATCAAAACAGAGTTAAGGCTTTACATTGATCCCCCTTAACGCGTTTTTAAGCATTGTCGTACAGTTTGCATATAAAACACCAGTAACCGTTGGTGGATAGGGATGCGCCGTGATACGACAACACTAAATCAAAATCGTAGTGGTCTCGTATAGGGATAAAAGTACAACAAGGCATATGAGGCAATGCCCAAGGTAGGATATTACCAGTTCGGGTCACAGGGTTGGTGGTAACGCATCATAGCCATGATCGACCACCACGTAAATCCATCCCATATCGAGTCAAAGGGAGGCTATCCCAAATAAAGATGCACCAATCGAAACTAATAACAAGAGTAATAATATGGACCGAGTCCAAGAAAATCGAACAACGGATGTCCGCTCGGGGTAATCAGCCCACTTGGCCCTATCAAGCCGTCCTGTTTTAGTCATTTCAAATTTGCACAAGTGTCGGGGTCTATCCATCATCGTTCTCTTTCTTCAAATCCAGCAAATGACGCCAAATCAAACCACTTCGTTCTGGAGTCTCCTTCGTGTACACTGTTGTTAAAGTGGTTCCAATATTGACAAAGAGTATGCCAATAAGAGGTCCCGGTCTCTTTAACAACCAAACGTCGTTTTATACACCAGTTGGTACTTTTACATTTCGAAAACAATTCGTACTTGATATCAAAATATCATATCCGCTTCAAAATCAAATTCACTTCGAAATCATCATGTTTACTCAAAATATACTATTTCAATTCAAAATCATGTTCATCTTAATATCTCGATTTCAGTTCCAATTCAAAATTGCTTCGAATTTCCATTTAGTTATAACTTCAATTTAACCCATTTCATATTTAAATCCAAGGTTTAAATATAAACATTCCACCTTTTGACCAACTTGAATTTTTTTTAAATAGTTGGAATAGTTTTAAAATAGTTAAAATAGTTTAGGAGAAAATAGTTTGAGTATTAAAATGGTTTATATAGTAAATACCTTGAAAAATCAAATTAATTTGAATATTTGAAAATGGTTTCCAAGTCAAACCGATTCAATTCCAAATTTTCCAATTCAAATCAATTTCAATTTACATTTCGATTTAATCGATTCAATCGATTCAATTTCGATTTCAAGTCGAATTTCACTTCGATTCCAATTTAAATTCAAATCAATTTAAATTTTGATTCCAAATTAATTCAATTTAAATTTCAGATTAATTTCAATTTCAATTTATATCAATTTCGAGCTCGATTTTCAAAATATCGATTCAAAACACTTATATCAAATTAACCTTCAATATTCAATTTAAAATCCAATCTTCAAATATAATTCAATTTCGAGCTCAATTTTTTGAAATATCATTTTATATTACTTTACTTAGCAATATTCAAATTTTGAATATAAGTCCAATCTTTTAAAACAAATCAATTTCCGAATTCAAATCATATTTCGATTATAACTTTAAAATCTCAATTTCGATTATTTAAACAATTCCTGTTTCCAAATTTAAATTTCAACATTTCGAGCTCAAGTTCGAAAATAATCCGATTTCCATAGATTCGATTCTTACTTCTTAAATCAAATCATTTTAAATAATTCCAAATCGAAAATTTTCAAAATCGTTTAATTTAACCAATTCCGTTGTCCGTATATAATTTTCTATCATATGGCCAAGTGAATCAGTTATTTCAATTTAATTCACTGATGGATATATGTCATTTCAACCCAAAATAATTGTCATAGGTATATATCATTTTAACCTATTTCTTAATTTATTCGAAATAATTCAATTTACGGTTTTATATATTGTAAATAATATAAAGGATGATACAGTATATATCAAAAAAAAACATCCAAATCATCCAAAATATCATCCAATAGCATCCATCGCAATCAATTATCCAAACAGTCAATATAATTCACAACAATTTCGTAGTTATTAATATCGGGAATTTTACTGGCAATTAAATTCCAATTTCAAATCTAACTGTCAATTTTTATTTTTAACAGTTAATTCAAATGACAATTTAGATAACAATTAAATTTATCAAACAACAATCGATAAATTTATATCACTTCATAATTTCAAACTTAGCTAGCATAAAAAAATATTTTAGTACGTTGTGAGCGTTAAAAAGCACTCACCTTTTATTTGAAACTGAAAACATTTCAGCTTCAAATAAATGCCACTTCGATTCCATGCCAAAGCCTTCGTCGATACGATTGCAACGCTGCTTGTTTCGTCTCAATCAGACATCGTATGTGAAAGATACACATCTGATAAGATTTCGATTTATAATATAATCAATTTACAAAAATTTTTACCCTCGATAAATCAGGGCCGTTCATTCTTGAAATTGAGAATCTGGCCGCAAGCCTCTTTCTTTCCTCTTCGCGTACGTCTCCAGTCAAAATTCGTGCTTGCCAACCCATCGCACACAACCTTAAAACGGTCATCGAGCCTCTATCGATCCACTAGAACGCGATCAGGGACCACCGCTACAAACCTCGTCGCGAGCCCCACCTTCACCCTGAACCCGATCAAACTCGGCTACATCAAAGCCTTGGAAATCGCGCACAAAGGCCCGACCTTCACCATCGATTTGCTGCCACGTCGTTGCCAAAAAACCATCATCACCGTATGGATTTAGGGATCTCGTCGTGCTCTACCAATCTCTAGTTGAAAATTTTGACATAAGTGGATGGATCGAGTTGAAACTGAGGAGAAAGATCGTATTATTTCAGCCATTGAAATTATTTGAGGCGGCTAGGCATAAGCTAGGGTTTTGCTGGACGATAGACGCATATATATATATACGTGCATATATATTATTTTATTTACTGTTCATGCAAATTTTTGAACGAACTCCAAACGAGGCATGCCGCCTAGTGTTTATAATGTTTTACCCCTATTTCGAACATAATGGAACATGTTTCGAAGCTTAATTCGATCGTATGGAGAAGATAGCTTTTTAAATTGACTATTGAAATTAAATTCAAATAAATTATTTATAGGCGTTTTCAGATCGCACGACCAAACGGTAAATCCAAACGCTATAAAATTTAAAATCCAATAATAATACACTATTATGGATCCAATGGACTTCTTTTGTCGAATTCTAAGACTGTGCCCGGATCACTATTTTAACGCGTCGATTAAATCTACGATTTCAAAAATTGGCAAATTTACTTGAAATTCTTAGTTTTAAAATTTATTAACTCAATTCTAATTCAAATATTTATATCAATATTAGAAATTTTTTCGATTCCTATTCAACTCAAATTCCTATTATTCTCCATTTCTGTATTGCGATAAATCGTTATATTTTAAATTTAAATTCATTCTATAATTTCAACCAAAATCTTTATATTCAATAATTATACTAATAATTCGTTAAATTTTAATTTTATTTTTAACCATTCTTATTCAATAATCATATTAAATTTAATAATTTAAAATAGTTAAAAATACGGGTCATTACATTCTCCCCACTCAAAACTTTTCGTCCTCGAAAAGGCGTTAAGTAAAGAATTTAACACTTGATATATTTGATTCAAAATTATCAACTTATAAAATATTAAATCTCATTTATTAAACCATTACTACGTTTTTACTACGCTACTTTGATCGGCTTATGGAATTTACAAGTTAGTTATCAAAACAAGTTATAAAACTTCAAAATTTTCTAACTCCCGGATTTACGGAAAATTTCGGCAGAGTCTCCTTTGCATGGCTCGATCGGAAAAATTTTACAATTCAATATATAACCCAAATAGATATCAAATATACATCTCATCTCAATGATGAGACATCCCGTAGGAAAAAATATAAAAGCGCAGTATGTAATCTGAGATGTGTACCTTATTATTATTAATACGAGCGAGTTCGCTCGTATTAAGCAAACAAAAGCATATAAAACCTGTGTATACGTCCAAACGATCTTCGTATGTATCTATCTCAACTCAATTTAGAATATTAGTCATTTATATAAGATATAGAGCATGTATGAGTTTAATAAACTATAAAATATGCATTCTGAATCCAAATCATAACACAGGCACATACTACAATCATATGCAATCAAAACAGTTATAACGATGGTTTATAATAAAAGAAACCGTTCAACACTTAATAGTTATCCAATTAATTCATAAACCATCACCATTTTCATTTCCAATGTCAATATTTAATTTATACACTTCATTTTTCATTTACATTCAATTTTTTTTATTAACATCTAATCGGTTTGCTTCATATTTATTCACATCTATTTCATTTACATTCGATTTATTCAAATTTCCATCATTTCACCTTTAGTTTAACACATTTCATATAAATTTATTTATAAACCATTCATAACCATTTAAGTCTATTACAATCATTTTATGAAACACAACTCAGGTTTATTTTTCATAACTTAAGTTCATATTAATTCTTCGATTCACTTCATTAGTTCATTTCATAAATTTAATTTCATATTAATATAGTTCACTAACTTCTTCCATTTATTCATTTTGTTTAGCTTTTCATAAGTTAATGTTCATTTCATAATTCAATATTAGCTTCCTTCCTTTAACATCCATATTCAATTAATTTAACATCTTGTTTAACTAACATTTATCAAAGTTATGAACTATATACTTTACTTTACATTTTCACGAAACATTTGAATTATAATGTTCATATCTCCATTTTTAGCATCAACATCATTAATGAATTATTTCTTATATCCTTAATTAATTTTCTTTACAACTTAATTCACATTTATTTTCACTATTTCATTTAATAACAAATTTATTTGTGAAACATTTTATTAATCATCACTTTAGTTTATAACCATTCTATAAAAGTCCAACTTCTTATATATGACTTTATCTAAGTTTATAATTATCTCAAAAGTTACAAATTCAATTTCAAGATTTCTTTGCAAATTTATATTTAATTCTATAACCAATTTACAAAGACATTATTTAATTCATTTGTCTACTTTCTTAAGTTCCACTTACTTATTCCATTTAGTCATTAATCATTTCATAATATACTAATTAAGTATATAACATTTATTATTATTACAACTAAATTTCCATTTATATACATTTTAGATATTATTTAAGTTTTGCTTACTTGTATAATATCCCATTACATATCCAAATCATCATTTTAACTTTTAACATTTGGTAGGTCTTATTATATGTTATTAGAATGCAATTTGGTATTATACAAATTAGTCTGCTTCATTTTACTTAATTAAAATGTTCACTATTTTAACTTGTTTAAATTTTCTTTACTTTCAATTTTAGAGTTGCAAACTTCAACTCTAAAGTTTCTCAAAACATTTAGCTTAGATTTCTTTATTCTCTTATTTTATAAGTTTTGGTTATTCAAATATTTCATTTCATTCAAATAATTTGAAAATTATTAATTAATAGAACTTAAAATTTTTAAATACCGGGTTCATTTCAAATCATTTGAAATAAGTATATATATACTTATATCACTTTGTATATCAAATCATACTTTCGAAATTTTAAAATAACTTGGTTTTTGCCCAAAACAATTCCCCTTTGGAGTTTCAAAAACAAAACTTGTTTACCAAACAAGTTCAAAGCAAATAATCATAGCCAATCACTATGATAGCAATCCATCACTTAGAAACTCGAAAATGAACATTGATGATGCGGCCGTCATCACCAGAATTATTTTCCAACGACTGGAGTGAGTTCGGTGCTTTCTTACTTCCAAAATCCATTTTAAAACAATTCCTATTTAGAAATATTTTCAAAATAATACTCCATTATTCTCCACAAACCACTTTGGAAAACATTTCCAAAATCTCTAAGATTTAAAAATTCCCAAATACTTAGTTCAAATTCATTTAAGACATTTCCCAAAATTTACGGGATTTACATTTCCAAATTGCGGTTTGAATCTATTTTTAGTTCATATGTATAATCATACTAATGCAATTTCTATTTGGTTATATAAAACATTACAATTTTATAACCTTGTTTTGATTATAATATTAACAACCAAACACTCCAAATATATACACTATAATAATTTTGGAGAAATATTCTTTTATATCAAAATATAGTTTGGGTAAATTATTTCATTTACCCTCTTTTCAAAACAATACTATATTAGTTTACCTTGTTTAAGAGTTTAGAAACCCCTATCAATACAGTTGTACTTCCCATACAGACCAGAATTCATAAACACTCAACCGAAAAGTCAACACAATATAAGACATTTTATATTCACTAACAAGTACACTCTCTCATATATATATATACACTCAACAACTCATTATAGGGTATTACTACCCTATCTCTAATGAGTCAAACCCCACAAAGCTAAGGTTATCGCTAAACCAAAACTCTGATACCAACTGTGACGACCCACATTTCTGAAGGTTTAAATCGACAATAATCCACACATGTCCAACTTAAACAATCCGAAATATAGATAATCAATGGGGTTAATTAAGAAACATAAGAAAAGAAGAAGAAAACAATCATAGAATCTCGCAGGGGAACGATAAAATATAATAATCAAATAAACAGTTCATGAAGCTGTTTATATTATTCATTTGATTATAATTTATACAACATTTATCAGAGTTATATATATGTAACGACCCGTAAATTTAACCGGTTTTTAATAACGTTATTAATTGAAATTTTGCGAAATTTTAAACGATAAAATTTTAAAATATAAATTTGATATTTGGAATGCGTCTAGTTAAACATAGCAACTGGTAAATTTTCGTCCGAAAATATGAAAGTTTATTTCGTTCATAAATTTACTTCAATTTAATCAGTTAAAAAGCGATGAAAATAAAACGTTTTCGAAATCTAAATATTTTTACAGAAAAATTCTAAATCATCTTCTGAGCAAGACGTCATTTTTCGTTTTTCCAAATTCGGACTTCTTTAGCTCCGTCGATCTTATTTTTCTGTGTATTTCCTGCATTTTCCACTAGTATAAAAATTTAAATTTTTATAATTCGATCGTACCACCAATATCTGTATACCGTTTTGATCGTCTCGTCGTATTGATCTCTACGGTATATTTTATCCTGTGTTTTGAAGTTCGGTACGCAGCGAAAACCGCGAAACGGTCCGATGCATGGGTATCCGTTTAACTCGTTGATTTTTCCGTGACCATTCAATTTTCAAAACGGCTGAAATGAATAGTCATCTACTTTATTATTTTTCGGAATTGTCACTTCATTTTCATTTCTCCCGATGCTTTTATTTATTACGGTACGTTTTCATTGTTTTTCCCTTCACTGGTTCATCTGCTTTCACATATACTTTGATATTCCATTCCAATAAAAGTCAAATCACAAAATACAAAACAAATCATTCCATATTACAAAACACGTTAGCCATGAGTTTTCTAATCTCAAACCACAAAATAAGCTCACCCTCCCTGCCTACAGCCGAGACCCACGTTGCTAGCACCTGTGCTTCCATCATCTCATCACCGAACCTTTCTCCTCCCCTATCCCTCTCACGCCAGCTCCTTCGAGCATCCCCTCATCGCCAGAAGCCACCTCCGCATTCCATCCTCCCCTACCTACCCAGTCCGAACAACCATTGCCTCCTCATCCTGGCAGCAGTCTCGGCCTCACCATCAGCCGCCCCAACAACCGAAGCCACTTCCTCCTCCGTCCCCATGTGCTCACCTACTCCACCATTGAACTCCTGCTCCATCACTGCCGAGCGCCATCATTTCCGCCTCTTCCCCTCTCCCCTTCCATGCGAGACAGCTTGTGGCCTCCTTCCTTTTCCCCGCACATCATGCAGCGTTCACCGTAGCCAAGCAGTTGTGCTCCACCGTATGATTCGCAGCAACTCCTCTCCTCTCTCTTTTGCCTGCATATATATTGCATAGGTATCTTATATATATATTTTCATATTATATATAAAGTTATGTATTATTTAATATACCTTAGTATATATATAATGCTTGCTGTCATAGGTATATTTTATAGGTTATAATAAAGTTATATGTAGATTGTCCCAACTATTCTACTTAAGACTTGTATATATATATATCAGTTAAGGGGCATATCAGTATATATTGTTATATATGTATACCGTTGAGTTTATATATTTTAATTGCGGTAGATTGTGTATATATAGTGCTAGTATTTCTCAGTGGATATATTTATATATGATATGCCGTGAGTTGTGCTCCCTGATCTTATATCTCCATTTACTTTGTACATATGTCATCTGGCTATTTTATATATATCGTATTTTATTATATAAGACTAATGTATTTTTTTTTTTCAGTTATGATTTGGTTTTTACCTTCCTCTTTTATAGTTAAGCCATATTTATTTATATATACAAGTCGCATATAATTTTGGATCTGAGTGTAATATTTTTAATAATATATAGATGTATTGTCGTATAGTATAAAAGAAGTGCTTATACATGCTGTATATTATACTGGAAAGAGAAAAATATCTATAGTTTGCTGTTGTAGAAATTAACTTGTAATATATGAAAATACTAACTTATATATATATATATATATGTTCAAAATGAACATTGGCATTTGAAACGAGTAGGTGTAAATATTTTTTGTAGAGAGTTGTATAAATTTTATATGTGTTAGTGGTATATATATACGGTTATACAAGTTTTACCTGTTGTGGTCATGAAGTTATACAGTATACTTTAATCTAATCTATGATTTTAAAATAATTTATAT
Organism: Allium fistulosum; assembly: GCA_030737815.1. Lineage (NCBI taxonomy): Eukaryota > Viridiplantae > Streptophyta > Magnoliopsida > Asparagales > Amaryllidaceae > Allium > Allium fistulosum. The sequence goes on along the minus strand of CM060905.1, from coordinate 777,875,693 downwards.
AGTCTATATTGGATTGCTGATATTATATAAAATGTTGATATCGAATTATACTGTATAGGTTCTGTTGGGTCTTAATGCATGAGTCATCTTGATTTTTTTTGAGGTATTGATTTAAATTTTATATTAAGAATGTATTCTAAGCATATGTGATTAAATATAATAATGATAATATATATGTTGAATTTGAATTTTATAAAGATAATTTGTATATATGTTTGGTTTTAATAATATGTGTTTTAATTTAAATAATGATTTTTGAAAACGCATATATATATATTTAATTTAATATCAATTTGAAATTTGAATATGATTTTATATGTCATATCTATATCAATTCGCTTATATAACTTATCTTTATCAATCCAGTTGGGATTCGATTTTGTCTGTTCCAAGCTGTCAGCTTTGATCACCGAATTCGTGCAAATCTAGTTCTGCTTTGGAATCCGTGCTTGGATTCGTAACCCATCTCATTTTTGTTCATCTCTAGCCTCGGAAGGTGAGCAATCACTCACGATTAATGTTCTTTTATTTATTAAATCTGATTTCAATTGAAACGACAATTGAAATATGCAACTATTAATTATTTACACTGTTATATCTGTTATTACCTGAATCAGTTCACCTGTGACATCTGACACCATTATCTGCTATTTATACAATGATAATCCAGTTTAGTTGATAAATGATCGATCGTTGATGTTTATATTGGACGTTAAATTGTTAATGTTAAAGTGATAAATAATTTGCAATTGAATTGATACATGATAGTTAACAATTTAAATTGGATCTATATGTTAAATTTGATTAGTTAAAATTCGTATAATGTGACCCCCTTTAATGTTAAATTAATTGCCACGTAGGATTTGGTTAATTACACATTGAACCGTTGAATGTAGATTGTTTAAATTGATGATGGATGAAATTGTAATAGATGACAAGTGAAAACCGTAATGTAATAATCTTTAATCTACATGAAATGATAGTGTAGATTCTAGAAATAATTATATTAATTCGTACAAATAACAAATGCGAATTAATACGGTTATTTCGGGATTATTTGAATTGATTATTGGATTGTTATTGATTGTTGTTATTGCTTGTTTATTTACTTTGACACCATCCTAGTTATCACACTGCAAGTTCCCTTTTGTTATGATTTGATTTTTGAATTGAATTGGAATCGGGTTGAAATGATAAATACCCAAATTAAACTTTGACTTTGGATAGAGAATTAAATAAAAACCCGATTGGTCAATAATTTGATTTAAAAATAAAATGAAGATTTTATTTGAATAAATAATATGGTTTTGAAATGAAGTTGAAATTTGAATTTTTAATGAAAGGAAAATGTTAATATTTAATAATCTGAAAACAAAATATTAACAATGTAATTGATGAAAGAATGTTGTTTAATTTGAGAAATGATTGAATTAAGTTTGAAATAATTTAATAATTAAGTTTGAAATTATAATTAAGTTGAAATTATTAAACTTTGAAATATTTAATAATTAAGTTTTGAATTATTTAATAATTAAATAAGATTGAATTATTTAATGATTAAATTGAATTGAATTCTTTATTAAGTAAAATTGAACTTCTTGAAAAGTGAAATTTAGTTCTTTATTAATTAAGTTTTGGAAAATTATTTAAGTAAGTAAATAAGTGAAATTGAATTTCTTTAACAAGAAATAAAATGTGATTTATTGAAATTAATGTAAGACTTGAAATTTAAAGAATGTGATTTGATGAATTTAATTTAATTCAAAATTGTAAGTTTTGATTTAATGAAGTTGAACTTAAGAAATTGATTTAATGAATTGGAAATTTAATATAAATTGTTTTGAATGATAAATTAATTTAACGATATTGAATGAAATCGATAAATGAATTTAAATTGATTTGAATGTTAAATTAAATTGATTTAAATGATTTCGAAATGAAACTTTTGTACGAACTTGAATCAATATTTGAATTGTTTTAAATGAAAATTTAAATTGAACTATAAGATTTGGAAACGGTAAATTGGAAGTTTTGAAACGTAAATTTTGGAAATTGGTTTGGAAAGACAAATGAAGTGTTGATTTACAAATTTTAATTGAAAGTTGAATTTGATTTGCTTTTGAAATATATTAAACGACCAATTGGTGAAATAATTTCGAAGGTTATTAAAGAGACCGGAATCGGTTATGGACATACTCTCTGTCTAAACCGAAAACCACTTTAATAACTATGCGCGTAGTGTGATCCAGAATGAAGTGGTTGGAATGATGTACGTGATGACTGAAGAAAGAGAACGATAATGGATAGCCTTAAAACTTGTGTCAAATTGGAAATGACTAAAACATGAGCGGTGCCGGGCCAAATGGAGGTCAGCTACCTCAAGCGAACACACTTCTTCGAATTACTCATTACTTGTTGTCGATTGGTGCACCCTTGATTTTGGGAGTGTTGTTTCGCGGTGTTGCGGTCGTTGCGGCGATGCGTTCTCACCAGTCCGGATCATGCAAACGGTAGTTTCACTACCTTGGGTATTGCCTCATGTGCCTTGTCATACTTGTATCCCTATACGCGACCACTACGATTTGTTTTGTACCTTTAGTATATGGATTGCCCTCTGGTGACTTCCGGTTTTGGGGAAACTACGGTCTTGTATATGCTCTTGAGAATAAAAATGTGTTAAGGGTGGAATGGGCCATGACTTAACACTATTTTGATATTTTATATTACTGATAGGCATTATCTACTTATCGTACACTACTACATAGTAGATAGTTTAACAGATCCTTAAAGGATGGTTATTCCAAACATCCTTTGAGTTACTTGTATTTCAATTGCTATTTCACTTGAGTTGGATTTATTGACATAAGAATGTTAATCTTGACTCGAGTGTTTTGTGTTTTGCTTTACGCTCGGGTCAGACTGAGTGTACCAGTATTCGAGACTCACCTTTGGAGTTGGAGCTTTGCTTGAAGACCCAGCCATCTATTCTGCTTTCAGTATTCGATGATTCCAGAGATGTATTTTGATTTGTATCTGATGTATCGTATTACTCTTCCGTTGTATCTGGTTTAACTCTGATGTAACTCATATATTTATATAGTAGCTTCATGAACTACTATCTCTTTTATTTCCGCTGCACTTATTACTCTGTGTCTGTGATCTGTGATTATTTATTTACTGTATATGTTCAGTTTTGCCAAATTTAAATTAACAACGCGGTATTTTGAGCAATTCAATTCCGGCATGAGTGTCTACCTATACACTTATAATGGATGCGAATGGTCCAAAATATCGGGTCGTTACAGTTGGTATCAGAGCTTTGGTAGCTCTAGGCAAAACTTAGCATATAGGGTAAATGTATTTACAGAATCACTCTCATTCGAGTTTCAATCTCTTCCTTTGAATTTTTGGAACGTTCCCCTCGGTTCCGGAATTCATTCGTGTCCCTCACTATTCGTTTTCTTTCAATTCTGGAGCATCCCATTACTCCACTTTGAATGATCTTTATAATGGATCGGCGGTCTCACCAATCTTCGAAATTTTATAAATGGGTGAAACTCCTTTACAATAGGCATTGATTTACCGGAGATTTCTTTCCTTGGTTTACGATGCTATCTATCTCCTACTATACCTGGATTCTATTTCCTGAGATCGAATGTAGATTTGCCTCGAAATTCTACATTGATCTTATTCTTGAAGTCACGGTTGACCCGGTTAAGGTTGCCCGCGATTTATATAAATTTATCAATTTTCCTACTTTGTTATTAATCATCGTATCTTTGTTTCGAACTTATATTCGAATAAAATTTCTCTTTGATTTGAGTCCATCAAATTTGAAACCCTATCTTATTTTGAAAATTCATTCCTGTATCGTCGAGCAAAGAAATGTATTTGTAAATCTATATTTAAATGTTTTAGATATTGTGTTGTTTGAGTTGTTATTGTTGATTTGGGTTTTCGATCGATTCGTCTGATCAACGCTATCGATAGAATTTCCAAAACGCTTGAACAGAGCAAACTGACACAATATTATTTTTAAATTTGGTAAATAAAATATTTGAATAATTATATTATATATATAAGTATAATTTTCTGAATTTTGATAGTTAATTGAATTGTTTGTTAATAAATAATATTGAATTTTAAATATGTCACATAAACCATTGACTTTTGTCTCATATATAAATAATTGAAATAAAACATGGTTTATAATTTATTTGAAAATTGTAATCAATTTAAATCAAGAAACTGAGAATTTAAATTTCCGGTGATTTCAAACTTTGATTTGAAAGTTTTAAAGTGTATAGTATTTTAAATATTTTCAAATAGAAATCATTCCAAAGAAATTTTAGATGTTTAATCAGTGCTCTTCTCTTTGTCGCTGGAAAATAATTTCGATGATGACGGCCGCATCATCGACATTCATTTTCGAGTTTCGAAGTGGAGAAACCATTCTGTAGCTTTGCTATAGTTTTGCTTTGGAAGTTTAATTGATTTAGATTTCTAAAAAATATGACTTGATTCATAAACTATATTGATATATGATTTTAAATTTGATTCGATATGTATTGTGTATATATATAGGTATCTTTAAATGGTTTGAAATTAATCGGAAATTTAATTCATAAATTTATGTTAAAAGTTGACTTTAATTTTAAAATACAGCCAAGTTCTTGAATAAATATTTAAAATGGAATAGTGGAATTTAAAATTTACTGGTATAATATTCAATTACATTCCAATATAACTTACCAAAATCATTCAGAAGTTGAATATGTAATTGGATAATATACAATATAATAGTATTTCATAAATAAAATTTGAGTGGATATAATAAATGTTATACACTTAAATTTTAGTTATAAAAAGATTAATAGAGGTAAATAGAATAAACAGTTAATTGAATAATATATATAGTATAAATGATGATAGAGGAAGTTATAAATAAATTAGGGTGGTATAATAAGTGTAAATGTTTTAAATATATGTAATAAGATATATTAAGTGAAATAAACTTGATAATAATTTGGAATAAAGAAAATTAAATTTGATGAATAAATATGATTTTATTAAATGACTATTCTAATTTATGATTTTAGAAATTTGTTAATTAAACATAATTGGATAATAAGATAATAAATTTAGAAATAATTAAGGTTGATTTCACTTAAGTGAAATCAAATGGATTAAATCAATTATTGAATATCAATTAATTTAAATTAGAATTTATATGGTTTAAATTAATTATTATTTTGTATTTCAAATCTGTTTTCTTTCTGGTTGTGTCTATTCTCCTACCTCGTTCCTTTTCGGGGACGAAAAGTTTTGAGTGGGGGAGAGTGTAACGACCCGTAAATTTAACCAGTTTTTAATAACGTTATTAATTGAAATTTTGCGAAATTTTAAACGATAAAATTTTGAAATATAAATTTGATATTTGGAATGCGTCTAGTTAAACATAGCAACTGGTAAATTTTCGTCCGAAAATATGAAAGTTTATTTCATGCGTAAATTTACTTCAATTTAATCAGTTAAAAAGCGATGAAAATAAAACATTTTCGAAACCTAAATATTTTTACATAGAAAAATTCTAAATCATCTTCTGAGCAAGACGTCATTTTTCGTTTTTCCAAATTCGGACTTCTTTAGCTCCGTCGATCTTATTTTTCTGTGTATTTCCTGCATTTTCCGCTAGTATAAAAATTCGAATTTTTATAATTCGATCGTACCACCAATATCTGTATACCGTTTTGATCGTCTCGTCGTATTGATCTCTACGGTATATTTTATCCTGTGTTTTGAAGTTCGGTACGCAGCGAAAACCGCGAAACGGTCTGATGCATGGGTATCCGTTTAACTCGTTGATTTTTCCGTGACCATTCAATTTTCAAAACGGCTGAAATGAATAGTCATCTACTTTATTATTTATCGAAATTGTCATTTCATTTTCATTTCTCCCGATGCTTTTATTTATTGCGGTACGTTTTCATTGTTTTTCCCTTCACTGGTTCATCTGCTTTCACATATACTTTGATATTCCATTCCAATAAAAGTCAAATCACAAAATACAAAAAAAATCATTCCATATTACAAAACACGTTAGCCATGAGTTTTCTAATCTCAAACCACAAAATAAGCTCACCCTCCCTGCCTACAGCCGAGACCTACGTTGCTAGCACCTGTGCTTCCATCATCTCATCATCGAACCTTTCTCCTCCCATATCCCTCTCACGTCAGCTCCTTCGAGCATCCCCTCATCGCCAGAAGCCACCTCCGCATTCCATCCTCCCCTACCTACCCAGTCCGAACAACCATTGCCTCCTCATCCTGGCAGCAGCCTTGGCCTCACCATCAGCCGCCCCAACAACCGAAGCCACTTCCTCCTCCGCCTCAAACAACACCCAGATCTCGTTCCTCCTCCGTCCCCATGTGCTCACCTACTCCACCATTGAACTCCTGCTCCATCACTGCCGAGTGCCATCATTTCCGCCTCTTCCCCTCTCCCCTTCCATGCGAGACAGCTTGTGGCCTCCTTCCTTTTCCTCGCACAGCATGCAGCGTTCACCGTAGCCAAGCAGCTGTGCTCCACCCTATGATTCGCGGCAACTCCTCTCCTCTCTCTTTTGCCTGCATATATATTGCATAGGTATCTTATATATAAATATATATTTTCATATTATATATAAAGTTATGTATTATTTAATATACCTTAGTATATATATATATAATGCTTGCTGTCATAGGTATATTTTATAGGTTATAATAAAGTTATATGCAGATTGTCCCAGCTATTCTACTTAAGACTTGTATATATATATATATATCAGTTATGGGGCATATCAGTATATATTGTTATATATGTATACCGTTGAGTTTATATATTTTATATTGCGGTAGATTGTGTATATATAGTGCTAGTATTTCTCAGTGGATATATTTATATATGATATGCCGTGAGTTGTGCTCCCTGATCTTATATCTCCATTTACTTTGTACATATGTCATCTGGCTATTTTATATATATCGTATTTTATTATATAAGACTAATGTATTTATGTTTTTCTGTTATGATTTGGTTTTTACCTTCCTCTTTTATAGTTAAGCCATATTTATTTATATATACAAGTCGCATATAATTTTGGATCTGAGTGTAATATTTTTAATATTATATAGATGTATTGTCATATAGTATAAAAGAAGTGCTTATACATGCTGTATATTATACTGGAAAGAGAAAAATATCTATAGTTTGCTGTTGTAGAAATTAACTTGTAATATATGAAAATACTAACTTATATATATATACGTTCAAAATGAACATTGGCATTTGAAACGAGTAGGTGTAAATATTTTTTGTAGAGAGTTGTATAAATTTTATATATGTTAGTGGTATATATATACGGTTATACAAGTTTTACTTGTTGTGGTCATGAAGTTATACAGTATACTTTAATCTAATCTATGATTTTAAAATAATTTATATAGTCTATATTGGATTGCTGATATTATATAAAATGTTGATATCGAATTATACTGTATAGGTTCTGTTGGGTCTTAATGCATGAGTCATCTTGATTTTTTTTGAGGTATTGATTTAAATTTTATATTAAGAATGTATTCTAAGCATATGTGATTAAATATAATAATGATAATATATATGTTGAATTTGAATTTTATAAAGATAATTTGTATATATGTTTGGTTTTAATAATATGTGTTTTAATTTAAATAATGATTTTTGAAAACGCATATATATATTTAATTTAATATCAGTTCGAAATTTGAATATGATTTTATATGTCATATCTATATCAATTCGCTTATATAACTTATCTTTATCAATCCAGTTGGGATTCGATTTTGTCTATTCCAAGCTGTCAGCTTTGATCACCGAATTCATGCAAATCTAACTCTACTTTGGAATCCGTGCTTGGATTCGTAACCCATCTCATTTTCGTTCATCTCTAGCCTCGGAAGGTGAGCAATCACTCACGATTAATGTTCTTTTATTTATTAAATCTGATTTCAATTGAAACGACAATTGAAATATGCAACTGTTAGTTATTTACACTCTTATATCTGTTATTACCTGAATCAGTTCACCTGTGACATCTGACACCATTATCTGCTATTTATACAATGATAATCCAGTTTAGTTGATAAATGATCGATTGTTGATGTTTACATTGGACGTTAAATTGTTAATGTTAAAGTGATAAATAATTTGCAATTGAATTGATACATGATAGTTAACGATTTAAATTGGATCTATATGTTAAATTTGATTAGTTAAAATTCGTATAATGTGACCCCCTTTAATGTTAAATTAATTGCCACGTAGGATTTGGTTAATTACACATTGAACCGTTGAATGTAGATTGTTTAAATTGATGATGGATGAAATTGTAATAGATGACAAGTGAAAACCGTAATGTAATAATCTTTAATCTACATGAAATGATAGTGTAGATTCTAGAAATAATTATATTAATTCGTACAAATAACAAATGCGAATTAATACGGTTATTTCGGGATTATTTGAATTGATTATTGGATTGTTATTGATTGTTGTTATTGCTTGTTTATTTACTTTGACACCATCCTAGTTATCACACTGCAAGTTCCCTTTTGTTATGATTTGATTTTTGAATTGAATTGGAATCGGGTTGAAATGATAAATACCCAAATTAAACTTTGACTTTGGATAGAGAATTAAATAAAAACCCGATTGGTCAATAATTTGATTTAAAAATAAAATGAAGATTTTATTTGAATAAATAATATGGTTTTGAAATGAAGTTGAAATTTGAATTTTTAATGAAAGGAAAATGTTAATATTTAATAATTTGAAAACAAAATATTAACAATGTAATTGATGAAAGAATGTTGTTTAATTTGAGAAATGATTGAATTAAGTTTGAAATGATTTAATAATTAAGTTTGAAATTATAATTAAGTTGAAATTATTAAACTTTGAAATATTTAATAATTAAGTTTTGAATTATTTAATAATTAAATAAGATTGAATTATTTAATGATTAAATTGAATTGAATTCTTTATTAAGTAAAATTGAACTTCTTGAAAAGTGAAATTTAGTTCTTTATTAATTAAGTTTTGGAAAATTATTTAAGTAAGTAAATAAGTGAAATTGAATTTCTTTAACAAGAAATAAAATGTGATTTATTGAAATTAATGTAAGACTTGAAATTTAAAGAATGTGATTTGATGAATTTAATTTAATTCAAAATTGTAAGTTTTGATTTAATGAAGTTGAACTTAAGAAATTGATTTAATGAATTGGAAATTTAATATAAATTGTTTTGAATGATAAATTAATTTAACGATATTGAATGAAATCGATAAATGAATTTAAATTGATTTGAATGTTAAATTAAATTGATTTAAATGATTTCGAAATGAAACTTTTGTACGAACTTGAATCAATATTTGAATTGTTTTAAATGAAAATTTAAATTAAACTATAAGATTTGGAAACGGTAAATTGGAAGTTTTGAAACGTAAATTTTGGAAATTGGTTTGGAAAGACAAATGAAGTGTTGATTTACAAATTTTAATTGAAAGTTGAATTTGATTTGCTTTTGAAATATATTAAACGACCAATTGGTGAAATAATTTCGAAGGTTATTAAAGAGACCGGAATCGGTTATGGACATACTCTCTGTCTAAACCGAAAACCATTTTAATAACTATACGCGGAGTGTGATCCAGAATGAAGTGGTTGGAATGATGTACGTGATGACTGAAGAAAGAGAACGATAATGGATAGCCTTGACACTTGTGTCAAATTGGAAATGACTAAAACAGGAGCCGTGCCGGGCCAAATGGAGGTCAGCTACCTCAAGCGAACACACTTCTTCGAATTACTCATTACTTGTTGTCGATTGGTGCACCCTTGATTTTGGGAGTGTTGTTTCGCGGTGTTGCGGTCGTTGCGGCGATGCATTCTCACCAGTCCGGATCAGGCAAACGGTAGTTTCACTACCTTGGGTATTGCCTCATGTGCCTTGTCATACTTGTATCCCTATACGCGACCACTACGATTTGTTTTGTACCTTTAGTATATGGATTTCCCTCTGGTGACTTCCGGTTTTGGGGAAACTACGGTCTTGTATATGCTCTTGGGAATAAAAATGTGTTAAGGGTGGAATGGGCCATGACTTAACACTATTTTGATATTTTATATTACTGATAGGCATTATCTACTTATCGTACACTACTACATAGTAGATAGTTTAACGGATCCTTAAAGGATGGTTATTCCAAACATCCTTTGAGTTACTTGTATTTCAATTGCTATTTCACTTGAGTTGGATTTATTGATATAAGAATGTTAATCCTGACTCGAGTGTTTTTTGTTTTGCTTTACGCTCGGGTCAGACTGAGTGTACTAGTATTCGAGACTCACCTTTGGAGTTGGAGCTTTGCTTGAAGATCCAGCCATCTATTCTGCTTTCAGTATTCGATGATTCCAGAGATGTATTTTGATTTGTATCTGATGTATCGTATTACTCTTCCGTTGTATCTGGTTTAACTCTGATGTAACTCATATATTTATATAATAGCTTCATGAACTACTATCTCTTTTATTTGCACTGCACTTATTACTCTGTGTCTGTGATCTGTGATTATTTATTTACTGTATATGTTCAGTTTTGCCAAATTTAAATTAACAACGTGGTATTTTGAGCAATTCAATTCCGGCATGAGTGTCTACCTATACACTTATAATGGATGCGCATGGTCCAAAATATCGGGTCGTTATAATATACATAAGGAATAAGTAAATAATGCAGCAGACAACATGATGTAGGGATAATAATAGTAGTAATATACCAAATCTTCGTCTTCGTCCTCCAGAATAAATCTTCAATAAGCTGAAAACTCAGGGCTGACCCGAGCGTAATGAAAAGACAAAACACTCGAGTCAGGACTAAAAATTCTTATGTGAGTCAAATTGATATCGCATATAACATGAGTGCCATGGCGTTAGAGATGTTTACGGGGTTTCACAACTCCTATCAGTGTATAACGTGCGTGCAATAACTCAAGAGATGTTACGGGATTTTCTATCTCTTAAGGATCCACCAAAATATTTATGTGTAGTAAAATACGCTACATATATAATGTCTAATAAATAAATAAATATCAAAATAGTGTTAAGGCTTTACATTGATCCCCCTTAACACGTTTTTAAGCATTGTCGTACAGTTTGCATATAAAGCACTAGTAAACCGTCGGTGGATAGGGATGCGCCGTGATACGACAACACTAAATCAAAATCGTAGTGGTCTCGTATAGGGATAAAAGTATGACAAGGCATGTGAGGCAATGCCCAAGGTAGGATACAACCAGTTCGGGTCGCAGGGCTGGTGGTAACGCATCATAGCCATGACCGCCCCCCGCGTCCATCCATCCTATATCGAGTCAAAGGGAGACTATCCGAAATCAAGGTGCACCAATCGAAACCAACAACAAGAGTAATAATATGGACCGAGTCCAAGAAAATCTGTAATGACCCGCCACTCATTCCACAGAATGACGCATCATTAATAAGAAAGAAAGGGTAGAAAATAGAAAAGAAGAGAAGACAGAAGAAACAACAACAACGATCTCACAGCGGAACGAATAAATTATATTAATAACATAAATAAACTATTACATAGTATACAACACTTATCAGAGTTTACACAACTATACAACACATATTAGACAGTTATAATCATCTGTCTAGATATTACAACTCAAATACAATACAAGACTCTAACACAGATATCAACACAGCGGAATATTATATCTACGAACGCCGAAGCCTCCTGCTCCATTGCTCCTCCACAATTCGTCTAAGCTAAACCTGAATCCCTTGGCTACTCGTAAAAATTTGAGTACCCAAGAGTTTATAAAACAGAAATAAACAACTTGGGTCAGACATGGGTCTGGTGTGAGTAACAGGTTAAACTTGTTTAACTTCAAAACCTTTTTTGAAAGAAAAGGTATCACGTAAGACTCCCCACAAATAAACATGGGTAAGTTTTTACCTTACGCTAACCAAAACATTTGATAGGAAATTCGATTGTATTATAATAGGGTCTAGGGTTTTCAAATAAATATGAAATAGCCGAAATTGTTACATTATTAAATTCCAGCATACATAAGTATACAATCAAATCCGTTATCACTTATTGGAATTTGGATTTCCATACAATGGCAGAGCTACCGGGGTACCGCTCATCACAGTACGGGGCCTAGATCACCGTACCGAGGATCACTCCCAATCCCCTGCAACACAAAGCCGGAACCATCCCTTACTGGATAATTCCGAATAAAATCACCCCACAGATGGCCGTCGCCAACTGCACCACTAAGCCGAAATAAAAGAAGGAACTCTCTAGACAGGGATGACCTTACTCTCAGTGGGTGCTACCCACGAAGCCTTGCTGCACCTCCCCTGTTTTAGCCATTCCCGGTTGATGAGGCTTGAGGCTACGATTTACCTTTAAATCAGAACACATCACTTAGAATGCTCATCGCCCTCCTGACGATGTGTTGAAAGCATTCAATCCATACAAGTTCGTTCCGGGTTCGAACGAAACCGAAGGCATTATCTCGTTACACTCGTATTGGAATCACCCTCAGAGTTAACGACAATAACCCTTGCACTCTGAATCTTCATCTTCACTTGAGATTCACGACCTATCGTTAATTTGGATCGATGTGGTATTCGGGTCTCCAGACCTGGAATTCCGGTATACGGAAACCCGATCCCGGTCTCATCGAAATCCCAAAACGTATCTTTTAAGGTCAAGTTGTTTTAAGGTTAAAACAATTCAATTCTTATCTATACTACACATAGATAGATAATTTACAATAGATAATCCATATTATCATCCAAATAGATAATTCATATTATCATTTCAATCCAACCAAACATCTATATCATAGATCAGCACATCTCTTATCAGAGATATCAACAATGCAAAGCATTCAATATCATTCATCCATTCTTAAGTAATGATTTATCATCTCTAATTAATTTAAAGTAAATTAAATTAATTACTTATTTTATAAATCCTTCTTACTTAATCATTAATTAAACTAATTAATAAATCATACTCTAGTATCAATCTTAATTAATCATTCCTGATTAATATCTTTTAATTACTTTAAGTAATTAATCCTTAATTAATTTCATAAATTAATTAACTTAAACTATTTTAGTAATTAATCTCTAATTACTTCATCTATTAATTAACTGTACTTAATTACATTAATCCTTAATTAACTACAATTAATTAATTACCTTAATCACATATTATTGATTAATTAGTCTTAATTAATCAATCCTTAATTACATTATTAATTATATTAATTAATGATCCTTAATTACTCTTAATTAATTATCTTATTTAAATTAATTACATCTAATAATTAATTAGTCACATTTATTAATCACCTTTGATTAATCTCATCTAGTAATTAACTACCCTTAATTACTCTTCCATAAATTAATTACTCATTAATTAATTATCTTTTAATTAATCCCTTGATTAATTATTTAAAGTAATTAACTCAAATTACTTTCATTAAACCATCTTTAGTTAATTACATCCACTAATTAATTTTAATTACTTTTCTAAGTAATTTATACTTCCACTAATTACCTTTAAGTAATTATCAAATTTCCAAATCATTATCTTAAATTAATTTAACTAATTAATTTAAACTTATCAAATTTATTTAATTAATTACCTTATGTAATTAATTTCTTTAATTATTTTCATTAAGTAATTTATACTTAACCAATTTATATTAATTAATTAATCTAATTGATTATCAAAAATTAATCACATTAATTAATTATTTAATAATCCCTAATTAATGATCCCTCATTAATTATTAACAATTCTAATTTCTTTCTTTAAGTAATTAATCTTTAATCAACTATTTATTAATTACAAATTAATAAATTCTTAATTACCATTTAATTAATTTCTAATTACTAAATTAAATTCCTAAATTAATTTCTAATCACTTGATTAATTAATTTCCAATCATCTATTAATAACTCATACTTATTTAACAAATGATTCTAAATCTCAAATTAATTAACACTTAATTAATTAACTTATAATCCTAATTATTTAATTAATTAACACTAAACCATTAATTAATTAAATTATTAAATTATTCTTTAATTACCTCATAAATTTAATGAATCTTAAATCATTAAACCTTAATTACTTTCTAATTTAAAGTATTAACCTTTAACTACTTTAATTATTATTAACAAAGACTTTAAAACCTTCTTACTTTAAAATCTTCTTTTAATTCATCTTAAAGTAAATTACAAATTTAACTTTAACCAATTTTAAATCAAATTTACAAAACCTTTTTAAAACCAAATGTTAAAGAACACTTAACATTTAAAATATTTTTAAACCAATTTATTTAAATTCAAACCCTTTTTAAATTATACTTTAAATATCTTAAATTTGTTAAAACATTATAAATTATATAAACTTATTTTATCTCAAGCTAGAATACAAATTAACTTGGATTCAAACTTTAAAAATTGATTTAAACTTTGCTTAAATTTCTGTTTTTAATTTTAAATTAAAACTTTTAAAAACAACCAGGCTTAAACCTGTAACAAACAAATCACCCGAGCCTCCCCTGAAATGCTTCGAGTTTTCCCTTCGAATCCCCGAGCCAAAACCTTATTTCCCCGAGCACGACTTCAAGTCGAACAGAGACTTCATCTTCTCGAACCAAGAAGCAACCCAGGCTCCAAGTATCTCGTGCACGTGCACAAGCGAGTTGATCGCCTCCGACCATCACTCCCAACTCCGGCATAACGACTTCGACCACCCCTCACGATCGCGACCTCCAGAACCACGAACAACCACCTCAATCGAATTCGAGAAATCTCGATCACAACCTGGAAACAGTGAACTCCTTCCAACCCAAGCCTGTCAACGTCTCGCATCCCCTCCTCCGATCATCAGAACGTCTGTGCTTCCAGCCAAAGCTTCGTCAACGTCCCCACTTCAATTTCCCAAAATCTGATGGAACCCGATCCACCATAGGCGCCGTGATGATTGAAACTTCCGATCAATCGAAAACTAGGGCTACAGACAATTCCGATCAACCCCAATCGCCACAGTGCTATTCACCACCAACATATATTTTTCTCGAACTCTCCGATCATTCTTCTATCTCTAGAATGAACCACGACTTCCCCGAAGACTTAGATCATCAGAGATTTCCCAAAACATTAATTCCAGTTCAACTCGAACTGCTCTCACTTCCTATTTCTAAAAATCGTGATTCGAAATTTAAAAATCATGTCTTCATACCAGGATTCAGATCATACGCCTGAATCAATGATTTAAGTAATTCAAATTTTTACCAAAACTTAAGTTTTCCTGCTTTATTTAGTTTCCAGAACAAATCCCCATTTTCATTTGTTTAAATAAAATTTAAACTTTAAATCATGATTAAACAATCGAGTTCCCTTTCAATCTTAAGTCTATACACCGATCAAATTAAAAGATTTTGGATTTAAATCAAAATATGAACCTGAGAACTAAAAATAGAGAAGACTCAGATAATAAACAGACATGCATATCACAAATTTCCATCCATATATACAAAATATACATACATTCCAAACATATTTAACAACATGCAGGCATAGATTCAAGCTTACAAACAGATATCATATACTTAAATTTTAGAAATAAATGTTACTCACCATTTTAAAAGTAAACAGAGCTTCCAGCTTAAATTTGAAAAGCTTTTGAATCTTTTAAACTGGAATGCCTTTTGATCTTTAAATATTTGAATTTCTTGTTAAAGAAACTGGAATGCTTGTTGTTTAAATTTCCTGTTAGCTTGCTAGATTTATCTCAGATTGGAGCAGAGATGGACTGCTTGATTTCCAGGAAGAAAATACTTTGCATGCTCCAGGTTTGATGATGAAAATGAATGGCAGGCTAAATACTTTGATTTGGGAAATGAGTTAACTGGTTTGTTTTGAGATTATGGTTTGAGGAAGAATATTCAGGCTTAAAGAAATGCAGATTTGAAGAACGAGTTACAGGGTTTGTTTTTGAGAATTTATTTTCTGGTTTTGAGGAGTGTTACTTGCTGATTTTGTTTTTGAGAAATTTGTTTTCAGCTGAAGTTGTAGTTTTGATTCTCTTTTGATTTTAGTTTTGAATTTGGTTTTCGGTTTTAGTTTAGAGATGAAGAAAAGAAATTGGAAAGAGGAGCATTAGCCTGGTTTGTTCTAATAACACTTATTTATAAATTATAATTGATAAGAAAAATTGTTGCCACTTGTTAATTCAAATCATCTTTAGCTTACACATGTATTTCTCATAATTTCCTTAATTGACAAGTGTTTAGACTAGTTTTATATATATAAATTCCTATTTTTTTATATTAATATGTTAAGGTTATACTTATATATATATATTCAAATTATATTTAACAAGCTATATTCAAAAAAATAAAATAAAAACAAACCTTTTTGTTAATAAATTTCTATTTTAAACTTAAACTAAAATAAATTTAAACAATTAACATTTATCTTGAGTATTTAAAAACCATATAGTTATTTATCAAATATCTTTGAAAAGCTAAATATTATTTTAAATCATAATTTCCAAATTACCAAAATATTAGAAATTTGAAAACATAACTTTATTTGTTAAATTCAAACCCACTCATCTATTTACAATATATACACTTATATATATATTATAAATAGAAATCATTCTATTAAACTTTTAAAAGATAAATTACTAATTAAATATTTATTTAATTAGATTGTTAAATTTATTCAAATTTATTAACAAAGATCAACAAATCAATTTAATTATTAAATATAAATTATTAAATTGATATTGTCCAAATTCCCGGGATATCACATTCCTCCCCCCTTAAAATAATTTCGTCCCCGAAATTTAAACAAAGGTAATTTAATAATCTTTTTAAATCACTAGGATGTATTATCATCCATATGCTAACAATCATAGCAACCAATCATCCAAACAAACAATTCTAACAATTCTAACTATCCAGTGAAAAAAATTCTGAATAGAATTTCCTCGAGTTTCCCCAAGTATATATATATCGGGATACTCACTCTATAGAATCCAACAAACAATACTACTAAGCTATAGAGCTTCTACTCTTCTAGATCTACAGAACTAAACAAGATATCAGACTACAGACGAGTCTGACTTAATAACCAAATCTTCCAGAACTGCTGGTTCCAAAACCAGAGATAGATCAAACACGTACTCCCTCAGAGATACGTAAAACACAATGAATTCCAGTTATCCAAACTGACAATTCAATCCAGTAGATCAAAGCACTTATCCAAATTAGATCACAGAAAAGATCCAAAACAATTCGGAGCTGACTTTCCAGACTTACCAAATCTTATTGCTCCCTTTAACCAGAGAAAAACTTCACAACCACGAAGTCTCCAATTTCGAATTTCAAATTCTATCGTCTCTTATCCACAAAATCCTTCAGACGAATCCTGAGCTGTCTACAGATCTTTCCTGATCAACTCAACCTTCGCTGATGCTTCTAGCAATAACTGGACCAGAAATAACCCAATCAACAATGATCCTCTCAAGATCTACCAATAATCCAAAACACAACTCTACTTCACCATATCAGTAGACTGAACTAACTTCTCCTATCTGGAAAAGATAAACAGGAGCACTTGCCAAACTGCTCCCGCTGCACCACTCTGATCTGGAGTAGAATGAAAATGCTGATGATGAACACAAGCACAGACTGGACAACATATCCCAGAAAATCTCAGATAACTCAAGAGAATACTCAAACTATCGCAAGTCACTTTTGCGATCAACCTAACCAAAATGCAAAGAAAACTGTTCTCTCTTTACCAATCAGAACAGTTCATACTTAACTATCCAATCCATCGAAGAAATGGATCCACTCTGCTGCTTCTGAACTTCACCTTCAGAAAACTGCTCAGCCAGAAAACTTCCTGCCAATACAGAACACTCCGAGCTGCACTGCTGCCCCAGATACCAAAGACTTCTCAAATCAAAGCTCTTCGAGAAACTCGGACTTCAAACAGAACAAAAACATCTTGCTGAACTCAGCCACAACTCCGAAACAGACACACTTCATTAACTTGTTCCAAAGAAAACATCTTCGGGAACATCCATAGTCACTGCATCTCATCACGCAGCTACTTCTTCCAGAAGTATCAAGATACCATCACTCGCATCTGTCCTAACCAACAGATCCAACTTTACCCATCCAAACTACAAAGATAAACTCCGAACCATAACAGTTTCCTTCGGAGATCGATGAAATCCTTTACCACAGTAAAGTTTACTCGAGACGGTATTAGGTCTACAGTCTCGACAGATACTTCCAACCTCAACACTCAGACTCCTAATCCTAGATGATAAATTATTATCATCTCAACCAATCATTACAAAAACCATATACGTTTAAAATGATACTTTTTATATATAGAAAATATATTTGGGTAAAATTATTTCACCTTTCCTTTTAAAACAATATTGTGTCCGTTGGCCTGATCCAAGTGTTTAGAGATCCCTATCAATAACGTTAGCTACTCGTATTGACCAGAATCCATATACCACCCAACCGATCAATTAACACAATATAAAACCATTTTATATAACTAACAAATACGCGCTCTCGAATATATATACACTCAGACTCAAACAGGTTGCTACAGATCCTATCTCTAATGAACAACCCTTCCGAACCTAGGTATTCACTAAACCTAGCGCTCTGATATTCACTTAACCAAAAGCTTAGGTATTCGCTCAACCTATGCTCTGATACCAACTGTAATGACCCGCCACTCATTCCACAGAATGACGCATCATTAATAAGAAAGAAAGGGTAGAAAATAGAAAAGAAGAGAAGACAGAAGAAACAACAACAACGATCTCACAGCGGAACGAATAAATTATATTAATAACATAAATAAACTATTACATAGTATACAACACTTATCAGAGTTTACACAACTATACAACACATATTAGACAGTTATAATCATCTGTCTAGATATTACAACTCAAATACAATACAAGACTCTAACACAGATATCAACACAGCGGAATATTATATCTACGAACGCCGAAGCCTCCTGCTCCATTGCTCCTCCACAATTCGTCTAAGCTAAACCTGAATCCCTTGGCTACTCGTAAAAATTTGAGTACCCAAGAGTTTATAAAACAGAAATAAACAACTTGGGTCAGACATGGGTCTGGTGTGAGTAACAGGTTAAACTTGTTTAACTTCAAAACCTTTTTTGAAAGAAAAGGTATCACGTAAGACTCCCCACAAATAAACATGGGTAAGTTTTTACCTTACGCTAACCAAAACATTTGATAGGAAATTCGATTGTATTATAATAGGGTCTAGGGTTTTCAAATAAATATGAAATAGCCGAAATTGTTACATTATTAAATTCCAGCATACATAAGTATACAATCAAATCCGTTATCACTTATTGGAATTTGGATTTCCATACAATGGCAGAGCTACCGGGGTACCGCTCATCACAGTACGGGGCCTAGATCACCGTACCGAGGATCACTCCCAATCCCCTGCAACACAAAGCCGGAACCATCCCTTACTGGATAATTCCGAATAAAATCACCCCACAGATGGCCGTCGCCAACTGCACCACTAAGCCGAAATAAAAGAAGGAACTCTCTAGACAGGGATGACCTTACTCTCAGTGGGTGCTACCCACGAAGCCTTGCTGCACCTCCCCTGTTTTAGCCATTCCCGGTTGATGAGGCTTGAGGCTACGATTTACCTTTAAATCAGAACACATCACTTAGAATGCTCATCGCCCTCCTGACGATGTGTTGAAAGCATTCAATCCATACAAGTTCGTTCCGGGTTCGAACGAAACCGAAGGCATTATCTCGTTACACTCGTATTGGAATCACCCTCAGAGTTAACGACAATAACCCTTGCACTCTGAATCTTCATCTTCACTTGAGATTCACGACCTATCGTTAATTTGGATCGATGTGGTATTCGGGTCTCCAGACCTGGAATTCCGGTATACGGAAACCCGATCCCGGTCTCATCGAAATCCCAAAACGTATCTTTTAAGGTCAAGTTGTTTTAAGGTTAAAACAATTCAATTCTTATCTATACTACACATAGATAGATAATTTACAATAGATAATCCATATTATCATCCAAATAGATAATTCATATTATCATTTCAATCCAACCAAACATCTATATCATAGATCAGCACATCTCTTATCAGAGATATCAACAATGCAAAGCATTCAATATCATTCATCCATTCTTAAGTAATGATTTATCATCTCTAATTAATTTAAAGTAAATTAAATTAATTACTTATTTTATAAATCCTTCTTACTTAATCATTAATTAAACTAATTAATAAATCATACTCTAGTATCAATCTTAATTAATCATTCCTGATTAATATCTTTTAATTACTTTAAGTAATTAATCCTTAATTAATTTCATAAATTAATTAACTTAAACTATTTTAGTAATTAATCTCTAATTACTTCATCTATTAATTAACTGTACTTAATTACATTAATCCTTAATTAACTACAATTAATTAATTACCTTAATCACATATTATTGATTAATTAGTCTTAATTAATCAATCCTTAATTACATTATTAATTATATTAATTAATGATCCTTAATTACTCTTAATTAATTATCTTATTTAAATTAATTACATCTAATAATTAATTAGTCACATTTATTAATCACCTTTGATTAATCTCATCTAGTAATTAACTACCCTTAATTACTCTTCCATAAATTAATTACTCATTAATTAATTATCTTTTAATTAATCCCTTGATTAATTATTTAAAGTAATTAACTCAAATTACTTTCATTAAACCATCTTTAGTTAATTACATCCACTAATTAATTTTAATTACTTTTCTAAGTAATTTATACTTCCACTAATTACCTTTAAGTAATTATCAAATTTCCAAATCATTATCTTAAATTAATTTAACTAATTAATTTAAACTTATCAAATTTATTTAATTAATTACCTTATGTAATTAATTTCTTTAATTATTTTCATTAAGTAATTTATACTTAACCAATTTATATTAATTAATTAATCTAATTGATTATCAAAAATTAATCACATTAATTAATTATTTAATAATCCCTAATTAATGATCCCTCATTAATTATTAACAATTCTAATTTCTTTCTTTAAGTAATTAATCTTTAATCAACTATTTATTAATTACAAATTAATAAATTCTTAATTACCATTTAATTAATTTCTAATTACTAAATTAAATTCCTAAATTAATTTCTAATCACTTGATTAATTAATTTCCAATCATCTATTAATAACTCATACTTATTTAACAAATGATTCTAAATCTCAAATTAATTAACACTTAATTAATTAACTTATAATCCTAATTATTTAATTAATTAACACTAAACCATTAATTAATTAAATTATTAAATTATTCTTTAATTACCTCATAAATTTAATGAATCTTAAATCATTAAACCTTAATTACTTTCTAATTTAAAGTATTAACCTTTAACTACTTTAATTATTATTAACAAAGACTTTAAAACCTTCTTACTTTAAAATCTTCTTTTAATTCATCTTAAAGTAAATTACAAATTTAACTTTAACCAATTTTAAATCAAATTTACAAAACCTTTTTAAAACCAAATGTTAAAGAACACTTAACATTTAAAATATTTTTAAACCAATTTATTTAAATTCAAACCCTTTTTAAATTATACTTTAAATATCTTAAATTTGTTAAAACATTATAAATTATATAAACTTATTTTATCTCAAGCTAGAATACAAATTAACTTGGATTCAAACTTTAAAAATTGATTTAAACTTTGCTTAAATTTCTGTTTTTAATTTTAAATTAAAACTTTTAAAAACAACCAGGCTTAAACCTGTAACAAACAAATCACCCGAGCCTCCCCTGAAATGCTTCGAGTTTTCCCTTCGAATCCCCGAGCCAAAACCTTATTTCCCCGAGCACGACTTCAAGTCGAACAGAGACTTCATCTTCTCGAACCAAGAAGCAACCCAGGCTCCAAGTATCTCGTGCACGTGCACAAGCGAGTTGATCGCCTCCGACCATCACTCCCAACTCCGGCATAACGACTTCGACCACCCCTCACGATCGCGACCTCCAGAACCACGAACAACCACCTCAATCGAATTCGAGAAATCTCGATCACAACCTGGAAACAGTGAACTCCTTCCAACCCAAGCCTGTCAACGTCTCGCATCCCCTCCTCCGATCATCAGAACGTCTGTGCTTCCAGCCAAAGCTTCGTCAACGTCCCCACTTCAATTTCCCAAAATCTGATGGAACCCGATCCACCATAGGCGCCGTGATGATTGAAACTTCCGATCAATCGAAAACTAGGGCTACAGACAATTCCGATCAACCCCAATCGCCACAGTGCTATTCACCACCAACATATATTTTTCTCGAACTCTCCGATCATTCTTCTATCTCTAGAATGAACCACGACTTCCCCGAAGACTTAGATCATCAGAGATTTCCCAAAACATTAATTCCAGTTCAACTCGAACTGCTCTCACTTCCTATTTCTAAAAATCGTGATTCGAAATTTAAAAATCATGTCTTCATACCAGGATTCAGATCATACGCCTGAATCAATGATTTAAGTAATTCAAATTTTTACCAAAACTTAAGTTTTCCTGCTTTATTTAGTTTCCAGAACAAATCCCCATTTTCATTTGTTTAAATAAAATTTAAACTTTAAATCATGATTAAACAATCGAGTTCCCTTTCAATCTTAAGTCTATACACCGATCAAATTAAAAGATTTTGGATTTAAATCAAAATATGAACCTGAGAACTAAAAATAGAGAAGACTCAGATAATAAACAGACATGCATATCACAAATTTCCATCCATATATACAAAATATACATACATTCCAAACATATTTAACAACATGCAGGCATAGATTCAAGCTTACAAACAGATATCATATACTTAAATTTTAGAAATAAATGTTACTCACCATTTTAAAAGTAAACAGAGCTTCCAGCTTAAATTTGAAAAGCTTTTGAATCTTTTAAACTGGAATGCCTTTTGATCTTTAAATATTTGAATTTCTTGTTAAAGAAACTGGAATGCTTGTTGTTTAAATTTCCTGTTAGCTTGCTAGATTTATCTCAGATTGGAGCAGAGATGGACTGCTTGATTTCCAGGAAGAAAATACTTTGCATGCTCCAGGTTTGATGATGAAAATGAATGGCAGGCTAAATACTTTGATTTGGGAAATGAGTTAACTGGTTTGTTTTGAGATTATGGTTTGAGGAAGAATATTCAGGCTTAAAGAAATGCAGATTTGAAGAACGAGTTACAGGGTTTGTTTTTGAGAATTTATTTTCTGGTTTTGAGGAGTGTTACTTGCTGATTTTGTTTTTGAGAAATTTGTTTTCAGCTGAAGTTGTAGTTTTGATTCTCTTTTGATTTTAGTTTTGAATTTGGTTTTCGGTTTTAGTTTAGAGATGAAGAAAAGAAATTGGAAAGAGGAGCATTAGCCTGGTTTGTTCTAATAACACTTATTTATAAATTATAATTGATAAGAAAAATTGTTGCCACTTGTTAATTCAAATCATCTTTAGCTTACACATGTATTTCTCATAATTTCCTTAATTGACAAGTGTTTAGACTAGTTTTATATATATAAATTCCTATTTTTTTATATTAATATGTTAAGGTTATACTTATATATATATATTCAAATTATATTTAACAAGCTATATTCAAAAAAATAAAATAAAAACAAACCTTTTTGTTAATAAATTTCTATTTTAAACTTAAACTAAAATAAATTTAAACAATTAACATTTATCTTGAGTATTTAAAAACCATATAGTTATTTATCAAATATCTTTGAAAAGCTAAATATTATTTTAAATCATAATTTCCAAATTACCAAAATATTAGAAATTTGAAAACATAACTTTATTTGTTAAATTCAAACCCACTCATCTATTTACAATATATACACTTATATATATATTATAAATAGAAATCATTCTATTAAACTTTTAAAAGATAAATTACTAATTAAATATTTATTTAATTAGATTGTTAAATTTATTCAAATTTATTAACAAAGATCAACAAATCAATTTAATTATTAAATATAAATTATTAAATTGATATTGTCCAAATTCCCGGGATATCACAAAATCGAAGAACGGATGTCCGCTCGGGGGTAATTAGCCCACTTGGCCCTGTCAAGCCGTCCTATTTTAGTCATTTCAAATTGGCACAAGTGCCGGGGTCTATCCATCATCGTTCTCTTTCTTCAAATCCAGCAAACGACGCCAAATCCAATCACTTCGTTCTGGAGTATCATCCGTATCTATAGTTGTTAAAGTGGTTCCAATATTGATAGAGAGTATGCCAATAAGAGGCCCCGGTGTAACAACCCGCATATCTATCGATTCTATATTTAAATATTTTATCGTTAGTCGGATGTTAGTCCGAAAAGCTACTTTTTGCATACGGTCAAATTAGGACTCGAGACCACCCCCATTGAGTTCAAAATGACGTTTGCGATCTTTTTGAGTGTAAACTTCGATATGTTTGGAGATAGTGAAATTTTCAACACTTTTTCCCGCCTTTGACTTTGGTTTGGACTGCACCCCTTTAGTTCAGCCCAACCATCTTCCTCACTCTATCAAAACACTTCAAGCTTTGTCAAAAATGGTGGTGGGAAGTGGAAATTAAAACTCCAAACACAAATTCTATTGCAAATCCGAGATTCAACATCAAATTCACGTGAAGACCATTGATTCAAGCTTGTTGGTGTTCTTGCTTTGCTCTCAAATCTCCATCTTCATCAAATTCCGTGAAAAGGTGAGATTTTTGATCTCACATCTTGCCTATATCTATCTTGGACTGTTGGGAATGATTCCCTATCACTCTAGCATCAACATTTGCATTTGGTTTGGATTGGATTGGCGAAAAACTCCAAAATTTAGTGATTTTGGTGAAAAACTGCTACTAGGTCGTTCTGGCCATTTTTAGCTCGTTCGGAGTTAGGTCGCGCGTCCTTAAGTCGTAGGTCGTATTCGTCCTTAAGTCGTAGGTCGAAACAGCTTTAAGTCTTAGGTCGTTGCCGACCTAAAATTCCAAGGCAAACCACTAAGTCGCTCGAATTTTGTTAAGTCTTAGGTCGTTGCCGACCTATAATCCCCCAGGCAAACTTTAGGTCGCTCGCACTGGCTTATCTCGTAGGTCGTCTCCGACCTAAGCTTCTTTTCCATAAGTCGTTCGCGAGTCAAGTGTTAGGTCGTCTCCGACCTAACGCCCCTCATCACCTTAGGTCGTAGCTCGTAAGTCGCTCGACCCTGCTAGGTCTCTAAGTCGCTCGAGTTAGGTCGGCCAGTATATCTCGTAGGTCGTCTCCGACTTATCCTCCAGTTAAGTCGTTCGACCCTCTAGGTCGTTCGAGTTAGGTCGTTGGACCATTTACCTTAGGTCGCTTGACCTTAAGTCGTAGGTCGTCTCCGACCTATGCCCCACTAAGTTGCATCCCACTTAGGTCGCAGGACTCTATAAGTCGTAGGTCGTCGCCGACCTTACACTTGGTCTTTTTAGTTCGCGATTTCCTTAGGTCGTATGACCTATTTTTCCTTAGGTCGCTGGACCGCTTGCCTTCACTAGGTCGTACCGTGACGGGGCGCTGCCCCACACCCCGCCGTGGGCGCTGCCCCCTGGACCCCCGCGACCTGACCGGGCAGGTCGAACCCCGTATTACTCTGCGTAGGCAATCTCTTCTGAAAAACATTTATCAGAATTTCTACTTTGATGGTTTTGGGATTGACTTCTTTGGACTTTACTCACGTCTTCGAACGTGAATTGATTTGTTCTACAATCGTTTTATGACTTGTCACTTTAAAGATATATGAAGGTTTCAATACTAATAGTAAATATCAAAACTCTTTCATCAAAGCGATTTCAACACTATTTTAAATATCAAAAGTTCGTTTTCTCAAACCGATTTTCAATCTACTAGTATATACAAGCCTTTACTTCACTCGAACGAGAAATCGACTTAAACGACTTAGTAAAACGGGTGGTATGAAACGCTTGCGTTCACTTCGTCGGTTAGCTCTTGGACTTGTTCGATTGAACCCTTTTCGTGACAATTTCCTAGTGAAGATTTACAGCTTGTTCGTAAATATTTAAGTTAAGCAAGTGGTTATGGGACATGAAGCTAAACTCATATATTTACTAGCTTGGTGTGATTGACACTTCTCGCTGATCATGATGATCATTTTATGATTTAGACTAGCAATTGTGCGATGTCTCTTTGTTTGCAAGGTAAGACTAGACCGCAGTAGTGTGATTCCGACTCACACACATCTCTTTGTCCGCAAGGTTAGTCTAGGCCGCAGTAGTGTGATTCCGACTCACACATATCTTTTTGTTTGCGAGGTTAGGCTAGACACCACTTGTGTGATTCCATTCACACATACCTTTTTGCTTTTTGGTTAGCCTAGGCCTCAATCAGTGTGATTCCGACTCACACATATGGGGTAGCTCCCCATGGTCTCCGGACCATCATGTGATAGGCCTCTTTCTTTTTTTTTATGATTTCTGGATTTCTTGTTTGATTTCTGGATTTTTATGTCATTGACTTGTTATGAGTACAAGTTTAGGGTATGATGCCCTCTTTGGATCTTTGAGAAGATTCTCGTGATATTGATCATTTCTCATCGGTTGATCTCCTGTTGATCATCATTTTCATACTTATAGTAGTATGTCAGTATGGATATTCTATGTTTATGCCATGTCTTTTATTATATATCATGTCATCTGATATTTATAGTTAGACTGATCCGTTTATTATTTTCTTAAATAATACTCGGGTCAGACCGAGATGTTACAGGTGCTTCTGCTTGACTTCCTTCCGGGATTTGCTACTCTGACTTTTGGCTGACTATTTAGTTTAGCAGTTTTTTGTTGTATACACTTGAGATATGGACTCATAGTTGTATTCTTTTGGTATAGCACGTGTTGCTATTCTTTTGTATTATTGTGGAACTTTTTGACCACTACTCTGATGTACACTTTCATGTGTTAGTTATATATTCATATCTTCTTCCGCCTTTGTGATATGGATGTCTGTGACTCCTATGTGTTATGTTTATTTCTATTTTTGTTTCCGAAGATTATTTTATAGCCACCATGTGATAATCAATTACATGGATGGTCGCTCCTCAACAGCCTTATTCTCCGCGCTAGTTGACAGCACTACATCGTAGTGTCCTTGGCTAGCGTGGGTATTGAGGTGGGGCGTCACACCCGGTCTCTTTAACAACCAAACGTCGTTTTACACACCGGTTGGTACTTTTACATTTTGAAAACAATTCGTACTTGATATCAAAATATCATACCCGCTTCAAAATCAAATTCACTTTGAAATCATCATATTTACTCAAAATATACTATTTCAATTCAAAATCATGTTCGTCTTAACATCTCGATTTCAGTTCCAATTCAAGATTACTTCGAATTTCCATTTGGGTTATAACCTTAATTTAACCCATTTCGTATTTAAATCCAAGGTTTAAATATAAACATTCCACCTTTTGACTAGCTTGAATTTTTTTAAAAATAGTTGGAATAGTTTTAAAATAGTTTAAATAGTTAAAATAGTTTAGTAGAAAATAGTTTGAGTATTAAAATGGTTTATATAGTAAATACCTTGGAAAATCAAATTAATTTGAATATTTAAAAAAATAGATTTAACTAGTTTATATTAAAATATTTTATTTGAAAATGGTTTCAAAGTCAAACCGATTCAATTCCAAAATTTCCAATTTAAATCAATTTCCATTTTGATTTAATCGATTCAATTTCGATTTCACGTCGATTTTCAGTTCGATTCCAATTTTAATTCAAATCAATTTCAATTTTGATTCCAAATTAGTTCAATTTCGATTTCAGATTAATTTCAATTTCAATTTATATCAATTTCGAGCTCGATTTTCAAAATATCGATTCAAAATAGTTATATCAAATTAACCTTCAATATTCAATTTAAAATCCAATCTTCAAATATAATTCAATTCTGAGCTCAATTTTTTGAAATATCGATATTACTTTACTTAGTAGTACTCAAATTTCGAATAAAAGTTCAATCTTTTAAAACAATTCAATTTCCGAATTCAAATCATATTTCGATTATAACTTCAAAATCTCAACTTCGATTATTTAAACAATTCCTGTTTTCAAATTTAAATTTCAACATTTCAAGCTCAAGTTCAAAAATAATTCGATTTCCATAAATTCAATTTTTACTTCTTAAATCAAATCATTTTAAATAATTCCAAATAGAAAATTTTCAAAATCATTTAATTTAACCAATTCTGGTGTCCGTATATAATTTTCTATCATATGGCCAAGTGAATCAGTTATTTAAATTTAATTCAGGGATGGATATATATCATTTCAACCCAAAATAATTGTCATATGTATATATCATTTCAACCTATTTCTTAATTTATTCGAAATAATTCAATTTATGGTTTTATATACTATAAATAATATACAGGATGATACAGTATATACCCAAATAAATAAACGTCCAAATCATCCAAAATATCAACCAATAGCATCCATTGCAATCAATCATCCAAACAGTCAATATAATTCACAACAATTTCATAGTTAATAATATCAGGAATTTTACTGGTAATTAAATTCCAGTTTCAAATCTAACTGTTAATTTTTATTTTTAACAGTTAATTCAAATGATAATTTAGATGACAATTAAATATATCAAACAACAATCGATAAATTTATATCACTTCATAATTTCAAACTTAACTAGCATAAAAAAATATTTTAGTACGCTGTGAGCGTTATAAAACACTCACCTTTTATTATAAACTGAAAATATTCCAGCTTCAAATAAATGCCACTTCAATTCCATGCCAAAGCCTTCGTCAATTTAATTCCAATGCTACTTGTTTCGTCCCAATCGAACCTCGTATGTGAAAGATAGTCATGTTATAAGATTTCGATTTATAATATAATCAATTTACAATTTTTTTTACCCTCGATAAATCAGGGCCATTCATTCTTGAAATTGAGAATCTGGCCCCAAGTCTCTTTCCTTCCTCTTCACATACGTCTCCAGGCAAAATTTGTACTCGCCTAAACCATTGCATGCAACCTTCAAACGAACATCGAGCCTCCATCGATCTACTAGAACGCGATCAGGGACCACCGTTACGAAGCTCGTCGCGAGCCCCACCTTCACCCTAAACTCGGTCGAACTCGGCTACATCAAAGCCATGGAAATCGCACACGAACGCCTGACCTTCACCATCGATTTGCCGCCACGTCGTTGCCTGAAAAACCATCATCACCGTATGGATTTAGGGATCTCGTCGTGATCTACCAATCTCTAGTTGAAAATTTTGACATAAGTGGATGGATCGAGTTGAAACTGAGGAGAAAGATTGTTTTATTTAGGCCATTGAAATAATTTGAGGCGGTTAGGCATAAGCTAGGGTTTTGCTGGACAATAGACGCGTATATATACGTGCATATAAATTATTTTATTATTTTATTTACCGTTCACGCGATTTTTTGAATGAACTCCAAATGAGGCGTGCCGCCTGGCGTTTATAATGTTTTACCCCTATTTCGAATACAATGGAACATGTTTCGAAGCTTAATTCGATCATATGCAGAAGATATGTGACGACCCGCCCTTCTCGACCCTCGAAAATCGACACAAAATACCCTACAGTATAGTATGCCGACAATCGAATGCCGAAAAAAACAGATTGTAGAAGAATAAGAAAGTAGATAGAAGAAGAAAGAACTAAACAAATCAGAACCTCACAATCGCAGCGGATAAAATATAATATATAGAACAGAACTTTACACAAACCAAAACTATATCTGTTTATATACAATACATCATCATCAGAGTATATCAATACAACCCATCATAACCAGTCAAACAATCTCAACAATCACAGCAGCGGAATAATGCAAGTACGAGAAATACGTCTCGGCTCCAGCTCCTCTCCTGAGCTCCATAGCAACCTATCCTGAAATATACTCGGTCTGACCCGAGCATTATAATAAAATAACACCCGAGTCAGTCTGGAATACCAGCGCATCATAAATACACCCAATTGATAATTAAAGTTTCAAAAATCCTTTGAAAATCAAAAGCATCTTGTAAGACCACGCCACAAATAAACATGTCGGGTTTTTACCTTACGATAGCTAAAACACTTTTTATAGAAATCCTCTGATATTATAATAGTGTCTATATACAAATACTTATAAAATAGCCGAAATTGTTACATTCATTAAATTCCGGCATACTAGGTATACAAACAAAACTCGTACAAGGCACGTAGGGAGAATGGATTTCCAACGAATGACTAGGCACTGGGGTACCACCTGTCACAGTACGTGGCCTAGATCACAGTACCGAGGACCCACCCTAAGTCCCCTGCAACACAAGGCCGGAATCACCTATGGGCAATTCCGAATATAATCACCCCACGGTTGTGATCAGCAACCGCACCACTAAGCCGAAATAAAAGGGACATCTAGACAGGGATGACCATACTCTCCAGTGGGCGCTACCCACGAAGCCTTGCTGCATAACCCCTGATTTTCAGTCATTCCCGGTTGATGAGGCTTGAGGCTAAGCGTTACCTTTATAGCACATATCCCTTTGAATGCCCATCGCCCACCTGACGATGTCACGAAAGCATTCGTCCATACAAGTCCGTCACGGGTCCGAACGGAACCGAAGGCACTATTCCTACTACATCCATTTTGGAAATATCCTCAGGATTAGTAGCGACTAGCCCTTGCACTTCACTGCTCCATCTTCGACTCCGAACACGTTACACGAAACGTACAAACCGGATCGAAGTGGTATTCGAGAAATAAATCTCGATCCCGGTCTCTTCGAAACGATCAGCGCTTTTGGCCAATATTGATAGTCGGTGATTTAACTATCAATTTACATTCACAAGCATCCATAAGCATCCATCACACAATAAATAATCTCACACATTATTTATTCTTCCCTTTAATATCTTTAAAAGATATATTCACATTTCAAACTCATTTTGAACGAATTCCCACATTTCCTCCTTTACATGGTAAACCATTTTACCCTTTATTTCCATTTGGAAAAACCAAGTATAAAACCTTTTTGCATTTAAAAACAGTTAAAATACTTTATACTGAAATATGCTTAAAATATGTAACTTTCTTCTATCTATTTACTCAAAATAAAAATTTCAAAACTATTTTAAATACTATTATTTAATAAGATTTAAATTCGATTTAAATAAAGGTTTAGTTTACTAAATTTAAAGGTGGAGTTTAAAAGAATAATACTAGCCTTTACCAATAACTTAATCATATAACTTTAAAACAAACTTGAAATTTCTTCTTTCAAAGTAATACTTTTCTTAAAATACTCTTTAAACAATTTAAAACTTTAACTTTTAATTAAATAAAAACCTTTAAAACTCTAACTTGGTTTTCCCAGGGAAACACTATCCCGTTCAAACATTCCAAAGTATCATTCATATAAATCCAAACGATTTATTTCAAATTCAATTTATGTTTACAACATAAATTCCCAATTCCATACTTATCTATAACTTCATCCGACGTTCAACACAATCTCCCATATCCGGAAATCAAAATTTTAAAATATAGTTTTAAAACATTTTTAATAAAACATTTTGGTGAATTCTTCAATGAAAGCCAGATTTCCCATTTACTTAAATAAAATCCCAATAGAGAAAACGGTATTTTAAAATATTCTATTAACACTTAAAATTGTACATTTATATTCGGAAGCTTCATTTGAACATATTTTATTTTTCCGGATATCACTATTCATTATTAAAATAAACCACTGTTATTTTACTCAATTTATAATTTCATAGAATTCATTTCCAGAAAATTATATTTCACATTTAACGATTGATAAATTTTCCCCAATATTTAAAATCCCAATTTACCAATTTACATTTTCCATTTCAAAACAGAATCCAACTTTTATATTCCTTTAAATTCCTTATTTAACAATTTCTTTAATTCCTTTTAAATCCCAATCTATTCATTTATAATTTAATTCTGGAATTATAATTTATACAACAATTTCACAGAACAATTTAAAATTCCAGATTTATCAATCACAACATATAACAGGTATCACTATCAATTATAAAATAATTGCTACATTGTGAGGAATCCAGTTGGATCCCTCCAACCTGTTTCTCCCTACATCACAGATATTAGCACATCGCAATATAAATATCAATCCAGACTGATAATCACAGATATAATCAACCATTCACATAGATATTTAAATATCAACTATTTAAAATGCCTAGCATCCAGATGTGAGTGAGAAAAACTCACCTTGAGTTTTGACGAGTGCTTTGAAATTTTACATTAAACCGAACCGCGTTCGATTTAACCTAAAATTTCCACTCGCTTAAATCAAATCCAGATCTACGCTACAGCGTGCTTCCCGTCGCTGCGATCTCGACATTGCCAATTTCGTTCGAATCTGATGTCGTATGAAAGAGTTATTAGATTTTAAAGATTTGAATTAAATTTAAACAATTTTCTTTTCTATTTTACCAGAACAACATTTGCCGTTCATCTCAAATTGAAAAATCTGGACCGCCAATTCCTTCTTCCCTTTCACGATGAACATTCGCGTTCCAGGTTGCCAAAGAACCCACCTACACGCGGCAAAAATTGATCGCCACCCCCCTAAACTACGACCGGACCCAGATCAAGACCCACCACCACGAAACCCATCGCGCCACGCATCTCTGGCCTAGACCCGGTCGAGCTCGACATCACCCCCTCCTCTAATTTCGTGCACGAACGCGCTCCGTTCGAACCCCCATAGCCATCAAACCACTTCGCGAAAATGCATCGCCACCGTTAGATCTATAGAGCTTATCGAGCTCAACCATTTCCTAGTTGAAGATTTCTAACGAAAACTTATGGATTGATCGAATTTTTAGGAAGAAGTAAGAAGCGTTTTCGGCCATTGAAAAGCTTTGAGACGGCGGCCTGCAGATAAAGCTAGGGTTTTGGGATTAAAATGTTTTTATATATATATATATAGTTTAATATTATTTAATTAACAAAATATCTCAACTTAACCGTTAAGCAAACGACCTCCAATTCTCACGTTCTGACAGGCTATCCTGGGGGTTTTCCGCGTTCCGGACACAATGGAACAGGTTTCGTAAGCTAATGTGATCGTATGCACGAGATACAGAATAAAACGATCAATTTAAAATTAAATCGGTTAAATCGATTTCGATGCGTTTCGAGCTACCACGGTCACACGACAACTCCGATTGCTACGAAAATTGAAATCCGATAATAACTAACTATTACGGATCCAATGGAACTAGTTTCGTCGAATTCCGAGACTGTGCCCCGGAAGGCTAATTTAACTCGTCTATTAAACCAGGCGATCTTCTGAAATTATCAGGAACGCTTAAAATTTCACTTTTAAAATTTTATTAACTTAACAATAAATCATATAAAATTTATAAACACATTAAAAATCATTCTGGCTCATTCCAGACTAAAATCTGATTAAATTGCATTGTAATGATATTAAATTCATTTTTAAATTAATATAAAATTCCAAATATTAATTTATCAACTTTAAAATTCATCTAAAAATCCAATAATATTATTTATAACCAATCGAACCTAAAAATACATTTAAACCCCATTTTTATAATCATTTATCCCAAATTCACCTTTTATCCCAATTTCGAATATTTAATTATTATTATCCAATCTCAGATTAAATCTCCACATTAGAAATTATCACTTGTTGTTTTAGTTTAAACCAATTCTTTTTAATTCAAAATAAATCTTAAACCCATATTAAACATTTAAAACGAATTAAATGTTCAAATTCAACGGCTTAAAAATACGGGATGTTACATTCCTCCCCCCTTATAAAAATTTCGTCCCCGAAATTTGCTAAGGTAGGAACATACTTCCCAACCCATTTACTTACCCAATTGGCTTAGTTAAAAACATATATCCACTTCCCAAAAAGTTTCAAATCCATTTCAAAACCATTTTCTTTATCTATTCTAAAGCCTGTATTTTAACATTTGCTTTCAAAATAACTTTACTTATTAATAAATTTTCTCAAAAACCCAAAAATTTTCTAACTCCCAAAATTTCTGGAAAATTTTGGCGGAGTCTCCTTTGTACGGAGGAGCTTCTGCGATATCGCAGGATAAACAAATATATATACATCGGCTCACACAGCCGGAAACCAAAATATAACACAATATATATATCAATTCCCAATTATATTTGCGTAGGCGTACCTTTTAGCAACTTTTTAATAGCGAGCGGCTAATATAACGCATATACGTGCTCCAACTCTCTCGAACGCCTCCCGTACCTGTACTAAACTCAACAAACTCATCAGTTTCAAAGATACGAGCATTTTAATAACATTTCCAATACAAATGCAAGCCAAACATATCCATCTCATAACCAACCCAAGCATAGTTCATAATTTAACCATGTTAACCATAATTTATTAACAATTCAAAGATTTCAATCACCTTTCAAATTACTTGTTCAAGTCCAACTTCATTTTATTTCACTTAAATGATTTACATTCAAGTTTACTATATACCATTCATATTTATTACAACCAATCCATTTCTATTTCAATATGATTAACATATGCCTTACTTACATTTATTTATTTTAAATTTAAATTCCCTATTTGATTCACCATCAAATTTTATTTTAAATTTGAAGCATTTGCATTACTTTTATGATCCACCTCCATTCACATGCAAACATTACTCATTGAAAGGTCAATTCATTCCTATTGATTCAAAATCAATTCCATTCGCTATTTTTGAATCAATTCACTTGCATTTATTTACAAACCCTTTGAATTAGATTCCAATCCATATTAATTTATTCAAAAAAAATCAATTTCAATTGCCTGTTAAACAACTCAATTCCGAATACATGCCAATTTCATTTCATTCAAACAAAATAATCACCACTTAAGCTTATAACCATTAAAAGTTAATTTCAACTCAGATTTATATTAATTTTACTCCATTGCATGATTCACAATCCAAGTATTTTTATTCCAATGCAATTGTTAAATTAAATTAAACTTTCCTTACATTTTATTTTATCTCAATAATAAATTAATACAATTTCACTTGCAATTCAATTTTATTATCTATCACATTGCACTCCAGATTACTTAATAAAGCCCATTCAAAATCACTTTGTTTTTCTTTCAAGTTACTTAAGTTCTTTCACAATAGAATCATTATCTTCTTATATCAATTTTATTTGATTTCCATCTGATCCTCATTCAATCAAATTTCAATCCATTTACAACTTTAATGCTCTTTGTTTATTTATCCAATCCATGTTAGATTTATATTATTAACAAAGAGACCATTTAAATTATTTCTCTCATTTGAATTTACTTTACAATTCAAATCATCTTTATTACAATCTAATTCCATTATCCATTTATACTTTCCAATATTTATTACCAAAATTAAATTCCATCCCAAAACTGGATTTATTTACCTTTCAAACTTTGACCAACTATCAAACTTCTATTCATTACCATACACATTCCTTTTAATTTAGCCTATACAGGATTCATTTCCAAACAATCATTTTGGATTTCATTGAGTAAGCATTTACTGCATCCAACATCACCTCAACTAAACTAAATTTCCTTTCAATTTGGTTCTTATCCAAATTTATTCCAAGTTCACTAAATTTTATTTAGCCAAAATTAAATTTATCCCACTTCTTTTACCACTTCAATAAGAATTGAATTCCATTCAATATTATTTATAATACAATTGTATTTCGGATTTCATTTCAATTCAATTCATTTTCTCCATAAATAAGTTCAAAACTTATTTTCTATTTAAGTTCATTCACATCTTTTATATCTCACTTTACCTTATCTTACTTTACATTCCATTTAGGATTGAGTTTGAATTTGCCACACCCTTCAACTATTTCCATTAATGAGCTTCAATTTCACTTCTATTTAAGGGTTTATATTGCTCTTTTAAGTCCATTTCCATTTAATCACAACTTCAAATTATAACACTTTATAACTTAAGAATATGAAGTTATTTGCACCATTTTGAATTCACAAATTTTAGATTGTAAGTATAATACCTAATAGCTTATGGGTACAATTTATTACACAACGACCCATAATTTCAAAGTCATTTTGCTTTTCAACTTAACTCAAATCAATTTAATTCCAGTTCCCAATTTTATTTAACTTATCCCAAGTTAAATCCTAATTTCTATTCTCTTCAATAACTTCATTTACTTCCATTTACCCAAATTTAATTTTAATTTCAGGATTAAAATTCTCATCCTTCCTTTCTCACTTAAATCAACTTTACTTCCAAGATTATAGTTGATTTATTCCAAATTTTACCTTTTTATTTTAAACAGAATTCCCAGAATTCAATTTACCCGGATTTATTTCAAAACCAATTTGAAATATAAATCAACACATTTCCATATGATATCCAAATCAAATACCAAATTCCAAAACAATATGCTTTTAACAAAAATTTCCTTTTGGAAAATTCTAAAATCACTTGTTTTCTAAACAAGTCCAAACAATGTCATACCCAACTATTTTGGTAGCAATCCATCACTTTAGAAACTCGAAAATGAATTCTAATGATGTGGCCAGCATCATCAGGATTATTTTCTAGCGACTGAAGTGAGTTCAGTGCTTCCTACTCCCACAAATTCCTTCCAAAACAATTTCCTTTCCAAAAAATATTTTCCAAAATATACTCCATCATTGACTACAAAAGCTTTGGAAAACATTTCAACATTCCCAAGGTTTCTAATTTTTTCCAAACCTTGGTTTTAAATTCGTTTGAAATCCCTTTCAAAATTTCCGGGGTAAAAATTCTGGTTTAAATCAAATTTCAATTTCACTTCTTCTAATTTAAACATATTCAATCAATTCCAATTGGTTATAAACCATTTTAATATTTTAAATTCCTATTTGCTTAGAAATCATTTCGAATTTTTAAACCATTTTTTTTTATTTCTTATTTGATTATAGAAGAAACAACCAAACAAGCATCCAATACATATAATAATTTAGAAAATTATTTCTTTTTATATCAAAATACAATTTTTGGGTAAAATTATTTCATTTACCCACTTTAAAAACAATACTATGTCGGTTTACCTTGTTTAAGAGTTTAGAAACCCCTATCGATACGGTTGTACTTCCCGCACCGACCAGAATTCATAAACACTCAACCGATAAGTCAACACAGTATAAAAACAATTTTATATTCACTAACAAGTACGCTCTCATAGCTATTATTACACTCAACTCATAATAGAGTACTATTGACTCTATTTAAAATGAGTAAATTTACCCACCAAAGCCTATGTTGTCGCCAACCTAAGCTCTGATACCAAGTGTGACGACCCGCCCTTCTCGACCCTCGAAAATCGACACAAAATACCCTACAGTATAGTATGCCGACAATCGAATGCCGAAAAAAACAGATTGTAGAAGAATAAGAAAGTAGATAGAAGAAGAAAGAACTAAACAAATCAGAACCTCACAATCGCAGCGGATAAAATATAATATATAGAACAGAACTTTACACAAACCAAAACTATATCTGTTTATATACAATACATCATCATCAGAGTATATCAATACAACCCATCATAACCAGTCAAACAATCTCAACAATCACAGCAGCGGAATAATACAAGTACGAGAAATACGTCTCGGCTCCAGCTCCTCTCCTGAGCTCCATAGCAACCTATCCTGAAATATACTCGGTCTGACCCGAGCATTATAATAAAATAACACCCGAGTCAGTCTGGAATACCAGCGCATCATAAATACACCCAATTGATTATTAAAGTTTCAAAAATCCTTTGAAAATCAAAAGCATCTTGTAAGACCACGCCACAAATAAACATGTCGGGTTTTTACCTTACGATAGCTAAAACACTTTTTATAGAAATCCTCTGATATTATAATAGTGTCTATATACAAATACTTATAAAATAGCCGAAATTGTTACATTCATTAAATTCCGGCATACTAGGTATACAAACAAAACTCGTACAAGGCACGTAGGGAGAATGGATTTCCAACGAATGACTAGGCACTGGGGTACCACCTGTCACAGTACGTGGCCTATATCACAGTACCGAGGACCCACCCTAAGTCCCCTGCAACACAAGGCCGGAATCACCTATGGGCAATTCCGAATATAATCACCCCACGGTTGTGATCAGCAACCGCACCACTAAGCCGAAATAAAAGGGACATCTAGACAGGGATGACCATACTCTCCAGTGGGCGCTACCCACGAAGCCTTGCTGCATAACCCCTGATTTTCAGTCATTCTCGGTTGATGAGGCTTGAGGCTAAGCGTTACCTTTATAGCACATATCCCTTTGAATGCCCATCGCCCACCTGACGATGTCACGAAAGCATTCGTCCATACAAGTCCGTCCCGGGTCCGAACGGAACCGAAGGCACTATTCCTACTACATCCATTTTGGAAATATCCTCAGGATTAGTAGCGACTAGCCCTTGCACTTCACTGCTCCATCTTCGACTCCGAACACGTTACACGAAACGTACAAACCGGATCGAAGTGGTATTCGAGAAATAAATCTCGATCCCGGTCTCTTCGAAACGATCAGCGCTTTTGGCCAATATTGATAGTCGGTGATTTAACTATCAATTTACATTCACAAGCATCCATAAGCATCCATCACACAATAAATAATCTCACACATTATTTATTCTTCCCTTTAATATCTTTAAAAGATATATTCACATTTCGAACTCATTTTGAACGAATTCCCACATTTCCTCCTTTACATGGTAAACCATTTTACCCTTTATTTCCATTTGGAAAAACCAAGTATAAAACCTTTTTGCATTTAAAAACAGTTAAAATACTTTATACTGAAATATGCTTAAAATATGTAACTTTCTTCTATCTATTTACTCAAAATAAAAATTTCAAAACTATTTTAAATACTATTATTTAATAAGATTTAAATTCGATTTAAATAAAGGTTTAGTTTAATAAATTTAAAGGTGGAGTTTAAAAGAATAATACTAGCCTTTACCAATAACTTAATCATATAACTTTAAAACAAACTTGAAATTTCTTCTTTCAAAGTAATACTTTTCTTAAAATACTCTTTAAACAATTTAAAACTTTAACTTTTAATTAAATAAAAACCTTTAAAACTCTAACTTGGTTTTCCCAGGGAAACACTATCCCGTTCAAACATTCCAAAGTATCCTTCATATAAATCCAAACGATTTATTTCAAATTCAATTTATGTTTACAACATAAATTCCCAATTCCATACTTATCTATAACTTCATCCGACGTTCAACACAATCTCCCATATCCGGAAATCAAATTTTTAAAATATAGTTTTAAAACATTTTTAATAAAACATTTTGGTGAATTCTTCAATGAAAGCCAGATTTCCCATTTACTTAAATAAAATCCCAATAGAGAAAACGGTATTTTAAAATATTCTATTAACACTTAAAATTGTACATTTATATTCGGAAGCTACATTTGAACATATTTTATTTTTCCGGATATCACTATTCATTATTAAAATAAACCACTGTTATTTTACTCAATTTATAATTTCATAGAATTCATTTCCAGAAAATTATATTTCACATTTAACGATTGATAAATTTTCCCCAATATTTAAAATCCCAATTTACCAATTTACATTTTCCATTTCAAAACAGAATCCAACTTTTATATTCCTTTAAATTCCTTATTTAACAATTTCTTTAATTCCTTTTAAATCCCAATCTATTCATTTATAATTTAATTCTGGAATTATAATTTATACAACAATTTCACAGAACAATTTAAAATTCCAGATTTATCAATCACAACATATAACAGGTATCACTATCAATTATAAAATAATTGCTACATTGTGAGGAATCCAGTTGGATCCCTCCAACCTGTTTCTCCCTGCATCACAGATATTAGCACATCGCAATATAAATATCAATCCAGACTGATAATCACAGATATAATCAACCATTCACATAGATATTTAAATATCAACTATTTAAAATGCCTAGCATCCAGATGTGAGTGAGAAAAACTCACCTTGAGTTTTGACGAGTGCTTTGAAATTTTAAATTAAACCGAACCGCGTTCGATTTAACCTAAAATTTCCACTCGCTTAAATCAAATCCAGATCTACGCTACAGCGTGCTTCCCGTCGCTGCGATCTCGACGTTGCCAATTTCGTTCGAATCTGATGTCGTATGAAAGAGTTATTAGATTTTAAAGATTTGAATTAAATTTAAACAATTTTCTTTTCTATTTTACCAGAACAACATTTGCCGTTCATCTCAAATTGAAAAATCTGGACCGCCAATTCCTTCTTCCCTTTCACAATGAACATTCGCGTTCCAGGTTGCCAAAGAACCCACCTACACGCGGCAAAAATTGATCGCCACCCCCCTAAACTACGACCGGACCCAGATCAAGACCCACCACCACGAAACCCATCGCGCCACGCATCTCTGGCCTAGACCCGGTCGAGCTCGACGTCACCCCCTCCTCTAATTTCGTGCACGAACGCGCTCCGTTCGAACCCCCATAGCCATCAAACCACTTCGCGAAAATGCATCGCCACCGTTAGATCTATAGAGCTTATCGAGCTCAACCATTTCCTAGTTGAAGATTTCTAACGAAAACTTATGGATTGATCGAATTTTTAGGAAGAAGTAAGAAGCGTTTTCGGCCATTGAAAAGCTTTGAGACGGCGGCCTGCAGATAAAGCTAGGGTTTTGGGATTAAAATGTTTATATATATATAGTTTAATATTATTTAATTAACAAAATATCTCAACTTAACCGTTAAGCAAACGACCTCCAATTCTCACGTTCTGACAGGCTATCCTGGGGGTTTTCCGCGTTCCGGACACAATGGAACAGGTTTCGTAAGCTAATGTGATCGTATGCACGAGATACAGAATAAAACGATCAATTTAAAATTAAATCGGTTAAATCGATTTCGATGCGTTTCGAGCTGCCACGGTCACACGACAACTCCGATTGCTACGAAAATTGAAATCCGATAATAACTAACTATTACGGATCCAATGGAACTAGTTTCGTCGAATTCCGAGACTGTGCCCCGGAAGGCTAATTTAACTCGTCTATTAAACCAGGCGATCTTATGAAATTATCAGGAACGCTTAAAATTTCACTTTTAAAATTTTATTAACTTAACAATAAATCATATAAAATTTATAAACACATTAAAAATCATTCTGGCTCATTCCAGACTAAAATCTGATTAAATTGCATTGTAATGATATTAAATTCATTTTTAAATTAATATAAAATTCCAAATATTAATTTATCAACTTTAAAATTCATCTAAAAATCCAATAATATTATTTATAACCAATCGAACCTAAAAATACATTTAAACCCCATTTTTATAATCATTTATCCCAAATTCACCTTTTATCCCAATTTCGAATATTTAATTATTATTATCCAATCTTAGATTAAATCTCCACATTAGAAATTATCACTTGTTGTTTTAGTTTAAACCAATTCTTTTTAATTCAAAATAAATCTTAAACCCATATTAAACATTTAAAACGAATTAAATGTTCAAATTCAACGGCTTAAAAATACGGGATGTTACAAGATAGCTTTTTAAATAGACTATTTAAATTAAATTCAATTAAATTATTTCTAGGCGTTTTCAGATCGCACGACCAAATGGTAAATCCAAATGCTACGAAATTTGAAATCCAATAATAATACACTATTACGAATCCAATGAAACTGCTTTTGTCGAATTCCAAGACTGTGCTCCGGATCGCTATTTTAACGCATCGATTAAATCGACGATTTCAAAAATCAGCAAATTTACTTGAAATTCTCAGTTTTAAAATTTATTAATTCAATTATAATTCAAATAGAATTTATATAAACATTAGAAATCGTTTTGATTCCTATTCAACTCAAATTCCTATTATTCTCCATTTTTGTATTACGATAAATCGTTATATTTTAAATTTAAATTCATTTTATAATTTCAACCAAAATCTCCATATTCAATAACTACACTAATAATTCGTTAAATTTTATTTTTATTTTTAACCATTTTTATTCAATAATCATATTAAATTTAATAATTTAAAATAGTTAAAAATACGGGTCGTTACATTTAGCTTAATAATGATTTATAGGTGCAGATTAATAATTAGTTGACAAATGAATTTTTGTAATGAAAATTAAGAAACTAGTCAGTTAAATTAATAAATTTTTATTAATTAATCTATTGCACATGATATTTAAAAAGTGGAAAAATAATTTGTTAACGTAAGGCCGCAAAATGACATTTTAAAAGATTAACGAGTTATAACTTCTTTTTAGTTCTTAAAGTAAAGTGAAACATATGGAATACGGGAAAATATGAAGTTGAATATATATTTGAGTTGTATGGATTTTATAAAAATAGATAAATAATTTATAATTTGAAATATTAAAAAATATTTTGTAAAAAGAGTAGAAAACCATTTATTTGATTTCAAAGAGTTAGAATGAAAGTAAATATGTTTTTATTAAATATGTATGTATTAATTTGAGTAAAATGTGAAATATATGTGTATTTATGGAATAATAATGAAACTAAAATTATAGAATGTGAGTTTGATTGGGAAGTCAGTGTACACATAAGTGTAAGACCACTTTAAGCTAATAAATCCATAATCATGTTATTAAATGAAGATAGAACCAA
The DNA here is from genome assembly GCA_030737815.1 of Allium fistulosum. Taxonomy (NCBI): domain Eukaryota; kingdom Viridiplantae; phylum Streptophyta; class Magnoliopsida; order Asparagales; family Amaryllidaceae; genus Allium; species Allium fistulosum. Next base: position 777,832,632 of record CM060905.1, on the reverse strand, counting down.
CAAAAGTAGATAGGTTTATAAATATATTTATGTGCATTCAGTGTGTGTGTGTAAGCGCGTGCGCGCTTAAAAGTGGTTGATATGGATATATGTGTATATATTGTTAAGTAATGAATGATCATTAATTGTGGTATGTTGATTAAATTAGTAGATTAGTTGTGAATAAATATTGATATGTATGCGAGTGCGTTTGTGTATGTAAATATGCACGCACGAGCATGTAGGCATATGCACGTGTAATTCACATGACTGAAAGTTCCATTGAGTGCATTTGGATGTGCAAGAGTCAACGGAAGTCAAACAAACACTTTCGAGAACTTGAAAAATTATTTTGAGTTCATATAGTTGAATAATACACTTGGATGCCTTAAGAGAACAACATCCGAACGACATAGAAACACCATAAATTTTGGTCAAATGGTGATCGTTAAGAGGAGTAGGAAGTTGTCTATACGAACAAAGAAAATCAAGCACAAAACAATGGAGTAAACTGGGTAAACAACAGGAGCAAACATGGGATTACTTCTTAAATCTGCTATCAACCAGTCGATCGGTTAGGACCAACTGGTCAATTGGTTGGTACCTAAAATGGACAATGAAGCCAAGTTAGGGAGGATTTGAGGAGTTTTCTAAACCGATTGAGCTTCGACTTTTACCATTGAGAGGGTTCTAGGGACCTGCTAGAGGATTTTGGGTCAATGCACTTGGTGCAAGGTGAGGCCTATGGTTTAATTTTTGACACCAAGGAATTTCATGTTTAAGATGAGATGTGGTGATCAATACAAGAAGTAATTGTTCACATGATTGACACGAGGATCATGAGTGACCCTTGGGTGAATAATGTGGGGAAATGACTGGCATACAAATTTGAGCTTAATGTTTTGATATGTTGATTTGTATGAGATTTCACACCATGGTGTACGAGGTCGAGTTTGCTGAATTAGGTCCTTGATTTTGCAGTTATAGAATTCATTCCATACCCTCTAGTTGAGTATGAGGAAAGACGTGAACTATAAGGATCATGATTCCACTATTAGAGGAAATTGGGGACGCCCATTATATCTTTGAACAACCAGAGTGAAGGTGATTGAGACGTGGTTCAATACTTGTCAACCACCTATGGTTTTACATGTAAAATTGCTATTCCCGCTAAGGTCACCGGGAGGGAATGGAAATATTCGTTGGTGGAAATTAGTGGATGCTAATCGAGATAATGTGTAAGTTAGTATTCCTAGTTAGGACATACACATTTGTGGAATTTAGTAGATAGTCACATTAATGGGAGGAGACACTATACCTAGACTATAGACAAATAGTTAGTGATCGTAGATGTAGTTAATACATCTTATGGATCAGGTTGATCCTTGAATTCACTAGCTTCATGTAGTATTACCCTACACTTGAGATTCAGTTGTATAGTTTATCTGATTATATTATGTTTTCCTATAGTAGCACTATATTGTTTATTATGCTGACTCATTGGATGTAGGCGAAGAATCAGATGTGGTATCACATTTTTTAATACCGTTTATTCTTATGCATGTTCACATATGTAACGACCAGCCTTTTTAGCCCTCAAAAGTCGACACTAATACATCTACGGTATTCACGTGTCAGGTATCCGAGTGCTGGAAAGATAGATTGTCGGGGTGAAAGAAAATAAAAAAAGGAATAGAATCTCACATCATGATGAGTAATATATAATATATACATGATTCTTTACAAAAGAAAACTATAATATACACACATAAATCAGGGTAAACTAACATATCATTAGCCTGGACAGTTATAACAACCTATCCTCACAAACGTTGATAAATACAAAATAAGAAATGCAGTCAAAAAATAAAATACGTGAACAGGTCTTGGAGGCACCCAACTCGTCTCTTGAAGCTCCAAAGCGTCTAGCTAAATCTGGAAATATACTTGGGGATGACCCAAGCATTATAAGAAAATAATGCATAGATTAGTCCGGTAAACCAGCGTAAGAAACTAAAACCATATGGATTTTTGATATTATAAAACCTAAAAATAAAGATACCTTGGAAGACCATGCCGTATATAAACATGGATGGGTTTTTACCTTACGGTAACCAAACCATTTTATTATAAAATATTGTTATACTGTAATAAAGTCTAGGGTTTATAATAAATATATAACATAGCTGAAACGCCTACATCTCACATTTCAGCATATTTGGTTTACAAATAAGTCTATAAGGCGCGTATTGGAATATGGATTTCATCAATGACAAGGCTACTGGGGTACCACCTACCATAATACACCTCTAGAAAAATGTGAGAGCCTTAGCCGACTCCCTACAAATTAGGACCGGTCTACCCCTTCCTAGATAGTACCGAATATATCATCACCCCAGTTGCCCCTGACAAACCGTTTTCGTGGCCACAAGCATACATAATCCGAAAATATCGATCAAGATACAAGTGATGACCATACTCTAATGGCAGCGAATCATATATCCCTGAAGCATATCCCATGTTTTAGTCATTACCGGATGTGATATTTGAGGCTACATTTTTACCTTTTTAGCAAATCCCACTTGAAATTCTAACACTGCCCTCCAAGCAACAATTCAATGCTGCATTCATCTATATAAGTTATTCAGGATGTGAACAAACTGAAGGCACTACTTCTACTACATCCTTTTTGGAATCACCCTCATGATTATAGCAAGTAGCCCTTGCACTTCAAAGAACTCCGTCTTCGATTCCGTTTTCTTCAAGATGTCCCTAATTGGAATGCTTATGCCAGTATGAAGTGGTTTTCGGATAACTCATGCTTATCCAATCCCGATCTCTCCAAACTAACAATCTATAGTTTCAAAATTCATCAAGATTTGATAGTCTATTATCTAACTATCTAATAAGCAAACAATCTAATCAGAGATTTAATTTCATATCAAGACCAAGCATGATTAAGAACATAAGCAACCACTAAGCCTCTTTAGTTAACCATTTCTTTAATTAAATCTCTTTGTAAAAATAACTTTACAAAATATATACATATGTATATTACTCATTCACTATTCATTTGTACTCTTTCAATGGTTGGAAAAATATCCATATACTTAACTCATCGTTATAAGTATATTCACAAATACTATCCTTTCAATATTTAGGAAATGTAACCATATACTTGTCTCAATGGTATAATTATATTCATAAAACATTTATGAAAGATTTCATATTTCAAAAGCATATTAAATTGGTCAAAAACCTATGTCACTTAAAACATTGTTTATTATAAACCCAAACCACTTTTCTTTTGGTGTAAGTAAATAGATCATATGAAAATTAGACCAAATAGACTTACCATCACTTTCCAATTTCAAACTTCTACTATCCCTCGATTAATAATGAAGTCAGACAAGTTAGAGAACTATCCTTACCTCGACAAATATTCTTAATTCTCACAGATAGAGACGTGTTTCCTTACCTTAGAATTTGGTGTTAAGTATGAAAAGAATACTTTCCATACCACCATAATTTGAAATAATCATTTATAGAAATCGGATCTTATTTCCTTTTATAAAACTCCAAATAATAAATCACTTTTATATTTACAGAACTTCTTTTTATAAATCTCTTTTATATTTACAAAACTCCTTTTATAAATCTTCTTTTTATTTATAAAACTCCTTTAATAAATCTTCTTTCTATTTATTAAACTCCTTTTATAAATCTTCTTATTTTAAATCACAAATACTTATCATAAATTTTTGGTTTCAAGATCGGACTAAATACTTTCCATAAAACGATCATTCCATATATCGCTATAAATTCATAAATGTGATTTATTATTCCAATTTATCAAAATGATATCATTTCCCTCTTCAAAAATATCATTTATAAATCTTTTATTTTATTTATAAAATACCATTTATAAATCTATCTTTTTACATAATATATTATACAAAGCGTCACAAATATTTATTCCAAAATATTTTTATCTTTTTAAAAAACGGAATCACTTTTTTTGTAAAAGGTAAACTAATTTTTCTAGAAAATAAATACTTTCTGAAATACTTTTAAACATTTCCATATAAATTAGATGAGGCTAACAAAAAAAGGTTGGAGTAAAATAGAGAAGTTCAAAAACCATTTCCAAATAAAATGCCATAGAAAATTCCAAAAGTCACATTTAAAATCATTCTCCAAATCGAACACTTTTTCAAAATAAAACAACAAATAATAGTGTTTCCAAAATACTATAATTAGGTCTAGAGCTACCATAGCACTTAACAAGTGCTTTTCATATAAATGTAATAAGTGTAACAACAATAAGGCGGCCAAGCTACCAAGATTTTGGCATTCAACAATTTATACAATAAGTATATAATAAAATTAAAATCAACAGTGGTGAAGAATCCCTTAGAATCCCTACAAAATTTCCCGAGTTCCTTGTATTTCATTTCATATGCCTTCCGCTTTTCCAAAGTGGAAATTCAACTAAACCAACCAAAGAAATTATTCAAGCACACAAGCAATAATTTATATCAACACATATATCCTATAGTGTTCATCCAAAGGTGAGTTAATTCACCAAAATTCCAGCCAACACTTATGCATTCTTGCTCAATCTAAAATCAAATGGCATTCGATTTTAGGTCAAATTTCTACTTTCTCCAAATTTGATAAAATCAGCTCCTGTACGTAGATAACACTCTTATGAGCGCATAGCAAAAAACCACGTTTGATTTAGACCTCGTATGCAAGAGTTATTGATTTATATAAGAATTTAGATTAATTAAAATAATTAATCAACTAATTTAACTTATTAACCTTTCTTCTCCCTTTTCAATTCCAGGTCGTGCACCTGCACAAGCCATGCACGATGAAACCCAATTGCCGATCCTTTTTCCCTCGAATTCTCACTCCATAAGCAACGATTCATCGAACCGTCTTTTCTAAATGCATCATGCTTCGCGATCTCTATGTTTTAGACCCTTCCATTGCAAGCTTGACTACCTCCCCTCGAATAGGACCTACTGCCTCCCCTTGCTAAAGTGAACATCGCGATTTGCCTGAGCTGATCAAAGCATGAACTCTCGACGCCAAATGATGCAGCTCCTCAAGAGGAACACGAAGACATCCACCCTTTTGCCTAACTCCCCTTCAAACTCCACCGAGCCTCAACCCTAGTTTGGCCATGAAAATGTCAAGCTGCACCAATTTTCACCGCACCCATCAACAAAACTATAGATGTAAAGCCCTTTCCTCCCCGAGCTCAACAGATCCAACCATATCAAATTTTGTTGTGTGTAACTTCGGATTAAGTTCATTTAAGTTGGCGGTTGGGTTTATTTAGGTTACAGGAAAATGAAAATAAGTGACAGAGGAAGAGTATGAGAGAAGAGTGGGGGAGAGGTATTTATTTATAGTAATTTAATAAAATTATTATATTTAATTTCTCTTTTTAAAACGTAACGCATTTCGAGCTCCCACGACCATGGAGTACGTCCGATCGCCACGAAACCCATCGACGTAAAATAACTCATTATTCTAGACCCAATAACACTAGTTTCATCAAAATCCAAGACAGTGCCCTGGGATAATAATTTTACACGTTTCCAGACCGTTTATTGATAAAATGATTTTCGGTCACACTATTGATATTAATTCGAACTATTTATTTTTGTAAATATTTTCTATAATGAGTTGCCCATCATTATTTATTAATTAAAAGAGGGTTCTTAAGCTTTTAAAATAAATTACTTAAATATTTAAAATTGATTAAATATTCACAATTAAAATGATAAAATTCCGGATCGTTACATCCTTCCTCCCTTAAAAGAATTTCATCCTCGAAATTCCCAAAGAAAGAAAATGTCTTCTCACCCTCAGGCTTTTAAAGCTCCTTATGTTACAGAAAATTTCGGCAGCACCTCCTTCGCATGGCTAGGTCTGAAAAAAATCATAACATCAATATAAGCTCATACCTGGGACCTCCTATATTTGTGGACACAACAATATATACGTATGGTATATCTTATAGAGTGTGTATGTCACATAGAAAACACATCCATTAAGCAGAAACACGTACCAATTTGCAAGCAATCAAACTCCACTCATGAAACCAAAAGCTACAAGCAAGCCTTTGCTTCCATGTACATGTATTTCGCTTACATAACCAAAAAGAGAGTTAAATACGACAAATAGAACAATACAACAACTCATTCATCATATCATAAATCTAAGCCTGCTAAATCATATATAGCAATCACCTCACATAAACATGCCATAACAAACCATATAACTTGCATTCTAATGTAAGAAGCATAAAACTACATTAAAGCACAGACGATGTATATATGTAATTCGTACGCAATATCAAATCTGATCACTTGCTCAATTATATAAACTTCTCTTCCGAACTAGTATCGCTCACTCGACTTCCCTAATATGGACTTCAATCAGGTTCCTTGATTAGATACCTTTGTTCTCCTTAGATAGCCATTTACTATGATAGTAAACTTCAGAATTATATCAAGAATCTGTATCAAGTGGTTGCCATCAAGAATAAAGTGAAAAATCCTTGTTTGGATCAGTGTAAATCACCTCAAAATCATGTACTCGAATTTGGATCAAGAACAGTTAGCGCATAAAATGATCTACGTATAACTTATGAAACCATTATTTACTTCGAAATCATATTCAGTTCCAAATCATAATCATTTCAAATCACATTCACTTTCGAAATCATTATTCACCTTAAATAATATTTGTTTCAAAATCATAACCACAAAATAGGTTAAACCATCATATAAAAACATTCGCATTTAAATCAACTAAATCGAAATCGTAATAGTTCCAACTTAAACAGTTTGAATATTGAAATATGTTTATATATTGGAATAGTTATACATTAAAAATAGTTTATATTAAAAAATAGGTTATAGATTAAAATAGTATATATATATATATATATATTAGAAATAGTTTATATATTAAAAGAGATTATATCGAAAAATAGTTTCAAATTAGAATTGTTTCTTTCAATTTCACAAATCAATTTAAATCAACTATAGTCCCAAAATTCTATTTAAATCAATCTCATTTCAACAATTTAAATTAAAGGGTTAAAGGTTCAATTCAAATTCTCATTAAAACAAATTTTAATTTATATCGATTTCAAATCCAGGTTTGAACTACAAATTTAAACCACTTCCAATTCAATAGGTTTCAAAGTTTAAATATTCAAACAATTTACAATAACTCAATTTGATAAATTTCATTTATATTTCAAAATTCAACTTTAATTTTATTTAAATTTTGAAAATATTCACTTAATCATTTTTAATAACATTTAAATAAAATCTCAAATAACAATTTAAAATAATATTAAATATTCAATTTCCATTATATTTAAATTTAGAATATTCATTTAATCATCTTAATCAAAATCAAGTTATCAAGTTATAAAATCATACCTTTAAAATCTCAAGATTAATAAGTTCAAATCAATTCCTATTTAAATACAATTCTTAAATAAATTAAATTACAAATCAATTTTAATTTATCTTTCCAACCTTTATTTATTAAAGTTATTACAAAATCAACTTTTAAAATATTAATATAAATTTTAAATAATTATCTTAAACATATTTTATATATATTAATTAAATTAAATTCTTATTAAATTTTGTTATATTAATTATTATTAAATTAAATCTTATTATTATTAAATCTATTTTAAATCTTATTTTATATATTTTAAAATAATAAAGTTATAAGTAAAATCTTAAAATTTACATTTTTCAAAACTTAACTTATAAATTTAAAATTTCTAAACATATAATTTAAAAATCTAAAATTTTCACATATATTAAAATAAATCTTTATATTATATTTAAAAATCAATATTTATTAAAACTCATATATTTCCTTTCAAAACTTTGGAAATCATTTTTCAAAAATAGACCAACGGTTGAAACAACCCACACCCCTTAATATACCCAAAAGGACACATTAAAAGGCGTGGTGCATTGTAGGTATAAATAAAACTAACAGAGACTAAGATCCACAAGACAAAAATAGGTAAGAAAAGCAGAAACTAAATAAGTATTAAGTAAAATAAAGCCTTAGAATTAATTCATAAATAAGTCAAAAGCCAAATACAACATTCAAAATCCATAGTGTCTTATGAAATAAAAATTCATAGTCTCAAAATCAGAGTATGTGATATCCCTCATACATAAACCAGTGCATACAAGAACAACAACTGAAAATAAAAGAAGTACATTGAAGAAATCTCCTTCAAGAAGAACTCCAAGATGCAGCAATCTACTAGCTTCTTCCTTGATTTCCTAAAGGGGAAAAGGGGGAATAGATGAGTGGGTTAGACTAAAAGTCTGGTGAATGATAGTAATAATTAGAGTCTTTAAGAAAGATAAAAGTAATAGACTCTACAACAGTTATAGCATAAATAAGGATAACAAAGGAAATAAGTACGTTAAATATTGCTCAAGTTAGGTTAACTTTGATTGCTTGCACTTGTTCTGATTTAATTAGGCTGAATTCCTAATCCTGTAGTTAGGATGTGACTCTAATTCTACCCTTTTTGATCGGTCCGCTACTCCATAGACCTTTCTGTGGACCAGCCGCTATATAACTCCCTGCACAGCAGCCAATGGTATCTACGGAAGATGCACAGAGCAACTACTGCGGATCCGGACGACATATATAGCTCCCTACACAGAAGGCAATGGTGTCTACTAAGACACCATACTAAGCGCTTGGAACTCATAGCTATTACTGAGCACCCGAATGGAAGTCGCACGCTTAACTACCACCATGCCCATGCTACCTTTTGCTCCATCTATTGGGTCTTCTTATTACCTCCAACATACAGCATAGCGTGCCCCTCATCTCACTTCAGGCTAATGCGAGATCACCGTGTGTCCATAGAAAAATAGAGGAAATGCTGTTGGTACTGGCCCTTCATCCAAACAATATCTAGTTGCGCCCCTTATCCAAATCCCCATGATTTGGACTTCTATTTGATCAATTACTACCATTCTTAGCATAAGCGTGCCCTAGGGAATGCTATTTGGTAAATGTCCTACTTTCATCTTTGCTTATTAACTTAGATAAAGTATTTAAATAAGCCTTTATTACCAATTTTACTTTCTACACTTATTAATTTATCCCAAGCCTTAAAAAAAGCCCATTCTATTCTTTTTCCTATTATAACCTATGTTATAATCATGCTTATTACTTAACCCATGGTCTATGTGTGAAAATAAGCATCTTTCATCTTTTACTTCATTTAGTTATAATCCTAAGTTATAACTATGCCAATTATCTTTAATTAGTCCAATTCTAATTATAATTAGGCATAAATTCAGTCCAATTCCATTATTTATCACAGTCTCCATAATTTACATCTTATCTTCTTTATTTAATATTCTTACATATAAAATCCATATCCGCGTTTAATTTAATCTAATCCATACGCACAAAAAGGGGAATGAAGAGAATAGACGCATGCATAAAATCCAAAACGTCAAAAATATGTAAATAAGAATAAATAACAGTAAATAAACTTAAATACAGTAAATAGACTGTAAATTAACAAAAAGCTATGCTTAACAGTAATAATTTATAATTAGCAGTAATGGTACTAAAATTACTAAAAGGAATAGCTGAATAGATTGAAAATAATTAAAAACTGTAAATTATTACTGAAAAAGGCTATTCCAAAAATCGTAGTAAAACTACAACTATTGGAAACCCTATTATTTTAAATTACTTACAAAAATCTTAAAATAATTACAATCACTCACCTCCGGTCCTAAGCTCTTCCTTTGGTCTTCCCGGATCCACTTGAAGATGTAAAATAATTTTTATTAAAAAGATTCTCTCATTGGAAAATTATTCCTTTTAGGGTCCTTCTTGAAAAGGTGAACCCAAGTGGAGAAAATCTAAAATGAGGAAAAGTGTTAGGTCTAGGGGTCTATTTATATGTGTAGAAGTGGACCTCGGACCATTAGATTTGGAGATTGAATAGGATGCAACCACGTCATAAGCTGAATAGGAGCCATCTCAGATGTAGCAACGGAGGGACTGGATTAAACAAAAGGGTGCAAATGACGTGTTCCGACGTCTCTAATTCGTTTGAACGAATTCTCATTCATTCTCCTACCAAATTACAAGGCGGGTCGACCGGCCGGTCGACCGCCCCCTCACCCAGGTCGACCGGCCGGTCGACCTGACCGTGTATTATTATTATTTTATTTTTCATTATATTTCTGCTTATTTTGTTTCTTTTATAACTTGGTCATATTAGCTCGGTTTCTGACGTTCTATATATGGAAATTGACCAGAAAATTACCATGGACACAATGGTGCAACTCCCATGGCTCAATTATGATAATTTCACAAAGTTATTTTATCATTTCATTTATTCGTCGATCAATTATTATAGTTTAATTTCCCGGGTTGTTACATTCTCCCCTCCTTAAGGGATTTCATCCCCGAAATCTCTAAGGATAAAAGAATGTACTAAATTTTTTCATCCAATTCTACAACCAACTACTCAATCATCAACCATTCATCCATTGTCCTTAAGTTTTTCTAATGCAATTTATGATACTTATGCAATTAGTGTAGTGTAAATGTCCCTAGCTAATGCAAAAGATTAGGCGGTCCAATGATTCAGTTGACCTCCTTTTATGCAATCATGTACGTGCCATGTATCCAAATAAATGCAAAAATTTCCTAATGATACTGATAATTCTATATGCGTGCTATAAACATCATCCAAGTGCAACAATCGTGTGATAAACATCCATTTATAGCAATCATGGAAATAAAATAAAAATGCGCACACATCCATATGCATATGCTCTAGTGTCCTAGTTAGGCTGATCCCTAAGGATTAATAGTGCCTAGTGTACCTATATGCGTCCATAGCATCCACAAGCATATATCATTCATAATATGTTCTATTAACATGTTTACATCAAATCCTACCATCCGTAGGTTAAATCCTAGGTTCTACCCTCCCAAAGGATAATAAAGGAAAGAACCTATTCAAATCTAAAGATGGAAAAAAGAATTCTAAAACTTACCATCAAAAAGATGAGGATAGGAAGTACGAATCTTCTCCTCTACTTCCTAAGTGGCGTCTGCAACATCATCTCCCCATTGCACCTTTACCAGTGGACCTCCTTATTCCTTAGTCGCTAATATCTCTTCCAACAATCTTCATGGGGATACGCCGAATAGAAGCTTCACTTTCTACCTCCACCTCCTCTAATTGACTAGGCTCTACTACCTCCGCCGAGTCATGTAAGCACTTTCGCAAGTGCGAAACATGGAAAACGTCGTGTACTTCTACGAGCCTCTCAGGTAGCTTCACTCGGTAAGCCATCTTACCAACTCTCTCTGTGATAGGAAATGGTCCAACAAAACTAGGGGCTAACTTTCCATTTGATCCAAATCTTACTACCTTCCTAAGCGGGGATACTTTGATAAAAACTAAGTCTCCAACCTCAAACTCTAAGTCTCTCCTCCGCCTATCCGCATATGACTTCTGCCTGCCTTGAGCCATCTTCATCCTTCGCTGAATCAAATCCACCCTCTCAGAGGTCTCCCTAACCATATCGGGTCCAAGTAGTAACTTCTACGTAGACTCTACCCAACATGATGAGGGCTTGCAAGGTCTTCCATATAAAGCCTCAAATGGTGCCATTCCTATACTTGCTTGGTAACTATTATTGTACACAAACTCAACCAACGGAAGATGCTCCTCCCAAGTTCCTCCAAAGTCCAAAATGCACATCCGTAGCAAATCCTCAAGCACTCTATTTACCCTCTCCGTTTGACCATCTGTTTGGGGGTGATAGGCCGTACTCAACCTAAGTTGCATCTCTAGCGCCACTTGTAAGCTTCTCCAAAACTCACTAGTGAAAATGGGATCTCTATCACTAACAACACTAGAAGGAACTCCATATAGACGGACTATCTCTCGAATATACAAGGATGCTAAATATGAAGTCGTACGCTTATTCTTAACTGGTATGAAGTGAGCACTCTTGACCAATCTGTCGACAATCACCCAAACGCTAGTGTTCCCTTTCCTAGAATGGGGTAAACCATTAATGAAATCCATAGAAATACTGTCCCACTTCCACTTCGGTACATCTTAGGGCTGAAGTAATCCACCGGGCTTCTACTGCTCTACTTTTACCCTTTGGCATATGAGTCACTTAGCTACGAATTCTGCCACGTCCTTCTTCATACCACCCCAATAGAACATCCTCTTCATATCCTGATACATTTTTCACCACCCGGATGAATAGTCATATGGGAATGGTGCGCCTCCTCCAAAATTGCTCTCAATAGGTCACCGACGCATGGAACACAAAGCCTCCCATCTCTCCTAAGCCATCCTATACTATCAATGGAATATCATTGGAGATGTCTTGAGACCTCTCCTCGGCTAATCATATCCATATTGTCCATGAGTTTCGATTCCTCCCACTACCTTAAGCCAATCTGATCCATAAGGGTAGGCCTTACCTCTAAGGTTGCCAACAATCCGGGAGTAATGTCCGTAGAGGGTTTAATATTAAAAGTAGAAATAACATCCAAGCTCCTCTACTCTATGAACAAAGGACTAAGGGTTGCTTTCTTTCTACTCAATGCATCCACAACCACATCACCCTTTCCAGGGGTATAAGCTATCTCAAAATCATACGAGGCTAAAAACTCCATCCACCTTTGTTGCCTCAAGTTCAAGTCCTTCCGCGAGAATAGATACTTCAAAGACTTATGGTCGGTAAAAAGCTCAAACCTCTCACCAAGCAAATAGTGCCTCCAAGTCCTAAGTGCAAAAACTATAGCAGCCAACTCCAAATCGTGGGTAGGATAGTTCTTCTCATGCATCCTCAATTGCCTACTACCATAAAACACTAACCTCCCTTCTTGCATCAACACCGCTCTTAGACCCGTTCTGCATGCATCAGTGTATACAGTGAAAGGCTTAGCTTCGTCGGGTAAAACTACCACTGGTGCACTAGTAAGGGCTCTCTTAAGCTTCGTGAAGGAATCCTCACAATCCACGTCCCACACGAAAGCTTTATTCTTCTTAGTAAGACATGAGAGTGGTGTCGAAATCTTGGCAAAGTCTCTAATGAACTTTCTATAGTAGATTGCCAATCCTAGGAAGCTCCTAATCTCGGTAACGTTCTTGGGGGCCTTCCAATCTTGTACTGCAATAACCTTAGCGGGGTCAACAGCCAAACCTTCCTTCGAGACTACGTGCCCTAAGAAACGAACTTCCTTCCTCCAAAAATGACACTTCGAAAATTTAGCTCTCAAATGATGGCTACGAAGTGTGCGAAGAACTTCTTCCAAATGAAAAACATGTTCCTCCATACTCTTGGAAAATACCAAGATATCATCCACGAACACCACCACAAACTTATTTAGGACATCCCTAAAGACACGACTCATTAAATCAATGAAATAGGCTGGAGCATTGGTTAGCCCAAAAGGCATAACCAACCACTCGAAGGATCCGTCCGGTGTCCTAAAGGCAGTCTTATCTATGCTGTCATCAACGACTCTAAGCTTATGGAGTCCCATGGCTAAATCAAGTTGAGAGAAAACTGAAGAACCTACTAACTGGTCAAAAAGATCATCAATTCTAGGAAATGGATATCAGTTCTTCTTGATGAGCTTATTCAATCCCCTATAGTCCATGCAAAGTCGGAGAGAACCATTCGCCTTAGTGGCAAAGACGACTGGTGCTCCCCACTCCGATATGCTCCTTCTTATGAATCCCTTCTCCAAGAGCTCATGAATCTGCTTGCTCAATTCTTTCCTCTCCCTAGGTGCCATGTGTCCCACAGGTAACGCTACTGGCTTGGCATTCTCGGTCAAATAAATCTTGAAATCAATCTCTCTCTTAGGGGTAGTCCCCTAACCTCCTCAAAGACGTCTGCAAAATCTCCGACGATAGGAACCGAATGCAACTCTGATGAAGATGAATCAAGGGAATAGAGAAAACTCAACATGACTGACCCTTGCGGGTCGCAAGATACCCCCAGAGTCAAGTCTAACAACTCTCCTCTCGTAGTCTAAGATAACTCCGTATGTGGATAGCCAATCCATCCCTAAGATCATCCCATACCCCAAGAATCCCAAAACATAGGCATCGCAGTCAAACTCTACGCCTAGGATAAAGATTTTCAAACCTCTACAAATCATAGATAAGTGTGTCGATCCTCCTGAACAATAATGGGGTCTACTACAAATGATATGTCCAAGTGCAAACAATCTACTAGAGAGCTAGAGATAAAAGAGTGTGATGCTCCAGAATCAAATAAAGTCCGAATAGGAAAATTAGATATAGAAATCAAACCTTCAACTGTGACTTTTATACCTCTTACTGGAATGCTACTGGAAGGTGCTGTGTGTAACGCCTAAATCTGTGCAACTGGTGTACTTGCTCCTTAGGGACAACTCCTACTCATATGACCGGGATGCCCGTAAGTATAGCATTTACCCTTCATCTTCTCCTTCCAGCAATCCTTGGCCACATGTCCAACCTTCCAACAAACATGGCATTTTATTCCTTTCTTAATATTCTTCTGAGGACCATCACCTTTCTTCTTCTTCTTATTCTTTTCCCACCACTTCTTCTTTGGACCTTCTTACTTAACCTCCTCTTTAGACTCTCCTTCCTTGACCGTATCCGACATAAGCGCCATCTCAACCAAAGACTCATAAGTAGCTCCCATCGGTACATGAGTCAGCAATAATCCCTGAAGGGGTGTATTCAATCCCTTCGCAAACTTCATAGCTTTCTTGTGCGCCGTGTTCACCAAGTCCGTACCAAACTACGACAGCTCATTGAATTGATTGATGTACTCCTTGACAGACAAACTTCCTTGCTTTAAATTGATAAACTTCTCCAGTTGTACACTCTCTTCTGCTTGAGATAGAAACTTCCTATCGAATCGCTCTCGGAATCCATCCCAAGTATTATTCCTTCCCTCCAACTCAACCACCTCCCACCAATAAGATGCCTCCTCCTTCAGCTGCCAAGCCGCTAGCTGAACTCGCTGCTGACCATCCAATCCCAAAAGACCAAAAATCCTCTCTGTGTCCCTAAGCCATACTCCCGCCTCCACAAAAGTCTCCTTGCCGGAAAAAGTCTTACCGCCTAAACTCGCAAAATCTTTACAAAGCTTAGAGAAATTAATGGCGGCAGGTAGGTTGATGAGATTCCCACCCGCTGGTGCAGGATTGGGCATAGGCCCGTGCACCTCTAGAGTCATGGCTTGTAAGTACCTACGAAACTAGGCTGGGACTGGAATGCCCACAGGAAGGTTTGGGGTATCAGCCATACTACGAAAAGAAATAGATAGTTTAGGAAAGAGTCAAAGGGAGATTGAACTGGACTTATGAGGGGATCTTTATAAAAAAAAAATTATACTTAAAATCATTTCCAAAAGTTCTTTTCTGAAAAATACTTTTAATACAAGTTATTTTGAAAAATACTTTACTTTCAAAAATAATTTTTTGAATCCTATAACCTTAGGCTCTGATACCAAGTGAAATCCCCACACCCCTTAATATATCTAAAAGGACACATTAAAAGGCATAATGCATTGTAGGTATAAATAAAACTAACAGAGACTAAGATCCACAAGACAAAAATAGGTAAGAAAAGCGGAAACTAAATAAGTATTAAGTAAAACAAAGCCTTAGAATTAATTCATAAATAAGTCAAAAGCCAAATACAACATTCAAAATCCATAGTGTCTTATGAAATAAAACTTCATAGTCTCAAAATCAGAGTAGTGATATCCCTCATACATAAACCAGTGCATACAAGAACAACAACTGAAAATAAAAGAAGTACATTGAAGAAATCTCCTTCAAGAAGAACTCCAAGATGCAGCAATCTACTAGCTTCTTCCTTGATTACCTAAGGGGGAAAATGGGGAAATAGAGGAGTAGGTCAGACTAAAAGTCTTGTGAATGATAGTAATTACTAGAGTCTTTAAGCAAGATAAAAGTAATAGACTCTACAACAGTTCTAGCATAAATAAGGATAACAAAGGAAATAAATACGATTAAATATTGCTCAAGTTAGGTTAACTTTGATTGCTTGCACTTGTTCTGATTTAATTAGGCTGAATTCCTAATCCTATAGTTAGGATGTGACCCTAATTCTACCCTATTTGATCGACCTACTGCTCCATAGACCTTTCTGTGGACCAGCCGCTATATACCTCCCTGCACAGCAGCCAATGGTATCTACGGAAGATGCACAGAGCAACTACTACGGATCCGGATGATATATATAGCTCCCTACACAGAAGGCAATGGTGTCTACTAAGACACCATACTAAGCGCTTGGAACTCATAGCTATTACTGAGCACCCGAATGGAAGTCACACGCGTAACTGCTACCATGCCCATGCTACCTTTTTCTCCACCTATTGGGTCTTCTTATTACCTCCAACGTACAGCATAGCATGCCCCTCATCTCACTTCAGGCTAATGCGAGATCACCATGTGTCATAGAAAAATAGGGGAAATGCTGTTAGTACTGGCCCTTCATCCAAACAATATCTAGTTGCGCCCTTATCCAAATCCCCATGATTTGGACTTCTATTTGACCAATTACTACCATTCTTAGCATAAGTGTGCCTTAGGGAATGTTATTTGGTATATGTCCTACTTTCATCTTTGCTTATTAACTTAGATAAATTATTTAAATAAGCCTTTATTATCATTTTTACTTTCTACGCTTATTAATTTATCCCAAGCCTTAAAATAAGCCCATTCTGTTCTTTTTCTTATTATATCCTACGTTATAATCATGCTTATTACTTAACCCAAGGTCTAAGTGTGAAAATAAGCTTCTTTCATCTTTTACTTCATTTAGTTATAATCCTAAGTTATAACTATGCCAATTATCTTTAATTAGTCCAATTCTAATTATAATTAGGCGTAAATTTAGTCCAATTCCATTATTTATTACAGTCTCCATAATTTACATCTTATCTTCTTCAATTAATAATCTTACTTATAAGATCCATATCCATGTTTCATTTAATCTAATCCATATGCGCAAAAAAGGGAAGTGGAGAGAATAGATGCTTGCATAAAATCCAAAACCTCGAAATGATGTAAATAAGAAATAAATAACAGTAAATAACCTTAAATACTGTAAATAGATTGTAAACGAAAAAAAGCTATGCTTAACAGTAATAATTTATAATTAGCAGTAATGATACTAAAATTACTGAAAGGAATAGCTAAATAGACTGAAAATAATTAAAAACTGTAAATAATTACTGAAAAAGCTATTCTAAAAATCATAGTAAAACTACAACTATTGGAAACCCTATTATTTTAAATTACTTAAAGAAATCTTAAAATAATTACAATCACTCACCTCTAGTCCTAAGCTCTTCCTTTGGTCTTCCCGGATCCACTTGGAGTTGTAAAATAATTTTTATTAAAAAGATTCTCCCCTTGGAAAATTATTCCTTTTAGGGTCCTTCTTGAAAAGGTGAACCAAAGTGGAGAAAATCTAGAATGAGAAAAAGTTTTAGGTCTAGTGGTCTATTTATATGTGTAGAAGTGGATCTCGGACCGTTGGATTTGGAGATTGAATAGGATGCAACCACGTCATAGGCTGAATAGGAGCCATCAGATGCAGCAACGGAGGGACTAGATTAAACAAAAGGGTGCAAATGACGTGTTCCGACGTCTCTAATTCATTCTCGTTCGTTCTCCTGTCAAATTACAAGGCGGGTCGACCGACCGGTCGACCGCCCCCTCACCCAGGTCGACCTGACCGTGTATTATTATTATTATTATTATTTTCATTATATTTCTGCTTATTTTGTTTCTTTTATAACTTGGTCATGTTAATTCGATTTCTGACGTTCTATATATGGAAATTGACCAGAAAATTACCACGGACACAGTGGTGAACTCCCGTGGCTCAATTCTGATAATTTCACAAAGTTATTTTATCATTTCATTTATTTGTTAATCAATTATTATAGTTTAATTTTCCGGGTTGTTACAACGGTGTCTGTATACAATGTTCTATCCTATGGGCATGTTGTACGGATATTTATCATTTCAATCCGTAATAATTTAATATTTACGGGTATATATCATTTCAACCCGAAATCCCAAAATTTCAAAATCAATAAAATCGCTTAGGTTTATCCTTTCAACCCATAATGATTTTCTCCTAATCTATAAGATCGTTCGGGTATGTATCATTTCAACCTATAGTGATTTTCCTAACTAACAAGGAACTTGCAGAGTGAGAACAAATAAAACAATAGCATAAAATGACATAGCATCAATGGCAAATATGATCATAACTAACAATGTAACTGTAATATATATATATATATATACTAACAGGTTATTAGTGTCAATATTGTCAATTAACATAGGTGAACAAATGCGAATAATAACATATCATATTTAACAATTTAATCACTAATTAATTCAAATATAACAACATATTTCAATCGTCATTTCATGTGAATTAAATTTACTAAATATAAGAATGTTAATCGTGAGTGATCGCTCACCTTTCAAGGCTATGGAAACAATGATGGCGACGAAAATGACACGGACATGCACATGGATATGGACATGATACGCGGATGTGGATCCAAATAGCAGTAATGCTGGAAACTTGAATTTGAGAATTCAATATATATATATATATATGTGTGTGTGTGTGTGAGATATATATATATACCTTTTTTATAAAAAGCTTGGCTGCTACTTCGGGTCAAGGGAGGGTGCTGTCACAGGCAGAGGTTGCTCGGCTGGAGAGAAGCAGATGCGGTCAGGCTACGTTGGGAAATGGTCGGCAAGGTGGCAGAGAGATTGGAGGATGGCTACACGGCAAGTTGGCAGTTGTTGCGTGGATCAATGGGAGAAATGGGTTGTGCTCGGCAAGTGGTGGATGTGTTCGGGTCTGCAAGGTGGAGGAGGTTGTCACGGCGGCTGCTGTCATGGGAAAGGCTTGGCACTGTGGTCGGCTAAGTGGAGTGGTTGGCAGAGTCAGTGGGTGATGGACGGCAATGTGGGGTAACTAGAGTGTACAGAGGAGGTTCAGTCAGTATTTGATGGAGGGACGGCTCGGTGGGAAGCGAGGTTCGGCAATAGGGGCAGAAGTCAGAGGGCTGGTGCGAGACGAGGCAGCGGAGGGTGCTTGTTCGGTTGTGGACTGTGCTGGTGGCTAGCTGTCAGGTGAAGAAGGGTGGAAGGGAATGGCGGTTTAAGGGGAAAAGGAGGAGGGAGGTGTGGCTTCACGGCAGTAGGAGGAGGGGATCGTCGGGTTTATGGGAATGAAGGAGACAAGCACGAGAAGATGATGAGGCTGAAGGGTTTGCTACAGGCAAGAATAAGATGAGCAAGTAGTTAGGCAATTGGAGAAGAACAAGGTGGATTCACAAAGATAAACTTTATATATAAATTCTTTTTTTTAATTAGCATCTCAGAACGAAAGTGTGGAGGGGAAGAAACTGATAAAAATGAACGAATGCAGAAAACAAATCAACGAATAAATTGAAAAGGTAGGAATAGATAAAGCCAAAACGTTGAATTTCAGGAAATATAAATGCTAAAGGCTATTGGTTTACACGGTGGATAATGAAAGGACACAAGAAACCAAAAGACTCCAGAAATGGGTACCAATACGGTTAATTATTTTACGGCGTACCGGACACCGAAATGCACAATTGAATATACTACGGAGATCAGCACGATGAGACGAACAAGGTGGTACACAAATATTAGTGACATGACCCACCTATCAAAACTCGATTTTCGCTGCCAAAATTGCTGCTAAAACGCCGAAAATAAGATAAACGGGGCTAGAGCAGTCCAAATTTGGCGCAACGAAATATGACGTCTCACTTAGAAAATGATATACATTTTTATTATGTAAAAATATTTAGGTTTCAAAAATATTTATTTCCATCAATTTAACTGATTTTAAATTTTAAATTGAAAATTTCACAACTAAACAAACTTAAATATTTTCTGATGAAAAATCTGACACTTACTATGTTTAAATAGACACATCTCAAATATTAAATTTTCATTGCAAAATTTTATTATTTAATTTCATGAAAAATTTTGATTTTTAAATTATATGTTTAGAAATTTTAAATTTATAAGTTAAGTTTGAAAAATGTAAATTTTAAGATTTTACTTATAACTTTATTGTTTTAAAATATATAAAATAAGATTTAAAATAGATCTAATAATAATAAGATTTAATTTAATAATAATTAATATAATAAAATTTAATAAGAATTTAATTTAATTAATATATATAGAATACGTTTAAGATATTTATTTAAAATCTATATTAATATTTTGAAAATAGATTTTGTAATAACTTTAATAAATAAAGGTTGGAAAGATAAATTAAAATTGATTTGTAATTTAATTTGTTTAAGAATTGTATTTAAATAGGAATTGATTTGAACTTATTAATCTTGGGATTTTAAAGATATGATTTTATAACTTGATAACTTGATTTTGATTAAGATGATTAAATGAATATTCAAAATTTAAATATAATGGAATTGAATATTTAATATTGATTTAAATTTATGATTTGAGATTTTATTTTAAATGTTATTAAAAATGATTAAGTGAATATTTTCAAAATTTAAATAAAATTAAAGTTGAATTTTGAAATATAAATGAAATTCATCAAATTGAGTTATTGTAAATTGTTTGAATATTTAAACTTTGAAACCTATTGAATCAGAAGTGGTTTAAATTTGTAGTTCAAACCTGGATTTGAAATCGATATAAATATGAATGCTTTAATGAGAATTTGAATTGAACCTTTAACCTTTTAATTTAAATTGTTGAACTGAGATTGATTTAAATTGAATTTTGGGATTAAAGTTGATTTAAATTGATTTGTGAAATTGGAAGAAACAATTCTAATTTGAAACTATTTTTTGATATAAAATCTTTTAATATATAAACTATTTCTAATATATGTACTATTTTAATCTATAACCTATTTTTTTAATATAAACTATTTTTAATGTATAACTATTCTAATATATAAACAAATTTCAATATTCAAACTGTTTAAGTTGGAACTGTTATGATTTAGATTTAGTTGATTTAAATGCGAATATTTTGATATGATGGTTTAACCTATTTTGTGGTTATGATTTTGAAACAAATATAATTTAAGGTAAATAATGATTTCGAAAGTGAATATGATTTTGAGATGATTATGGTTTGGAATTGAATATGATTTCGAAGTAAATAATGGTTTCGAAAGTGATATGATTTTGAAATGAATATCATATTTTGATATGAAGTATGAACTGTTTGAAATGAAAATGACAACGGTTTGAAATAAGTGTTTGGTTGTTAAAGTGACCGGGATCAATATTGTCATACTCTCTGCCAATAATGAAAACCACTTTAACAATTGTGTACGTGGTGGAGAATCCAGAACAAAGTAGGATGGTTTGGCGAACGTCTATATGAGGTATGAACGCAACCCTAACTCCTGCGAGTCGACTTGATGTGACTAAAACAGAAGCTATACCTAGGCCAAGTGAGGTCGCACCTCCGATCGAGCATGCTTCTTCGATATCATATCTATTACTTTGTGATTTGATTGGGTGCACCTTTGATTATGGGAGTGTGTCTTGAGGTGGGCGGTAGTAGCTGCTATGCGTTGCCACCAGTCCGGTTCTACAAAACGGTAGAATCCTACCCTAGGCATAGCCTCGCGTGCCTTGTCACATGCCTTATTTAGCCCACTATGAGTTTGGTTTGTACCGTACTATGGAGTGCTCCCTAAGTATCCCACCTGTTTAGTGGAGCTTACAGTATCTGTATAGATTACGGGAATAATATAAAAATGTGTTAAGGGGGATATGGGTAATGCCTTAACGTTATTTTAATATTTTATTTTACTATAGACATTATCTATGTAGCATATTATTTTATGTATGTAGATAGTTTAACGGATCCTTAAAGGATGGAATCCCAAGCTGTGACGCCCCACCTCTATACCCACGCTAACCAAGAACACTACGATGTATTGCTGTCAATTAGCACGGAGAATAAGGCTGTTGAGGAGCGACCATCCATGTAACTTCTTTGTGCGAGTACCGATATGTCAGATAGTATAGAATGCATATCATTTAAGGAGGAAATCCGACATACCGATACAAACTCAAAGCTATCACACAGTGGCTATATATAATCTTCGGAAACAAATATAGAAATAAACATAACATAAATCAGTCACAGACATCCATATCACAAAGGCGGAAGAAGATATGAATAAATACACAACACATGAAAGTGTACATCAGAGTAATGGTCAGAAAGATCCACGATAATACAAAAGAATAGCAACATGTGCTATACAAAAGAATAAGTACACAATATAGAGTCTATATCTCAAATGTGTACAACCAAAAACTACTAATCTAAGTAGTGCCAAAAGTCAGAGTAGCAAATCCCGGGAGGAAGTCAAGCAGAAGCACCTGTAACATCTCGGTCTGACCCGAGTATTATTTATAAGAAAATAATAAACGGATCAGTCTAGCTATAAATATCAGATAAAGTGATATAGAATAAGAGATATGACAAAAACGTATCAAAACCATAATAGCGTACTGTGATAAGTACGAAATTGAAAATCAACAAGAGATTAATCAATACCACAAGAATCTTCTCAAAGATTAAAAAGAATGTCATACTCTTTATTTAATTCACCAAGCCACAATAAATGACATACATATTAATGCCAATTGTAAAAGTTGGTGAAACATTAAATTCAGAAATCAACACACGAAATCTAGAAATCACAAAAAGGGGGAAGTCCGAGCACACGGACGAGAAGCTATCTCATGGAAGCTATCCATTTAATTTTCCGAACACACGGACGAGAAAGGCAAGTCCGAACACACGGACGAGAAAGGCAAGTCCGAACACACGGACGAGAAAGGCAAGTCCGAACACACGGACGAGAAAGGCAAGTCCGAACACACGGACGAGAAAGGCAAGTCCGAACACACGGACGAGAAAGGCAAGTCCGAACACACGGACGAGAAAGGCAAGTCCGAGCACACGAACGAGAAAGGCAAGTCCGAGCACACGGACGAGAAAGGCAAGTCCGAGCACACGGACGAGAAAGGCAAGTCCAAACACACGGACGAGAAAGGCAAGTCCGAACACACGGACGAGAAAGGCAAGTCCGAGCACACGGACGAGAAAGGCAAGTCCGAACACACGGACGAGAAAGGCAAGTCCGAACACACGGACGAGAAAGGCAAGTCCGAACACACGGACGAGAAAGGCAAGTCCGAACACACGGACGAGAAAGGCAAGTCCGAACACACGGACGAGAGACATCGCACATTGCTAGTCTAAATCATAAAAATGATCGTCATCGATCATAAAGAAGTGTCGATTACACTAAGCTAGTAAATATAAGAGTTTAGCTTCATGTCCCATAACCACTTGCTTAACTCAAATATTTACGAACAGATTGTAGATCTGCACTAGGAAATTGTCACAAGAGAGTTTCAATCGAACAAGTCCAAAAATTAACCGACGAAGTAAACGCAAGCGTTTCATACCACTTGTTTTGCTAAGCCGTTTAATTATATTTTCTCATACGAATGAGGTAAAGGTTTGTATATACTAGTAGATTGGAAAACAGTTTTATAAACGAGTTTGATATTGAAAATAGAGTTGAAATCGTTTTGATGAAAGAGTTTTGATATTTACTACTAGTATTGAAACCTTTATATTTTTAAAGTGACAAGTCATAGAAGTGATTGTAGAAACAATCAATTATAAAAGTTCACATTCGAAGACGTGAATAAAATCCAAAGAAATCAATTCCCAAAACCATCAAAGTAAGAAATTCTGATGAATGTTTTTCAGATAAGATTTGCCTATGCAGAGTTGTACGGGGTTCGACCTGCCCGGTCAGGTCGCGGGGGTCCAGGGGGCAGCGCCCACGGCGGGGTGCGGGGCAGAGCCCCGTCTAAACGGTACGACCTAGAGAGGACAAAATGAGGTCTAACGACCTAAGGGAGGTAGGGTCGAGCGACCTAACGAGGTACCATCCCGAAAGAGGAGTCATCAAAGTCTTAGGAAATGATAACAACAAATAGGAGACAACACGAATCGATTAAAGTTGGAAATTCAAACCAATAGGCAATATAGGAAAAACTGGCAAATAGGAGCAGGTCGGTCAACCGGACTCCCTGAGTCGGCTGACCGGACCAGAGACAGAAGTGCTCGGGTAGCAGGTCGGTCGACCGGACCCTGAGGTCGGTCGGCCGAAGCCTGTAATCTGCACTTCCAAACAGAGGCAGGGAGATGCTAGAGTAGCAGGTCGGTCGACCGGACTCTGAGGTCGGTCGACCGGAGCCTGTTTCCAGCACTCCCATGCCAATCAAATGAATGCCAAACACTTCCGAAATGCAATCGGTCGAGCAACGGCGCTAAGGGTTTACGCCTATCGACTACCCGGCCTTATAAGCTCTTCAATGCATCACAAAAATCATGATCAAAGATCAAAGTTTGGATTTTTAAAGAATTGAACTCAAAACACTAAAAATTGGAATATTCACCAAATCAATCCAAACCAAAAGCAATTGCACAAGAATAAGTGTTAGGAATTCATACCTAACAATCGAAGATAATTATAGTTTAAGATGTGAGATAAAAATCTCACCTTTGAACCCAAACAAATGAAGAAGAAGCTTTGAAGCAATGTCAAGAGCAATTACTCTTCACTCTCAACACAAGAAGCTCCAACTAAGATCAAAACAAGCATTTCCCAAATTTAGGTTTAGGAAATAAACTGAAATTGGAAAGAGAAAGAGTTGGAGAAGAAGGAGATGAAGCTTACCAATGGTGTCTCTTTGAATATGGAGCTAGAACTTGGTTTGCAAGTGGAAACTAGGGCTTGGGAATTCTAATTTCCCATCTCTCCCACCATTTTTGCTTTGAGACTGAAATGAGGAGGAAGTGAGGGAGAATGGGGAGGAGTGGTTCAGATTTGGGGGTTAAGTTGGCACAGGGGCTGAACCCAAAACCAAACCCAAAGTGCAAATGGTCAAATTTTTGACTAGCTCCAAACATATCGAAGCTTACACTCAAAAAGATCGCAAACGGCATTTTGGACTCAATGGAAGTGGTCTCGAGTCCTAATTCGACTGTTTGCAAAAAGTAGCTTTTCGGACTTCAATCTGACGAACGATGAAATATTTAAATAAAATATTTAAATATAAAATCGACAAATATGCGGGTTGTTACACAAACATCCTTTAAGTTATATTGCATTTCACTTGGACATTTCACTTGATTTTATTTACTAGCATAAGAATGTTAATCCTGACTCGAGTGTTTTATGTTTTGCTTTATGCTCAGGTCAGCCTGAGTATCACAGCATTTGAGACTCACCTTTGGAGCTTTGCTTGGAGATCTATCTTTTTCTATTCAGCTTTCCAGTTATTTCAGTTATTTCCAGTTGTTTATGTTCAGGCTTGTTAGTTGCTTTTGTATTCATGACTTCTATGTACTTGGGATTTTCTATTGTATTCATTTCAGACTCTGATGTTTCTGTAGTAGCTTCATGAACTACTATTTATCTATTCCACAAATTATTGTATATTACTCTGTGTCTATGATTTTATGATAGATTGATTTACTGTATATGCTAAGTTTTTCCAAAAATGAATTAACAATCCGTTGTTTTGAGCAATTCAAGTCTGACATGTGTGGATTATTGTCGATTTGAATGGTTCGAAATAGCAGGTCATTACACTCGACTTCCCTAATATGGACTTCAATCAGGTTCCTTGATTAAATACTTTTGTTCCCCTTAGATAGCCATTTACTACGATAGTAAACTTAATAATTATATCAACAATCCGTATCAAGTGGTTACCGTCAAGAATCGAGTGAAAAATCCTTGTTCGGATAGGTGTAAATCACCTCGAAATCATGTACTCGAATTTGGATCAAGAACAGTTAGCGCATAAAATGATCTACGTATAACTTACGTACTTATTCTTACTGGTTCTTACTCATACCAATTTCTCTTTACTTCTAAAATTATTTATGAAAACATTTCATAAAAGTAAAACTTAAGTTTTATACTTGTATAATACCCTACTACATACTGAGTGTATATACGGCTATCTATTTAGTCTTTTATCTTTTAAATTTAGATGTAGTTCCAAAATAAATCTAGGTCTTAAAACCGAGTCGACGTCTTCGACCTCTTTATCCATCTGGTCCGGTAAGTAGCTAAGAAGAGTAGGATGCTGGTATCCAAACTCAGTCTTAGAATCTATTTTTCCTTAAACATTTCCAAAGTAAAGATATTTGGTCGGCCCAATAACATCAAATAGTTTACACAACTTATATGTTAAAACCAAAGATAGGTTTTTAATTAAACAAAGTTTATTAAAACCTTCCTATTAAATTTAACCCATTAAACTTGTATTAAATTATTTCACCTCTATCCAAGAGTTATATAAACTTATTTATGAAATAACCTTCTATTTTATATTAAATCTCCTTAAAGGAAATTTAAGAACCTAATACCCGGGTTTTATTCCAAAGCCATTTTGAAATAACACTATATACTTTAATCCATAGAAAATATACATATAGACCGAGTAACACAAAAATGATACCAAGAAATCGGGTCTTACCAAGTAGTATCATACATCCCCTTAACCCAAAGGGTAATACTTAAGAGAAGTACTTACCATCCAAACACATCACTTGCCCATTTTTAGTCGCTTTCGAGCCGCTCAAACTAGTTAACATAAAAATATTTCTTCTCTTTTGAATCCCATTTTGAAACAATACCGTATATATTTCCGTATGAAAGTTTTAACAAAATATCTATTGCTAACTTGCTTTGGGTTCATTCAGATTCAAACTCAATTCGGTAGTACAATGACAAAGGAAATAATTTACTAAGTACACTGCAACATTCACTTACACAAACATCTGATTATTGCATAGAAGATTATTCAGATTGCCACAAAACTAATCAAGAGTTTTCCCCGAACTATCCAAAAAAAAATGTACCTTACTTAAAATTCTCTTCCCAGAATATTTATATTTATAAATACTTTCAAGCAATACTATTATTGCTTTTTAAAAAAATCATTTAAAATCTTTTTCAAAGACACCGGGATTTAAATTCTCAAAAATCCTCTTTATTTGATAAGACATATCTTATATAGCAAATTTATAAAATTATCCTTATATAATAACTTCCTTTATTATAGTAACACTTTTAACAAAGCAAACTTGTTAAACCTGCATTATTAACAAATGCCTTATAGTCAAATCATAAAACTGAATTCACAAGGTGTTCGTATTTAGTTTAATCAAACAATAAATGCTCATAAACCGACCGAGCATAAATAATCAATCAACAAACAATAATCAATGCTCCTAAACCAGACGAGCATGACTTACCAACAATTATTGAATATTATCATTTCCTAACAAAAAACACATCATAAATAACTATATCATTTTTTTTGAAAATTATTCTTTTATATAAAATATAATCCTAGGTAAAATTATTTAATTTACCAAAATTTCAAAACAGTGATATGTCGGTTTGCCTTGTCCAAGTTCTTAGAAACTTTATCGCTATAGTTGTGTCTTCTGTATCAACCAGAATTCATAAACCACTCAACAAATGAATCAACACAATATAAAACATTTTTATAGCACTAATAAATATGCGCTCTCATTCTAGGGTGTTACTAACCCTATCTCTAATGAGTCTACCTCACCAAGGCCTAAGTGTTTTCTCAACCTAAGCTCTGAAACCACGTGTAACGACCGACCTTTTCGACCCTCAAAAGTCGATACTAATACATCCATGGTATTCACATGTCGAGCATCCTAGGGTCGGAAAGACAAATTGTTGGGGTTGTAACAACCCGAATTCCAGTGGGTCCGGATTTTCACAAAAATGCTAAAACCCAAGCCCACTGAAACTCGAGTTGGGAATATGGTATCCTGAAAATAGGCAAAGACAAATATATCAGAGCTCAATTAAATATCTCATAGCGGAATTGACTAAAATATAATAGTAAGTAAATACTCACCGATATAATAACACTTTCTAAACAAGTGTCTTAAAGCTGGGAAGTCTCTGCAATCTACCTAACTTGTAGGATGTTATGAGGAGGGGGTCAGAACTAAAGTTATGGTGAATGAATAAATTATATACTTCTAGGCTTAATTCTACATATATCGTTTTATTTCCATTTACTCTTATATTAGGTTCATTAGGTTACAATACTCTCGCCTCTGTTCATGAACCATGCCCATCTACTCCATAGTAGATTAAAACCTATTAACTAATATATATATACATATATGTAGCTATATGCCCAATGACCATATTGGTCCTTGGTACCACCCATGGTACCTTCCATATCCTCCTCGAAAAGGGCTCCATCGTCTTTCTTTGAGAGCGTTCTATAACTACATCTGTAAAGGACTGCTTCGTAAGGCCTACAATATAGATGCCCCATCGTCTTGCTCCGTGGCTATATCTGTAAAGGACTACTTCATAAGGCCTACAATACAGATGCTCCACTATTTACTATGAAAACATAAATCATGTTCGCACTAGTTTATGCCAATGCTCGAACATCCACAATGTACCACCCAGTGCGTACATTGAGGACTACGTAATCGTTTTTTCTACCATCTGAATCCTACCAACAAGGTCTACCTTGTACGGAATTCAGTCGGGGATTTTCTATATCTATAAAGGACTGCTTCGTTAGGCCTACAATATAGATATTCTAGTTGGTCTGTCGCTTTTTCATTGTGGCTATGGCCCCATGCAGCCACCCCTCAATTAACCGAAAGACTTCTAAAGAGTTAAATAGCCATGCCCTACTACAAACAATCTAACATCCAATTGGCGGTGCCCCTCACCCAATGTCTCGATAGTGAAAGAACCATTGGTCTGTTGGTTTAACTCTAGTCTTTCCCAAACATTTTCTTGGTTTTGATGCTAGCATGATATCCGCATGCGACTATCCTTTTGGGTCCTGCCCATTAAACTTACTTGCAAGTATTGGGACATACGAATATCCTACTCCTAACACCAAACCCTTCTGACTTCCTACAATGATCCTACCATGCAAAAAGCAGTCAAGGCATACTCTCTTGATGGAACATCTACAGACCTGCCTCCGGGAATGCAGCTTCGTTAGGCCTACCCAAAGGGCCATCCTAGAGTACCTTCACGTCCCGTTGAAGTCTCGTACTTCCTTCTAACCCAAAATAACTAAGTTGGACGTGCTTCTCCTATATTGAAATCTATGATGAACTGCTTCGTTAGGCTCTTCATCCTTTGGGCTGCTCCAAACGCATTTCTCTCTTCTATTAGACCCTAAGTCTAACCTTTTAATTTGGGTTTAGTTTACTTTCTTATTCTGTTAGCTACTTATTTACCCTAATTAGCATATTCTTGTCCTCGTCTCACCTCTATCTATTGTGAGATTTCCATTTATTTAATAGGAAATGCTGTTGGTATGAGCCACATTCATTATCTTGCTTATTTAACTTAATATAAATCTCAAGTTCTATAAAATAAGCCTCTTTTATTATTCTTGCTTTATTTGCTTATTGACTTAATATAAATTATTTAAATAAGCTTCTACCATTATTATTGCTCATTAATTTATTCAAAGTCTCAAAATAAGCTTTTCTGTTCTTATTACTTAACTATAACCTATGTTATAATTCTACCTGTAATTGTCATTTTCTCTTCTTTTATAGTCCGTACATAATTCCAGCATTTCTTTTCTATACTAATCTGCCTTCTTTTATTATGATATAGAATATTATTTTATTCTCTTATATTATATAATTCACTTATCATAACAACTATCTTCTTAAATAGTCTGCGTAGTGAATGCAAACTTAGGTTCATTATTGTTTACGGCTTCAAGTTCTTATCTAATAATTTAATTGATTCATGACATACTTTGCTTTATTATCTTCTATTCTAAGAAGTAATTCTATTTTATTTGGTTGGTTATGAAAACTAAATCCATTTCCATATTTTAATATTAAATAATACCATAAACAATAATCCGTAACTGCTAGATATTTCTTTTACTATTTTGGAATAGTGTAAAATATAGTGGTTTCTCTATTTTACACTAATTCTCTTTTTCTTTCTTTTATTATAGCAATTTCGTTTATTGTTTTCTTTTAAATATTAAATTATAGAAATATACCCTATTTTCTAAACCATCCAATTAACCTTTTAGTTACTCTTAAATCCAGTTACTAGATTAATTAACTTTTCTCATTTTAACGTAATTTATTACAGTAATTCCATTCCTCAAACTTTTATTACTTTACATCTTATTTCCTTCATTTCAGTATTCTTAATTATTTAATCCTTATTCACGTTTAATCTATTCTATTTCATACGCGAAGAAAAAGGAGAAAATAGAAGAAGAACGACGCTTGCATAGAAATCCAAAATGTAGAAACAGATGTAAATAAATACTAATACTGTAAATAAACTCTAAATTCCTTATAGTTCAGCATAACTTAATTAATAGGATTAATTATTAAATAAAATTATCTAAACGAGAATTTAACGATAATATACCTTAAACTTAAAAGATATATAAATAAATCCACTCACCAGTCGTCCTTAGCTTTGCCTGTGCTCAGCTTAGCTCCATGGTCCTTCTGGATCCTCCTCCAAGATGCATAATATTTAAATTTAGAAGATATTCTCCCTAAAAATATTTTCATTTTAGGGTCTAGCCTTTTGGCCAAGGATCCAAAGAAATATTTTTTATTTAGGGTTCAGCCTTAGGCCAAGAACCCATTGGGAGAAAATCTAATTGTGAGAAAAGAGCTAGGCCTTGGGTTCTATTTATAGGGGAGCTTGAGGATCTCGGACTGTTGGATTCTTGGATTGAATCTGGAGTCACCACGTCATAGGGCGATCTGGAGCCCTCGGATTGAAGAACGTACGACTCGAATCGCTTAAAACTAGAATATTCGTCACTACGCGTACTTGGACGAAGCTTCGTCCAGGTCGCTACGCGGGTCGACCGGGAGGTCGACCGCCCAAAGCCACCGGTCGACCATGCGGTCGACCTTTGGGCTAATTTGGCCGACCTCCTGGTCAGCCCATACACGTATATTTTATTATTATTATTATTATTATTATTTTTTCTTCTTTTTGTTACTTGTTCTCATTTCGTTCCTAACTTCTTCATATAGGCTCATAATTTGACAAGTTATATATAGAAACTGATCATAAAATCGCCCCGGACGCAATGGTACAAGTTCCGAAGCCATATTTCGATAATTGCAAAAATGTTTATTTTTATTACTTATCATTATACGCTAAATTTTAATTATATATAAATGCGGGGTATTATAGGGGTGAAAGAAAATAAAAGACAGAACAGAATCTCACATCATGACGAGTAATATATAATAAACACATGGCTTTTACAAAAGAAAACTTAATATACATACATAAATTAAGGTAAACTAACTAATTATCAGCCTGGACAGTTATAATAGTTTGTCCTCATAAATGGTGATAAATACATAAGAAATGCAACAGGAAAATAAAATACGCAAATAGGTTTTGGAGGCATCCAACTCATATCCTAAAGCTACAAAGCATCCAACTAAATATGGAAATATACTTGGGGCTGACCTGAGCATTATAAGAAAATAACGCCCAGATTAGTCTAGTAAACCGGTGTGGGAAACTCAAATCATATAGATTTTTCATGTTATAAAACCATTCAAAACTAAAGGTATCTCGTAAGACCACACCACACATAAGCACAGATGGGTATTTGCCTTACAATAACCAAATCATTTTATTAGAAATATTATGACATCATAATAAGGTCTAGGGTTTAAAATAAATATATAACATAACTGAAATGCTTACATCTCACGTTCCAACATATTTGGTATACAACTAAGTATGTAAGGCAGGTATTGAAAAATGGATGCCATCAATGACAAGGCTACTGGGGTATAGCCTACCACTATACATCTCTTGAAAAATGTACCTAAAGCCTTAGCTGACTCCTTGCAGCTCAAGATTGGCCTATCCCTTCCTAGATAGTACCAAATATATCATCAACCTGGTCCTTGACAAACCGTTTTTGTGGCCACAAGTAAACATAATCTGAAAATATCAATCTAGATACAAGTGATGACTTGCACTAATAGCAACGAACAACATAGCCTTGAAGCATATCCCTTATTTTAGTCATTACCGGGTGTGAGGCTTAAGGCTACGTTTTTTCCTTTTAAGCAAATCCCACTTGAAATTCTAACACTGCCCTCTAGGCAACAATGAAATGCCAAAATTCATCCATACAAGTTGTTCAGGATATGAACAAACCAAAGGCACTACTTCTACTACATCCTTTTTGGAATTACCCTCGAGATTAGTAGCAAGTAGCCCTTTCATTTCAAAGAACTCCATCTTCTATTTAATCATCTTCAAGATGTCCCCAATTCGAATGCTTATACTGGTTCGAAGTGATTATTATATAACTCATGCTTATCTGATCCTAGTCTCTTCAAACCAACAATCAATAGTTTCAAAACTGGCTAAGATTTGATAGTTGGTTATTTAACTATCAAGTAAGCGAATAATCCAATCAGAGATTTAATTTCATATGGAAACCAAGCATGATCAAGTACATAAGCAACCACTAAGCCTCTTTAATTAAACCTTTCATTAATTAAATCTTTTTGTAAATACTTGTGTTAAAATACCTTTACAAATGATATACATATGTATATTACTCATTCACTATTCATTTATACTCTAATATCCATATACTTATCTCATCGGTATAAGTATATTTACAAACACTATCCTTTCAATAATTAGGAAATGTAACCATATACTTATCTCAACGGTATAATTATATTCATAAAACATTTATGAAAGATTTCATATTTCAAAAGTATAATTAAATGGGTCAAAAATCAATATCACTCAAAACATTATTTACTATAAACCCAAACCACTTTTCTTTTGGTAGAGGTAAATAGATCATATGGAAATTAGACCAAATATACTTACCATCACTTTTCGATTTCAAATTTGTTCTATCCCTCGATTAACAATAAAGTTGGACAAGTTAGAGAACGATCCTTGCCTCGACATACATTCTTAATTCTCATAGATAAAGAGGAGTTTCCCTATCTCAGAATTTGGTGTTAAGTATGAAAAGAATACTTTCCACACCACCATAATTTAAAATGATCATTTATAGAAATATAATATCATTTCCTTTTATAATACTCCATTTTAAAAATCTCTTTTATATTTATGAAACTCCTTTTTATAAATCTTATTTGTTATTTACAAAACTCCTTTAATAAATCTTCTTTCTATTTTTAAAACTCCTATTATAAATCTTAAATACTTAGCACAAATCTTCAGTTTTAAGATCAGACTAAATACTTTCCATAAAATGATCATTCCATATATCACTATAAATTCACAAATGTTATTTAGTATTCTATTATCAAAAAGATATCATTTCACTTTTTAAAATATCATTTATAAATCTATTCTTTTATTTATAAAAAACCATTTATAAATCTATCCTTCCATACAATATTTTATATAAAGTGGTTCACAAATATTTATTCCAAAATACTTCTATTTTTTTTAAAACATAATCGCTTTATTGTAAAACATCAATCCCCCCTTTTTTCTTTATAATAAACATCCATTATCATATTAACTTTTCTGTAAAATATGTACTTTCCAAAATACTTTTAAACATTTCCATATCAATTAGATGAGACTAACGAAAAAAGGTTGGAGTAAAATAGAGAAGTTCAAAAACCATTTCTTAATAAATTATCATAGAAAATTACAAAAGTCACATTTAAAATAATCCTCTAAATCAAAACCATTAAATCAAAAAACAACAAATAATAGGGTTTCCAAAATACTATAATGAGGCCTAGGGCAACCTTAGCACTTAACAAGTGCTTTCCATATAAACGAAACAAATGTAACAGTAATAAGACCAATATCAAAGTCGCATACCAAACCCATATCCAATAAGGCAAACCTACCAAGCTTCTAGCATTCAACAATTTATATAATAAGTATATAAATGAAATTAAAATTAACAGTGGTGTGAAACCCCTTAGGATCCCTCTAAAAAATTCCCTGAGTTTCTTGTATTTCATTTCATATGCCTTCCGCTTTCCAGAGCGGAAATTCAACCAAACCAACCAAAAAAATCTTTTAAGCACACAAGCAATAATTTATATCGACATATATATTATATAATGTTCATCCAAAGGTAGGTTAATTCATCAAAATTCCAGTTAACGCTTATGCATTCCTGCTCGATTTAATATTGAATGGCGTTCGATTTTAGCTCAAAATTCTACTTGCTCCGAACTTGACGAAATCAACTCCAGTACCTAAATAATATTCCTATGAGCATAACGCAAAAAACTGCATTTGATTTGGACCTCGTATGCAAGAGTTATTGATTTATATAAGAATTTGGATTAATTAAAATAATAAATTAACTAATTAACCTTATCAACCTTTTTCATCCCTTTTCAATTCCAGGCCGTGCACCTGTACAAGCCATGAACGAAGAAATCTAGGTCGTTGCAATGTATGTATATAGGATTATATATGAAAACTATTTTGAGATAGTTTCCATCAAAATAGACTTCTTTCTGACCCACGTTTTGTTATTATTGTTCTTTTATGATATCTCTTAAGTACTCTCACCGGTAGTTCAAAAGTCAGGTGTATGGATATATGTTAGCGGAATTGTTGAACTTTTGGAGACATTGAGGCATTGCTTATTTATATTCACATTGATCCCCAGGTAGGGTTATGTATATCAAAAATTTTATTCATTTATAAGACTATGTACTGAATTTGATGTATTCATTCAATACTCTGTATGTATTGAGTTTATGTAAACCGATTGATTCTTATTATAACTTAATCAGTATTATATCACATATCATGCTTTATACATATATGGTGTTTGTAACACCTCGTAAAATTAACGATAACTTATAAATAATTAATAAGGCTCCAAAAATAGAATTTGAGCAAATGACAGAATTTGGCTAAGAAACGTTCACCATTGTATTTATGGCAATTTTCTGAGCAACTTTCATACCTGTTGTTTCACGATCGGAGCTCAAATGAAAAAGTTATTAGCATTTGAAGTTTCCTAAGTGAAAATAATTAAAAACAAAAAAGGAAATAAATAAACATTAAAACGCGAACACCGCCAATCGAACCCCCTCTATGGCCCAGTTGATCGCCTATAGGGGAGTGGTCGACCGTTCATATGGCGGCGATTAGGGTTTGATCCTTGGCTAAACGACCCGGATTTATTTATTTTAACCTACCTACCAAGGTTGATTAGAGTGTCTATAAATACAGGCCTAACCCCCTCGCTTCTCTTCTCATATTTTCTAATCAAAACAGCGAAGCTCTGTCATTTTCCCTTCTTTACTATTTCTAAAATTATAAAATATTATATATATATATATATACACACACAAAAATTGGAGAAAGGGGAAAATAAAAGAGAAGAAGAGAAGAAGCGAATTAACATTGTGAAAGAAAAGGTAAAATATTATAATTATAAATCTAAATTCTCCTTAACCCCAAATCTCTTATCAGATCTATAATTCTAATAGTATGCATATACCTTGATTGTAAAATCCCCCTATTTGGAGCTCCAAAACTAACGGCTATAGAGCTATAGTCATCCATAGTTATTAACCCTCGGCGACTAAACGCGGCGATATTAGATACATCGATACACAGAAACACAAGAATATGGAAAAAAAATTAAACAGCAAAACAAGTTCCACATTCCATTTCAAAATATTCCAAATTAATTACATAATCCCAATTCGCAGACCACGTTCAGATAACATATAATTATTACAAAATACGCCAAGAACGACATATGAAGATGCCCCCTAGGAAGACCAGAGTATATAGATAGGCAAGACAACAATTTGCCTTTACAAACAAACACACAGCGAAAATAAAAGAACTCTAATAACTATCATGCCTCCTGCATGTCCTTGGAAGCTTTTATTCATCTAAAAGAACACCTGGAAATCTTAACTCTCAGCCTACTCAAAATCAATTGAATATCCAAAGTTTAAGGGGAAAACAAAAACTTCAAGTTAGACAAAATGCATGGTATGAATAATAATTTACCATCTCAAACCATTTGGATATCTAGTGAGACCATGCCGCTTAGCGGAACAGATTTTCCTCTCACTAGTATCTTAAAACATTTATAAAACCGTATACTGTGCTCCTGCATCCACAATGGTTAAAACATAGTATTCAAAACATTATGATGATATGCAAAACAAATAAATCAATTCTGGATTACCCATCCCCATTCATTCCGACTATCTGTCTCAATTATAGTCTCTAGGATTACTATTAACCTGTTAAATGATTAAGGACTATCTGTCCAATTACTTAGTTTTATGGGATCATTAAAAACCTATTGGTAACTCCAGTATCTTATTTCTTATCCTAGTTTTCATAGACTAACTAGGAACCTATTGGCTGACTGCCAATATCTTAATCCAGATATAGTTTTCATAGGCTAACTACAAACCTACTGGCCCCTACCAGTATCAAATCATAGTTTTCATGGGCTGATTATGAACCTATAGGCCCCTACCAATATCATATAGTTTTCATAGGCTTACTATAAACCTATTGGCCCCTGCCAATATCTTTATTAAAATTTTAACGCCTGTTAAGTTATATTCACTACTGGGTCAACCTAACTGGTTATCCTGCCGTTTCCCCAGAATACAATTACGGGTTAATAACAATGTGAATAACATTTAAAAATCTTTATTTATGCCATGGTTATTACTTTAAATTGAGATTGGGTCTGTGTTTTGAAACCATAAAACATCTCTTTCGAAACCTCTGGATAACCTCCTTCTAAAGGAAAGACCTCTTTTCAAAACATTGTATACATACCTTTCGAAGCTCTTAGTAAATACTCTCCTTCGAAACATGTTTTACCTTTCGACGGTATCAAATCACCTTTATAAAATATAGTGCTTCAAAACAAATGTAATTACCCCTTTCGAAAGCATTGGGTTTACTCTTTTAAAACATCATTTGGATCAAAATGGTTATATACGAAAGTATCTCTTTCGAAACCAACAAAAATTTGTTTAGGAAAAAATTGATGGTGTCGGAACCATCTTAGTCAAAAGAAAAACCTTTAAAATAAAACTTCGAAGGACAGAGTTGAAACCCCTTCTGGCTCCATCACCTTCGAAACCATCAACCCTTTCGAAAGCAATTAGGAAAAAGGCTTAAGTAAAACATAAGTAACCCCTTCGACAACATATATGACTTCAATGCAATTGAAAGGGGGATTAGCGGCTTGGCTTCGACTGGGACAAAACCTACCCATTTGAAAGCGATTATTTAAAGGAAAAAGGTACTCTTTCGAAAGCAAACACTTTAACACAATATGACAACCTTCTTCGAAAGCTAATTATAAAACCTTTTCAAAAGCATAGCTTTCGACTATGTCAAAAGATTTAGGTAAAACTAGGCAATACTTTAACTTTTGAAAACAAATCATGGTTTCGACCCCATCGGAAGCTACCCCTTTCGACACCATGGCTTCCGCCTTCCTTCCAATCCACTGCATACCATCTAAGTGATATCATGTTTATTGGTTTCGATTATAGTGGTTTCGACGGTGTTGGTTTTGACTAAGACGGGGCGGAGTCAATGGAGTCGGAAGGTACTTACTAACAGAGGTGAACCACCCTTTTCTGATTTAAAGGATGGATTATAACAACTTTTAATAATTTCTTTTTAACAACTTGCCTATTTGTAAAACACTGATTGGCCGTCATAAACCTTTTCAAATACTTTACCTTTTTAAAATCACCGCATTTATTCATATCCAAATTAAAGAATTTAAACGTTAAAAACTTTCCATAGAACCAAAAACGACATTTTGCAGAAAAGCCCTTCCTTTAAAATAATTTATTTCCCCAAAATAAATCAACTGGGAAAAATCCCCAAAAATCACAGAAAATCGATTATATCATGTAATCAAACATATTAAAATTTTAGACCCAATTTCTTCTTGAAATTCTTGAAATAAATTTTAAACCCAATTATATTATATCTTTCATCGAAAATTCCTAATAAAATTTCCCTAGCTTGGAAAATTCTAAAAATTAGAACCTGTCACCAAAATCATGTTTTACTTACATAAAAAATTTCCATGGCAATCTGAAGTCATAAATTCTCGGTTTTATACTAAAACCGTACAAATTCATATGCTTATTGTGATGATCCTGAACTCGGCCTTCGAAAATCAGCACCTGTACTTCACTTGTACTCCAAATGCCGCAGATTCAAACGCCGAATCTGGCTCACCGGAGCTTATAACACAGTAAGTATAACAACACAGCGGAATAAAGAAATGGATAATATCATATACAACTCCAATGAATACAATATCCAGAATGATATACAACAATGCTATCAATATGATACAGGAATATCAGAGATAAATAAAGATGCTACAGCGGAAAACATAAGTGATACTCCAAGTGATCCGACAAAGAGAATGAGACCAATAACTCCAACATCAAGCTCAAACCATCTTCACGTTTCACAAAGATAAGCAAGAGCAGTCAGTCGTCTTTGTGAACTCCAAAAGCTGAACTAGCTCCCGATAATCTACTAAACCTGACTATTTGAAAAATACAGCTCTAGACTGCTCGTGTGGGAAATTGTGGGCACCTAGAGTTTAGGAAGGGAACAATAAACTCCGAGTCAGTCATGGGACTAGTGTGAGTAATAAAAATAGTTTATCTTTAAAACAAACAACAAAAGAATTTTAAACATTGGAATCCGCAATGCTTTTTGGAAAATGAAACTACCATAAGGCCTCCCGCCACACACACAATGCAAACGCAGAATTGGAGGAGATTTCTCCTTATGATAGTCAAAAATGCTTACTACGCAAAATCATTCGATATTATTACTATTAGTGCATAGTGTAGAAAACCATTTCAAAAGTATAATATTAATCTTAGCCAGCATAGACATTCCGAACTATGCTTACTATAGCTACCATCTAAACAGTGGTGACCACCATAAGTAAATTGCAGGTTCTACAACTAAAACCGTACAAGGTTTGTATTGTTTCTTTGGATTTTTCTAACAAATGGTCAGGCTAAGGAACTTCATATGCCACGTAGGAACGCCTCTGGAGGGACGCCCCGAGAGACAACTGCTCTCTGCCAAAACAAGGCCGGTTACCCCCTTCCTGGGTAGTAAACCTGAGATATGCCACCCCCGGTCGTTTAAGACCTTTATCCGAGGGCCCTCGATCACACAGCAACAATCACACAGTAAATGAGATTGGAGCAACCACACAGGTAAATATCTAGGCTCCATACCATGATACCACCTTTTTCTAGAAGGAATGGACATACCCTAGGGGAGCTACCCCTGAAACCCTGCCGCATCTTTCCTATTTCGACCATTTCCGGGGTGTGAGGTCCGATGAGGTCTCGTCCACAAAGCTACCTTTACACGAAAGCCATGCTTTGATCACAAAGGATCAACAAATGATCATCAACACACAACAACACTTAGCATGCCACACTACCAAATTGGGAGTATATCACTGATAACCTTCAACTTCATAACCTCTGAGCTCGTACGTCTCAGAGAAGGGTGTTAAGCTAAGAGAATGAATCTCCGCCACCAAACATAAATGTATTTGAAAGAAATCAGCTTTATATCTCAAAGTGTAATGTCAGACATACAACCATACTAGTCTGTTCCGAGTTCGAACAGAACCGAAGGCACTTCTGAAGAAGCCCTTGCAATCCGGGTATTCACAATCCCGATCGGATTTCCCATCACTTAGGAAATCTCTATACCGGCGCGACTCAGTGCAGAGACAATCGACAGGTTATCCTTTCATTTTCGAAAATATCCGGTCTTCACCACCGGTCTTCAAATGTTATCCATATACGACGTATCATTATTCGGAATGGGTTATATGACACAAAGTCCTTCCCCGGCTAAACCGAATAATGAGCGCAATATTTAAAAACATATGGATAATGGGATTCCAATTAAGTCACAATTTATTATTCAAAACTTTCTTTCAAATGGTTTAAACACATTACCATTTTAATCTTTAACACAAAAAGATTCAATTCACAAAGTTCACCCAGTTTCACAAAGATCCATTCACAGATTTTCAAATCGATTTCCATTTCAATTGGATTAACTCATTAAATCTTTAAAACAAAGATTTAACTGATAGCTTTCAAAACAATTCCATTTCGACCTTTTATACAAAAGGTACACCTTTCCAATTTCAAAACAAAGTTCAACAATATTTCACAAAGATTTATTCATAACTCGGAAAACCATTTTCATTTCAATTTGAAATTCCTTTTGCCACAAATTGGAAATTCATTCCTTATATGAAAGCTTTTATTCTTTGAAACAATTAGTTTCCATTTTGGAAAACTAATTACAATTTACATAAGTTAAAACCATTCAAGTATAAACTTGGATTAAATTTCTTAAATTTCCAAAACCATACTTTTAAATGGTTAAAAATCCATATAAAACATATTTATAACTGGTATGGTCTTTTTAGACCATAATTTCCAAATCATTGAATTCAATTTCAAATATTGAATTCAAATCTAAATCAAATCATTTAGATTTCAAATTTTATTAAGTTATTTGAAACTCATTTACAAAGCTCTCAATTCCAATTCCAAAACTAATTTGGATTCAAGAATTCAATCTTTACAATTGTCAAAAATCCGTGACTTAACCGATTTCCTCGTGAAATCCATATTAGTGTGTATGGTGTGGTCCAGGGGTTTCACACAGTAGTGCAACATCAATAAATCATCACAGATCAAAATACAGAAATATAGTTGATAAGCGGTATAAACTATAACACTTATCGTTCATTCACAGATTCACAGATAAATCACAGATAAAATAAATTACATTCATCACAGTTTGAATTAAAACAATTCATATCACACAGCATCACACAGTAGGGATATCGAACAATTCACAGCATTCAATAGAATACAATCATCCATAAGTGAAACCAATTAAAATATCTGATTAATCTAAACCAGATCATTTGCCTATGGATAATTCCTAGTCTGGGTTAATTAATAATCAATTAATTACAAACATTTAATTAATTATTCTTTAATTAATCATTAATTACCCTTTTATTAATTATTCTTAATTAATTACAATAAGTAATTACCCTTTAATTAATAATCATTTAATAATAACTTTAACTAATTAACCTTTAATTAATTATTCTTAAATTAATTACCCTAATTAATTAACCACATTAATTAATTATTCTTTAAAGTAATTAACCCTTAATTACTTTGTTAATCAATCTTTGATCATTAATTACCCACTCTTAATTACTTTTACTAAGTAATTATTTTTAATTAATCATTCATTAATTACTTGATTAATTAACTTGAATTATTACTTAATTCTATATTAATTACTTTTATTAAGTAATTACTTCAAATCTTTAATAAATAAAGTTTACAACTAAATTATAAACTTTTTGAAGTCACATGTTAAATAATACTTTATTATAAAGGAGATTTAAAAGCGTTTAAATCAAGCTTTCTTTAAAATTAACATATTTAAAAGCATGCTTTAACATTAACTTATTTAAAGATTTAAACTTATAAAACTTAATTAAATTTTTTCCAAAATCTTGAATTTCATATTTAGATTTGTATTCAGGTTTGCAAATTGAGATTTAACTGTTTAAATCTTTTCTTTCCACTAATTCTACTTAATTCCTTAAACATTTTAAAATTTATAAAAACATCTAAATTTCAAAACCTTACTTATTCCTAAATTAAGCTTAAACTAAACTTGAGTTTATATTAAATGTTGATTTAAACTTAGTTTAAAACTTGAATTTAAATTTCCAAAACAAAACAAGTTTTTGTTTTAAAACCTGTACAAACATACCGAGCCACTCTAACACTTGCTCCGAGTCAAACAGAGAAACCCCCGAGTACAACACTCGAACTACCCGAGCCAAATTCGCGAACAACCTGAAACACCCAAACAAAACAAACTCCAGATCCAAACAACGTGCACGTGTACAACACCGCCGACCAACTCCAGTCGACGTCTCATCGACGAATAAGTCGACGCTCACCCAAGCAACCATCTCCAACCTCCAGAATCTCCATCATCTTCGCGTATTCGAATTCGAGCATTAAGTCAAACCTGGAACCCATGAACTGGAAACACCCTCAAACCTGAAACCATGTCGTCCACGCAACCTCGACCACAAGAAAATCTGGAATTTCGGCCAAGCCTTCGTCCACACTCCCTCTACCATCTCCTAAGATCATGCAACACTCGATCGATCACAGATGACGCACTAAATAAATTACACAGCTCTGTCAAAAATAGGTTTAAAAATTTTAAACCTTCACCGCTGCCACCACCGTCATCTTCGCCACCTCCGACCATTTTTCCAGGCATCCCCATAGGCTCCTCCATCTCCAGCCAAAGCCCCGACTAAAATGACTCGATCGATCACAAGAAATTGATCTAAATCATATTTTCGAACAAAAATAAACTGCTCCTAAACCACTTGCTAAAAAATCATCAAACCAAGCTTAAAAATCATGGCTTCCAATAGGGATTCAAGTTATATCCTTGAATCAAAATTTCGTGATACTCGAATTTTCCAGAAAACAAAGTTTTCACTGTAAAAATTTGATCTTTCATTTTATATGCATTTATACTTCACGAAACCATTTTTAGATTATAACTCATACTTAAATACAACTATTTTGTTTTGAAACCAAAGCCTGATATTGATTAGAAAACAAGAAATAGAATTTTCTTTGTGGTTTGATACTTTGTAAAACAAACAGAGAAGATGCACAGATACAAACATATACATACACACACACACACACACACAACACTTTCAAATATATACTCAAGTTTAAGTTGCTAGTTGATACTCACCTTAAACATTTTTGATTCCATAAGTTTTCAACTGGAAGTTGAAGCCTTTTTGAATTTGAAAAGTTGAAAATCTTGTTTGAGTTTGTTACTGGAACTCTTCTTCTTGATCTCAGATTGGTATAAATTGTTTTGATATTTTACTAAGATGTTGTAAGTTGATGTTTGTTTAATTATAAGATGACAATACTTCAGATTTTCCTCAGTTAAATGGTGGACGAATTGATATATAGGAAGAGGTTACAGTGTGATAAAATATTTGTTTAGCTGAGAGGAAAACTTGATTATGCTTTTGTTTGTACAGCAGTTGATATTTTTGTACAAAATTTCAGAGATTTTTCTTTGCTTGCTGATATGAATTTAGCTTGGTGGCTGAATTGATTTTTAAAACAATTCGAATTGACTTAAAATGTTGCTAGCATTTAATGCCAAGGTACTTTATGTCTCAACTTTATTTTATTTGTGTATGTAGATAGATATTTTCTTCTTTTACTTTGTTCTTGCATAACTAAACTTCACATACATATCTATTTATGGATATTTTTATACATACTAATGTCTTCTTTGATAAGCTTCATAAATATATGTATAGTTTT
The DNA here is from genome assembly GCA_030737815.1 of Allium fistulosum. Classification (NCBI taxonomy): domain Eukaryota; kingdom Viridiplantae; phylum Streptophyta; class Magnoliopsida; order Asparagales; family Amaryllidaceae; genus Allium; species Allium fistulosum. The sequence goes on along the minus strand of CM060905.1, from coordinate 777,788,802 downwards.
TTTTTCTTTTTCTTTTACAAGTGTATATACTTATATTTGAATGTATATAGATATTTATATCTTTCTTTTGTCATATGCTTTGTAATATAAATGAAGTTCAAATTAACATGATATTAGAATTTATCTATGTGTTTATTATTTTGTTTTATAATTTATAATTTTGTAATATAAATGAATTTCTATATTTAATATGTTGTTAAGATTTAAATTCAAATTCAATATTTTTTTTTATAATTTCAAATCTACTCATATAGGCACAACTATATATATATACATATATATATATACAATTTCTAAATTTAAAATGATTTAATATATTTTTATTTGGATTAAGGGGAAACTCGAATCAATTTATCAATGAGTTTCACAAATTTTTACTCAAAAATTAAATTAATTATCAATTTAAATTTATATAAAATCCGGGGTCGTTACACTTACGAATTAAGACAAATCGCCACAATATAACTCAAGCATATCATCATCCAATTTATCACAAAAACAAATTTAAGTCATAAATTCGAAACCATATATTCACAGAATAAAAATAGGGATGGTAGAAGATTATTATTCACCTTAAACTTGATAAGGAATTTGAGATTTGTTGTTGATTAATCCTCCCTAGCTTTTGATCCTTAGCTTTAGATTAAAATTCCTTCCTTTCTTCCTTAGTAATGGCCGGCTTAGGTTTAGGTTTTAGATTTATATTTATGACCGTGAGAAATGAGACGTGAATGGACAAAAATGAGAAGTTATATAGTCGTGTGTAATAAATTGGCTAATTTACTAATATGCCCATATGTAGATTAATTAACATTTAAACCAATTTAAAGCCCATTTACTTTTTTAATAAGCACAGCCCTATTGTGTAAGTTATTCAAATCTCAATCTCCTTATCATCATTATTCTATTTAATTTATCTAATTAAATCTTCTGAATAATGTTATAAAAATTTAGGGATGTTACAGGCTCCCCCCTAAAGAATTTCGTCCTCGAAATTCAATAAGGACTAAATACTAAACATAGCAATCATCTGTAACAACACCTAACAACCATACTAGTCTAACTGACTAGCAACTATCTATATAAGTCTAATATAGACATACCTACAAAGCAGATCAGGATAAGTATCTCTAATCCTGTCCTCTATCTCCCAGGTATAGTCCTTCTCATTGTCGCTCCACTGAACTTTCACCAACCTGACTGTCTTGTTCCTTAATGTTTTCTCATCTCTAGCTACAACCCGAACTGGTTGTCTAACAAAAGTCAAATTAGGCTCTACCACTAAGTCATCCAACCCTGTTAGAGGAATAGTAGTCTCTGGATCATGCACATACTTGCAAAGATGAGACACATGAAATACATTATGGACACCTGTCAAACTGCTCGGCAACTTTATTATGTATGCGAGCTTTCCGATCCTCTCTATAATCTGGAATGGACCTACATATTTGGGGCTAACTTCCCTGACTTTCCAAATCGCATCACACCCTTCATAGGTGATACCTTAATGAAAACCTTTTCTCTAACTGAGAATTCTAGACCCTTACGCCTCTTATCTACGTAACTCTTCTATCTGGATTGACCTTCCTTCATCCTTCCTCGGATTAACTCAATCTTCTCCGATGTCTCTTTAACCAAATCTGGACCTAAGACTATTCTGTCTCCAGTCTCCAACCAACATGCTGGTGATTTTCATGGCCTTCCATACAGAGCTTCAAACGATGCCATTCCTATACTAGTTTGATAACTAGTATTATAGGAAAACTCAACCAAATGTAGGTGATCCTCCCAAGATCCACCAAAGTCTAATACACAAGCTCTTAGTAGAACTTCGAGTACTTTGTTGACTCTCTTTGTCTGCCCATCTGTTTGAGGGTGATACGTAGTACTCATGTTAAGCTTGGTATCCATATCTTCCTGTAGACTCTTACAGAATTCACTAGTGAATAATGCATCTCTGTCACTGACTATACTACTAGGAACTCCATGCAGTCTAACTATGTTCTTCAGGAACAACTTAGCTAAAACAGGTGTCGTTCTAGTTGAATTAATCGGAATGAAATGGGCACTCTTGCTCAATCTGTCCACTATAATCCATATACTTTCATTACCTCTGTTTGACCTTGGCAACCCATCTATAAAATCCATGGATATCGAATCCCATTTCCAAACTGGAATCTCTAGAGGCTGTAGTAACCCACTTGGTTTCTGATGTTCAGCTTTCACTTATTAACAGTTTGCACACTGTCTAACCCACAAGCCAACATCCCTCTTCATGCCTTCCCAATAGATGCTCCTTTTCATATCCTGATACATCTTGATTCCTCCAAGATGAATCGTAAACTTGAATCGATGACATTCTCCAAGAACTTCTTTCCTTAAGTCTTCCACACTTGGAACACATAGCTGTCCCTTCTTTCTTAGCCACCCTCTCTGGTCAAGGCTAAAATCCTTTAAATCATCGATCTCTATTCTAACCTCAAGTCTTCTGATCCTCTCAGCTAATACTAGATCCTCCTTCTGCTTAGAAGCAATTTTCTCAATCAATACTGGTCGAGCTTCTAAACAAGACAACCTGGCGATACTTTGACTAGAACCAGCAGTCAATCTTAACTGCACATCACAACTGACTAAAGCTTCTAAATCTTTCCACTCCGCCAACATAGCTAACACCACATTCTGATGTTTCCTGCCAAGGGCATCAGCTACTTTATTACCTTTCCCTGGTGTATACTCTATACCAAAATCATATGTAGCCAAAAACTCCAGCCACCTCTACTGTCTTACATTCAACTCCTTCTGAGAGAATAAATACTGTAAAGACTTATGATCGGTATATAACTCAGATCTCTCCATTGAGAGATAATGTCTCCAAATCTTCAATGCAAAGATCACAGCTGCCAACTCCAAATCATGAGTAGGATATCTAACCTCATGCGGCCTAAGCTGCCTAGATGCGTAGGCAATGACTTTACCACTCTGCATCAACACCGCTCCTAATCCAGTTCCACATGCATCAGTATACACCACCAATCCTTGGTTTCCATTTGGAACTACTAATACTGGTGCATTAGTCAACAAATGTTTTAACTTAAGGAATGCCTCCTCATATTTGTCAGACCAAACAAATCTCACTTCCTTCCTGGTCAGCTTAGTTAAAGGTGCTGCTATCCACGAGAAATCCTTAATGAATCTCTAGTAGTAGTCAGCAAGTCCAAGAAAACTCCTGATCTCAGTCACTATCTCTGGTCTCTTCCAATTATTCACAACTTCGATCTTATCTAGATCGACTGACAATCCTTTCTCTGAAACCATGTGACCAAGAAACTTCACCTCTTTCTTCCAGAAATGACACTTGGTAAACTTTGCCTTTAGCTGATTCTGCCTCAGCGTCTCAAGTACTACTCTAAGATGAACTTCATGCTCTCTCCCATTCTTAGAGTATACTAGGATGTTATCTATAAACACTAGTACAAACCTATCCAAGTACTCTCGAAAAACTCGGTTCATCAAATCTACCAAGAAAGAGGGTGCATACGTCAATCCAAATGGCATCACCAACCACTCATATGAACCATATCTAGTTCAGAATGCTGTCAAAGGAATACTGTCCTCCGCCACTCTTAATTGATGGAAACCTATCACCAAATCCAACTAGGAAAACACTCTGGCTCCACTTAAATGATCAAACAGATCATTTATTCTTGGCAAAGAATACTTATTCTTAGTTGTCCTTTTGTTTAACTTACAATAGTCAATACATATCCTTAATGACCCATCTGGTTTCTTCATGAACACCGCGGCCGCTCCCCAAGGCGAACTGCTTGGTCTAATAAAATTCCTTCCTTCTAGATCCACTAGCTGCACCTTCAATTCCTTCATCTCAGTTGGTGTCATCCTGCTAGGCGGTCTACTTACAGGTTCAGCTCCCGGCACAAGATCTATTCTAATTCAACAGCTCTTTACGGAGGTAGTCCAGTGACTGGCTCAAAAACATCTGCAAATTCTCTTGCTACTCGAACCTGACTTAACTCATTTCCTACCTCCATAGCATTAAGCATAGCACTAACACTTCGGTTAGTATTCTCTATTGAGAATATCACTCGATTATGACTATTTAGGTGTCTTAGTGATACTTCCCTATCCTGGAAAAATCTTCTAGCCTCATACCTACTCAACAAATCCATACCCAAAATGATCTTGAAATCTATGAAATCAACAACATATAAACTACATGCAAACTTATGACCTAACAAGTCAAGTTCTAACTGGTCGCATCTTAACCCTAGAGTTGCATACCCTCCGATTGGATTAGCAACCCTTAAGGAAGTAACAAGGTAGGTGGGTTCTAAGTGTAATCTATCAACCAAACATTGAGATATAAATGAATGCAATGCACCAGTATCAAAAAGTACTCTAACTGAAATACTCCAAATCAAAAGCGTACCTTCCATCACAGTCTTTCCCTTATCTGCTACAGTAAGCCTAGATGGTCCTATACCAAAAACTTTTTCTTTGTCCTCCCTAACTGGCTCTGGACACTGATTTTTGTAATGCCCAACTTGATCACAGTTGAAGCATTTCGCATTCTTCTTAACTGCAGCCTTCCTTCCATTTCCTAATTGACATTCATTAGCAAAGTGACCCTTCTTGTCACACTTATAGCAAACAACCTCAGCCTTTGACTTCTTGGCAGTATCTCCCTTCTAGGTCCCCTTCTTTTTATAGAATTTCCTCTTTTTCCCTTGAGAACCCTTGGTTTCCATTGACTTCTCTTTAGCTAAATCAGCAAGCAACTCCTCATGGCGAATAGCCATTTCCACCACTATATTACAAGGATCACGGACATATGTCATGGTCATTCTAGCAAGCTTGGGCCTTAGTCCCCGAATGAACTTCTCATTCCTTTTGGTGTCAGTACCTATGATAGCATATACATATCTAGACAGCTCTTCATACTTAGTAGCATACTCAACTACTGACATTTCTCCCTAAACTAAATCCATAAACTTCCTCATTAGCTCAGACTTAGAAAACTCTGATACAAACTTCTGCTCAAATCTCGTCTTAAAATCATTCCAAGTTAACCGCTCTTCCAAAACTCTGGCAGTAACACAATTCCACCAATGTAGTGCTAACCCCTACAACTGTCTAGAGGCCAACCTCCTCTTTTGCCCATCATTCAGACCGAAATCAGTAAATACATGCTCACAATGCAATAGCCACTTTTGAACTTCTACGGCACTCTCCATTCCCAAGAATGGCTTACCACCCAAACTGGCGTAATCTCTACTCAATAAAGAAATATTCCCAACTACAGCCACAATATTAGCTCCTTCTCCATTTCCAGCAACTCCAGCAGTAGCTCTTGCTTGCATCAAACCGGCTAAGAGCTAATACATCTCCCTCATATCTATTGGTGGATTTCCAGCACCCACATTGGCTTCAACATTTTGGTTACTAGCATTAGCCAGTCGACCTGGGTTTTCCATGGTAGTGGGTCGAGCATTCCCATTAGTTGTGGTGCTTCCTCCACCAAGATTTCCTCTTCAGTTTCCTGCTTCCATATCTCCTTTCTCGTAAATCTGCATACGAGTCTTAGTAAGGTATATAAGAACGGTCTAAGAGAGCGGGGGATACGTACTTATATATATATATATAGAAAATATAAGTATGTTACTATAGCGTTAACCCAAACCCCAATCTTATTATCTGATTCATTGAATTATGTATGGAAAATCCTTTTATGTTTAAGTTTCTTTTAAAGTTTCATAAACCTATGCTCTGATACCAACTTGTAACATCCCCTTATTTGGAGGCCTAAAACTAATGGCTACGGATGCTACAGTCATCCATAGTTATTAATCCCTTGCGACCAAACATGAAAATTATTAGGTACATTGATACACAGAAACACAAGAATATGGAAAAAGAATTTAAACAACAAAACAAGTTCCACATTCCATTTCAAAATATTCCAAATTGATTACATAATCCCAAATCGCAGACCACATTTAGATAACATATAATTATTATAAAATATGCCAAGAGCGACATTTAAAGATGCCCCCTTGGTAGGCTAGAGTATATAGATAGGCAAGAGAACCTTTTGCCTTTACAAACAATCACACAGTGGAAATAAAAGAACTTTAATAACTATCCTGCCACTTGCATGTCCTCGAAAGCTTTTATTCGTCTAAAAGAACACCTGGAAACCTTAACTATCAACCTACTCAAAATCAATTGAGTACCCAAGAGTTTAAGAGGAAAACAAAAACTTCGAGTCAGACAAAAAGCCTAGTATGAATAATAATTTACCATCTCAAACCATCTGGATATCTAGTGAGACCAGCCGCTTAGCGGAATGGGTTTTCCTCTCACTAGTATCCTAAAACATTTATAAAACCATGTACTGTGCTCCTGCATCCACAACGGTTAAAACATAGTATTTCAAAACATTATGACGATATGTAAAACAAATAAATCAATTCTGGATTGTTAGTTCCTGAGATGATGGTTTTGATGACAACAACCTTACGACTTGTTATAAAATATAAATACTAATATTCTTGTCTAGATATATATGTATATACAAGATATATATATATGCAGGTACTGAGGATGAAGACTGTACAATAAAAAGAAAGACTGAGTATAGAGATTCAAGACTGACGAATTCAAGATTGAAAAAGTCAAGACCGAAGACTCATGAGTAACAAGAGTTCAAGATTTCAAGATATCAAGATAAGTAATAGAGTCTAGATTTATGTTAAAACTTCATAATAGCACTAAAATATTTATTCAGATTTTAATTGTGGAATGAAATCCACCTTCTCGCTTTAATAGTGGGATGGAACCCCAAACCTCTTTAGTGGGATGGAACCTACGACCTTCTCTAGTGGAATGGAATCCACGAAATTTTCAAAATGATTTACTTTTTCAAAACTATCCTTTTAAAGTCATCTCTATCAATTTAAATATTTTAGCCTTAATTCAAAAACTATTTTTAATCATATTAATTTCAAAATCATCTCTTGTTTTTTAAACTATTTCTTGATTTTAATATTTTAGCTTTAATATATTTTAAAGAAATCTATACTTAGTTTTTAATATTACTTTTATATTATAGATTATATATTTAAGATTACTTTCTAAAACTATTTTATAAATTTAAACTATATTCAAAATGGTTTACAAAGTTTAGAAATTGTTTTGACAAGTTTTAGAATAGAAATCATTTTAAAGCAAAATCTATTTTCAAAATTAACATAGGCATGTTGACATCCCTCTTCCCCCCATGTCGACATGGTGGCCGTAGAATTTAAAATTTAAATTTTCAAAAGAAGCGTCTATTTGTCATAACCTTTCGCGAATGGACATGACCGTTGTTCTTCTATAAATTCTAGTTGTTTTCAATGAATTTTAAGTTAGTTTTTCTTCATTTCCTCACTCCTTCTTCTCCACTCAAATATTCTCTTATATTTCAAATGCTTTAACAAAACTCTGCCAAAATTCTAAGTGAATCAAACTCGATCATCTCTAGTTTTATTTTCTGCCACTCTCTCTCAAAGATCTCAGTGCTATTCAGAGTTATTGGATCATTTGTAATCAAAGAAGTGTATCGAGTCTCTCTATCAAAGTGTGATTGGAAATGGTGCAATTGTGGCCCGTAAATCAATTGGGTGTGATTGTAGCCCATAAATCAATTAGTTGATCTTGTAGCCTGGTTAAATCAAGAGAGTTTGCCCTGGACTCAGATATAGGAGGGTGTATCTGTAACAACCCAGTATTTTGCATCAATCGATTTTCGATATTAGACGTTTATAATTGCGATTGAAATTTAAAAATCAATTTGAAGTTCTTTTGAAAATTTTGTTAAAATAGTTTGGGCTTTGAAACTTGTTTCGGCCCATGCTTTATCCTTTTGCCATGATAAATAAAAATCACTGTTTCCTTTACCTTTTCATTCGTTCAACCCTAAGCCCCAAAAATCATTCGAATAAAAATGGCGACGATTTCCTCTTCGTTTTCTCGATCAGATTAGGGCTTGGCCTCGTTCGTTCTTTCGATGCTTGCTAGGGCTTTCGTTCCTCTTGCGCTCTGATCTGTGGGCTTTGTATGTCGAAGCACGTGATTGTTTCGATCGATTGTTGGATGTTTCTGATGTTGCCTGGTTCGATCGATTTCGAGATGAATTCTTTGTTGGCTACTTCGACGAGTTCGATGCTTGCTTCTGGAGTCGATCTCCATAAATTTTCGTTCGTCTTCGCTTCGGTGAAAGGTGAGTAATTCCCCTTACTCACATCTACTTCGACTTGGTTGAATCCGTTGCTTATTTTGAGATTTAAGCTTCGTCTTTTTCTCTGGCGATTCAGGTGAGTAATTTGATTTACTCACATTCAATTCGTGCAGTACGTGATTTCTGCTCTGCTTCCCTTTTCTTTTAAATGATGGGACTCGATTGATTCTTGCTTTTGATAGTCGTCTGATTTTGATTCCTTGATCCCCACGATGTTGATTCTTTTGATTTGAATCAGTCGAACCTTTTGATTTTATATCTAATACTTCCATAATTCCAATACTTCCCTGTTGACCTTTGCCTTGCTTATGCATTCGACATTGCCATGCTCTTATGGTTGTTACCTGTTGTATATGATTTTGACCGAACCAGCCACATCCGGATCCAGACCGATCCAATTCGACACCGGACCAAACCAAGACCGATCCAATTCGACACCGGACCAAACCAAGACCGAACCAATTCGACACCGGACCAAACCAAGACCGAACCAATTCGACACCGGACCAGGCTACGCTCCCAATACCGGACGAAGCTCAACCGGACCAACTCCATACTTCACCGAACCAAATACAACCGGACCAAAACCCCTCCACCTATCACCGAACCAAGAGGATGCCGAACCAGACTGCCAGGCCAGATCACTTCAGCCCAGGCCCACCAGCAGCTGAATATATCCAAGACCCCTGCCCCCAACCTCACTCTATAAATAGAGAGGCAGGGGTACAACAATGGGGGACAAGTTTGAGAGCTCAAGCACGGAAGGAACTTTCAAACAACTTTCTTTTACTTGTAATAAAGCTTTGTACTTGTAATCAAAGGAAGAGAAGAGAAATAACATATAAAGTGGACGTAGGCACATTCTGGCTGAACCACTATAAATTTGCGTGTCTTTTTACAGTTTAGCCCCTGCTTTTCATATATTTGCGTAAATTACTCAAATCGCTAAGAACAACATAAGATCCACTAAATCATATAAAATTTGAGGTGTTTGTCCATTTTACGTGCAAACATTTTTGGTGCTTTCACTGAGAAATAGAAACTCGAAGCTTCAGCTTCATCTACTTAACGAGTTTTCCTAACAGCATCGTCTACCACTTGGAAAACATGCCTCCCAAACAGAGAAAAGATGTTAACAAAGGAAAAAACATCGCATCCAGTAGCCTTCCTGATCCAGCTGCCGCGAATCAAGTAAATCGTCCTCCTCCAGCAACGGCAACAAATGAAGGACAGGCTAACCCAACCACTCCTGCCACAGAACAACCTACAGCAATTACTAGGGCAGATTTGGACAGAGTTGTTGTTGAAGTAACTAACCGCTTCACGTCCCAGCAGGAAGCCTTGGTGGACCATCTCATGTCACGCTTGAGGGACGCTGAAGAATCCAACCGCAACACTGAATCATGGGGCGAGTCCCAGTCTGGAGGATCTCAGAGACAGCAAAGATCTTCCTTCTTCGAAGGAGCTAACGGCAGGAGTAGCCGTGGTAGGAGCCGAGACCGAGCCCAGCCCGAAGTTAGGCCTGAGGAAACGTTTGGTGCCGAACCCAACGGGGAAGGTACCGGGCGAAGGTCAACTGCAGCTGAGCCTGTCATGCTGCCTAACCACAGAAACACCAGTGAACGGGGCCGAGCTAGGGTTCAGCCCGAAGTTGGACCCGAGGAAGTGCTTAGATCAGAACCCAACAGGGGAAGATCAAGGCAAGGGCCAACTGTAGCTGACCCAAGCATGCTCCCAGAAGATCAAAGGCAGCCACTGGAAAATATGAGGAATGATAGACGATACCATCCCTACAGGTTGTCTGGACGGAATCAACCCCACAGAACAGAACCAAACTCATTTCTGTCTGCTCCAAATTCTGATGAAAGGATGGCGCGCTTATTCAGAGAGTGTGTCCAACGGGAGCAGAGAGATCGAGGGATAGGCGCTAGGGTAACCAGCCCTTTCGCCCGCAATATCGAAGTTGCTATCACCCCCCGAGAATGGAAGATGCCAACAATGGAACCCTACAAAGGAACCTCCGATCCCGTTGTGCACTTACAGAGATACACACAGCATATGCTCATGAGTGGAGCAACAGAGGGAGTACTGTGCAAATGCTTTCCGCTCTTCTTAGCAGATCTTGCTACCTCCTGGTTCTGTCATCTACCCCAAGGATCCATCAGCTCATGGGAAATGTTGAAAGAAAAATTTATCAGTCAGTTCCGCATTCATGTGGAGCAACCTAAGGACGCTTATTCCTTATCCAGCGTCAAACAGAAACCTGGAGAAAAGCTGCAGCAATACCTAACCAGATTCAACGCCGCAGCAGCCGCAGTTCAAGACGCCGATGAGAAGCTTATCCTGATGGCCCTCTGCAGTGGGGTGCATCCGGACACTAAATTTGCTAGAAGATTGACAAAAGAAAAACCAGCTACTTTACCCGATTTCTTCCATGAAGCCGGGAAATACATGAGGCTTGAGGATGCTGCCATTGAGGGGCAGTCAGGACAGCAAAGTAAGACGACCCATGGCAACGCCCCTGCTGTGGCGAGGGACGCTCGAAGAAATGATTCCAGAGACAATGCTGGGGGCAAAAAAGTAGAAAAACGCCTATATCGACCAGGACCAAGATTCGACTCTTACACCCCTTTGAACGAGACCGTCGAAAACATCTTCCTTGCCACCCAAGGCGAAGTTAGATACAAACGCCCACCATACAAGAAGGAATCAGATAGCGCACAGAAATCTGGAAAATTCTGCCGCTTCCACGAATCCCACGGACATGATACCAACGAATGCCATCATCTCCGAGATCTGATTGAGGAACACATCAGAAGAAAGAAACTGGAACGCTATGTAAAAAGTCAAGACAGGACTCCAGCTCCTGCCAATGAAAACCCAAGGCTACCCTCACCAGGGACCGGCAGAGGCGACCGCAATGCTAGCAGCTCTAGTCAAGAGAAGATAGTGGTCCATACCATCTTAGGAGGTCCGCACATCGCAGACAGAAGTTGGAAAGAGATGGAAAGATATGGGAAGTCGCTCAGAGACAATAGAGACTGTGTCAATACGGTTATAGAAGAGCGCCACCCAAAGCGGAAAGAAAGTGATGACATCACATTCAGTAAACGTGACCTAGAAGGAAGACAGTACCCTCACATGGATCCCATGGTTATCTCTGCCCGACTCGGTCCCGCCGAAGTTTACCGAATCCTGGTAGACACTGGAAGCTCTGTAAATATCCTGTTCAAACACGCATTCGACAAAATGAGGCTATCAATGAAGGATGTATCTCCCTGCGATAAACCGCTACACGGTTTCACTGGAGATGCGAAAATGCCCATCGGGCAGCTGGACCTCTTCGTTGAAATTGGAAGCCATCCCCGCTCCGTTGTAAGGAAACAGACGTTTGTGCTGATAGAAAACCATTCGGCCTACAACGCCTTCCTAGGAAGACCAGCCCTATCTGACTTCCAAATTGTCCTAGCCCCGTGGTGCCTGAAAATGAAATTTCCAACAGACAATGGGGTAGGGGAAGTGGAAGGAGACCAAGATATTGCACGAGACTGCTATGTAACCGAACTTCGCAACAACCACAGGAGAGATAAAGGGAAAGGTGTAGAGATTGCCCTCTGCACAAAAAGCCTTGAAGCATAGCAACTAAAGAAAGCCCCTCCTCTTCGATACACCAGCGACCCTTTCAATGAATTAGACCCTAGGGACAAAGAGGAGGAGGCCACCGCCGAGCCTGCAGAGGCTATGGAGTTTATATCTGTAGACAAGCACGACTCAAGTAGGCTACTGAAAATTGGGTCGCAGCTGAAAACTGAATTGAAGGAGCAACTCATTGATTTTCTCCGCCACAACTTGGATGTGTTCGCTTGGTCACACGCTGACATGACCGGAATCTCCCCCAACATAGCATGCCACGTATTAAAAATTGATCCTACCAAGGCGCCCGTAAAACAAAAAAAGAGAAGTATGGGGGCAGAGCGATCAGCAGCCCTCGATGAAGAAGTAAAGAATCTACTCGCCAATGACTTCATACGAGAAGCTATTTACCCAGAATGGATCGCCAACCCGGTACTAGTAAAGAAGGCTAATGGGAAGTGGCGGACCTGCATTGACTTCTCCAACCTAAACGACGCCTGCCCAAAGGATTGCTTCCCGCTTCCCAGAATCGATCAACTTGTAGACAGCACAGCCGGGCACGAACTCCTGTCTTTTATGGATGCATACTCAGGATATAACCAAATTCCTATGCATGCTCCCGACCAAGACCACACTAGTTTCATCACCGACCGGGGTTTGTACTGCTACAAAGTGATGCCCTTCGGACTTAAAAATGCAGGAGCCACCTACCAGCGCCTCGTCAACAAGATGTTCGCAGGGCTAATAGGACGAACAATGGAAGTATATGTAGACGACATGCTGGTAAAATCACGGAAAGCCAAAGATCACGTAAGCCACCTAGGCGAAATGTTCCAGGTACTTCGACAGTATGGAATGAAGTTGAATCCACTAAAGTGCTCCTTCGGAGTGTCATCGGGAAAATTCTTAGGATTCATCGTCCATGCCCGGGGGATAGAGGCAAACCCTGAACAAGTCCGAGCATTAAGGGACATCAAGATACCTTCCACCCGAAAGGAAATGCAAAGCCTAAATGGAAAAGTGGCTGCCCTAAGCCGATTCATCTCCAAAGCAACGGACAAGTGCGTCCCCTTTTTCGAAGCTCTAAAGAAAGATAAAGGAAAGTTCGAATGGACGGACGAATGCTTGACCGCTTTCCTTAACCTAATCGAACACCTCCAGAAACCACCGGTACTCTCGACCCCAAGCGAAGGCGAAGAATTATACCTATACCTTGCTGTGTCATCTCACGCTCTAAGCGCTGCCTTGGTAAGGGAAGATAACCGCACGCAACGACCAGTTTACTTCGTCAGTAAAAGGTTTACTGGGGCAGAAGTCAGATATCCTAAGATTGAAAAGTTAGCATACTGTTTACTAATCACTTCACGAAAGCTACGTCACTACTTCCAATCCCATTCCATCAAAGTTCTGACCGATCAACCACTGAGGCAGGTACTCCATCGTCCCGACACTTCCGGGCGACTACTTAAATGGTGTATTGAGCTGAGTCAATATGATATCACCTATCACCCTCGCACCGCCATCAAGGGGCAAGCCATGGCTGATTTCATTGCAGAATTCACTACCAACGAGGATAAGGAGCAACTGGAGATAACAAAAGATATCAAGTGGAATCTCTTTGTGGACGGTGCATCTAACGAACAAGGCTCGGGAGCAGGTGTGGTAATAATCACTCCCAGGGGAAATAAACTACACTATGCTATAAGGTTGGAGTTCGCTGCCACCAACAACGATGCAGAATACGAAGCAGTAATAGCCGGATTAGAAATTGCTATCGAGATCGGAGCCAATTCTTTGTGTCTTCACAGCGATTCTCAGCTTATTATTAATCAAATACTAGGGGAATTCCAAGCTCGAGAAGAACGACTCATAGCATATCTAAAGAAGACCAAGTTACTTCTCAGCCGATTGGACCACTACTTAGTCAAACACATCCCTCGGGAAGAGAACCAAGAGGCCGACGAATTGGCAAAGCAAGCAAGTATGAGAGACGTCGCCATCTTCGGGGCAGTAACTATCTCAAAGCAAACGATCCCAAGTTTTGAGCAAGTGAATCTGATAGCTGCAACCGAAGAAGCAACTTGGATGACTCCCATCCGAGACTACCTACAAAATGGCACACTACCCGACGGGCGTAACGAAGTCAAGAAAATCTTGAGGAAAGCGTCCCGCTACATAATACAAGGAGACATCCTCTACCGGCGCGGATTCTCTAACCCATTGTTAAGGTGTGTCGCCGGAAGGGAAGCCAAGGAAATCTTATCCAACATTCATCAAGGAAGCTGCGGAGATCACACCGGAGGGCAAACATTAGCAAAAAAGATACTCCGATACGGATATTTCTGGCCCACCTTAAGCAAGGACGCCTTAGATTTCGTCAAGAAGTGTGACAGATGCCAAAAGTTTGCTAAGATCCCTCGGCTACCAACAACCGAGATTACTCAGATGACCAGCCCTTGGCCCTTTGCAGTATGGGGAATTGACTTAATCGGTGAACTGCCAATGGGTCGAGGCGGCGCCAAATATGCTATAGTGGCAGTCGACTATTTCACCAAATGGGTGGAAGCAGAACCTCTAAATAAAGTATCTTCAGCGAAAGTTATCAACTTCTTAATCAAAAATGTTCTGTGCAGGTACGGAGTCCCACTAAAAATCATATCAGACAATGGACTCCAGTTTGACAGCGAGGAATTCGCCAACTGGTGCCAAGAACACGGAATTCACAAAAGCTTCTCATCCGTAGCATATCCCCAAGCAAACGGACAAGTCGAAGCAGTCAACAAAATTCTGAAAACTCTGATCAAAAAGAAGCTCGAAAAGTCAAAGGGCGCTTGGGTGGATGAACTCCCTACGGCACTATGGGCCTACCGCACATCTTTCAGAACATCAACAGGGCACACTCCTTTCTCTTTGGCATACGGATCGGAGGCTATGCTCCCAGTTGAAACCATTGTGCCTTCCCACCGTAGGATCCACTATAACCCAGAAGAGAACGAAGAGCTCCTCAACATGTCTTTGAATCTAGTCGAGGAGAGAAGGAATGATGCAGTCCTAAAAACAGCAGCCCACAAGCAAAAGGTGGCAGCACAATACAACTCCAAAGTCAAACATCGTACCTTACGAGAAGGGGATCTTGTCCTCAAGCGAATCTTCCCTCGCCCCGGAGCACTAGACCCAATCTGGGATGGACCATATGTAATTCATAAAGATCTCCACAACGGAGCCTATATTTTGTCAACAGTGGACGGAGAGGTGTTCCAGAGGGCATGGAACATCCAACACCTCCGTCGATACTTTTCTTAACTTGTATTGCCCATATGAAGTGAATTAACAAAGAGAATCAGTGGACGTAGGCATTTTTTTTCGTGCCGAACCACTTTAAAAAAGCCTTGTCTCTTTTTTAACTTGTTCCTTTGTATCTTGGCTGCTTGTTAACTTTATCCTTTTCTGTTGAACGAAATCCTGAGCATATAGCATTTCTATTCAAAGCACTCCACAATGCAACTTCACGTGGACAAGACCCAACAGGTACTATGCGAATCTATGCCCTCGTCAATGAGACACTTTTGCTCCGGCATCCCTCTGCTGCGGGTTAACTCATTGCTCGCGACGGCCCTTAAAGCCAACTGTAATGAGCCGATTATAAGCCACCGAGAAGGCCGACTATAGCCGAGGCAGCTCATTACGGCGTTAGGCTCGCCGGCAACTGTGAACCGATTATAAGCCCCAACATAAGGTGTGGCCAGCCAGGGGCAGTTCACAGTTGACGATCGGCACCCACGCTAGCCGGCCACAGTAAGTCGAATAATACCCATGAGTACGGGCCATAATGGCCCGGGTAGTTACTGTGCGCGATCTCGGCTCCGTTGTGTCTTAAGTGCGGCTGTGGTAAAAAAAAAAGAATTAACTCCCCGCGGAGGCGTAAGATGGGTGACAAATGTCTCCAAGACCCACAGCTAGGGAAAGTGACTACAAAACCCGTTTGCCACGAACTTAAGCACATCGAAGGCCTTCCGTGACTGGAAGTTTTACTATTTTACATATTTCAATTTTACTTAAAAACTTTCCTCCTATCCTCTATAACAAACCACAAAGTACAGGATGCAGGGTAAGAGATACCCGCCAATGGATGCAGGGATTCACAATCGGGTGGCAGAACATTCAACCGCTTTCCATGCTCGGTCATACAAGATATTCGAAACTGCCATTTACAAACCGAACATGAAAGGCGGTATTTTCTTCCTTTATGTGCAGATGCATGACTGTAATTTAATTTTTTCACACCACACGCTAACATTGCAAGTCATGAGACTATGATTTAAAACCAGAATCTGACATCAAACACAATTTAATTACGAGAATATACACAGCTATATTTCTCATACGACATGTCAAAACAGCAACAAACATTTAAGAAACGACAAAATCAGCTTAAGTTAAAAAATTACACGTCAAGAATAATGTTGATTATTACAAGTAGCAAGAATTACAACTTAGAAGTTACTCTACTATCTTAAGACTAACAGATACAACACTGCCAAGCCTACAAAAAGAATTTTCCAGGTCCAATCAGGGAGCCGGTTGCGTCGAAGACTTGTCCTTGCTCTTTTGCCCGCCTGTCCGGTCATAAAAAGGATTCATTAGTGATGAGTAACCAAGTTAACGGAAAGACTAGAAAGGAAAACTTACCAGCACCTGCTTCTTGACCATCCTGGTCGTCATCCTCTACCTGCACACCTGCCTCTTCAGCAGCAAGCAGCCGCATACCCTCCTTTACCGCCACTTTCTCCTCCTTGGTGAACTGGGCAGTGACCACATCCATACTGAAGACCGTTCCACCCTCTTTATCTGCATCAGCCTTAGCCTCCTCCAAAGCCCGAAGATAGGTCTTGGCCATGACCCTGGGATAATCATCCATCCAAGAGAGATTGCCCTGCTTCCAAGTCCGGAAATACATGTCCTGGAGCATGTCATCCATCATTCCCTCGTTCTCCTCAAACTCCCTCATCCGGGCATCGGAGGCCGACAACCTTTCGACGGCGGCATCTCTCTCCAGTCTGTATCTCGAGCAATCGGCCTGAAGGGACCTCCGCATCACCTCCATCTCTTCCCTCAACTTAGCTTGGGCAAGCTCTGCAGCCTCAAGTTTCTCGGACAATTCCTCCACCTGCTCGAGATCCGCTCTCCGAACCTCGTCCACCGTGGCAATAGCCATGTCAATCCGCTCTTTGCAAGCAGCTTCCATTTTCCGCAATTCGGCCCGACTGGCCTCTTCCATGGTTTTCCTTAATCGCCCAGTAGCAGCCTCATGCTGAGAAATCTGGATAGCCTGATCCGCAAGCTGCTTGGCCTGATCCGAAACCACCAATCGAAGTCGGATATTGGTGCTCCCAATCTCCTCTCCGGCCTTAACCAGCCGAGCATGATGCCCCATCAGCTTCTTGGTCTCCTCTGCCACCCGATCAATATTAGCTTTGGCCTCGTCTCCCATAGTGACTATACGAGTGGTGAGTAGATCGAGATCTAAGGACTTGGCTTCATCAAGTACTCGTACCATGGGGTTACGGGGGAGAAGGTGTTCACCAGTGACTTCGTCAAAAGTAATATCATGAGAGCCTGGATCCAGATCAGGATGACCCGCGAATGGATTACGGGCCAAGTCGGGACGGTCGATATGAATAACAGAAGGGTTTCCGGACGGGTGTGGAGAAGGTACAAACTCGCTACCCTCCTCAGTAATATCATGAATAGGCTGAGCCGGAGGCTGAGGACCGAGCGAAGTTTCGGATAAAGGATGACTCCTCTTCCTCTGCTGAATACCCTCTTCGATGACCCCAAGAAGAGGACGGTATCCGACTACATCCCCGGAGCGTTGGGTTGAGGGCTTCGGCTTAGCAGAAATTTTGGAAAGTTTATATTGCTCGAGCCTATGTCGAAGGTCTGAAGCTTTGGGCGTCTTGCCTGCTCCTGATATAAAGAACAAGTGTCACAATCTTACATTACTATATGATTCAAGAAACGCGGTAGATTACAAGTTAGAAAAGGAAAAGAAACACAGCTGTGGTTGTACAAACCCTGGGGAGGAGTGGGATACTGCAATAAGTCCTGGATTTCATTCCAGGACGGGAGCGGGTCATAAAATATTCCTAAGTCCCTATCATTAGTGAAGCATGCAGGGGTCAAGAGTTCACCTTGAGTCGTCAGAGCCGCCTTGGCCGGAATGGTCGGAAAAGACTCACTTGCACCAGTCCCGGCTTTGTCCGCCTTCCCGGTCTTCTCTACCAAAGCCGGATCATCATCCAACCCCTCAAAAGCTTGGCGGAGAGCATCATCCGTCCACTCTTGCATTTCGCCTACTTGCCCAGAAGACAGAGCCCTGGAACCATCACCACCCTGTCCATCGCCACCATCATCACCAAGACGCTCAACGTCACTTCCGCCCTCCGCCTCACCTCTTTCTTCCTCCGCATCTATCTCCCCCTGAGTAAGTGGACAATTGCTGGGAGAAGGACTGTCCGACCTCTTAAGCTTCTTACCTCCGACGGCTGGAGGTTTCGTGAATGGTTTTCTCTTTCCACCCTCTGCCGCAACGCCTCCCTTAGCCTGAGCAGCCGCCCTCTCTTCCGCCGTTTCCCTCAGCTTAACTACAGACTGCTGCGGAAGGATCAAGTTATATTCCAAAAGAATCGCATTTCTAATCAAGAAGGCAGATGATCTGTATTTCCCAAGAATGGCTTCTATCTCCGCCGCCGTCTGTACCAAGCGGTCAGTCTCCACAACCGGAAAGCCACCTGTCGCTAGCAAAAATGAGAAAGTATGAGAAGAAGCATCGCAATCGGAATAAAAGTTATAAGTAAAAGCATCAACTTACATCCAGAGGTAAAGCGCCGGATGGAGACGGAGTCGTCCCTAACAAAGAACCACTCTTTCTTGAACATGCTGAATTTAGAGTACAGGTCCAGGACCGGCTTGAAGGTCACAGCAGACTCCAAGCTAATATATGGGGACCCCTTCTTATAGCCCCTTAAGTTATACAAGTACCGGATCTCCCGGTTGGATGGAGCGCGACCATACTTCCTCCGAAAAATAACAAAAAGGCTCACCAGTATGGCATAAGAGTTGGGCTGAAGCTGGAACGGGGCCACCTTCAGGTACGTGAGGAAGCTGACTACCCAAGCATTGAGAGGCGGGATAGCGCCACACATGCAATGGTACCTACTATAAGCAAAGTATCCTTCGGGAGGACTGTATGGCATGACTCCTGGGCCCGGCAGCAGCATGAGGGCTCTATCGATCCCAAAGGAACGAGATATTACATCAAGTTGCTCCTCTTTGAGAGAGCTAGGAAAGCAGTCAGGCGGGGAATCCAGCAGCTCCTGGGGACCATATCCATCCACTAATGACCTTGGGGCGGGCCCATGACGCTCCGATCCTGGTTGAGCTGGGGGCACGGCCGAGGACTCTCCTTCGCCCCCAGACTTCTTCTTATCTGACCTGGTTTCAACTTTTCGAGACATTTATCTGCAAACATGGGAAAGGTATATCGTTAGAACACACAAGCATTGCAGTATGGGATTTTACATGTAAATTCAAAATGAAAAAGTCATATTCAATCAGCATACGAATGCACGTTCATTCGGCATTCAATCATCATCAACAAGTAACAGGTTCATTCGGCAAGAGGAATAATACCTGATTCGGCTAAAAATCTGATTCGACTAAGGACTTGGTTCGGCTAAACTCTCACTTGATTCGGCAAAGGACTTGATTCGGCTAAACTCTCACTTGATTCGGCAAAGGACTTGATTCGGCTAAACTCTCACTTGATTCGGCAAAGGACTTGGTTCGGCTAAACTCTCACTTGATTCGGCTAGAGGCTCGATTCGGCAGATAGAAAAAACGGAGGTCCTAGTCCCCTACTTATAAGCGAAAGCAGAATACCGGATCAGATGATTCGGTAGTGGGAACCGGATGAAGATGGTAAAATAGGATTGTCGAAAACCAAAGCAGGACATGCACACGCACACGCCCTACTTTGGGGGGCAAGTGTTGTATATGATTTTGACCGAACCAGCCACATCCGGATCCAGACTGATCCAATTCGACACCGGACCAAACCAAGACCGATCCAATTCGACACCGGACCAAACCAAGACCGAACCAATTCGACACCGGACCAAACCAAGACCGAACCAATTCGACACCGGACCAGGCTACGCTCCCAATACCGGACGAAGCTCAACCGGACCAACTCCATACTTCACCGAACCAAATACAACCGGACCAAAACCCCTCCACCTATCACCGAACCAAGAGGATGCCGAACCAGACTGCCAGGCCAGATCACTTCAGCCCAGGCCCACCAGCAGCTGAATATATCCAAGACCCCTGCCCCCAACCTCACTCTATAAATAGAGAGGCAGGGGTACAACAATGGGGGACAAGTTTGAGAGCTCAAGCACGGAAGGAACTTTCAAACAACTTTCTTTTACTTGTATTAAAGCTTTGTACTTGTAATCAAAGGAAGAGAAGAGAAATAACATATAAAGTGGACGTAGGCACATTCTGGCTGAACCACTATAAATTTGCGTGTCTTTTTACAGTTTAGCCCCTGCTTTTCATATATTTGCGTAAATTACTCAAATCGCTAAGAACAACATAAGATCCACTAAATCATATAAACTTTGAGGTGTTTGTCCATTTTACGTCCAAACATTACCGTTTATCCATTTATTCCTTGTGATTGCGAGGACGCAATTTCTTTAAGGAGGGATGTCTGTAACAACCCAGTATTTTGCATCAATCGATTTTCGATATTAGACGTTTATAATTGCGATTGAAATTTAAAAATCAATTTGAAGTTCTTTTGAAAATTTTGTTAAAATAGTTTGGGCTTTGAAACTTGTTTCGGCCCATGCTTTATCCTTTTGCCGTGATAAATAAAAATCACCGTTTCCTTTACCTTTTCATTCGTTCAACCCTAAGCCCCAAAAATCATTCGAATAAAAATGGCGACGATTTCCTCTTCGTTTTCTCGATCAGATTAGGGCTTGGCCTCGTTCGTTCTTTCGATGCTTGCTAGGGCTTTCGTTCCTCTTGCGCTCTGATCTGTGGGCTTTGTATATCGAAGCACGTGATTGTTTCGATCGATTGTTGGATGTTTCTGATGTTGCCTGGTTCGATCGATTTCGAGATGAATTCTTTGTTGACTACTTCGACGAGTTCGATGCTTGCTTCTGGAGTCGATCTCCATAAATTTCCGTTCGTCTTCGCTTCGGTGAAAGGTGAGTAATTCCCCTTACTCACATCTACTTCGACTTGGTTGAATCCGTTGCTTATTTTGTTTCCGTGGTTTTTCGACTTCGACATTGAATTCTCAGTTGCTTTTGGTTCCACTTGATATTGTGATAATGGGTTTCACTGTTTGGATTGATTTGAGGTCCTTGATTTTTGTTTGTCTGAATTCCTTTACTAGATGATTTCTGATTTTGCTCGAATTCGTACAGTAACGCAAATGAAGTCCAGGCCTTTTTCAGTGTAATGTATATGTTTCTTTGCAGTCATGGTGTAAGTTGCATTTAAATAAAATAGTTTAGGTCACTTTGATTTTTGTTCAAGTGCATTTTAATGTAGATACGTGCAAAACCTGGTCATTTCACAAGTCTTCATTTCATACAAAAATGTGGGAAAATTTAAGTCAGTGAACATATTAATTTAGCCTTGCTTGCTTATGTTCATGTTGAGTATACAGGCCACGTTTTGCCATGCCAAGTTTTCATGCGTTCAAGTGAGTGTTACACTCACATTTCTAATTTAAAAAAAAAACTGTGTTGCCTATTTTATTTTGGTGCTTTCCTGTTGTCAATTTGAGTTGCACAAAGAACTAAGTCCAGGCACATAAATGTACAGTTTGAAAACCTTTATTTTATAGTGTACGTGCCTGCATTTCTTCATTAGCGTGCGTGCATTATCTTTGAAAACCATATCCTTGATTATGTGCATGTATAATTGTTGCCCAAGATTTTGTATGCCGTGCATATATACTTGGTTGCCCATTTATATATTAGTGGATTAAGTTGCAGGCATATAAACAAGCTTTAGGTCACTGTTTTCATAGGTTACCCACTCGATCACAAACCTTGCATGGTTTACCTACTCGATCCTTACATGGTTTCAGTCGCTAATTTGCAAATTTTGTGTTGAACTAATGTTGTTCCGACTTGTTCATATTTATATATATTGTGTAGTTATGTTGTAGTTGCATGTTTGATCTTTGATCCCTGACTTCTTGCATCCCTGACCTGTGACTTCTCGTGTGTTCACCCTTGACCTGTTTTGCTTCACTACATAGCATATTCTCTTTTGTATATAGTTTGTACAGTCATGCTGCTTCATGTGTATCTCACTTCACTGTGTACAGGCATAATTTTTAATATTAGTTGCAGCCTGCCCTTGTCTTTGTACCTGCTGCACTTGCTTGATCAGTTCCATTCATCCTCGTTTATTTTTGTTGTTAATCGCCGTTTTCGGCAATTCCATTCTTTTCTAAATCATCTTCATTTAGAAATCTTTTCATCTATCTCTGTTGATGTATTAAATCTGCTGATTTATTGTTTAACACTGTTTAGTGTTAAAATTTTCGTTATCCGATTTCTTTGTTAAAAGAGTCGGATAGACGGAGAATTTCTGTGACTTTCGTCTATTTGAAATTTGATTGTTATTGCTTCTGTGCATTAATAACTGAGTTTGAATTAGACTGACCCGTGTATTATTTTCTTTTGAATTTAATACTCGGGTCAGACCGAGTATTTACAGGTTGTAGATTTTTAGCTTTGGGTTGCTGCTAGAGCTATGAAGACTTTTTATATCATTTGAAGTGGTCTTCGTCTTGTTGTAGTAGTCAGTGTGTCTGTTTTAAGATGATAATGTATTCATGTATATTAGTCGAT
Organism: Allium fistulosum; assembly: GCA_030737815.1. Taxonomy (NCBI): domain Eukaryota; kingdom Viridiplantae; phylum Streptophyta; class Magnoliopsida; order Asparagales; family Amaryllidaceae; genus Allium; species Allium fistulosum. The sequence continues at coordinate 777,765,921 of CM060905.1, read as the reverse complement.
AATGTACTTGTATATATAACTTCTTGAGTCGACAGTTGTAGTTGTATCATTTGTATTGTGTCAAATGTATGGTAACTGACATCAGTTATTATATATATGAGACTTTTCGTTCCATCTGTATTCCGCATTTATGTTATCTGTGTTATTTTTATATCTATTGTCCTAAAATATTATAGCCACTGTGTAGTAGCTTTGAGTTTGTATCGGTATGTCGGATTTCCTCCTGTAATAAAAATGCATGTTATTCTATCTGACATATCGGTGCTCGCACAAAGCAATTACATAGATGGTCGCTCCTCAACAGCCTTATTCTCCGTGCTAGTTGACAGCACTACACCGTAGTGTTCTTGGCTAGCGTGGGTATAGAGGTGGGGCGTCACAGTATCTCATGGCATTGAAATCTAGATTGTAATATCGACATTATATTTGAAAAGAAATATGCATAAGAAATTGTGTGGGACTGGATGTAGGGTAAGTCCGAACCAATGTAAAATTCTGGCGTGTTCTTTCCTTTACTACTTTTATTTACTATTTGCATCCGTGTCTGGTTCTGTGATTGTCACTGTGTTTTTGAAATTGCATCCGTTTGTATTTAATTTGAAAAGATTTCAAAAAGATTCATAAAGTTAATTAAACACTATTCACCCCCCTCTAGTGTTAATTCTACCTTAAGATCTGTAATCCACATTTCCTACATTTGGTATCAGAGCACTAGTTTACAAAGTTATCATAATCTGAATTTTGAAAAAGTTTAAAACGGCAATTTTTGGAGATTCTGTTAACACCAGTTCAAAACTGTCCAAATCATCATTGTCTCATAAGTCGGCATATTATAGAAAATCAAGTTATCTACCGAATTGGTGTATTGTGCAGGAACGGATGTGTTATATGGCTTTTGAAGAATCGACACTCAATTGACAAATGGTGCAAATCAAGAAAAACAAATGGATACTTGATAGTGGATGTTCAAGACACATGAATGGTAATCCAGAGATACTGAATGACATAATTTATAAAGATGGAGGAATGGTCAACTTTGGAGACAATTCAAAAGGATATGTGATTGGCATCGACAATGTTGGTAACTCTAAAACTCCTACTACTTCTGATGTTCTGTTAGTTAGGAATCTAAAATACAACTTACTTAGCATAAGTCAATTATGTGACAAGGGCTACAAAATTAATTTTGATAAGGATAAGTGTCACATCGAAGATAATAAATCAAACATTATCTTTGAAGGAATTAGGAAGAAAAACATTTATATTCTTAGTATGAAAATCTCAAATGATAACCTATGTCTTTTGGCTAATACAAGTGACCCTTGGATTTGGCATAAAAGATTTTGGGCATTTGAATTTCAAACTCTTATAGAGACTTTCAAAACTTGATCTAGTGAGAGGTCTCCCTAAAATGGATTTTAAAGTAGATAGTATATGTGATGCTTGTCAATTAGGAAAACTTAGAAAGAGTTCATTTAAATTGAAAGATAAGATTTCAACTTCAAAACCTCTTGAGTTACTCCATTTAGATTTGTTTGGTCCATCTCAAATTCAGTCATTAAATCACAGTAGATATGTTTTTGTAATTGTAGATGATTATTCTAGATTTACATGGACAATTTTTTTGAAATATAAAAGTGATGCTTTTAATTTATTTAAAACTTTGCAAAAGGAATTCAAACTTAACTTTCTTTAAAAATCAAAACTATTCGTAGTGATCACGGTGGAGAATTTGAAAATGAAAATTTTGAGAATTTCTGTAATAAAAAAGGAATAACTCATAATTTTTCCTTTCCAAGAACTCTACAATAAAATGGAGTGGTAAAGCGTAAAAATAGGACGATTCAAGAGTGTGCAAGAACTATGCTTTCAGATAGTAAATTACCAAGAAATATTTGGGCTAAACCAGTCGCTACAGCTTATTACATTTTGAATAGGATTTTAATTAGACCTCTAACCAATAAAACACCATATGAACTTCTTTTCAATAAGAAACCAAAGGTATCTTATTTTAAATTTTTTGGAAGTAAATGCTTTATTCTAAATACAAAGGACAATTTGGATAAATTTGATCCTAAATTTGACAAAAGAATCTTTATCGGATATTCTAATAGAAGTAAAGCATACAGAGTTTTCAATTTAAAAACTAACACCATTGAAGAAACAATACATGTATCTTTTGATGAAAATTTCAAATATTTTGTTCAAATAAATGATGAAGATGATTTTGTTACTTTTAATAATGAATCAAATGAAACAAACTGTGAAACTGTTCATCTTAATAAAAGGATCAGGCTTTTAAAAGATCATCCTATAGAAAATATACTAGAAAATATTGAATCTTTTGTTAGAACTAGAAATCACTAAACAAGATGAGTAATGTAGCTTATATATCAACTATAGAACCCAAAAATCCAAAGGGTGCATCATCTAATGATTCATGGATTCTTGCTATGCAAGAAGAACTGAATCAATTCACAAGAAATGATGTATGGAAACTTGTTCCTAGACATGAGGACAAAACTATAATAGGAACTAAATGGGTTTATAAAAATAAAATGAATGAACAAGGTGAGGTCGTTACAAATAAAGCCCGGTTAGTCGCACAAGGTTATTGTCAAGAAGAAGGAATAGACTATGATGAAACCTTTGCATCCATAGCAAGATAGAAGCCATTAGAATTCTACTTTCTTTCGCAAACCACAATAATTTCAAATTATTTCAAATGGATGTCAAAAGTGCCTTTTAAAATGGTTTTGTTAAAGAGGATGTTTATGTTGAACAACCTCCACTTTTTGAAGAAGAAAAGTTTCCAAATCATGTTTACAAATTAAAGAAAGCTTTATATGGTCTGGAACAAGCTCCTAGAGCCTGGTATGATAGACTAAGATCTTACCTATTACAATCAAATTTTGAAATTGGTAAAGTAGATAATACTATTTTTATTAAAAGAAACGAAAATGATATCCAATTAGTATAGATTTATGTAGATGATATAAGTTTTGGATCAACAAAGAATGAAATGAACAGAGAGTTTTCTGAAATAATGACAAAAGAGTTTGAGATGAGTCATATGAGTGAACTTACTTTCTTTTTAGGATTGCAAATAAAACAATTAGATAGTTGTATTTTGATTAGTCAAGAAAAGTATGCTAGGGATCTAGTTAGTAAGTTTGGTATAACCACTGCGAGTGGAAAACCCACTCCTATGGTAACCAATGAAACCTTAAATAAAGAAGACATGTCAAAAGATGTTGATTAAAAACTATATAGGGGAATGATTGGATCGCTACTCTATAGAACTGCGAGTAGGCCTGATATCACGCATAGTGTCTGTGTCTGTGCAAGGTACCAATCGCAACCCAAAGAAACCCATTTAAAAGTCGTTAAACGTATTCTAAGATATGTTAAACACACTTTAGATTATGGCCTATTTCACCCTAATAATGATTCATTTGATTTAATATCATATTGTGATGCTGACTATGCTGGTTGTAAATCAAACTTAAAAAGTACAAGTGGAACTTGTCACTTTTTAGGATATTCTCTAGTTTCCTAGTTTAGTAAAAAGCAAAATACTGTCTCACTATCAACAACTGAAGCAGAATATATCTCTGCTACTTTGGCTTGTTCTCAAGTTATCTATATGCAATAGACCCTAAATGATTTTGGATTAAATATTTTAAAATCACCAATTTATTATGACAATACAAGTGCAATAAATCTATCCAAAAATCCTACTCATCATGCCAGAACAAAACATATTAATATCAGACATCATTTTCTCAAAGGTAATATAAGTAAAGAGATTATTTCTCTTGAATTTATCAACACTGAGAATCAAATAGATGATATTCTGACCAAACCCTTGAATCAATCAACCTTTATTAAATTAAGAAGAGAACTAGGTATTTGTTCTATGACTGAGATATAGAATATATATAGTAACATATATACTTAAATAAATAAATAAAAACAAAATTGTCAAAATTTTCATAGGGATGTCGACATGCCCCTACCCCCCATGTCGACATACAACGGTAAAATTTGAAATTTTGATTTTGCCTATAAAATCAGTTTGGTGGTTATAAAATCACAACATTTCGAATTTTTCTGTCTTCTTACTTCATTTCCTCTGTAATAAACTTCTGAAAATATAAAATAATGGCATTCTCTTCTAAATCAAACCAAAATGCAACCTTTTCCTTCCCTTCTCCTAATTCTGGTCCATTTCAACAAACTACATTGGCTTGAGAAATGAAGATCGAGGAAATCATAAAGGATTCTCTGTAAATGTTGACTAAATTACAAGTTACTCAAATAAGGATGGCAAAGGAACAAGAGAAACATGGCAAGATTCTTAGAAATTTGCAAAAATTTCTAATGGATAATCATGCAGATCCTATTAAGATTGAAGATGATTCCTCTAACATACGAATTCATAATCCATTAAAGGACGACGAAGAAGAAGAAGAAGAGGAAGAAGCACAAATGGACGAAGACGATAAAGTTATTTGCGTTGGAGAAGTCTATTTTGACAAAAATGGTAATTTGATCGAAAAACATGGAAACTTTTGTCTCCATTACCCCAATTGTTCGATTCATAAGTCACCAATTGTCAAGGACTCTTGTTAGATTGTTATTATATTAATGTTTTTATATTCTGTGTACTTGTATATATTTGTGTCTATGTTTCATATATATGTGTAATGTAAGATTATATATAATAAAATTATTATTATACTTCGTTATTAGCATTTAGTTCCATAGTATTAGTTTAAGGGAGAGTTATGTAGTTTCGGCTTAGTTTTTGTCGATGAAAAAGAGGGAGAATTATAAAATAGGTTAGATAAGCTTAGATTAAGGGGGAGTTGTTGGAATAAGGGGGAGTTGTAGTATATTTTATAAACAAAGGTTGTCATCATCAAGAAGGGGGAGATTGTTAGTTCCTGAGATGATGGTTTTGATGACAACAACCTTAGGACTTGTTATAAAATATAAATACTAATATTCTTGTCTAGATATATATGTATATGCAGGATATATATATATGCAGGTACTGAGAATAAAGACTGTACAATATAAAGATTCAAGATTGAGTATAGAGATTCAAGCCCGACGAATTCAAGATTGAAGAAATCAAGACTGAAGACTCATGAGTATCAGGAGTTCAAGAGTTCAAGATATCAAGGTAAGTAATAGAGTCTTGATTTATGTTAAAATTTCATAATAGCACTAAAATCTTTATTCGGATTTTAATTGTGGAATGGAATCTGCCTTCTAGCTTTAATAGTGGGATGGAACCCTTGACCACTTTAGTGGGATGGAACCCATGACCTTCTCTAGTGGAATGGAATCCACGAAATTTTCAAAATGATTTTTTTTCAAAACTATCTTTTTAAAGTCATCTCAATTAATTTAAATATTTTATCCTTAATTCAAAAACTATTTTTAATCATATTAATTTCAAAATCATCTCTTATTTTTTAAACTATTTCTTAATTTTAATATTTTAGCTTTAATATATTTTAAAGAAATCTATACTTAGTTTTTAATATTACTTTTATATTATAGATTATATATTTTAAGATTACTTTCTAAAACTCTTTTATAAATTTAAACTATATTCAAAATGATTTACAAAGTTTAGAAATTGTTTTGACAAGTTTTAGAATAGAAACCATTTTAAAGCAAAATCTATTTTCAAAATAAACATAGGCATGTCGACATTTCTCACCCCCCCATGTCGACATGGTAGCCGTAGAATTTAAAATTCAAATTTTCAAATGAAGTGTCTATTCGTCATAACCTTTCGCGAATAGACATGACCGTTGTTCTCCTATAAATACCAGTTGTTTTCAACGAATTTTAAGTTAGTTTTTCTTCATTTCTTCACTCCTTCTCCAGTCAAATATTCTCTTATATTTCAAATGCTTTAACAAAACTCTACCAAAATTCTAAGTGAATCTAACTCGATCATCTCTAGTTTGATTCTCTGCCACTTTCTCTCAAAGATCTCAGTGCTATTTTGAGTTATAGGATCATTTGTAATCAAAGAAGTGTATCGAGTCTCTCTCTATCAAAGTGTAATTGGAAACGGTGTGATTGTGGCTCGTAAATCAATTGGGTGTGATTGTAGCCTGTAAATCAATTAGGTGATCTTGTAGCCTGGTTAAATCAAGAGAGTTTGCCCTAGACTCGGGAGACAAGAGGGTGTATCTCGTGGCCTCAAAATCAAGGTTGTAATATCGACATTATATTTGAAAAGAAATCTGCATAAGAAATTGTGTTGGACTGGATGTAGGGTAACTCCGAACCAGTATAAAATTCTATTGTTTTCTTTCCTTTACTGCTTTTATTTACTATTTTCAACTATGTCTAGTTCTGTGATTGTCTTTGTGTTTGTGAAATTGCATCTTTAAGTATTTAATTTGAAAAGATTTGAAAAAGATTCATAAAACTAATTAAACATTATTCACCCACCTCTAGAGTTAATTCTGCCTTAGGATCCATAATCCGCATTTCCTACATGGATTACCCATCCCCATTCATTCTGACTATCTGTTTCAATTATAGATTCTAGGATTACTATTAACCTGTTAAATGATTAAGAACTATCTATCCAATTACTTAGTTTTCATGGGATCACTAAGAACCTATTGGTAACTCCAATATCTTATTTCTTATCCTAGTTTTCATGGGCAAATTAGGAACCTATTGGCTGACTGCTAATATCTTAATCTGGATATAGTTTTCACAGGCAAACTACAAACCTATTGGCCCCTGCCAGTATCAAATCATAGTTTTCATAGGCTGACTATGAACCTATTGGCCCCTACCAATATCATACAGTTTTCATGGGCCTACTGTAAACCTATTGGCCCCAGCCAATATCTTTAATTAAAATTTTAACATCTATTAAGTTATATTCACTACTGGATCAACCTAATTGGTTATCCTGCCTTTTCCCAAAAATACAGTTATGGGTTAATAAAAATGTGAATAACATTTCAAAATCTTTATTTATGCCATGGTTATTACTTTAAATTGAGATTGGGTTTGTGTTTCGAAACCATAAAACATCTCTTTCGAAACCTCTGGATAGCCTCCTTCGAAAGCAAAGACCTCTTTTCAAAACATTGTATACATACCTATCGAAGCTCTTAGTAAATACTCTCTTTCGAAACCTGTTTTACCTTTCGATGGTATCAAATCACCTTTATAAAATATAGAGCTTCAAAACAAATAAAAGTACCCCTTTCGAAAGCATTGGGTTTACTCTTTAAAAACATCATTTGGGTCAAAATGGTTATATACGAAAGTATCTCTTTCGAAACCAACAAAACTTTGTTTAGGGAAAAATTGATGGTGTCGGAACCATCTTAGTCGAAAGCAAAACCTTTAAAACAAAATTTTGAAGGACACAGTCGAAACCCCTTCTGACTCCATCACCTTCGAACCCCTCAACCCTTTCGAAATCAATTGGGAAAAAGGTTTAAGTAAGGAGTAACCCCTTCGACAACATAGATGACTTCAATGTAGTCGAAAGGGGGATTAGTGGCTTGGCTTCAATTGGGACGAAACCTACCCATTCGAAAGCGATTATTTAAAGGAAAAAGGTACTCTTTCGAAAGCAAACACTTTAAAACAACATGGCAACCTTCTTCGAAAGCTAATTATAAAACCTTTTCGAAAGCATAGCTTTCGATTGTGTCAAAAGTTTTAGGTAAAACTAGGCAAGACTTTAACTTTTGAAAACAAAGCAGGGTTTCGACCCCATCGGAAGCTACCCCTTTCGACACCATGGCTTCCGCCTTCCTTCCAATCCACTGCATACCATCTAAGTGATATCATGTTTATTGGTTTCGATTATAGTGGTTTCGACAGTGTTGGTTTTGACTGAGATGAGGCGGAGTCAATGGAATCGGAAGGTACTTACTAACAGAGGTGAAACACTCTTTTCTGGTTTAAAGGTTGGATTATAGCAACTTTTAGTAATTTTTTTTAACAACTTGCCTATTTGTAAAACACTGATTGGCCGTCATAAACCTTTTCAAATACTTTACCTTTTTAAAACCACCGCATTTATTCATATCCAAATTAAAGAATTTAAACGTTAAAAACTTTCCATATAACCAAAAACAACATTTTGCAGAAAAGCCCTTCCTTTAAAATAATTTATTTCCCCAAAATAAATCAACTAGGAAAAATCCCCAAAAATCACAGAAAATCGATTATATCATGTAATCAAACATATTAAAATTTTAGACCCAATTTCTTCTTGAAATTCTTGAAATAAATTTTAAACCCAATTATATCATATCTTTCATCAAAAATTCCTAATAAAATTTCCCTAGCTTGGAAAATTCTAAAAATTAGAACCCATCACCAAAATCATGTTTTACTTACATAAAAAATTTCCATGGCAATCTGAAATCATAAATTCTCGTTTTTATACTAAAACCGTACAAATTCATATGCTTATGAATTAAAACAAATCACCATAATAAAACTCAAGCATATCATCATCCAATTTATCAAAAAAACGAATTTAAATCATAAATTCAAAACCATATAATCATAGAATAAAAATAAGGATGGTAGAAGATTGTTATTCACCTTAAACTTGATAAGGAATTTGAGATTTGTTGTTGATAAATCCTCCTTAGCTTTTGATCCTTAGCTTTAGGTTAAGATTCCTTCCTTTCTTCCTTGGTAATGGCTAGCTTTAGTTTAGGTTTTAGATTTGTATTTGTGACCGTGAGAAATGAGAAGTGAATGGATAAAAATGAGAAGTTATAGCCGTGTGTAATAAATTGGCTAATTTACTAATATGCCCATGTGTAGATTAATTAACTTTTAAACCAATTTAAAGCCCATTTACTTTGTTAATAAGCATAGAAGTTATTCAAATCTCAATCTCCTTATCATCATTATTCTATTTAATTTACCTAATTAAATCTTTTGAATAATGTTATAAAAATTTAGGGATGTTACATTGATATACATATCTTTTGGGTTAGAATGGAAAAGGAGTCAGTCCAAAATACTTACTGTAGGCTTAAAACAAACGTATAGGAATATCGCCAACATATTCTATAAAATAGGTAATTGGAATAAGGATAGTATGTACAACCTAATCTGAAAATTTGAATTCAGTCCTAAATACTTATTGTTGTGGAATGTTTGTTTATTCCTAATTTATAATTGGGTTGTAAATTAGGTTGCCCTAGTTGACTTGGAATGTGAATCTCTATATTTTAAATTATTTGGTGTGGGGTATAATTTAATTATATCTATTTGCATGTAATTTCCACAAATTACCCAATTTCTAAAATATGTATAAAAGTGCATCGTTTGAATTAACAAGGAATATACTAAAAAGGAAAGATATGTGTGTAGTATGGATATTTTCTCTGTAATTTACACCGTCTATTTCAATAAAAGAAGAGAAATAACTCCTTGTAATTTCAAACGGAGCAAAAGTTTTATTTTTGGGTAATTTATGGAAAGTTATAAAGGTAATCCTTTTTGAAAGGATAACTCTGACAAATTAAAATGTGGAAAGGAAAATTCTTGTTTTGAAATTAATAATTAGAAAATAAGAATATATACACATAAAAATGTTCATATCGATTAAAAATAAAAACATATATATAGCATAATTTACGACAATATTTGTATTAGTTATTATAGATTTATAGCGTATTAAATTATAGGACTAAAACGGAAAGAATAGGAATTCCAAAATTTATGGCCATTAACTACAAATGTAATAGGCAATAAATTTTTAATTTATATAGAGTTAAAGGAATTATATAGAAACTGATTAAAGAATTTAATATGACATTTATGAGGAAATTAAATAGGCAAAATAAGTGGGTTTTGAAACGAGTAAATAAATATCATTAGAGATTATCCAATTTTGACATTAATTACTAATAATTACGAAGAATGGACATTTATTAGACAAAGAAGGAAAATAGAAAACCAAAGTCTAAGTGTATAAAATAGGAATAATTACTTAGGGAACAAGTAAGTATTAATATTATTAAATACACATAAAAGACAATATAATTTTCATATTAGCAAATTATATAGCTTTAATTATATGTTTAGAATGAGCATGAATTAGTAGGCCTAGCCAAACACTTAGGCTATGGGTGATAGTTTTGGTTTAGTGGGTTGGGATGTGAGGTCAGTATAGTTACACAACAGAAATCTACCCTTCACCTAGAGGCTACCAGCAGTTGTGTGTACTTTCTACTGATATGAGGCCTCTCCAACCGTAGGACCTGTGGGGAAGGGATATGCATTGTAGATAGGTATGGGAAAATATACTAAGGGTTTGCCTTAGATTCAAAGTATTAAATGGCCCAATATTTTTAAGGAAATAAAGTCTACTTCATTTCTAATAAAAGGTATTAAGTAACCGAAAGAGGCATTTTCCTTGACTTACGTAGGTTAGTCTAAATGGGATGTCAGCTGTGGAAGGTTAACCGGCTGTCACAGTAGTTTGTACCGGTATTTAGTAGTAGGTCTGGCATATAGGCTATGACCACCAGTGATCCCGAGCGAGCGGGAGCAAAGACTTGGGTTATGCCATGACGGAATTCGTTTCCTACTAGTGTAGAATCCGTATGAGAGGTGCATAGACCTCAAAGTAGATGTTAGACAAAAATTAGTTTATTGGAGGTGGGCTAGTTAACCCTTAGACGAGTCTTTGAGATGCATTAGTAGTACAACAATTAAATTGTAAATTATAAAGCTATATATAGGGGTCATAAGTCACTATAGCTAGAACCGATTGATTAGCATTTACGTTGTAGAGGGCCTGCTTCGGGATTGAGGTATTAAATGGTCATTGGATCTGTCGCCTCTCTATTAAAGAAGTATTAAGTGGCCAAAGTTTAGGTAGTGAACATTTATGGATATACCTCGAAGAAGGTTAGGTTAGGCTTATCATACGTGCACATAAGATTAAACAGATTAATAGTAATAAATAAACATAACTCCTAAATGGAAATCAATTGTCATAAATTAATGGTATGGGTAAAGTATGTAATTTTCCAATCATTGAGACATTGTTCTAACCCCCTTCTCATAACAACACATAAGATAGATTTAGAAGGACTAGATATTGGAGCAAAACGGGAAATGCAAATAATGAAGTCTTCTTATTCATGCTCAACATGGACAAGGCAATTAAATATCCAATGAATGATATTCCAAGGTAGTAGCCTTAGTCTACGTATGTTATATTATATTTTTCAATTCCATCGTGAGTTTATATTGATCGCAATCTGATATACTTGTGTTTATTATAGATTACCAAAAACCAATGATCCGTATTCTAATGGATTTGGGTTTTGATTTAGTCAAAATTCAGGCTCATTATGGTGTAGGTTTTTGCATTTGTTATCAGAACTTAGGTTAGTCGATTATAGGAATTAGGATACATTAAGCGAACGTATTTGTATTTTTACATATAATTATATATATTTTATACGCCAAGCTCTATAAATTACAACTATAGAAGTAGTTGCGGCCATATTTTGAAAGGATGGACGTGGTAACTATGAGTTGGAATAATAAATAGAGTTAAATTTACAATCCAACCACGATTACCCCTACAGGGCGGAGGTCGTGTGGTAAGGAGTGGACTAAGAAGAACATGAGCACAACATATAAAAGAATCCCGGAGGCTGGATGGTACTTGACTCCTTTGTTAGGCGTAGGCTGCCTTATGATTGTGAATTTTAATGGATTGTCGATTAAAGATGCATGTTTCATCCAGACAAAAGCAAAGTAAGAAACTATATGTTGCAAGTATTGGAATTAAGGTATAATTGGGGTGGAGAAAGTACTCGAAAGAAGGTGCACATTAATCACCACTAAAAAATAGCCTGATTTTTGACAAAGGAGTAGGAAGAAGGAAGTCCAGAGGAAAGGACGATTTAAGTCCATTTCCATGTCCAATCCTATGTGAAAGAATTTGACAAGAAGATTTCTTTGAAAATTCCTTGAAATGTTCTGAATGAGTTTTTCAAAGGATTTATTGGGAAGTTATTGTTTTGAAAAAGCAAGGAAATTGGAAATTCATAATTTGAAAATTTGTTGAGTCAAAAGTTTTTGATTTAAAATATTTTTAGTAAAAATGGTTTTTCATTTGTGAAATTCTTAGTTTAAAATTGGTTGAGTCATAAAGTTTTCGATTTAGATATTTTTGATAAAGGGATTTTTCGTTTTTGAAATAAATGAAAAATAGAATGTAGGTTAGGCTCGATGATTTTTTCTATTTTATAAATTTTGAAATCCCTTTTAAAAATTCTTTCTAAATGGGAGATAAATGGAAATGGTACTTGATAAGAATGGGGTAAAAAGAATAGAAGGGTAAGAACGCCCGATAGCTTAGATAGAAATAGCATTAGGAATTTATATATAAAAATAGGATTAGTAATCTAAGTAGAAATAATACTGGAGAAATCAAAAGAAATAGGATAGAAAGAATGGATAAAGATATGTAGGAATTGCGTATATATTTTAGACAGATGCTTAGATATATGTAGCAATTGCACGTATTTTTAAAAGTCTCCCACTTTTTCTATTAAAATATCCACCAAAGGCGGAAGCAGAAATTGTATGAGTAGTAAGAAAATAATAGGATGAATCCTACTTTTAAAGGAAGTAAATCTCTATTGTAGAAAATTCTTAAAAAGGTAAAGTTGGTTGGAAAAGGAAAATTTTTCATGGCTCCTTTTTGGAGACCAAGAAAATTTTGAATTTGATAAAAAGGTTTCTAAGTTTATATTTTTAAAGATAAAATTTTGGATTAGGTACTTTATGATTATGAAGTTTTAATTTAATAAAGAATGATGAAACCTAAACCAAATTTTAATATGGAGTAGACAAGGATCACAACCTAGATAATATAGGGTAAAAGTTTTAGGCTATGAATAAAATAACTACGAATGCTCATAGGGTAGCAACAAGGAATCCCCGTTGAATATAAGGAATGTTGGTACGGACCTTGGAGAATTTTATTAGAGATATATGGAAGACATGAGAAGAACCCTCAAAGGAATGGCCAATGATATTAAAGTACACTTCTACGAGTCCTAGGGTATACTCACATGAAAGATCAAGGATAAAAAAGAAAACACCAAAGTTTGAGGATACTATCAAGAGATTTGATTTAGAGAAGATAGTAATATGGTTGGAGAAGAGAGTAATAAGATGGAAAACAAACGTAAAGGGTGTTGATTGACTCAAGTTTGAAGAAGGCGAGATATGTGGTAGGAAAATTATTCTACCAAGCTAATTTTCCTAAGAGTTATTCTAAATGAGCATAGTTTATATTTCTTACTACTTTAGTATAGGAATACACAATTTATCTCATAGTCGGGTATAATAATTGAAGTAATGGATAGACTATATTTATTAAAAGTCAAGGAGGTAAGTCAAGTCATAGTTGAATAGCATACTAAAAATGCCCATCTTAATTTAGTAAGGAGTGTTAGGGCCACAACATCGTTAACTCCAGTTGATAATGAATGGCAGCTTTCAACAAAATTTTCTCTTAGGGTTTTTGGGTTGTAATCGCTGGTTATCTCCCTCGGGTTATTGGAAAAGCATATGATATGATATGAGATTGTTCCTGTTTTATAACTTCGTTGGTTTTATGGATAGGATTGGATTGCTATATGTGTGTATGTGTGTGTGTGTATATATATAGAAACGATGTAAATAAGGAGATCTCATAAGGAGTCTTAACTAGCGATAAAATGCAGGTAAGATTGGAAGTTTATAAAACAAATTAAGAAACTAAGTTAGCAACTTGAAATTATTGATGCTTTAATCCCAAAATTTTAGAATTTTGGAAAAAATAAATTTTAGCAAACGAAGGACAAGGGAAGGTTGTTGCGAAATCATGGGTTATTATCTTTATGCCTTAAAAGCTTAAATTTATAAATACGTTGGGAGGTAGCTTGTTGTTTTAAAATAAAAGAAAAGGTTCTCCAAATCTTAGATTAACTGGACAATATTATGGTCAATCAAATGCACTAACTCGTTAACTGAGTTTCGATTATGTTAAGAGGTGGCTTTATTTGTTTTTAACGATGGAGAGGCAAATGTTTTGGAAATTTTTGTTTAAATGCTTTTGAGAAGTGGGGTCTAAATGTTTTTGGAAAATTTTAGCTTGCTTTTGAAAAAAGGTTTTAATTGCTTTTGGAGATTTGATTTTTAAGACTTGTTTACAACCAAATTGGTCACAAACACCCGAGAATAGGTTTGATTAGTGAAATAATTGAAGAAATTAAATGAAAAATGAGGAGAAGCACTAAATATTCAAGAAAAGAATAGCAAAAAGTAAAACAACATGATTTATAGTGGTTCGGCGGTGATTGCCTACGTCCACTCTGAATGCTTTCTTTATTGCTTTATCAATCAATTGATTACAGTTGCAATTCACAAGGAACAGCTTGAGTACAAGTTAAAGCAAAGGAAAATGATTTCAAAAATGGTAGGGTCTTCACTTCGTAGCCGAAAAGAGATCCCCAGAAACGGCCACCTGCCCCTATATTTATAGATGAAGGTAGCCTGACATCTCAAAGCCTGGACTCCCCTCTGGTCACTTGGGCCCATCATAAGGAAAGCTTGCCCGGACATACTATGCCAAACCAAACTATTATGCCGATCCATTGTCATGTATGCTGACCGGATACAATGTGTGCCGACCCAAAACCATGTGTGGCGACCCAATGCTATATGTGCCGACCCGAAACCATGTGTTCCGACCCAATGCTATGTGTGATGACCCAAAATCATGTGTGCCGACCCAATGCTATGCCGAACGCTTTGTCTCCAGGCCCTACACCGACCCAATATCTGCAAACACCTCAATATGCCGACCCATTACTATTTCATGAACTAGGTCGACCCGATACAATCCATAAACTATGCCGACCCCAGTCATTTTATATACTTTGTTCACCCGAGCTCCACTATATCCTTTGTCGACCCGAGCCCCACTATATCCTTTGCCGACCCGAACGATGTTATGCACTATGCCGACCTGAGCTATTTCATGTGCTCTGCCGATCCAACCACCATTATACCGACCCCTCTAGGTTTCACTGAATTTGCCTAATCATCCACTCTGGTTTCCAATCCAACCATACTAAATTTCAAGACTTCGATATCCAGTGCTATCCATTCGTCGATTTTATTTAACCTGGGTTGGATATGGTTGTTCAAACATTACACTCTTGTCATATAGATGTCGTCTTGTGGCCATTTTTACTATCAATAGTCAATTTTGACCTTTGTAATTACCTTTGTGTAACCGGACCAGGGTACCGGGTAGCACTTTCTCCCCAAAGTACATCTTGTGAATAACACGACGTGCTTTGAATCGGAGAAAAATCCAGGTTCCTAGTGGCAAGCTTATTCAAGTCTTTGGTCAATCGTTGTTCTTTATCAATCTTCGACGAAGTCTTATCATATTCGAATGCACAAATCTAATCATACGAAGTCTCTAGGTTTTCTCGGTCTAACCTCTTAAAGGTTGAATTCACAAAGTCCTCTCCATCTCATGAATACCCGCTATTCAAGCATATCTTCCTTTCCCCTTCATTGTTAATATATATATATATATATAATTATTTTATCATTTTCTTTTTTTTCTCTCTCTCTTCTCCTTTTTTTAAAAGGGGTCGGTATTTGACATGTTGATCCCTCGATGGGTCCATATGGGTTGAGGTCGGCATACACAATGGCCGACCCCTTCTTACATTGTGACTGGGTCTCTCGAAAGAGACCGGTTCACATTCCTACCTCCTATCTCATATAAAAACCCATATCCACTTTTTTCTTTTACTTCCATCTCTCCAAGCCTTTATCTTCTTCCTTAGCATCCTCAAGTTTCCTTCAACCGAACCCCTCATCTTCACGGAAATCCTCCTTCCTACAAACCCAAATTCTCCAATTTTCAACCTCAAAGCCAAACACGAACTCGAGCTATCCCCCTTAGTCGCTCCTTGCTGTCCTTCGATTCAAGAATCCTAACATTTGCCATCCAATTTGAACACACATAGGTATGAATCCTCCCTTAATTTTGAGTTGTAACCTTTGAGTTTGGGCATTTATGTGTCGTTTGGGTGCATAAGTAGATGGGTTTCAGTGAGAGGCGGATGAGAGGTGGAGAGGAAGAAGGATCAAGAGGAAAAGAAGGGGGTTGAAGGAGAAGAGAATGGGTTCGGACGAGCTGAAGTTAGCTGGAGAGGGTTCGTGAAGACAGTGTATAAGATGGGGTCAGTAGGATTAGGGATTGGCATAGGTTAGAATAAAAGAAAGGGATAGGTGTATGCTAGGATTTTAGGAAGGTTCGGCATAGGGATTGGAGAAAAAGGGATCGATATTCTTCTATAGGCATAGGAGTTAGAGAAAAAAAGGGGTCGACATTTTACTTTGAGTATAGGGCTCAGTATATTCTAGGGAAGGAGGGATCGGTGTAGAGGTTGGAGGAAGGGATCAACAAAAATTTTTGGGGTCGTTGTTGACTAACTAAAACCATCCTAACTTGCGTTATTCGAACATATGACTGCATATTGCCTTACCCAAGCATAAAGTGACTAACAACACGACTAGCATATACGAATCAATGGACTTAGAGTTGAACTAACAAATTCCCAATCCACTCAACACGTGTTAAGTATAAAACTGGCCTAACATATTCGAACAATGAACTTCATAATCCTTAACGTCAACACCCGATCCTAAAGCTTTTGTCATCGATCACCTTTCACGTTGTCCGAGATGGTCAGTGATGACGGTCTCTCCGGACGAAACTTCTAAGCTTCAACGTTTTACTTTCGGTTTTTTGATTTTAAATAGTTCACATTCATTTCACATTCCATTGCACTAGTTCACACACAGCACGGGGGGACAGGTTATTATTTCTAATATTGGTTGTCTACTAAGTATAGCTGACACAGTACAAAGCGTTCTCCCGCGATTTCTTCTAGATCAGATATGAAATCAAGCTCTGCTACTTTATATGACAAGCCCATACTAAGCTAGGAAAGAGATGAAGTAGAGACATCTAATCCGCAGGCAGACCTTTTTCCCGATATCCCGACTCTTTCTGTAGAGGTTATAGGCCTAGCTCCCGATGCTGTGGAAGATGCTATAGTTTTGAATAATCCAGCTGATTCACAGGCTTCAAAAATCGGCAAAGCTGCTCTTCGTCGATTGTGGTCTATCCACAGGATTCCTTTTGAAGATGTCCTGGTTCTGTCAAGGAAAGATAGGCCTCACTTGCCCCCAGCTGGATATACTGCATACAATAAGTTCATGTGCTGGGTCGGATGTGTGCCACCTTTCAACTCTTTTATTCGTGAAGTGTTGAAGTATATGGGGATCTCTCCCACTCAAATCCACCCCAACTGCTATGCCTTTATCCATGAAACTTTCCTTCTCTTCATGAATGTCCTATTTTGCCAGCCAACTCCTAAGGACATCCGGTATATTTGTAACTTTAAAAGACGAACTAACAGTCCTTTGTACGTCTTCCTCGAGCCCATGCCCAAATGTCAAGTCTTAATGGGTGTATGGAATAAACTCTCCTTGTTCAGGCAAGAATGGTTCTACGTGCGATGTCCTCCCAGCTTCGCGAGAAGGTGGTTGGAAAGACGTAAATACTATCCCCGCCTTTGCCTTTAATTCAACAACTCAAATCACATCCTCTTTCTTAATTGTACGAATTCTTTCAACTCTTTCAGGTGTTAGCTCTTGGCCCGAAGGCGTTAGATATTCCAGGGCAGTTGCGGCTATCCACGCTACTCCGGTGGAGGATAGAGAGATCAAACTCCTCGTCACTGACGAACTACTCTCGCTATTCGGGCTATTAGAAGACGGCTGTAGAATCGGTCTCCCAGGGAGTAGAGCGATCTCGAAGGTTATCGTTGAGAAAAAGAGAGAACTGAATGACCCCATGGTGCCCTCTACCGAGGGAATTCAAGAAGGCACTGAAGAAGGGGAGATAAAGGAAACAGAAGATGCAGGGCCAAAAAATAAAGATGCAGGCCCTGGACAAGCGCCGCCAACCGATGTGCCGCGCACAACTAATCGCAACCTCCCCCGAAAAAGGGGAAAAGTCTGGCATATAGGATTAATAAAAAGAAAACTGGGGAGACCCCAAAATTTGTTATCCCCTATCGAAATAGGTTCATCGTCTCAAAAAATGGAGAGTGCGTTGAAGGGACTTTCTGACATCTCTATTCCGGACGATTTGTTAAATTATGACTTTACTACCCTTGGCTTTGAAGGGCTTAATTCTCCTGCAAGAAGCGGCGAAGACAGACAGCCTTCCAACCAAGGAGAAGGAACTCCTATGAGTAAAGCAAACGTTACTGGTCCGTCGGGGGGATACACAAGGACACACACAAGCACTTGCACCCCACCATTCACTTGCACTTAACTCTTGACATAGCAACTACTAATATGTTCTTGCTTGGTTCTTTTATAGGTGCAATGTCTTATTCGCACGCTTTCGATCGCCATTGTGGTTCTTCCATCTTCCATCATTCGAGTCGGGATTAAAAGTCTAGAAGACACCGAGACAGAGACGAAGGATGGGAAAAAGATTATCATTCCCGAGAATCATCTTCATCATCCAGAAGGAAGCCCCAAGCACACTCTTCGCGTCAGAGCGACCCAACTAACCCTCCTGCATGTAGTGGAGATAAGTCCACGCACCGAGGCTCTCAATATGATGCTCCTCGTGACTAACATTCCAGAACATCAAGCACCAGGTAGTCTCGTGAGCATCGTAAACAAACGCTGGTCACATCTGAACAAATTCCCCCAGTCCTACCAACGATCCGGCTATGGCGGAGAAACTGGCTGAGCTTGAAGCTACCTTTCCAAAGATTTGTTTTAATGGGCTCAAATTCCTCCCTTCTATACATACTATCCCTGGAACTACTAAAGAGAGCTAACTGGCATGCGTGAATGATGTGTATGTACAACATGAAGCGTTCATTCATTTAGTCGAAAAAGTCTCCGAGGTTTCTATTGAATGTCAACATGAGATTGATCGCCTTAAGCTAGAGGCCATCCATGATAAGGACATCATCAGGCACCAAAATACCAAGCTTCTCACATTCAAAGATGAACTTGACGAGGCGTTGAAGAATGCAAAGGAGACGGCTGAGGGAGTCAGTCGCATGGAGGCTTCTCCTAAAGAGGAATTGGATGATGCGCTCCACCGTAGTGGCACCTTGGCTTTGGAAAAGGACTCCTTACAAAAAGAGAAAGACATTTTAGCCCGTCGTGTCGAGGAGTTAGAAAAACTACTGTCCAAGGAGAGGGAGGAGAAAGTTGAGGCGCAAGAGGAGTCGCAAAGGTATTGTGAGGAAATCGTCGAAACAAGAAAACTGAAAACGACGCTCGACGAGCAACTCTCCCAAATTGAAGTGTTGAAAGAAGCCGCTCGCGAAGAGGGCAAGAGAGCAGTGCTTGCGGAAGCTGACTTCCGAATTGAGGTAGCAACTGAGTCTGGTAGTGAGGAAATCAAGTGCTTATTTGATCCACTCATCACCGAGTTCAATGCACAAGTCTTCCTTCACCGCGACTAGACTTTCCTAGGCGAGGGCTATCTTGAATTGCTTGCCAAAGCTTCGGAGATCGTCATAAGGATCAAGAAAGAGGAGTTAGGAGTGACAAAGCTTGATGAGAGGGCGCTTGTGCAGGAAGTGCTACAAGGAAATGAGCCAACTGACTTTGCTGCCGCTAAGCTTCAATTTGGTAAGACCCCTGCACCGATCCAAGAGAAAGAAGAAGCTGCAGGATCTCTTGGAACCGAACCCAAGGGTCCTCCTCCTCATACACAGTTGGCTGGAATGTCATCTTCTCATCCCGCAGAGGAGCACGTCGATTATGATCCAGATAAACCCAGACTTGGCCCACATATGTTGTCTCATATTATCGAAGGGAGTATTCCAATGACTACTGAGAGTCAACCAGATGCCGGTACGACATCGAGCCCTTTTTAATCTAAAAAGTTGTTGTTCTCGATAAATATAGATGTAGTCTAACATTTGCTTTTTATGAAACTCTGTAGGTCATCCTGGTCCCAAGTCAACTCCTAGGAGCAATGTCGCCACGGAGCAGGAAGGACAAGTTGCCGAGGCTCCGACCGCCGCAGATATCCCAAGGCCCGATGCTCAGGTGATTGGGGCGCTTGATGAGGACAAACTTGAAGACCCATCACCTATGGAGGAGCATGATGATGTTATAGTTATGGGTGCTTCTGAGCACACTGCTGAATTTAGCCTGAAGGAGTGGATTGAAAAAGAGGGGAAATCAAAGCTTGAAGTTAAGGGTGAACCCGATTTGGTGGCGGTTGATAATCCTCTCCATAGGCCTTTACAATTCATTGCTCCAGGCGGGTCCACTCCTATTGCGGTTCCTCCTCCTTCCCCAAGTATTTCTACTCAAGGCGGCAAAGGGTCTTGAAAAAGACGTTTGACCGAATTGACCCTCGAAAAGCCGAAGAAGGAGAGGAAGTCAAAGAAATAGCCGGGGTCTTGTAATATTTTTCTTAGTCCAAATAAGTTAAACTTGCGTTGTTGTTTTTCCCTCTTTCTTTTTCTTTTTAGTAGCACATGTATGGGCATAGATCCTGGTCTCTTGAATGGTTTGTAAAGAATTCCTGGGATTGCAAATAAAATTTTGTTCCTTAGTCAATCGTCGAGTGAATTATTATTTCATAGAGTAACTTCTCCCGTTTCAAGTGCTTGTGATAATTTTCCAAGTTTCGTTGATAATTCATTATCTTAATCTCAGAGTTCCTCTGCAGGCTCCATCTTAAGTCACAAATGATTCCAAGCTAGAATCGTAACCAACGGTTGTACTCCGCTGCTAATAGTTTGAGTATCTTCCGTCAATCTCAGATTGGAGTTCGTGGGTTGCGAACGGTTGACAACTATCTTCTTTATCTGTTGGTTTGGATACTTAGAACTTTTTAGTCTGCTTCATGGATTTAGAAGTTTTTTTAATGTAGTTTATACTCTAGTCCGCACTCCGGAGACTCAGAGTACTCTAATCCGTACTTCGGGGACTCAGAAATTTAACAAGTCGTTTATACTCTAGTTCGCGCTCCGAGGACTCAGAGTACTCTATTCCGCACTCTGGGGAGTTAGATATTTTTTCAAGTCATTTATACTCTAGTCCGCGCTACGGGGACTCGGAGTATTCTAATCCGCACTTCAGGGACTTAGAGATTTTTTCAAGTCGTTTATACTCCAGTCCATGCTTCGTGGACTCAGAGTACTCTAATCCGCACTCCGGGGACTTAGAGATTTTTTCAAGTCGTTTATACTCTAGTCCGCGCTCCAGAGACTCAAAGTACTCTAATCCGCACTCTGGGGACTTAGAAATTTTTTCAAGTCATTTATACTCTAGTCCGCGCTCCAGGGACTCAAAGTACTCTAATCCGCACTCCGGGGACTTAGAGATTTTTTTCATTACACATCTGTTCATACATTGCATACGTTGATATCAATCAGATTCAACACATATTTAACATAACATGCAGTAACAGTAATTTACGCAAAGGGAGCTTCCAACCTTTATTCACCACAAAAATAAGGACAGAATAACTGGCCTTATTACACATCAAAAAATCAAATACCAAAGAAAATATTGAAAAAAATTCTACTGAAATATGAAAGAAATAGTCTAGGTGAAATAGCGTTGTAATTGCTCGCTATTCCACGCTCTTGGAAGCGTTATGCTATCGACAGTCACTAGCTTGAAAGTTCTCCAAGCCTCTGTTCAATGACGTATGGCCCTTCCCATGCCGGGTTCATGTCCGATGGGACCGGAAAGATTCGTTTCAGGACAAGGTCGCCCACTTTGAAAGTTCTCGGTCGGACTTTAGTATTATAGTACCAGGCGACCCGGTGTCGATGTGCAGCCGCTCTCAAATCGGCTTCCTCATGCTTCTCATCAATAAAGTCCAATGACTCCAATAAGAGATTTTGGTTTGTTCTAGGATCTTAGTATGTTACCCGATGAGAAGGGACTTTGAGTTCTACAAGAATAACTGCTTCGGCTCCGTAAGCTAGGGCGAATGGAGTGTGGCCAGTCGCAGACTTATGAGTGGTCCTGTAAGCCCAGAGCACCGTAGGAAGTTCATCCACTCACTTACCTTTGCCTTTTCCAAACGCTTTTTCAAGATGGACTTTCTAATCTTGTTTACAGCTTCAACCTGTCCATTCGCCTGAGGGTGAGCGACTATTGCAAACCTTTACTCAATACGATACCTCCAACAAAACGCCTTGAACTCGGCACTATCAAATTGAGTTCCGTTGTCAGTTATGATAGTTCTCGGAAGACCGAAACGTCATACAATGTTTCGAACAACAAAGTTAATGTCCTTCTTGGTTGTGATCATTGCTAACGGCTCTGCTTCGGCCCATTTGGTGAAATATTCAACTGCGACAATCACATATCTCGCACCACCCTTAGAAATCGGCAAAGAGCCGATGATATCAATTCCCCAAACTGCAAACGGCCACGGACTAACCATTTGCATGATTTCTGTCGGTGGCACTCTTGGGACCTTTGCATATATCTAGCATTTGTCACACCATCTTACATGATCTACGGCATCCCGGTTCACGGTCGGCCAGTAGTACCCATAACGGAGTACCTTTTTAGCTAACATATGCCCCCCAGTATGGTCGCCACACTCTTCTTCATGGACCTCTTTCAAGACCCGTTTTATCTCATCATGGGCGATACACCTGAGCAAGGGAACATAGAATCCCTTTCGATACATAATCCTGTCTTGTATAATATACCGTAAGGCTTTACGAAGGACTTGTCGCTTTACGTTCCTTTTCTCGGGCAAGACTCTACACGACAAGAACTCTTTAAATGAGGACATCCATGACTCCTTTTTGGGCTTCGTTTTCGGTAGATGATTAACTTCCATCGCATTTATACTCGGGGTATGTAGGGTCTCGACCGAAAACAAGCCCATCTGTTGTGCATCGCCAGTGCTGGCGAACTTTACCACCGAGTCAGCTTCCCTGTTCCGCTCATGTTGGATATGCGAAATGTCGTAGTATTCCATATCCCTCAACAACTCCCGAACTCGGGTAAGATATAGGGCAAGTCGTTGTCCCTTTGTTTGGTAGTCCCCTCCAACTTGGTACACCACCAGCTGCGAGCCGCAAAAGATTTCGATAGATTTTACCCCAAGCTCTCTAGCAAGCTTATGTTCAGCAATTAATGCCTCATACTCAGCCTCGTTGTTCGTAGCAGGGAAATCAAGCTTTAGGGCATGGAAAATTAACCGGTTCTCTAGGGTTACAAGTACGATGCCTGCGCCGAAACATTGATCATCAGAGGCTCTACCGGTATATAGCTTCCATCGCACAGTAGGGATTACACTACTCTCTAGGGGCTCATCCTGCATGGTAAACTCTGCTATGAAGTCGGCCAGTGCTTGTCCCTGGATAGCCCTATGGGGCAGATATGTGATGTCGAACTAACTGAGCTCAATGTTCCACTGAAGCAGCCTCCCGGACGTCTCGGGTCATTGTAAGACATATCGTAAAGGCTGATTGGTGTAGACGTTGAATGGATGTGCCTGGAAATACGGGCGAAGTTTGCGCGACATGATAACCAAGCAGTACGCCAATTTCCCTATCTTTAGGTAGTTTCTCTCTGCCACCGTCAATCGTTTTCTAACATAGCACACCAGTCTCTGGGTCCGGTTATCCTCACGAATCAGTGCAACACTTAAGGCATGTGGCGATACTGCCAAGTAGATGTACAACTCCTCATGATCTACCAGCTTTGACAAAACAGGGGGTCTCTCCAAATGACTCACCAAAGCTTGGAACGTGTCTTCACAGTCATGCGTCCACTCGAAATTCCTCTTCCCCTTCCTTATCAAATCGAAGAAAGGAATGCATTTATCGGTCGCCCTGGAAATGAAACAACTTAGGGCAGCGACCTTCCCGTTCAAACTCTGCACTTGCTTAATAGTTCTGGGTGCTTGTATATCTCGAATGGCTTGAATCTTCTCTAGATTCACATCGATTCCTCGCGCATTGACAATAAAGCCCAGGAACTTTCTTCAGGCAACACCAAATGAGCACTTCAAAGGGTTGATTCTCATGTTATAAAAACGGAGGATATTGAACATCTCTGATAAGTCTGGAATGTGGTCGTTTGATTGCCGTGACTTCACGAGCATATCATCCACATAAACTTCCATCGTCCATCCAATCTGATATTTGAACATGCGATCAACCAAATGCTGATAGGTAGCTCCTGTGTTCTTTAATCCGAATGACAATACTACATAACATTATAGTCCAACATCCATGACAAAACTGGTATGCTCCTGATTTGGGATGTGCATTGGGATCTGGTTGTACCCCAAATACACATCCATAAACGACAACAATTCATGCCCTACGATTGAATCAACTAGCTAATCAATTCTAGGCAGGGAAAACTATCCTTAGGGCACACCTTGTTCAGGTCCGAATAGTCAATACACTTTCTCCACTTCCCATTTGCCTTCTTCACCAACACTAGGTTAGATATCCATTCGGTATAAAGGGTGTCACGAATAAACCCATTGGCTTTAAGTTTATCCAACTCCTCTTTAAGAGCCATGGACCTCTCCGGATCCATACCTCGTCTCTTTTGTTTCACAGGGACATACTTCGGATCAATATTCAATATGTGGCTCACAATAGTAGGCGAGATCCCACACATGTCTGAATGAGTTCAATTGAATACATCCAGATTCGCTCAAAGGAAATCGATAAGTTCTCTCTTCATCGAAGGGCTAAGTTGTGATCCAATCTTCAACACCCGCGATGGATCGTCGCGGTTGACTGAGATATCAATCGTTAGTTCAGCCGGCGCTACCTTGGCCTTCTTGGGGTTCTCCTTATCATCCCTCGGATCTATATCTCTGTAGAACCGACTATGGTGCCCAAGCCAAGGCTTAGGCACTATTTGCCAATCTTTAGTAACTTTGATGCTGACAGACTTGTCCACACCCTTTCCCTTTTCCTTCCACTAGGCTTCTCTCAACTCAGCCACATAACAAGCACGGTCAGTCGCCTGATCACCATGCACAACACCTACTCCATTATTTGTGGGAAATTTTAAAGTTAAGCACCATGGGGCAAGAGCTGCCCTAAATTCAGCCAGGGCCGGTCGGCCCAGAAAAACATTGTACGACGAATCAACATCCAAGACAATGAATGGTAGGATCCGCACCCTCCTACATTCACCTTCTCCCAACTCAACCGGTAACTCGACGGAACCTACCGCTTCAGTAGCCACATCGTTGAAGCCGTGTATACGAGCTTTAGATGGTTTCAAATCCTTAGCCTTCATCCTAATTTGATCATAGGCATTCTTAAAGATGATGTTAACAGAACTTCCACAATTGATCAATATCCTTCTCATTAGTGTAGGTCCAATTATAGCAGAGATAACCATCAGGTCCAATCTCTACTTTTTAACACTATATTGTCCATCATTGTACGCTGATGCTTTTCCGGAGTTCCATCCTCCGTGTTCAAACAACATTCAAAGTCCACATGTCTCATCGAACTAGCATAATGCTCCATTTTCTGCCAACTCCTACCCGCGGGATGCGGTCCACCAACTATCATGTTTATTACCAACCTTCAACTGATCTGAGCGGACCCCTTGGGCCGATGTGGAGCTTGTCCTCGATTGGGATCAGACGTTCCTTGTCCGCCATCCTATGGATCCTTGACAAACTGCTGCAACTTTTTCTGGTTAATTAATTTCTCGATGGCTCATGGAGGTGCCTACACTCATCAGTGTTGTGCCCGTAGGACTTGTGAAACAAATAGTATTTCCTAGTTTGCTTCTGTTCTTCAGTCGATTCCTTCGGACGCGGCTTCCTATACTGGAAAGTGTTACATGTGAACAAGTAGATGTTTTCTAAAGAGGCATTCAAGGGTGTATAGTTGTTATAAGTAGGAATTTGTGGCTTCCACTTTCTGGACTCCCTCTTTCGACCAGTATTTCCTTCTCCGCCCCTTTTCTGTTGACCCGACTTGTTTTGGACGTTGACCTGAACCTTTCCAGAGCTCTCACCGGATTGCTTTACTGCAATGTTGCTTTATACCACTTCCCCACTTGGTCCTATAGCAGTGCTCCTTCTGAACAATCTGGCCTCCTCCTTTCTCATGAACTGGTTTTCCTTTGCGTAGAAATGCTCCAGTGTGGTCGGTGGTTTTCTAGCTAGCCAATCATCGAAGTCGGATTTGGGGTCAACCCCCCTTGTCACTACCACAAGTATGGCATGGTCATTTGGATTACTAACCTTGGTAGCAGTAACATGAAACCTCTGCCAGTAATGCTTTAATGATTCCCCCGGAGCCTGGATTACACTAGATAGAGACATCACGTCTTTGGGGCGAGTAGCGTGAATCCGGAACTGCTCCACAAATCTTGTAGCTAGCTCGTCAAATCTCAAGATTGATCGCGGGGGTAACCTTGTGAACCACATCGTAGCAATTCCAGACAGAGTTATAGGAAAGCATCTGCATTTGGTTGCGTCATTCACTCTAGCCGAGTCCATCAACCATTCATACCATATGACGTGCTGCCGAGGGTCAGTCTTCCCTTCGTAAGCAGGCATTGTAGGCATGTTAAACCTCCTGGGGTATTCAGCTTGTAAAATGTTATCGATGAACGGAGTATGACTCCTTGAGACTCCCCGATCATCGTTAGTCAAGCCCTGGTTCTCCCTCATCATTTGCCTGACCATTGCGGACAAGTCCGGAGTCTAGATAGGGGGTGCCAAGTCAGGCTCCATCCTGTGTAAATGTTCTGGCCGGTGACTCCGAGGCATCTCATGCCTTCTTCGCCTATTGTCCTCCAAATGCGGGTCCCGAGGATTCACTTCACTATCATTCTGGGAAGGTAATTGATCGGCATTCAAGCATGCTCCAGTGCCTATGTTCCCGGTTCCAGGGCGAGCATAGCCCCCCCGGTGCAGTCGAGGAGTCATCCTTATGATTGAGGGATCGGTATCGACCCTTAGGCAGGGTTAGGCACCGATTCGATTTTGTTGCCCATGGTGGTCTGCCTCATGTTGCTCCATCACTCCAGCTCGTGTCATTTCAATTCTACGGCACCTTCTCCTGTGGTGCTCCGATGAGGTTGAGCTATCTAACGCCGAGTACGAAGCAAGACCTCCTTCGGTGCTTTGGTGTTGTTGTTGGGCAATCTAGTTCATTAGGTTGGCATTAGCCTGGATTTGCTTGTTTAGCTGCCTACGGCTCTCCATCAGCTCCCTCATTAATTCATTTAATTCAGCTCTAGTAACAGAATCGATGGGCTGTGTAACGACCCATAAATATTAGTGATTTATTTATTAAATTAATTGAAATTTTGTGAAATTTTAAACAATAAAATTTGAAAATAAAAATTTCTTATTTGGAATACGTCTATTTTAGTATAGCAACTGGTAAATTTTCATCTGATAATATTGAAGTTTATTTTCTTGTGGAATTTTATTATAATTTATATCAGTTAATAACGGTTGAATTTAAAAGTATTCCGAAACTTAAATATGTCAATATGAGAAAATTTATTTAGAACACTCTGAATTTGACTGCGAAATTCGTTTCGCGAAATTCGGACGTTTCTAGCTCCGTTTGGATTTTTCCGTACGGAATAGCAACGTTATCGGTAGTGATTATCGACTTTTGATCGGTTGATCCTACCACTGATATCGGTATACCGTTTGGATTGTCTCATCGTGCTGATCTCTATAGTATATTCATCCCTGTATTTCGGTGTCCGTAACGTGATGAAAACTACGAAACGGGCAGTCGTATCGGTCAATTAATTTCAACCTTTGGTCCACGGTATCCATTCAAATTTCCTAATGGTAGGATTTCAATAGTCATTTGTCTTTAATAATTGCCCTGATTTCTCGTGCAACTTTCACTGTTACCTATATTCAATTCACTGCTAATGTTCGGTTTCATTGTGCTTTTATATTCCTTATTTTTCTAACGGTTCAAAATTGAAAATTTATATACTTTATTATAACAGCCCAAACTATAATAAATTTGCTTTTAAAACTTTGCTCAATCAACCCATGACCGTTGGTATTAATTTTACTCTTTTTTTTCTATTTTTTTATTCGTTTCATTCTTTATTTGCTGTTCATCCTCTAACTCTTGTTCTTTCCTCTACCCATGCTGCCTTCCTTCCCCTCACTCTTATGTTGTTCGACAGTGAAAAAAAATATATATAATAAAATATAAACAAAGTACCTGTAGCTTTTATACAACAGTCGGCCGCTATCAACTCTCACCACCTCGACCTGGCCTCAAAGTCTTCACCACCGATCGCCCATCACTTCCACCGTCAGCCTCCACCCGCGTCTCCTCCGCAGCTCCCCATTTTCTCACACCGCCCCTACTTTCTCTTCCGTTCGCCTGCTCCAAGGTCAGCCTTGCCACCGCCTGCACCCCAACCCCAAGCTTCATCACTACTATTCGACGCAGCATCACCACCAACCGCTACCAATCTCCTCACCAATCCACTCCTTATCTAGGCAGTTTCAGCCGTGCCACCTCACCCTGCTTACCGCCTCCATTTTTCCTATATGTATGTTTATATAATTATATAACTTATTTTATATATACACGTGTATAGATATAGCTGTATGTTTATGAATAGTCGGCATGTATATTTGGAAGTATTTATATACTAAGGTAAATATATTTTATAACTATAAGTTAGTTTATAAGTTTCATATATATGTTAATTTATACAATCTTTAAAATAGGTTAGTTACTTAGTTAACTCATGTAGGTATGCATATATTGTTCCAGTGGAGTATATATATACTATAAAGATTATAATAGCTGTTGAAATTAGCTGTTGTATTATTATATGTATATAGTGAAGAAGAAAGAGAAATCGATATAAAATTTTTGTTCGAGGTATATATGTGAATCTTATATTTTAAATAAATTTTGAAATAGCTTTTGTATAAACATGGTTTAATTATTCCTTTGAAGATGATGATAAGAATAAATATGTTTTATAAGTCTTTATATAAGCTGCTGGTATATATAGTTATAAGTTGCTTTGATATTTGGTTTGATATGTATATTTACGTTAGTAATAGAATGTTAACTTTTAACTCATGTATATATTTGTGTTTATGGTCTACATATATATTATATATAGTTATATTATAGTCTGTTATATGAGTTGTTTAAATACATGTGTGTTGGCCGCTGTATGTATAATTAAGTTATTTATAACAGATCTGAAAGTAAATTTAAGCGTGTCTAAAGTATTGTATATATTATATAAGGTTTATGTACATTAGTTCATACATTTGTCATAGTTTTATAGGTCCTAGGGAGTCTGCATATATATATGTTAATATGCATATGGGTATATAAGGTTATATTATACATATTGTTTTAGATGTGTGTTACATACCAACATTTTATACGTGTAGATTTTTACAAATCTTTCACTACACCATAACAGCCATTTCGCAACACTTATTTTTTTCAGTTGCCAACACTTATTTGCGTTGTAGATTAATCACAACAATAAGCGTTGCTAAGCAAGAAATGTGTGACCAAAAATACACATTTATAAAATTTTTATTGCCAACACATATTTGCGTTGGAAAATCTGGTTAAACTAAAATTAGTTGAATGTTGTTGGGCTAAAAAAGTAAATGAGCATCCTTTGTCATCCCTAGCCCAAATTCCCAACTTCTCAACGCTTATTCATTCAGCTGCCACTAAAAAAGGAAACTTTCTTCTTCAGCCAATTCGATTTCGGACTCTCGCCTTCAGGCGAATCGGCTTCTCCTTCAAGCGAATCGGCGATTCTATTTCGACCACGACTTCAGGCGATTTGATTTGGACTTCAGGCGATTTTTTTAATTCAGGTGAATCCCCATTCAATTAGGGTGAAATATATAGATTAGGGTGAAATAAATAGATTAGGAATTATTCTTTGCCACTGCCGATACTGTTAGCTTAAAATTTTGCGTTCCTATGAATAATGAAATTTATTGTGTTCCTTCTTAATGGATCCTTAAATTTAAATAGGAGCTTCGTTTAATTTTGAATACCCTATGTTGTGTTCATAAACAACAACGTTTCTTATTTCATACTAATCTTAGCTAGAAATTTGGAGTAGTTTTCATTTTATCTTTGAGTTCTTCGCTCCGTTACGGCAAAAAAAAACATTTTGTATTTCATGATAACCTAAGTCAGAAATGTGAAAAAATAGTTTTCGTTTTATCTTGGCGTTCTTCACTCCATTACGGCAGCAAAAAAATAACAGTGTTATGCTAGGTATTTGCTTTTTTATTTATTTTTTATGGTCATCCATACTGCCAAATTAATGGTTACACGGTTGGTGTGATGCTTGAGTTGAGTCACATGTGTATATGAATCTATCTAGTTCAGGTGTTCTATGCCAATTGCTTAAATAAAATTTAACAAATAACCTTTTGTTTAGAAATGTAGAAAAGTGTGCCTAAAATGGGCTTGAAATTTCATACTACCTTGATGATTTTTAACAGATAAGATCATTTTTGGTTTCACAACCTACATGTTGGTTAGCACCTCAATTTGCTTCCATCGAAGATAGTTCAGATTCCATGAAAAGGGTCCTTTGTCGTAATTTAACTCATCTTTACATAATAACTTTTAAAAGTATTTTGTTTTTATGAATCCCTATAATATAACTGTTAAAAGTATTTTGTTTTTAGAAATATCAAGAAATATTACATTACTGAACTTTGGCTTCAATTTGACTTTTAAGTTTTAAGTTTTGACTTATGACTATTAACTTCAAAATGAGCCTTTTTATTTCACACAGTTGAATTTTAATTTAAAAGGCTTCCATATGTAGATGGTGATTTTTAAGTAACAACTTAACAACCAACCTTTGTTTAGAATTACAGAAAAGTGTGTAAAATGGACTCGGTAATTCATAAACCTTGATGATTTTAAACAAAAAATACCAGGTTTGGTTTTTCAGTCTACATGTTGATTTTTGCCTCATTTTGCTTTCATTGAAGATAGTTGAGATTCTTAAAAAAAGACCCTTTGCAAAAGAGTTTTAAAAATTGTATTTTCCATTTTATAGTTTTATGCTTTAAGCATAATTTGGTTTTTTATTTTTTAATTATAAATGGATTTTTCTTACCAAATTGTTGGGTCAATTTGAAATTTTACCAATATTGAATACATTGTTTTCCAGTTTTTCTACATTGTTTTTAAAAATGCTATTGTGTATGTGCTTTGACGTCTTCATAAGCACATAAGTTGGTATAATCATTCAAATTACTTTATCCATAATCATTACAAGCCTCTTTCTTTATATATTTCTGTGTGGCTGCATTTTTTTTTCAATGACATCCATTGTCATTTGAACTATGAATATAGTGCTTAAATATATTAAATTATCTAATCTAAACTAATTTATAAAAACAACAGTACACCATTTTAACTGAAATTTTCTTTCTACAGTATTTCACTCTGACTTTTAACCGTGATTTTAGCAAAAAGGTAGAAGGTAAGAGAAAATGGATACCAAGTGCAATTATGCACATATAGTGATATACGTAACTCAATGATTCATATGCATGGTGTTTGTACTAATAATTATATTCTGAAATTTATTTTCCATCTTGATTTCAAAGCTGAAAAAGGTATTTCAAATTTTACAGATTTGAGTGGGATTTACGGACTTTCCTACCTTACACACTGATTTACTATAAAATAATATGAGCTTTTGTATTTTAACTTTCAAGAATATATGCTTTAAGGGATGATGGTTTTAGACAAGTATTTTTCTCCTTTCGCATGCCCATGTTCTTTGGAAGTGTTTACCAGATCTTAGCATTAAAATTTGAAGGCCTTATCTACTATACTATAACAGTGTCTTTATTAGCAATATTATCTTATCTTATTAACATTTATAAATTTACTTTTACCCATGTAAATTTTGATCAACATATTTAATATTAGCAAAGGTAAACACTACTCAAGTGTTTTAAATAAAGCTGTTTCTACAAATAGAAGAGGTGTTTATTTATTAACACCTATGGCATATGGTATCATATGCCACTTTCATTAGGTAGGATAAACCTTGCACATAGTAATGCTAACGCAACATGATCGCACTTTGTGTTTAGGTACAGTTGAATAATGTCCAGCCCCGTTCCTCCAAGTGGGCTGCCACTTTAGGAAGAAAACTGGACATATTGGCTTGCTTGCAAAGACTTTGCCTGCACCAAAAGTTTATACATGTCCATGTCTTGAATACTATTCCAGCATGTTGGATCATTATCTGCCTATCAATTTTCAACTTATTATATAATGTATAAACTTCATTGTGCCACTTAACTCTTTTATTTGTTGTTGTTCAATTGGACTATCAAAATTTCTATAAAACATTTCCCGCTACATTCACAATTTTTTCTTCTTCAAAACACCATCTTTTCATGTTATATTCATCACTTATTCATATATATCATGCTGGTATTGACAAATAATTATGCTACACGCTCAAATTTTTTGCATTTGTAGATGAATATATATTCTCATTGTTTCGTACCAACTGTCAAACATATTTATAGCAAAAGCAACAATTGTATAGTAGTAGTTTTTGCACACTTTACGGTTTTTTTTTCTTTTTTTAATTTTCAATAATATATGCTATGTGAATATATTATTTTTAATGCTGGCATTTACATTATATTATTTTTAACTCTTTACAAATAAAAAGTACTGCTAAACTACTTCGACCACTAATTCAATATACTAGCTCAGCCATTAATCCATTGGTCGTAACTACGCTTTACACAATCTTCCACGTTACTTTCTACTACCTATATTCCAAATTAACCGTACAGACCATAAATTAACATTAAAACTTTACATTTTCTACCAATATATCTCAAACCGTGTGCGTAGCACGGGTTCGTACTAGTTCAAGTATACTGATGGCTCTGTTTTCTTATACACAGTTAAGACTAGTGATGGATAAATAGACCGGTTCTTGGCAATTTGGAGTTATCAATTTTAACGCAGAATAGCTGACCTTTCTTCCAATTTTTTGGCAGAAGTAAAAAAATACTTAGTGCTGCTTCTTCAAGTGGATTTATCCCCATACCAATCAAAATTAAAGAATCATAGGTCAATACTTCATTTTTATCAAAGTTCGGTGGTTCAAGCAGTGGTTATAGTGTATCTGGTGGACTTCATGGAGTGGGTTTATCTGTTGTTAATGCCTTATCAGAGGTATACGTTCCTTGTATAATTGTCTAAATATGAATATTATAAGTATGCTGCAACGTTTTTACATTTAAAACTGTAATTAAATATTCAATAAAAGTCAGTATCATTGGAGAACAGATTTCACTTGTAATTTCTCATGCTTGACAAAATGCTCTAAATTAAAATCATTTTTCCTGATGTTTCCCTGTCCAGTATTATTTTTTGTCAATTGCCCAGTTCCAGTTCAATGTTCAACATTGAAGATTACCAAATCTTGCTATAACTTGCAGAAATTAGAAGTCACAGTTTGGCGTAATGGCGATGAATACCGACAAATTTATTCTCGAGGAAAGCCTGTAACAGCTCTCACATACTTTAAACTTTCAGATGAACTGAAAGCTCGTAAAGGAACTTCTATAAGGTTTTGGCCAGATAAAGAAGGTATTTTCTATCCCTTCTTTCACTATTTTTTTCCTTCTGAAATTGTTAAACCAACTTACTTCATCTTGACTTCTCAATGCAGTTTTCACCACTGGCATTTTGTTTGACTTTCCCACAATTGCTGGGCGTATCAGGGAACTTGCTTTCTTAAATCCTAATGTATGCAGTTTTTGCTTTGAGCATAAGTAGTTAAAATTGTGCACTTGTGTGCATCTTTTATGTTTTGGTTTCTTTTTCTGAAAAATCCTCTTCCAAATGCTTGATTCGTCTTTACTTTTTACAATTTTATTTTCCAGCTTAAAATAACGTTAAAAAAAGAGGATGGAGACTCAAATGCACAATATAATGAGTACTATTATGCTGGTGGTTTGGTTGAATATGTGAAATGGCTGAATACCGACAAGGTGTGTCCCCTAATTTTCTTACTACAAGCTTTACCTCACCTTTTGAGTTCCTTTTTCTTAAAAAAACACTATTCCTTACATATAAGTTTAATAAGCATGTTGTATGATAATAGACAAATAAGCATATTTGACAGGACTGCTGGACGTTGTAAATCGTATTACCTATCACAGTTTCCCCATATGCATGCAAGCTTAGATAGATTAGTTCTGCTTTACAGTGTATTACATGTCTAATTAGGTGCTATCATTATCAGTAATATCGGTCTAGATTGCTGATATATTGATAATATCCTAATAATATATGAGTAAATTCACTGTTTGTTAGCAAGTTATAGAAAATATGGTAATAAAGGAAAGATGTAAACGTTCTCTTTTAAACATTTAAACAATTGTTATATATGTATGTATGTATGTATAATGTATGTATGTATGTATACACACACACACATATATGTATGTATGTGCGCTCGCGCATGTGTAAGGATTTTGGAGCAGTAGTCAATAATGATCCTGATGTCCATGAATATTTGAAGGTATGTTATTCTACCTTCAAAGTGTACCACCAGTTATTTCACTTCTATGTAAATTCTGATTATTTTGTACTATTTAACATTTTGTTCAACGAAATAATCTTTATATGCTTCAATATATGTCGTCATCTTTAGGTTGTCATTGTGCCAAATTACAATGTATTGGTTGCTGAAATGCTCATTCCTGGCAGTGAGCTGTCAGAACATATAAGTACTGCTGGGATGGAGGCAAGTGGAACAAGTAACATGAAATTCACCTTGAATGGATGCATCATAATTGGAACTTTGGATGGTCCAATGTTGAGATCAGAGAAGAAATAGGGGAAGACTATTTCTTTCTTCTTGATGCTGAAGCACACGAGGTTCCAAGGCTTCGGAAAGAAAGAGAAGCTGGACTTATTATGAAGTCAAGTAGCTAATAAGTTATGAAGTAGTTGATTATGACAACCTAAAGATAGAAAGGCAAGTAGCTAATCAAGTTAATAATGCCATCAATTTCAATTTGACATTGTTATGAAGTAGTTGATTATGTATTGAATTAACCAACTTAATTATGTATTGTACTTGTTATGAAGTAGTTGACATTGTTATGAAGTAGTTGACTATGAAATTTATGTTGTTATTTGATCATGAATATTGTAAATTTTGGGTTCCTATTGAATGTAGTATAATAATGCATATCATGTTAGTTATTAATTGTTTATTAATGTTAAAATAATTGACTATATTGAGAATGAAAATATTTCAGCGTTATAAGCGTTGGCAATTAAAATGTACCAACGCTTATAAGCGTCAGCATAGAAAATTAAACAATGTTGGATGGTTAATTTGCCAACGTTTATAAGCGTTGCTAAATAATATACACCAACGTTTATAAGCGTTGGCGAATACAAACTTCCAACGCTTATTAGCGTTGGGAAACTAAACTCCCCAACGCTTATAAGCGTTGGCAATAAATTGCGACGCCCATACAGCGACGCTAATAAGCGTTGCTGAAACTGTTTGCGACAGTTATACTCGTTGGGAATCACCTGTTTTGGTGTAGTGTTTGTCTGCATTCAATCTGATTATAATATTTATGTTTGTATATTTATACTCTATACACAATTAAAGGAATGTCGATTCTTCTTTTTTTTTAAATGTAAAATATATACAGAATATATTTTATACGTGTTTATATGATATGGTTTAAAATCTATATGAGTCATGTTATACATGATACGTTATGTTGACATTTTGGTAGGACAATACATATTTTATATAAATATTTAGCAAAATAATATGCATATATATATATATAAGTATTAATTTGAGAAATGATACGTATTTTGGTTTTGATAATGTTTGATTATTTAAGTATATTATAAAGATTTTATTTTATCTTATTTTCATATGAGTTAATAGTAGACCTTAGATTATATATATGTATATGTATATGTATTTTGTTCTCATCAAATTCCTATTCACCAGCTCATCGATCAAATTCGTGCCAACCTAGCTTTGCTTCGAAATTCATGCTTGGATTCGTGACCCATCTCATTCTTGTCAATATCTAGCCTCGAAAGGTGAGCAATCACTCACGATTAACGTTCTTATATTTATTAAATTTGATTTCAATTGAAACGACAATTGAAATATGTTGCTGTAGTTATTTAAATTGTTATATATGCTATTATCTGTAACTGTTCACCTGTGGGATATGACACCATATCCTGTTGTTTATATTTTATTGTTATTTATGATATATGCATGTTGTTGTATTTTATATTATCAGTTATCACTCTACAAGTTCCCTGTTAGTATAGAATTCACTATGGGTTGAAATGATACATACCCGAACGGACTTTAGAATAGGAGAAAATCGTTATGGGTTGAAATGATAAACCCAAGCGATTTTCATTTGAATTGAAATTGGGATTACGGGTTGAAATGATATCTACCCGTATATATTTAAATTACGGATTGAAATGATAAATGTCCGTATCACTTAACCATCTGATAGATATATATATAGACACAATTGGTCCATATATATAAATATTTTGAAAATAAATTTTATGGATTTTGGAGAAATATATGGTTTTGATAAATGTTGATTTTTAAATTATTATATATAAATGGTAATGATATATATATAGATTTAATAATAATATTTAATTTAATTAAGATTGATTTAATACATATAATATGGTTAAGTATTTAAATTTATGTTTCAAAATAGATTTCGGTAATAATTTGAATAAGTTAAGGTTGGGAAGATAATTTTATTTAATTAAACCGATTTGAAATTTATTGAAATTGAGATTTAAGATATGATTTATAACTTGGGTTTGTTTTAAGTAGCTTAATAAATATTTCTTGTTTTAAATAAATTTAAGGAAATATTTAGTAAAAATGAAATTTAAGGCTAGTTAATGATATTGAATTTATTAAGTGAATATTCCCTGATTAAATAATAAATGAAGTTAAATCAAGAGTTATATGAAACTGTTAAATTTAACTTTGAAATTGTTGAATATTAAAGCTTTGAAATATATTGGAATTTAAATGGTTCAGATCTGTATTTGAAATCGATATAATTTGAATTTGTTGTTTAGAAACTGAATTGAATTAAATTGGAAAATTTAGATTGAATTAAATTAAAATTTGGAATTTGAGTTGATTTGAATCGATTTGTGAGACTTGAGGAAATTTTTAAAAACATTACTTTATAAATTATTTAGGAAAATGGATATATTTGAAATGAAATGATATTTTGGTTTTTAAGTATAAATAAATTTGAAATGACCACGGTGTTATACTATATATTTCTACATTGTAGATAGTTCCACAGATCCTTAGAGGATGGTTATCCCAAACATCCTTTAAGTTACTTGTATTTCAGTTGATATTTCACTTGAGTTGGATTTATTGATATAAGAATGTTAATCCTGACTCGAGTGTTTTGTGTTTTGCTTTACGCTCGGGTCAGACCGAGTGATACAGCTTTTGAGACTCACCTTTAGAGTTTGGAGCTTCGTTTGGAGATCCAACTATCGACTCAGCTTCCAGCTTTTCTAGTTGATCTGTTCAGAGAGGTCATCTATTGTACTGGAGACTTCACTGCATTTGAGAGATTCTGTTGTATTTTATTTCTAACTCTGATGTTTATATAGTAGCTTCATGAACTACTATTTATTTATTCCGCTGCGTATTATTGTATTACTCTGTGTCTGTGATTCTGTGATTGATTTATTTACTGTATATGCTGAGTTTGCCAAATTTAAATTAACAATCTATTATTTTGAATTATTCAAGTCTGACATGTGTGGATTTATTGTCGGATGTGAATGGTCCAAAATACCGGGTCGTTACAGGCTGCAGTAGGCTCCACATTCGCATTAGCAGGCTGGTTGCTTGGACCGCCTTGTTGGACACTAGCAATTTCATTGGCATCAACATTATGGGAAGTAGATCTGGTGCACCTTACCATCTTGAATTCCTTTTCTTAGATCTTGAACAATCTAAATAGTATCTGCAAGCTTCTGAAAGTGAACCCGGATCTCCTTTGGGGGATTTTCTCAATCCAATAGCAACAAAGGTAATCCTAATAGCCTGAGAATCGAGTTCTCAGTGAAAGCACCAAAATGTTAGTAACCAAATTGGTCACAAACACCTGAGAATAGGTTTGAGTAGTGAAATAAATGAAGAAATTAAATGAAAAATGAGGAGAAGCACTAAATATTCATGAAAAGAATAGCAAAAAGTAAAAACAACAGGATTTATAGTGGTGTGGTGTTGATTGCCTGCATCCACTCCGAATGCTTTCTTTATTGCTTTATCAATCAATTGATTACAGTTGCAATTCACAAGGAACAACTTGAGTACAAGTTAAAGCAAAGGAAAATGATTACAAAAATGGTAGGGTCTTCACTTCGTAGCCGAAAAGAGATCCCCAGAAATGGCCCCCTGTCCCTGTATTTATAGATGAAGGCAGCCTAACTTCTCAAAGCCCGGACTCCCCTCTGGTCACTTGGGCCCATCATAAGGAAAACTCGGCCCGACATACTATGCCAAACCAAAGTATCATGCCCGTCCAATGTCATATATGCCAACTCGATACCATGTGTGCCAACCCGAAACCATGTGTGCCGACCCAATGCTATGTGTGCCGACCTGAAACCATGTGTGCCGACCCAATGCAATGCCGAACGCTTTGTCTCCAGGCCCTACACTGACCCAGTATCTAGGAACACCTCAATATGCCGACCCAGTACTATTTCATGAACTAGGCCGACCTAATACAATCCATAAACTATGCCAACCCCAATCATTTTATATACTTTGCCGACTCGAGCTCCACCATATCCTTTGCCGACCCGAGCCCCACTATATCCTTTGTCGACCCGAACGATGCTATGCACTATGCCAACATAAGCTATTTCATGTGCTCTGCCGATCCAACCACCATTATACCAATCCCTTTAGGTTTTACTGAATTTGCGTAATCATCCACTCTGGTGTCCAATCCAACCATACTAAATTTCAAGACTTCGACATCCAGTGCTATCCATTCGTCGATTTTATTTAACCTGGGCTAGATATTGCTGTTCAAACATTACACTCTGGTCATATAGATGTCGTCTCGTGGCCATTTTTACCATCAATAGTCAATTCTGACCTCTGTAATTACCTTTGTGTAGCCGGACCAGGGTACCGGGTAACAAAACTAATTTTCAAGATTGTTTGAAGAGGGAAAGTTTACTTTTAAAATGAGAAATTTTTTAATTTTCAAATGCCAAATACTTAGCGTAAGGAGCTCCGATACGTTAGTAAATACGAATTTTACTATCTACTAAGGGTGGCAATATACAAAACATTGATAATAGCAAGGGAAAATGCTATTTTAGCTTTGAAATTTTTATTTCCATACCTTGTGATAGTAAAAAAAAACTCGCGCTTAGGATAATTGTGTTTTAACATTTAAAAATAAACCTTCTTATGCGAATTGTACTTGAAAAGTTGGAAAAGTTTTGGGGGCAAAAGAGAAGGATCTAAGGTACAATGGAATATGTATAAATAGTGTGGAATTGTAAAAATTTCCATCTAAATTCCTTTTTCGGATAGGAGTATGGATTCAAAATAACTGGATTTTCAAAATTTTGGATGTTAGAAACTATGTGTTAGATTTTGGATGGTAGAAGTTGGATGCAAAATTGGTTAAACCACAATTCTACTCACGGGAGTGGAAATTTTTGTATGAAAAATGATTTTTGATTTTTAAAAACTTGCATAGATATATTTATATAGAACTGCCAATATATATTGGTTGTGTGACGACCCACCATTTCGATCCTTGAAGATCGACATAATACATCCACGATATTCACGAGCCGCCAATTCAAGTGTCGGAAATGCGGATAATCAGGTGTTTATAAGAAATAAAGGTAGAAAATAGAATAATAATAGAATCTCACATCATATTAAACAACATAATCATACAGGTGGAAAGTACATATAATCACTCCAAATGATTCATCAAAGTTACCATAAGTACTAACCCAACCTAGGATATTTATAACTACATATCCTTGTATGGGCGGTTAGATACAAAATGCATGATACATGATACACTGGAAAGTTGAGAATGGATAACTATAGACAAAAGACCCTTAGTCTTCATACTTTGGGCTCCTTCCAAAATGCTCCAAGCTAACTGACTACTTGACTGCCTGAAAAATAGGGCATGTAGAGTTTAAGGGAAAGGAAAAATAAACTCCGGATCAGCCATGGGATTAGTGTGAGAAATTCAAAATACAGATGTTTTGAGAAAAAAAAGAGTATCTCATTAGACCACGTCGTACATAAACACGGAACAAGTTTTTACCTTATGATAATCAAAATCTTTAATATGCAAATTTTTGAAATATTATTTATTATGACATTCTTTTGAAACATTTTCAAATAAACTTATAAATCTTAGCCGAAATTGTTACCATATTAAATTCTAGACCTAATCATTTAAGGTTATACAAAACCAAACTGAAGGCACTTATTGAAGTTTTTAATTCCAACTGAATAGCGAGGTAAGGGACTACTTCCTGTACAATGCATTTCTAGAGGAATGCACCCGAGGCCTTTATGTTGGTCCTCATGCGAATTAAGGCTGGCCTATCCAAAAATTACACAAATAGCATCAAGTATTACATCACCTGGCCATTACCGACCTATCCGGGATCCTAAGCATACAACACATAATTTAAAACTGACGTTATAGCGGATAGAAATTTCATAGATCTAGAAGGTGATTTCATATTCTTATTGGTTGCGACCCACTTTAGCCTTAAAGCATCCCCTGTTTCACTATTCCATGGTATGAGGCTTGAGGTAATGATTACCTTTTACATAGCACATCTTCCACTTTGAATGCCATCTTGCCATTTCACAATCACACAACTGATTTCTACATACGTATAACTCCTGGGCTCGTATGTCTCAGGAAAGGGTGTTAAGCTAAGAGAAGTTGCCTTCTCCACCACCAAATAGACGATAGGTTCATATAGATCAATCAGTATAATCTAGAAATGCAATGCAAAACATTCGTCCATACTAGTAGTCAAGGAACATGACAAACAGAAGGCACTTTCCTACAACACCCTATCGGTAATTATCCCTAGGATTAATAGCAAACAGTCTGTGTGTTTAGGAGATTTCTAGAACGAAGGGACCACTGCTATTCATTTAACTCAGGAGCTACCTAGAGATTATCAACTAGTGGTATTTTCAAAATGAAGATCCCCTATCTTTTAAAATCACGGGCTTCAATATATCTTCATCACTTTCGAACGCGTAAATTGGTTCAAAGTGGTTTTTTGATAGGGATTACCCAAATCCAACTCCGGTTTCGACGAACCAACCATTAATAAAAAGATGTTACGTGGTGGATAACAAATATTCCATTTATTTGTTTTCTTTTTATCCAAATATATATTTTAGAGATTTTTATCTTTTTGAAAACTATTTCTTTTCAGTATATACGGAATTCATTAAACCTCCTTATGAAAATTTACTAAATCATTTTCATAAATTATTTCAGAAAACATTATTGAGAAAAATAGGGTCAAATAGAAATTGTACTACTTTTACTCAATTTTAATTTCCGTATTCAGAAGGTACTATGGGCAGGATAACGGTGAAATCACCTTTTAAATTTACGAATAGTACAAGTTCCCTTCTCAAAATTTAATACCAAGTATAAGAAGATTATTTCTATATGATCCAAGTTGTTTTAAATTTAAAAAGTGTAGTCTTTTATACTTAACTCGTTTCCGACATTTCGACCTTATCTATCCCTCGTCTAGAGGAGGCAAGGTAAGCCAGGGCACTGGTTGCTCCTGAACATCTCCTCAGTTTAAGCACCTCAATCAGATCTCATGAATAGAAAAATCAAGTGTACTCGTCATCTTATTAAAGCCAAGTTTGAATCATTTCCTTATAACAGCTTTTCTTCAAATTAATTTATTTAAACTTCTTTAAATAAATTATAAAACCTTTAAATCATTTTTAAAACACTTTTTTATTTATTAGAAAATATTTGTAAAAGTTTAGAAAAGAATGGTGAAGTTTGAAATCATATTTTGAAAGTTATTGAAAAAGTGCTGCAAAAAGTGCTGCGAAAGGTGTTTTAAAAGAGAAGCAGAATGAAGGTCCTTTTTCTGAAGCCAAGCCTGCTGTATTTATAGGGGAAACTTCGACTACAGGGTCTTCTCACCTACATGGGCCCACCATAACAATCGGCAAGTCCAATTTGTCCAAAAATAACGATCGACCTAGAACAACCGATCGTTATTTCTTCACTTCATTCAATACCGATTGTTCCCTTTCCATACTGCTACGCCAACCTATCATCCTCCAATGAACAATGCTGATCCATTCATCTAGAGAAATGCCGATCCCTCCTCCTTCATGCAAAATGCCGACCTCTCTTCCTTCATGAAAATGCCAACCCCTTCTCTTCTTGAGGATGCCGATCCACATTATGCCGAACCATCTTTAGCCGAACCCATACGATGTCAATCCATGCCATTCCAACCCACCATGATT
Source organism: Allium fistulosum (assembly GCA_030737815.1). Taxonomy (NCBI): domain Eukaryota; kingdom Viridiplantae; phylum Streptophyta; class Magnoliopsida; order Asparagales; family Amaryllidaceae; genus Allium; species Allium fistulosum. Next base: position 777,723,099 of record CM060905.1, on the reverse strand, counting down.
GGAATGCTATGTTGACCCAATGAGTGTTGATCCCTTAATTGAGAATTGATGTGTGTCGATCCCTTTTTGCCTACAGCACCGATCCATCTTGCCTCGGACTATGCCAATCCAATTGCCTTTGCCAACGCCAATCCCTCCTTTGCTCAGACCACGCCGACCCTTACCATGCCGACCCCAATCATGCCAACCTCATCTTATGACGATCCCAATCATGCCGACCCCATCCTATGCCAAGTCCAACCATGCCGACCATTATTCCTTCTAACATACCGACCCATATTATCCTACTCTATATTACTCCGATCCCTTCTTATGTCGATCCTTCCTTATTCAAGCCAATATCCACCTTTCAAGCACCCTTCATCATGTATCTACCTATTATGTTTAATCCTGGCTCCATATTATTATCCGTAGTTGATTATCCATCCATTTGAGCTAAATCCATGATATTCCAGCTTCGATAACCGTGAAGTCTGTTGGATTAAATCCGTCTATATACTGCCTTGACAAAAGGCAGGTTAACACTTTGCCCCCTAAAACATGCCTTGCGGTAGGAAGGCGTGTTTTGAATTTCCATAAATCCAAAATTCGAAGTCCATAATCCATTGATCGTTATATTATCCAACCTAGAATCCAATCTGTTGCCAATCTATTTCCTTGATCTCTCCAGATTATTAGTGAAATCTATGACTGTTCCGAGTCGATATCCAATTCCGAATCCATCCCAAATCCATTAACCAAATCCACGATCTCTTCGGATCGCTTTATCCAAATCTGGGACCACTCCAGGTCCATATCCAAATCCTTATGCCTCTCCGGGTCATTTTATCCAAATCTGGGACCACTCCTGGTCCATATCCAAATCCTTAGACCTCTCTGGGTCGTTTACTCCAAATTCGAGACCTCTGCGGGTCCTTGCCGAGCATGATCCATACTCGACGATCTAAGTAGGCCGATCCTGTCGCTCTTCGGTGAAGCGGCCTACCCCTTGTCAGGCAAAGTCTATACCCGATGATCCGTTGCATTCTATTCTCCGGCCTCAAGTCTCCGATCGAGGGCTTAATCCATGGGGTATCCTACTCTGACCTCGATCCCCAATCGAGGACTTAATCCGTAGGGTATCCTACTCCGGCCTCGATCCCTAGTCGAGGACTTGATTCGTGGAGTATCCTACTCCAGCCTCAATCCCCAGTCGAGGACTTGATCCATAGGGTATCCCACTCCATCCTCGATCCCCAGTCGAGGTCTTATCCATGTTCGAGTCCATCCCGTTGCCTTCCGGTGAAGGGACACGTAACTCGCGGTTATTGCCCCATCTCTCTGGTCGAGCCGTAACCGTGACCCTTGTTATTCATTACATTAATCCAGATTTAATCATTCCAGAGTACAGTTGGTAAAATATAAAATAAAAGCCCATACAACTAAAAAAACTAAGTAGCCATAGTATCAAAAAAAAATTCATAAACCCGAGCATCATGGTTCATCGTCATCTCAGAGTATGCTTAGGGACCATCCTCGATCCCATACATGTGTAAGTGACTTAGCCATACTACTGCGGGGTTTATTACTTATTCCATGCCATAAATCCAATCAATTAACGATAAGATAACGATGATGCCTTGATTCAGTGCCATCTTCATTCAAGGTGGGCGGTGACTGCTCTTGTTCCATTGCCACAGCTTGATTCCTTATATATTGTTACAAATGACCATTCCTCACATGTTCCTCAATGATATCCTTCAAATGCCTACAGTCATTCGTATTCTGCCCATCCAGCTCATGAAATAGGCAATGCTTTCCTGATGCCTGCTCGTATTCGGAGGGTTCACTTTTTTCCGGTCTTCGATATTGGAGGCGCTCTCGAGTATCCAAATAAATCCTTTCCATAGTTTCAGTCAAATCCGTGTAAGAAGAGAATTTCGGTTCTCTCCATTGCCTTTTCGACATATTACTGCTGTCATTCGCTTTCCGTTTGCTTTTATCATTCTTGTTTGCATCTCCCAATGATCCTCTGTTGATTCATGAGTTTTGATTCATGACACAAGCTTCAGAGATCATACGACGAATTACAAAGAGAATACTATACGAAAGCGACAAAAAGAGAATAAACGTATATTGTGAACTACAAAGGAGACAAGACTACAATCCAGAGATTAGTATGAATATTTTAATGTATTGAGTCTTAGAATATTGTTAAAATCATTCCTCAAGTAGTCACACACACAAATTCATTTATATTGATTTATACATAAATAAGTGTACATTGTGCAATTGACAACAGGTCGGCTGACCGACCAGGAACCTCGGTCGACCGACTCTGTGTCAAGTGCACATATATACACTGTTCTGTGTACGGTTCTGAAACTCAGCTGATCGGCCAGTTTCTTCGGTCAATCGACCTGAACATAACGGCCAGTTTTCTGAAGAGTTGCGATCGTTCATGAAGAGGAATGTCCTTCAATCCAAGAGATACGGACACAACTTTTGATTGAAACTCTTCATGAAAGATTGTAACTATTATACAACTATATAAACATGTTCAATTCACTTCTACAATAACCAATTCTTGTTTTAATTCTAAAATCTATTCTCTATTATTATCTGCAAATAAAAAGCATTCATTCTCATTCAATATCACTAGAATCCTTGAATAAATTCATATACTTCGATTCTACATGATTATCTTCCTTCTAAATCTTCACACACATATATATACTCTTGAGGATTTGATTATAGGAAAGCTGTACTATCAAAAGACAATCAGTGTTATTCAGAACACATTCGTCAGCAAATTATTTGTATTAAGTTGAAGTCCTCTTCGGCTGTTGAGGCGGAAAAATTCCTGTTCGGCTGCTCAGGTGTCGTATACCTATTCCTCCGGGTTAAGTGAGGGGTTTAGTTTAAATCCAGAGGGTATTATGGGACTGGACGTAGAACAGGAAGTTCGAACCAGTATAAAAATTCCTGGTGTGCTTACTTTAATTTTTATTTTACTGCTATTATCAGTTTCCACATTTATATACCATATTACACGATCCTTAGTACTGCACGTACACTTTCATCCTCCACTTTGCACGGCATTCACCTCTGGTTTGTTTGCTTATACGTCTCACTGTCGTAGGAACCTTTCTGCTTTATGGTAAAACTCCCCTAAATCCATAGGTGGATCCCATGCTAGTGAATCCTTGAGCTCCATGCCATCAGCAACGGCATATACAGCTGCCATAAAAACCATGGACGGATGTGGACGATCCATTGATGCCTCCTCAACATTGAACCGTGTTAGAAAACTCCTTAGGGACTGTCCGGCCCTCTGTTTCAGTGTTGCCAAACTCATCACATTTTTGGGTCTCGAGATGTGAACTCTAAACTGCCTCATAAACCTTTCGATCAATTCTATCCATGTACCAATAGAGTCGCTTTTCAATTGTCTGAACCGTAGTGCTGATACATCCATTAAATACAAAGGGAAGCATCGTGCCATGACCTCCTCCGATGCCCCCAGTACTTCCATATGCCTCATGTACCTTATCAGATGAACAGCAGGAGCCGTCCTTCCATCATATGTCTCTAGTGTTGGTAGTTTTACTTCCGGTGGATTCCTGGCTTGCCTAATTGTAGGAACGAAGGAGCTCCTATTCACATCTTCCAAATCCCTATTTACCAATCCTCCTCTCATGGCCCGTCTGATCATTTCTGCCAACCTATCGTTGTTATCAAGTGGCAGTCTTTGTCCGTTGTCTCTAGCCTGCCACTCGAGTACGTGAGGAAATCCTGAAACCTGCTCTTCTGGATGAGCATTCATGTTCTGATCAAAGCCAAACTGTACAGGACCACCTGGTATCCTGCCGAGAATCAAACTAATATGATCCGGGGGTATGCCCTCAAGTGTGGAACGATCGGCACCGATCGTTCTATAATGATCTATATTGCTTTGGCCGATCATTCCTGGTTGGTCTGGGGCTACTCCCGGTGGCTCCACTCTATCCCGTATCCTGGTTGTTCCATTTCCTTAGTTCTGATTCTGGACTTCCTCTACACCTGCTGCTCCAACTCCATGATCCATATTTCCAGTATTCCTGCTACTCCATTCCCTTGGTTTTGCACTCCAGCCTGTCCAATCCGTCGGAGTAAATTCTGCATCATCTCCTCCTACCTCTTCAGCATCCTCTCGTGCATAACATCCATCATTGTTTCCATCTCGTCTCTAGTACTGAAGATTAAGGTCTGATTAGCTCCTGAGGAAGCCTCCTGACTTCCTTCATGATGGCTCCTATCCATTCTCTGTCTCCTTGTTGATTGCCTAGCCATTGTTTTCCAAATCCAAGTTCTCAAGCTTTCAAATCCAAGATCCTAACTTCCAAATCCCTGAGTGCAAGCTCTCTCAGTGAAAGCACCAAAATGTTGGCATCAAAATTGACCACCAACACCCAATTGTACGTGAAAGCACCAATATCCAGTCACAAATGACAAATCACAAATAGTATATGATTTAGAGAATATAAGATAAAGAATAACCAAATTAAAATGGAAGCAAGTAATAGAGACAAGATTTATAGTGTTTCGGCTAACTCTGGCCTACGTCCGCTCTAGAATAATCCTTTTTATTATACTGAAATTTGATTACAGTTACAATCCAAGATTCCAGAATAAAAGTAACAGAGTATCCCTTAGGTAGAAGATGAAGAGAAGCAGAATGAAGGTCCTTTTTATGAAGCCAAGCCTGCTGTATTTATAGGGGAAACTTCGGCTACAGGGTCTTCTCACCTACATGGGTGCACCATAACGATCGGCAAGCCCAATTCGTCCAAAAATAACGATCGGCCTAGAACTACCGATCGTTATTTCTTCGCTTCATTCAATGCCGATCGTTCCCTTTCCATATTGCTACACCAACCTATCATCCTCCGACATATAATGCTGATCCATTCATCCAGAGAAATGTTGATCCCTCCTCCTTCATGCAATGCCGACCTCTCTTCCTTCATGAAAATGCCAATCCCTTCTCTTCTTGAGGATGCCGATCCACATTATGTCGAACCATCTTTAGCCGAACCCATACGATGTCAATCCATGCCATGCTGACCGACCATGCTTGGAATGCTATGCCGACCCAACGAGTGTCGATCCCTTACTTGAGAATTGATGTGTGCCGATCCCTTCTTGCCTACAACGTCGATCCATCTTGCCTCGAACTGTGCCGATCCAATTGCCTTTGCCAACGTCGATCCCTCCTTTGCTCCGACCACGTCGACCCTTACAATGCCGACCCCAATCATGCCGACCTCATCCTATGGCGGGCCTAATCTTGCCGACCCCATCCTATGCCGAGCCCAACTATGCCGACCGTTATTCCTTCTCACATACCGACCCATATTATCCTACTCCATATTACTCTGATCCCTTCTTATGCTGATCCTTCCTTATTCAAGCCAATATCCACCTTTCAAGCACCCTTCATCGTGTATCTACCTACTATGTTTAATCATAGTTCCATATTATTATCCGTAGTTAATTATCCATCCATCCATTTGAGCCAAATCCATGATATTCCAGCCTCGATAACCATGAAGTCTGTTGGGTTGAATCTTCCTGTATACTGCCTTGCCAAAAGGCGGGTTAACAACAGCCTTGGTCTGTGATGGTTGTAGGCTCGACTAGGGTGGATGGCCGTGGGTTTGAAGAGAAAGAGGAAGGGTTTAGATGAGTTTTGAAGTGCTATATGTATATGTATGTATATATGTGTGTGTGTATAATTTTAGATATAATTTGCTATAATTTTCTTTATATTTTTCCTTATATAGAAGCCATTAAAATGTGGAGGAAGCTTATAGAAAAATAAAGAAGAAGATGAATGAATGAAGTGAAGTGGTATTTATAGGCAAATGAAAGAGTGTAAACATCTCTTTCCTACATCACCGCACATCATCCCGCCACCTCCTCCTTCCATCACCATGCACCGGCCACCATCCCCTTAAGTATGGCCATGGGTTACATCATATATGGGCAGGGCCATATGCCTCTTTGATTTGACATTTGATGGTGACAATATGTGATAATTAGCTTAGATCCTCACTCCACCACCACATGCTCCACCTCCTTCCATCATTACCCTATGCATGGCTACCTCCTTCCACCACCATCTTAACTCGGCCATGTCACCTCTATCTCCTCCTAGCTTAGCCATGTCACATCAAGGCTTGTGGTTGCATCGATGTGATGTTTGATGGTAAGGGATGGTTGCTTAAGCGAGTAGGAGTTGTTTATATGTTTATATATTTAGTATATATGTATATACGTGTATATATAAGTGTTCATGTACATATGCACATGTTTTCTTGGATGGGTATATGTATGTGTTCATTTGGATGTCACATAGAATTCGCAATGTTTTACAACCTCTATACGTTGAATCGTTATGAATTTCGATTTCGATTTCCGATCATATTTTCATTTCTTATTTATTATACATCTATAAACAAGGTTTGAAAATAATATTTATATTATTATTTATAAATAAAACAAGCTTTTAAATTTGATTTAAAAACCATTATTTATAAGTGATGAATTTACGGGTCATTACTAGTTGTTTGCATCATCTTTTCAAAATAGTTTTAAAAGAATGCATTCATGTAGATTGCGTCAATTCAGAATCATTCTAAATATATGTCTTATGTGTTGTGATACACTATGCACCTGTACACGTTTGGCTACAAAATTGGTTGTACACTAATTGGTTGGATAGCCTAGATTGGTTGCGTAATATGTCGCATAATTCAACCCTTGGGTAATTTCGGGGATGAAGTTCTTTTAAGGGGGAGAATATAACACCCTGTAAAATTGACGATAATTAATAAATAATTAATAAGGCTTCAAAAATGGAATTTTATTGAACGAAGGAATTTGGCCACGAAACTTGCAACATTTTGTTCGTGGCAATTTTCTAATCAACTTTCTTATTTGAAGTTTTGCGATAGGAGCTCAAATGAAATAGTTATTTGCATTTGAAGTTTTCAGAGCGAAAATAATTAAAAACGAAAAAAAATAAACATTAAAACGCGAACCCTACCGGTCGACCCCCCTCTATGGGTTGGTTGATCGCTAGTGGTCGACCGCCTATAAGGGAGCGGTTGACCAATCGTATGGTGGCAGCTAAGGTCTAAACCTTGGCCAAACAACCCGGATTTAATTATTTTAATCTAACGTTTACGGTTGATTCAAATGCCTATAAATACAAGCCTAATCCCTCACTTCTCTTCTCATATATTTTAATCAAAGTAGTAAAGCTTTGCCATTTTCCCTTCACCACTATTTTTGAAATTTATAAAATATTATATATACATACACAAATCAGAGAAGGGTGGAAAATAAAAGAGTAAAAGAGAAGATTCAAATCAACATTGCGAAAGAAATGATAAGATTTATAGGATTGCAAGGAGTTTTATTTTATTTTATTGTATGAGAGTATTTTCACTTGTAGGCTTGTTGGCAACATCATCTTTTTAGTGTATAATAAAATGCATGAGTGCTCTCCTCCTCGAATAGAGGACCACTGATTTTTCTCAAAAAAAGCTATGTTTTAAATTCAATATAAATACATTAGACAGTTGTATATTTATATATAAACAACACAAAAACACAAAAAACACACACAAACACATATATATGGAACTGGCCTAACATATAAAATATATTTAAGATTTTAAATAACATATTTAAATTGATGATTAAGGAATTACTTTGATGAAAGTGCATACCTCATACACGGCGAAATTTGTAAATCGACCTTCGAGAACTTCTTATGAATTCTTACTATGGTTTGCAAGGCTTAGTTAGAAGTGATCTAGTGGAAGAGATGAAAAAGAGAACTGTCTTCTTTAATGGAGGAGAAGAAGAGAAGTTTTCCTTTATGTTATGGTTAGAAATTGTATTAATTTCATTTAAGAGAAGGAGAAACTATGGGTGCATTTATAGTGGAAAATAAATATCATTTATTTATCCATAATTGACCCCTCCTTTTCCTCCTTGTATGGTTGACCATTATATACAAGATAAATGAATATTTTCTCTGCAATCTATTCAAATACTAATACATACCATATATATATTAGATCTGCATTTTTTCTTTCTTTGGACTAAACACATTTGACTCTTCCTCTTACCATCATAGGAGCAGCTCAATTTAAAATGACTAATATATGTAATTTATAAATATATGGCATAAAATGTATATACTTTGTATTTTAAGTTACCACTTTTAATTAGTAACTTAACCACTCAAATAAAGTTAAATATATACAACAATTATAAACATTTGACTCAATTAATTTGTTAATTTAATAAATTAGATCACTCAATTATATACATAATATATATACACACACATAATCAATGCAATAAATTACAACGTTTATAAATTATTATATTAATTGTAGCTTTTAGGTCCAATGCTACAATTCACTTTTATGTGACCCATAAGTGTGACTTCGATCCTTAGTTAATATTTTGACTATTGAAATATCAAAACCTATAAATAATTTGATTTAGCATAGTAAAGGTCGTGAAGTCATACACTTATAGATCATCTAGTTGAAGTCTTACTTCATAATTGTTTTAAAGCTACACCCTTACGCAACGATATTTTTGTATATTTGTCTCTTCGTCAAAACTGTAACAACCCGAGATTTTGCTGCTAATTAAATATCGTCATTAAACGATTAAAATGCCAGCTAATTACTGTTTGAAGTTTTTAACCCCGGTTTAAATTCTTTTGAGTAATTGTTAAGGTAAATGGGCTTTAAAAATCAACTTGGCCCATTTACTTTTGATGCCGTGATGATATCTAACCTGACCCCCTTTCATTTTGGCATTCACTCGAACCCTAAACAAATGAACGAAAATGGTGGCGGCTTCGTCTCGGTCATTCCTCTTCGAAAAAAAATTAGGGCTTTGTCGCTGATTTCAATCTGTTCGATCAAGAGATCGATCTCGTGCTAGCTTCGTCGATCCGGGGGGGGGGGGGGAATTGCTTTCGCGATTGCTTGCGTCGATTTGTCGTCTCAACCGAATGCAAAAGTGAGTGACCCTCACATCTAATTCAGTACCATGTTTCGTGTTTGATTTTGCTAAGACTGCTGCTTGGTTTTGTTTCGTTTGAATTTACTATCATCGGTTGATTCTCTTATGCTTTGTGATTTTGTTCTTGTTGTCTTCGGCACTGTGTTGACTGTGAAGATGATTCTTTTCGACTTCAACCACTTGGACTCTAATTTGAACTGTTTTTGAATTTCCTTTTATTTCTGGAGTGAAGTCTCGATATTACGTTGGTCCTTATAGCTTGGGTATAGTCTGCACTATTTATCCCCAATCTCTTGTATCCGTGATGCTGTGCATATGTGCTTTTGTAACCTCGTGTATGATATCACCTCTGTTGTCTGCACCTTTTTAAGTTTACATCTGTTGGGTTCACTTCCAATCTGTCTCAGGGCTGGAGTGCATAATTGCATATTGATGTTGCTCCATTCATGTTGTACCTGTTTTGTGTTGTATTGTTGCCTTGGTCAACATTGTAGTTTCACTGCAACTATATGTGTATGCTTGCCTTTGAATTTTGCTTAGGGTTCTGTAGCTTGTATACTCCATTAGTTGTACCACCGCCATTTTGCACTGTTAGGCTTATATTGCCTTCGTTTGTGCTCGAGTCTGATACATTGCATTGATGCACTGTACTCATTTGCATTTGGTCACTGTAATTCACTGGTGACATCATTCTCATTTGAAGTTGTTGTTGAAGCTGGGTTGACCATGTTCTGCCCTTATTCATTGGGTTGCATTGTTTCCTCATGTCACTGTTTACATGTGCACTGGTTCATGTATAGGTGTAGTCTTTTGGTAGGGATGCTGTCATGTGTACATTCCGTACAGGCGTGTCTTTGTATCGAGTGCATTTGTTAATTAAATCTGGCTATTGGTTCAGGGTCGAATCATTAAACTAGTTTGCATACCTACATGTTGCCACTTGAACTTGTTGACATTTTTATGTTGAGTTTGCGCCATTTGTTACTGTAACCATGTGTGTACATACATTTATGTATGTACATATGTGTTGTACTTCCTTGTAGTTTTCATTGTGACTTCACCTTGAACCTAATGTGTAGTTGTCTTCATGTACATGACTTGATCATCATGTAACTCACTGTCTTTGTACCTGTGCATCTCTGAACTTATGTTGATAGCTCTGAGTTTCATGTTTATGCACTGGGGCTTTGTCTTCATGTACAGTGTTCTTGAACTTTTTCTTGTATTTGCATGCCGTGCACTGGGTAACTTATCTGTAGTATGAACTACTGTTGCATTGCTTTAAAATTGTTCGTCACCATATACTTACATACATTTGTACTTGACCATATGATGTCTAGACTGATCTTGTGCAGTTACTTGTTCGAGCTACTGAGATCTTGGGTCATATGCTTTGTTTTACCATATGTTGCTGTGTTGGCTTCAGTTCAAGTCTCGACCTCTGGTCATTTTTGTATTCAGCCCTCCTGTCCTTGTCTATCCATGTATATTGATTTTCCCTCTGTGACATTGACACTGTCTGCATTGTGTACTCATACTTGTATTTCGTGCTTTATTTTGATTGTTGAACTGGTTTCAATGCCAGTTTATACTCTGTTTCATTTATCTGGTCTTGAAGTTGTATTTGATTGCATTTTGGTCATTATGTAGACTTGACTTTGGTTGTTGTATTGTGTTGAGTCATGACAACCATGGCTTGACCTATGCATTTTGTTGTTGTTTGTTGCCTTCAGTCTGCACTTGAATCTGGTTCACTCCGACCTGATCTGGTGCATGTTACGTCCATGAACCCTTCACTGCGTTCATTTGTGTTGGGCATTTCTTATACTTGTGGCTACCGGGTCAATACTTGCAGTTCACTGAACCGTTGTATCACTTATGTTTTCCATTATTCATATAGGGGCTGCACTTGTCATGTCCATTGGTTCATTGTAGTTTGGTTTGGGTTTGAGCATCACTGATCTGATATACATTGGATTTGTTTTTCTCATTACACTTGAGTTGGATCCGGCTGAAACGCTCGGGTTTGACCTTGTGCTAGCATTGTGATTTTATTTGAATGGCATTTGTGTTGAACCTGATTTTCTTGGGTTTGACCTTGTGATCACTTGTGACGTTCATTGAGCTTTTGTGTATCTCCTGCGATAGTGGCGAGGCAGTACACGCGTGCGTGTACTGCAGCCCTATCAGATTTGACAGTTTTAAATTGATTTAGTCGATTTGATAAATTGTTTATTTATCTCTGTTCATAATTTAAATCTGCTGATTTTTGTTAAACACTGTTAAGTGTTATATTGACCGTTGTCCGGTTTCTTTGTTTAAAGAATCGGATAGACGGGAATTATTGTGACTGTCGTCTATTTAAATTATTACTGCCTATATGCACTAATAAACTGGTTTGAATTAGACTGACCTGGGTATTATTTTCTTTTGAATGTAATACTCGGGTCAGACCCGAGTTATTTCAGGTTGTAGATTTTCTTCTTTGAGTTGCTGTTTGGGATTTGAAGACTTTTCACATCTTCTGAAGTTGTCAGTGTCATTCTGTAGTAGTCGTGTCAGTGTATAGAACGATATGTATTCATGTATATTAGTTGATAATTGGCGCAGCGGATATTTCAAAAACAATGTAGATCGTTGAATGTAGCAATCGGTGGATTGGAAGATGCTGAAATGCCCAAATTCGTTGATCCGAAGATACCGAATTCTAGCTATCCTGAACTCGTTGATCGCGCACGATACCGGGTTCGAAGATCTTCAATTCTTCAAGCGTTGATCAAGCGCACTTGATTCCGCGAATCGGCTTCTACAATCGTTGAATCGAGCGCACTCGATTATCCGAAAGAGGAGATAGGAGATTACACTCAACTACCAATTTAAATGAAAGCACAAAGCAATCAAAAGAGAATTTTATTCAAAAAATCAACAACCTTTACAAAATGACCATACACGCCTATTTATAGGCACATTACAATTTACACCAAAGAAACAACAAAATTACACTAAGTCCTAACTCGGTTCCGAGTTATAGCTGCCGACCTATGACTTACCAGAACAAGATGTAAGACTTAACAAAGACTCCGACTCAACAGTTACAACTCTTTACAACCTTCAGCGACTTAACAAACTCAGACAAAATACAAACAGACGACATACGACCTAATATAAGTTGGTTACGACTTATCAATAGCTCCAGCTTCCATCAGCGGCAGAGATTAACCCGGCAGCAGAAATCAACGGCAACAAGTCTTCGACGACTAAGTCGTAACTCGGTTCCGACTTATCGTTGGACTCGTTAAGTCGGTTCCGACCTATTACTTCAACTGTTTGCTTTGTTTTCTCTCTGAGTAACTCGGTAACCCGTACCTCTGTACAAGTTAGGTCGTCCACTCTTCTAAGTCGGTCACGACTTATGTCTTTACTCCTGTTAAGTCGGTAACGACTTAAGTCTCCCATCAGGTTAACTCGGTCACGACTTATAACTTTGGTCCTGTTATCTCGCAAGCATCCACTAAGTCGTTGCCGAGTCATACTAAGTCGGTGGTACGACTCATAACCTTTGTTAGGTCGGTTGCGACCTAAAATTTCAATATTCCGCCATTTCTCACCAAATCTTAACTCGTTAGCTTCATTCTTAGGTCGGTCTCGACCTACCATCATGTTAGGTCGTACACGACCTACGACTTCTTCTCTCTGGCCTGCATCATCCTCCCCTGGTTGAGAGAAATTCGTCCTCGAATTTGCACTCTCTTCTTCCACAACAAATTCATCCCCATGATACGGTACGAGATGTTTGACATTGAATACGTCAGACGTATGCACATCATCTGGCAGTTTCAATTTGTAAGCATTTTCATTAATTCGCTTCACAACTTCTACTGGACCAATTTTTCTGGCTTTCAACTTATTATAAGCGCCTACTGGAAAACGATCTTTTGTTAACACTGCATAAACCATATCTCCTTCATTAAACTCAACATTTCGTCGTTTCAAATCTGCAGCTCGTTTATATTTCTCATTTGCTTTCTCCAGTCGTTCCTGAACGATCTTATGACATTCCGTCAACCCTTCAACAAAATCAGCAGCTTTCTTAACTGTCTTCTTTGATTGTGGCACTACAGTTAGATCCAATGGTCCCTTCGGTAAACTGGAATATACTATCTGGAATGGACTAAACCCAGTACTTCGATTTACAGCATGATTATGGGCAAACTCTGCTTGGCATAACTTCACGTCCCAACTCTTCAGATTATCTTGAACAAGACACCTCAACAAGTTTCCCAAAGATCTGTTAACCACCTCAGTCTGTCCATCCGTTTGTGGGTGATAAGCACTACTAAATTTCAGCTTCGTTCCCACCATTTTCCACAAACTTAACCAAAAATGACTCAGAAATCGAGTATCTCTATCCGACACAATAGATTCTGGCAATCCATGAAGTCGATAGATCTCCCTGAAAAACAACTGAGCAACATGAACAGCATCCGCCGTCTTCTTACAAGCAATAAAATGTGCCATTTTCGAAAATCTGTCAACCACCACATAAATGGAATCATTACCACGCTGCGTTCTCGGCAATCCCAACACAAAGTCCATACTGATATCAACCCATGGTTTAGTGGATACTGGTAACGGCATATATAAACCCGCATTGGTCGCAGTTCCTTTCGAAACTTGACAGATATGGCATCGCTCCACAAACCTCTCTACCTCTTTCCTCATCGATGGCCAAAAGTAGGATTGTGAAATCAACTGTAAGGTACGGTCTCTCCCAACATGTCCTTCTTCGTGTAACTCTTTGATAATCTTCATTCTCAGACTACCCTCCGGTATGCACAATCGATTTACTTTGAACAGAAAACCATCTACCATCACGAAGTCATCCGTCTCTCCCTCCTTGACTTTATCAACAAATTTTGCAAAGTAAGGATCATCAGTAAATAATTCTGGCAATATTTCAAACCCCGTCACTTCAACCTTTAGTGTAGTCAACAAATGACTCCTTCTACTTAAAGCATCAGCCACTCGATTTGTCACCCCTGACTTGTGTTTAACAACAAAAGTAAACTGTTGCAGATATGCAATCCACGATGCATGTCTCGCTGAAATCTTGTCTTGCCCTTGCAAATGCTTCAATGCTTCATGATCAGTATACAGAACAAACTCCTTCTGAAATAGATAATGTCTCCAGTGTTTAATAGATTGCACAACAGCATAGAACTCCACATCATATGTACTGTATCGCATCTTCGCTCCTGACAACTTCTCACTGAAATAGGCAATTGGACGTCCCTTCTGACTCAACACCCCTCCAATCCCAACCTTGGATGCATCAGTATGTAGTTCAAACACCAACTGAAAATCAGGTAATATTAGAATTGGTGCAGATGTCAGCAACTCCTTGATCTTCTCAAAAGCATTCCCTGCTTCCTCTGACCATGTAAATTGTTTACCCTTCATACAATCAGTAACAGGTGCCATCACACTACTGAAGTGTGGTACAAACCTTCGATAGAATGAAGCCAACCCATGAAAACTACGAACTTCTGTTATCGTTTTGGGCTGCGGCCAATTTCTGATCGCCTCAACTTTACTTTGGTCAACCTGTATTCCTTTCTCTAAAACAACATACCCCAGAAATAAAACAATATGCGTCATGAACACGCATTTTTTTGTTGCAGCATAGAATTGTTCTTGTCGCAATACCATCAGCACTTCTCTAAGATGATTCAAATGTTCCTCTGGACTCCCACTGTAAATAAGAATATCATCGAAATACACCACCACGAATTTCCCAATGAACGGTTGAAAAATCTGATTCATCACCCTCATGAACGTACTTGGTGCATTGGATAAACCAAATGGCATAACCAACCATTCGTATAGACCCTCCCTGGTTTTAAAAGCAGTCTTCCATTCATCTCCTGGTCTGATACGAATTTGATGATATCCGCTCTTCAAATCGATCTTGGAAAAGATAGTAGCTCCGCTTATCTGATCCAACAAGTCATCCAACCTCGGCATTGGAAATCTATATCTCACGGTAATCTTATTCAATGCTCGACTGTCAGTGCACATTCTCCATGTCCCATCCTTCTTGGGTACCAATAAAGCTGGTACAGCACAAGGACTCAGACTCTCCTGCACACGCCCCTGTTCAAGCAATTCCTCTACCTGCCTCCGCAATTCTTCATGTTCCTTCGGACTCATTCGATAATGTGGTCTGTGTGGTAACACAGCACCTGGAACAAGATCTATCTGATGTTGTATATCCCTCAACGGTGGCAACTCCGTTGGTAATTCCTCTGGAAATACATCGTCAAATTCTTTCAAAACTGGTTTAACTTCTTCAGGAATTTCAACTTCTTCACTGCTCTCACGCCCAATCAACAAGAATACTTCTGGTTCTTTCTCAACCTCCTTAACAAACTCCTTCAAAGATAATAAAGTTTTCAGCTCTTCGATTTCTTCGGACTTACTTTCTTCTTGTGATCTCTTCTTCGGAACTAAGATAATCTTCGTGCCTTTAAACATAAAACTGTAGCTATTGGTCCGACCGTCATGTTGTACTGCTCGATCATACTGCCATGGTCTTCCCAATAATAAGTGGCAAACGTCCATCTCTACTACATCACACCATATTTCATCTTTGTATTTCTTCCCAATAGAGAATGGTACACGAACTCGTCTATCCACTTTCACTTCTCCTCCTTTTCTCAACCATGCTAACTTGTATGGACTCGGATGTTTCTCTGTCTTCAATTTCAACTTTGTCACAGCTTCGGTTGAAATAATATTATCACAGCTTCCTACGTCGATCACAAACTTACACACCTTCCCTAGAATAGTACATGTGGACTGAAAGATATTACTCCTCAACCAACTAGCTTCTTCCTGCTTCGGTGTTAAACACGATCTTCTCAGCATTAGATTGCAACCTTCATCTCCTGACGCAATGTCCTGCTCATCCTCCTCAACTGGACTAGAACAATCCCCATCAACATCCTCATCTTCAACCTCTACAATCATGGTTCGTTTCTTCGGCTTTGGACACTCACTGCTTTTATGACCCAATTCCTGACAATTGTAACATTTGAAACCATTGTTAACCCTTGTCTTCTCAGCCTCCTTCACAACTGGTTTTGCAATAGCTTTTGAAACATTCGAACTCCCACTAACTCCCTTCATCGGATTGTTGGAATTTGTAAACACACCTCCTCCTCGTCTCCCTTGTTTTTCCCAAGCCAACGCTTTCTGATGTTCTTCTGCCACAGATCTTGGATCGAACATATTAACCATATCCTGAATCTGCATTCTCAATCCCCCAATGAATCTAGATGTCAGCTGCTCTTTCGTTTCCATAATATCATTCCTCGCAATGAGTTGATAGAATTCATCAGCATAGTCATTAACTGTCTTTGTGCCCTGCCTCAAGTTTTGCAAACGTTGATACATCAAAGATTGATAATTGTAAGGTAAGAACGTTGCTTTCATTAATTTCTTCATCTTTTCCCAAGATTCAACTTTTGACTTCCCCATACGTTCACGTGTAAGCTTGGTTTGCTGCCACCACGCCAAAGCTCTACCCCTCAGCCTTGTAGCAACCAACTTTACTCTACGATGTTCTGGAACTTCTTTAAAGTCAAAAATCTCCTCAACATTAGCTACCCAATCTAGGAACTCCTCCGCTTGCATACCACCTTTGAATTCAGGAATCTCTGTCTTCATCCCCGACTCCCATTTATGATCATACTCAGAATAGTTTCTTCCTTGACCTCTTCCTTGAACACTACCACCATCATACTCTTCTTCAAAATCAGATGCATAACGATGTCGATTCTGACCACCAACATCTCTACTACCATTACGTCTTCCACCTTCATCCCTTCTATCGACATTCCTCCGTTCACGATCATTCACGTTTCTCCCACGCCCTTGATCATTTTCAATACTTTGGTCTCGATTGGAATGTGGCGAGACTCTACTACCTCCATGATTAGATTCTGGTGAAACCCTTCTCCGATTTTGATTCATCTCCGTCATAAGCCTCTCTAACCGGCCAATTCCTTCGTTAAGCTTTTCACTAAAATTCTCTTTTGATTGCTTTGCTCCATCTCATCAGCTTCTTCTCTTCGATACAAAGCTTCTACGTTTTGGTGACGATTAGCTCTTCTTGGCGGCATACTTGAAAACTTCACAAATTCAAACACAATTCGGACTTTGATCCAAAATGAAACGGATCGAAAACTTCCACTTTGTAGCAAATCGCGATGAACACGATGGACAAAGTTTCGGCCTCCAAGTCAAATCCGAACTTCAATCTTCAAATCAATGCGAACAACTTCTTCCTCTCGGCCGTGTCTCAACACTTCAAGCTCGGCTTCTCCTCAAACTTCAAAACTCTTCAAATGAATAGGCTCCAAGTCTCGATCTAGCTATGATTGGCTAGAACAAGCTCTGATACCAAAACTGGCGCAGCGTATATTTCAAAAACAATGTAGATCGTTGAATGTAGCAATCGGTGGATTGGAAGATGCTGAAATGCCCAAATTCGTTGATCCGAAGATACCGAATTCTAGCTATCCTGAACTCGTTGATCGCGCACGATACCGGGTTCGAAGATCTTCAATTCTTCAAGCGTTGATCAAGCGCACTTGATTCCGCGAATCGGCTTCTACAATCGTTGAATCGAGCGCACTCGATTATCCGAAAGAGGAGATAGGAGATTACACTCAACTACCAATTTAAATGAAAGCACAAAGCAATCAAAAGAGAACTTTATTCAAAAAATCAACAACCTTTACAAAATGACCATACACGCCTATTTATAGGCACATTACAATTTACACCAAAGAAACAACAAAATTACACTAAGTCCTAACTCGGTTCCGAGTTATAGCTGCCGACCTATGACTTACCAGAACAAGATGTAAGACTTAACAAAGACTCCGACTCAATAGTTACAACTCTTTACAACCTTCAGCGACTTAACAAACTCAGACAAAATACAAACAGACGACATACGACCTAATATAAGTTGGTTACGACTTATCAATAGCTCCAGCTTCCATCAGCGGCAGAGATTAACTCGGCAGCAGAAATCAACGGCAACAAGTCTTCGGCGACTAAGTCGTAACTCGGTTCCGACTTATCGTTGGACTCGTTAAGTCGGTTCCGACCTATTACTTCAACTGTTTGCTTTGTTTTCTCTCTGAGTAACTCGGTAACCCGTACCTTTGTACAAGTTAGGTCGTCCACTCTTCTAAGTCGGTCACGACTTATGTCTTTACTCCTGTTAAGTCGGTAACGACTTAAGTCTCCCATCAGGTTAACTCGGTCACGACTTATAACTTTGGTCCTGTTATCTCGCAAGCATCCACTAAGTCGTTGCCGAGTCATACTAAGTCGGTGGTACGACTCATAACCTTTGTTAGGTCGGTTGCGACCTAAAATTTCAATATTCCGCCATTTCTCACCAAATCTTAACTCGTTAGCTTCATTCTTAGGTCGGTCTCGACCTACCATCATGTTAGGTCGTACACGACCTACGACTTCTTCTCTCTGGCCTGAATCAATAATGTACTTGTATATATAACTTCTAGAGTCGACAGTTGTAGTTGTATCATATGTATTGTGTCAACTATGTTGTAACTGACATCAGTTATATATATATGAGACTTTTGTTTTTATCTGTGTTCCGCATTTATATTATCTGTGTTATCGTTATATCTAATGTCCTAAACTATTATGAACCATCGTAGTTTGTTTTATACTGATAATTGGGTGTGTCGATGGGAGTAAATAAATAAGATGAAAAATAAAAAGTATATACCACTCCTATCGAGATAACCAATATTAGTGTAAGGCCAATTACGGATGGTCGCTCCTATCCAGCCTTATTCTTCGTAATAATAGACAGTATTTCTTTTAATACTCTTTGTTATTATGAGCATAGAGGTGGGGCGTCACAAAAACTATGTCACTTAGACATCTAGGATTATGCCATAAGGCAAAACCCTAATTACCCTTTTTGAATGCAAATTTCAACTCCATAGTTACTTAGTTAAATCGACAGCAATTATTGACTAGTTGAATTTACTCTAGCCATATATTTTTAACATCGAGTCAAAAACCAACGAAGGTGACACCAACCTTCTATATCGAAGGAGATGAATTCTATCATAAGTTGTGTTTCACTTCAGGCATCTAATCTCGTACTGAACTATGGTCTTAACATAAAGTTATATCATGTGATTAACAATCATCAAAGTAGGGCCTTAATAAACAAGATCCAATACTATTAATTCCCTGCACGTCATCATGTTATTGCCTTAGATATAACTAACCTATAGAAGGCCTTTAGTGAGTCATTATATAGTTGATCCACAATAAACACAAGTACGTATCCTCATGATGTCACAAGCAGTCATGGCTAAATCATCGTCCATCGAGCATTGCATTAACTAATATCGTTGGTGATTCAATAACCCTTTCTCGAATCACTTTGATTAGGAACATTTAAGGGTAAGTACTTATTCACACACACCCCCCTACACACACATATATATATCTGTGTCTGTGTGTGTGTGTCGATTCATTACTCACAATTACTGTAACAACCTAGAATTTCAGACATTTCGTATTTTAATATCTAAATTATTTTCATATTTTAATCATGGATTAAATGTTATTAATTGATTTAATAACTTTGTTGACCCCTTTTTAATAATAACTAATAATGATAAATACTTCGAAGAAATATCGACAATATGACCGAAAATTGATTTATCGATAAAAAACTTTTTAATCGATGTAAGTTGTTCGAACTCTTTTGTGCCAAGTTAATGAACATATAAAGACATTAGGAACTAATTTACACACTTTGATTCATAAAGCAAATGGAATGTTCTAGATGCTTCTAAGTGGATAAGAGATATTTCTAATGTAAGGGGTATAAAGGCAATTAGCTAATGTAAGAAGTGTAAAGGAGAAGTAATGGGCATGTGGAGTGGGGGGGTGAGAGAAAGCTTAGGCAACATTATTCTAAGCCTATAAAAGGAGGGGCACACCCTTGAATTCATTTCACAATTTTTATACAAAAAGTTATCACATTTTCATATCTTCCTCTTCACAAATTTCTAAAAGAAAATAAATTCAAAACAACTTCAATTCAACTCAAATTTTTCCACAAGCCTTATAGAGACATCACAACACCTTCTACCAAGTTATATTTTGAAGAACCAACGCCAAACTCTCCCCACTCTCGTAGGCCGTGAGCAAAAGAGGCATTATTGCCTTGAAATCAAGTGAAAAGGCAAGGTTAAAGGAAGGAAGTAAGGTGTCTGCAAGGTAGAGGAAGGACTTGGTTGCTTGGACTTGTTTGTTTACTTGGTTAAGGGTAAGATTACTCACTACATTGAATAAATTTATTGTGTATATGTGCTTGTGATTGATTACTTATATGTTGTTTGAATTGATATTGACATATCTACAATATTGGTTTTGATTCTTTCTTTGAAAGAAAATGACATATGTAATCGATATGTGTAGACTTCAATGTTGACTTGCAGCATAGCCTTGGAACAAAGCACACAGGTTGTAGTTGAACATAGATTCAAATTGGACTTGGATTTGGAAGTGCTATTATAGCGATAGTCGCTATAGATGCACTTAGGAATTGGCTTATGTTCGGTAATCTCTAATGAACTTTGTAGGGAGATCCTTAAGGGTTTCTCACTATATTTGTGATTTTTATTGTATTTTTACTACCATAAAATGTTTGGATGATAAAACGTTAAGTAACATATCGAAAAATGGCCAAACTTACACTTATGCAAAATTGCCCCATTTTAGCCTTTGTTTTTGACTTTAAAGTTTTGAAAAGGTATTTAAATTTAAATATTTTATTTCATAATTTTTATAAGTTTTTTCTAACTCTTATTAGAGTATTTTGAAAGTGGTTTGAGATATTTATGAATTTTTAAGAATTAGTTGTGAATTTTTAAAGAAGATAGTTTATTTTTAAATATATAGAAAACATGGTTTTTCCAAGTTTCAAAGTGTTTTTAAAACTTGTTATCTTAAAGTAATATTTAGTGAAAATGTTTAAAACCTATTATAATTATTTAAAATTATTATTAGGTATATATAGTTTTTAGAAAATGTGTTAACTATTTTATCAAAGTATAAATATCTTGTGTAATAAAATATCTTTTATGTTGTTTTATTAAATATCTAGTTTTGTAAATAAATTACTATACTTATATATATCATTTCTAAAAAGGTTTTAAATTATAAACAAAGGATTTAGAAAGGGTTTATGAATTGCTTAGTGTCTAAATCGTGTTTTGTTTAATTATTCGTTTGGAAAGTAATTAACTATGCTTTACACTAAAAGCCGATGAAGTAGGCTTATCTATTTGTGAGTGTTAAGATTGATGTTTGAGTAGGGATAGAAGCAATAGAGCCCTAACCTACTGGCTTCTCTCTTGATCGAGGCATAGTTAAGTTGGGAATGGCGAAAACGTGTTAATTGTGTTGATTTCTTACTCGTTTATGAAAATCATTAATACTATACTTAACACTAAAAGCCGACGAGGTAGACTTATCTATCTGTGAGAGTCATGAATGAAGTGTCTAGGCAAGGCTTTGATATGAAACCGGTGCTCTAACCCTGGCTTCACCCTTGAACGAGGGATGGTATAAGTTGGAATCTTGGAAACGAGTTAAGTACACGAATTGTGATTTCTATAAGCGATCGTTTTAACTGGATAGTCGATTACTCGACTGTTGAACTTGATTAATATCAAGTTAGATCTTTAAACAAATGTTTTTAAAGATAGTAACAAGTATGGAATTGGTTTTGGGTTTGTTAGGACAATTTCTTAATGACATTGGTCTTTAATCCTTTTTTATTATACTTATGAATTTAAATTGATCTTTAAAAGAACGTTTCAAAGATAATCATAAGTGAAATAATTTTGTGTTTGTAGTGACAATGTTAAAGTAAAATTAGTCATGAACCTTTTGAATGGATTTGTGAAAGTACTTGGATCCTTAAAATGGATATTTTGAAGGAAATTATAAGTATAGAATCATTTGGAAATAGATAGAAAAAGTAGAGGTTTAAGGTAAGAAATCTTGTTAATGATTTGCTAATATACTTATACCAATTGAGACAGTATATGAAACTTTTGAAGTATTAAAAGAGTATAAATGAATATGTACAATTGATTCTAAAACAACTTAGGAAATATCTAAAGGAAACATGAGGTCTATATGGTATGGTTATCTTTGGAGATGTTATACTATACGTATAAACTCATCTTGCTCTTCTAGGACAAATGGTAAGGAAATCCATCCGGATAGGAGATTATCTCCACCCTTATTTTTTGTCTATTTATTTCTAAAAGAACTGGGGTTAAGTTAACCGAAAATTCATCGATTGCTTTTGGAGCACCCGATATGCGGGGGAGTGTACTTATATGAAATGACTCGAAATTGAAACCACTTCAAAACCATATACATGATCTATGTTCTGGAAGCGGTTGTGCAGTGTAACGTTATGGAGCTAAACTGTTTATCCTAAGGGTTAAGTCCAAATGAGATGTCATCATTAACATTCTGAACGATGCTATCATGTGGGACTGTTTATCTTGAGGAGTATTCCAAAAGAGAGGACATCGTTAGAATTCGTTAGAGGACATATACAGGAATATGTATGGACAGTCGAGATATGTTCGAGATTCTCGAATCGGTAGTGGTTCGTGAAATGTTCAAAATGATGGACTCCATTTGGGGGTTCATGTTCTATTCAAGTGATGAAGGCTCATGTAAGAGATGCCGAACGTAGCCTCGACATCGGAAATGACTAAAACTAGAGTATGATGCACAATCTTGGGTTTAGCTTACCTATGAGGATATATCAACTCCAGATCTAGAGTATGCTTATTGATATGATTGCTAGCGGGAGTTGTTGATGCTTGGTGTCACGTATATCATCGTTAGGCCAGTTGTGTTTACCTTATAGAATATTCTATCTAGAGATATATGATGTTCGGAAGGAAGTTTCTGTCCTTGTCATGGAGTTCGGATTCGGCTAGTCCGAAGAGATTTCCGTGGAAATATTCATACACGAACGCAACTTAGCGGTATTCATTGTATACCTATTATTGTTGTGTCATATGGACAACAGATATTTTCTTATCTATGTTCTACACCCTAGACATTATCTATTATATCAAGATATGTACTTAATAGATGTTGGCTCGTTTAAGGGGATAACCGTTATGCTATTTCATGCGATTTCAAAAGGTGTTGTTATATATCGCACATATTTAAGTTTTCCACGCTAGTTTACCAGATTGATCCGGGTGTTATTTTCTTATAGTGCTCAGGTAAGTTCCAAGTATATTTCTAGATTTAGCTATGGACGCTTTGGAGCTTATGGAGAGGAGCTGGAGGATTATCTACCATGGTATTCTTATTTCTGCTGCATTACTGTATTGCATATATCAGCATATGTAAGGACAGGTTGTTATAACTGTCCAGGTAGATTATATTACTTACTATTGTAACTCTGAAATGTTATGTATCTTAGAGTGATAGTTTATACTATCTTTTGATATTATATTTTATCGTTTCGTTGTGAGATTCAGATGTTGTGTTTCATCTTCCTTATTCTATTTCCTTTTCTTTTATTTTTATCCTAACAATTCATCTTTCCGGCACTTGAGTGTTAGGCACATGAATACCATGGATGTATTAGCGAATACATTTAGGGGTCGAAAAGGCGGATCGTTACAATTATGAAAGCATTCATAACTACAACTAGTTAAGTACTTGCTCGAGGGATTTCTTATTGTATGTATAAAATGTCATCATAAACATTTAATTATATCAATAGATATATGCACATACATTAGAAACCATAAACATATTTTCATTTCGAACAAGATTCATACATAGGAGTTAAGTGTACAATTATATAATCAAAATTGCATAACCATCCCTAAGAAATACCCTCAACCACTATAGCTACTTATGATCTAAGTATCAACTGATCACAATCCTTAAGAAAACTGGTGATTAACACAAATGTTGACGAGGTTCTAATTTTTCAACCCTAAGTGCATGATGCACGGTTTTAGCATTATTTCAAATATGAATGTTGACCTATAAACAAAACAGTAATTCTAGCTTATTCGGTCAGACTAAACTCAAACATCAACCTTTAAAAGAAAGCAAAAATAAGAAGGAGAATTAATTTAAAAACAAAATTGTCAAATTTAAACCGCAATTTGGTTTTTAGAAACAAACTCAAATATATTAGTTCAACTTGTGTATTCATTTTAAGTATAAAGATATGCATTCTAAGATGAAGCAACATACCCTATAAAATTTCGGTTATAAGTATAATCAATTTATTATTCAATCGCCAAATCTATGCATCAATAATAAATGATAATTTAGAATTTGTAGTTTTCCCAAGCATAGCCTATTTGATATTGGTGATCAAGAAACGAGAGCTATCAACATCAACTTTTAGTCTTAAAATAATTATTAAATTCTATTTTTGAAATTGAGAACAATAAGCCAAGGTTTATTGTGACATAATGATAACCTATATTGAATCAAAGATATAAGTATCAAATAATTAGTGGAATCCTAACTCATCAACAAAATGAATTTTAAATACAAAAGAGACCAACAGTTAACATATTAAGTAAATAAAAGTTTATAGATTTACCACCCCTTAAACTGTATGGACTAGAAACTAATAAAAGATAAAGATAATAAATAAAAGGAAAGATATTTTATTGATAAAAACCCTAAAATATGAAGAGTGAAACTTATATGATTTTTACAATGAGATTATATATCATATTACTTAGACCCCTAAGTAATTCCTAAATATTGCATTTATTTAGATAAAAATTGCCTCCATCACCGAATCCTTTATTCACAAATATTCTCACAAATATGCAACCTATCAATTTTCGATTTGGGCTTTTAGTTAATTATTTTAATTTATTTTCCTTAGGTTTTTAATCACTCTTCATGGTAAGATAAACCATGCGATGATATATCTCTGATGCCTTATTCATTTGTTTGGCTATTAACTACTAAACGTATTACCAACATTAAATTACTATGTTTATTGTTAGTAATATATTTTAGAGAGAGAATATACATGATGTTGAGATGGGAAAACGAGATGAGAAATGGGATGGCAGTTTCTAAACGAGTGAAGGAATGGGTTGTATTATTATCAAATATGTAACTTATTATATTTTATTACCTTTTTTGGTGTTATTAGAAAGTCTAAAATTTGTCGTTAACAACAAACATTTTGTTTTCTTCACTCCTATCGCATTCTCAATTATTTGTCCAGAGCAAGAGAAATTCCCAAATAAAATTTTATCGATTAACCTCAAAATTTTGCTCTTGTAGAAGACTGGAAGGCCGCTTGATATACCAATCACCCATGATTTTTGGAGAAAGTTACAGTGTTGGATAGTCAGTAGTGATATTGGAGCTGAGGGCGTTAGTAGAGAAATTCAGTGATGGTGCTTGAAAGAGATGGTGGTAGTCTTGAAAGTTGTAGATTTGGATTTGAAGTTCAATGTGTTTGTGTATGTGAGAGGGGATGGGGGAGTGAGAAGGAAAAGTAGCAAGATCTGCTGAGATGAAGATTTGGAGTTTTGGTTCTTATGATGGTGTGGGAGTGGAAGAGGGTGCTAACTGAATATTGGCTAGGTGCAATGGTTTCTGGTGAGGCTGTTGAGATAGTGAGCTAGAGAGGAAGGTGACAGTGATGACTGCAGCATAGGTTGGGTGGTGGAGAGTTGATTGTTTAATGTGAAGGGGATAAGGTGTAAAATTAGGCCAATTCTATTTACCTGCTAGTAATCCCCTTCCATGCCCCCACTCACTGTCTACTTAATTCTTCCATAATTCTATTCCAAAACTACACATCTCTTTCAAAAGTTCATTATTCTCTCTGTCTACAAAAACTATTTCATATTTCTTACTGAAAATCACATAATGTCCATAATGAGCCTTTCCTCATAGGATATGCATGAAATTGATGAAGTGGAGTCATTGGAGGTAAGATAATCTTGTATTTCTCAAATAAATAATTAAAAAAATTCGCTACCTCCACTCAACCATGAGGCATCATGAAAGTTCTACTTTCTGTATGAGAGCTAGGAGTAGGATTCTACCGTTCCACATTAGAGCCTTGTATGGGTGACCACGCCTTATTACATTGTTGAAAATATTCAACCCATGTTTATAAGCAATGAGGTTTTGTAGATATCCATATTTGTATGGGAGCTGATGTTTTCACGATTGTTATGTTTTGAAATGTTTGTAGACTGTCAAGTACATAACTAAAGTAGCGACTATGAGGAGATTACCATGGATTACACAAATGGATATATCCAAAACAATATGAGTTTTCTTTTACATGTTCAATTGATTTTTTATCATATATGTTGTTTAAACAAGTATTTTTAAATGAAGATATATTAATGTCATGAAAAAATATGAAAGTATGGGTTGTTGCGACTAGTAGAAGACTTTGGTTTTTTGTGACTGTATTAAGATCGAACTTAAAAAGGAATGGTAGGACACCCTGAGTTTTATTTTCTTGTGAAAGAAGCAGCAAAAATATAGAGAGTATAAAGAAGAAAATATTCTTAATATTTGATTAATGGGTATAGAGAAATATATTTGTTCACTTAGGACAAAGGGTGTTAAAATTTCTCTATTGGATGATTGGAAGATAGAAGTAGTTAGAGGAGTGCATAATCGTTACATTAAGAAAAATAGTGTAATGACCTAGAATTTCAATCATTCAAATTTGTAATATTTAATTGAGTTTACATATTGAAAAGTTAATTTTATAAGGCAAACAGCTTAAAATTTCAAATATAGCGATTTAATTGAATATAAGAATGGTGAATTTAATATTTCGAATTGTTTAAAGAATTGGATCTTGGATTTAATTTTGATAAAAATGATTTCAAAGCTTATTTAAATTTTGTTGATTAAGAATGGTAATAATAAACTTTTAATTTAGATTTAAAAGTGATTAATTTGTTTTTTAAAATAATTCGTTTAAAATTAAGTGTGAAAATAGACTTTCACGGCATGGTCTCGGATTTAAAAAAAAACAGTTTCATTGGATCCATAATAGTGAGTTTCGCGGCAATTGGATGTATTGTGTGGTCGTGCGAGTTTTAAACGTCTATAAATTAATTTCAGGAATTTATATAATATAATTGGGGTTGAAAATATATCTTCTGTATATGATCGAATTAGGCTTCGAGAGTAATTCCATTATGTTCGGAATAAGGCTATTACATATAGAACGCCAGGCGGCATGCCTTGTTTAGAATTCGAGATTTTTGAGCGCTTAGAACATGATATTATAATATAAAAATATGCATTATAACACACACACACCCCATACTTTAGCCCATGCCCTAACACTCCAGTCCATACGCATGCCTACCCATACCATCTTCCCCTTATTAAAGCACTTTCAAACTAGAGGATTCACCCTCTTTCAAAATTTTCTCCTTCTAATTCAAATAGCTCCATCCAAAGACCCACATCCAATGGGGTCACCGCAGGCCATATCGGCCATCGACTTCGACTAGCAAAATGTAGAGCTCGAGGCAATGAAGGGTTTCAACGGTAGGATTGTCATATAGCATGGCGTGGAGGGTGGATTTTGGCCACGTTCTTCACAGCTGTGGGTTCGGGTTTGGTCGATTCTGGTGGCGGAGGCGGACCGGGGAGGGTCAATGATGGTGACGGCGGGCGAGGCGAAGCTGGGCGGAGGCGTCGTCATCGAGGGGGTCGCGATATTGATTTTGGCGAGGTCGATTTTGTTTGTGCCTGGAGCAAACGAATGTAGGAGGGAAGAGTAATTAATGTTTATAATTTAATTAATTAAAAGTTAATTATAATTTAATGGTTTCAATCGTTCAATAATTCATAACTTTTCCATACGAGTTTCAAATCAAACGCGACAAGTTGTGTTGCGATCATATCAGCAAATTCTACACTATGATATTGGATTAGATAAATTTGGAGCTAGTAGGAATTTGGGTTAAAATTGAATGCCTGTTTAATTTTAATTCAAACCGGAGCGTTTTGGTTATTTCTGGAATCAAGGTGAGTAAAACTCACCTTTTTGGTTAACCGGTAATATTATATAATGATAATGAATGGTTGAATGATTGTTTGGATGATTTACTATTTTATTTGTTGATTTAGATATATTCCTGCCTATGGAGCGAATGAGACCCTATTACGTTCCCCTGTAAGAGCGGATGACCCTTTGTATACGATCCCGCCTCGAAGCGGTTGATTCATATTTTATAATTATATATTTATGTGATGGAAGAGGACAGGTTGGAGGGATCCAACTAGATTCCTCACACTATTGATTTTATTTTTCATATATTTTGCTATATGACGTGTTGGATGCCATATTTGATGACATTGATGATTTTCACTATTTAGTGCTATGATAACACTTGGTCATATTTTTAGTATTTTGAAATACTATAAAATGAAGATTTAGTTTTTAAAAGGATTTAAAGTGATTTCAAAAAAAATTATATTTTAATAATAATTCTTGAATTACTAAGAGAAGAAACTTATTTTAAATAAAATAAAAGGTATGATTTTTAGAGATTATACATTTATAGTTTTATAAAATATTTTAAATAGAGATTTTTGAACTGTGAATAAGGATTTTAAAATCTTAAAAATAAGTTTGTCTTTTATAATAAAGGAATATGGTTTTAAAAAGAAGATAGAAATATTTTGGTATAAATAATTATTAATCGTTTCATATAAAGTAATAGGTATATACATGTAGATACATATGTACATACATTAAGGTTAATTTATTAATGTGGGAATTTATAAATGTGAGAATGTATAAATGTAGCATTTTACAAATAAAGTGAAGATTTGTAAAATCTTATTTTATAAGTAAAAGGATAGATATATACACGGTTTTTATAAATAAAAGGAAACTATTATCATTGGATAGATTGGGGAGATAAATCAAATTGTGGATTTATAATGATATGTGAGATGTTATTTTAGAAAAATAGTTGATTCTATTTTGGAAACTGAAAGTGAGGATAGATTTGGAGATGTCAAACGATATGTTATAAAATCAAAAAGAGATTTAAATATAGTTTATAAATATGGAAATGATTATGTTGGAATTAAAGTACGGATTTTTATTAAGGAAGTATATTTATGTTTTAAAAGTGGTTTAATTATATCGATGTTGTTTTAAAGTTGTTTATCAGTATTTTAATATTTTGAAAATCAACTATTTAAAATATTAATATGGTTTGAAATTATTTATAACTATTTATCAATAAAGTTTTGGAAATTAATTATTATTATTTATAATAATGTTGAAGATAAATTATCATTGTTTTATCAGAATCAATAAAAAATTCAATCAAAGCTTCTTTTCTTTTTTTCAAGGGGACCATCCCCACGTCATACTTTCTTTCGCTTCGTACGTTTCCC
This sequence comes from Allium fistulosum, assembly GCA_030737815.1. Lineage (NCBI taxonomy): Eukaryota > Viridiplantae > Streptophyta > Magnoliopsida > Asparagales > Amaryllidaceae > Allium > Allium fistulosum. The sequence goes on along the minus strand of CM060905.1, from coordinate 777,693,447 downwards.
CATCTTCTTCATACCTCCCTCCTTCCTCTTCGACCTTCCCTTCGTCTCCTCTCTCTACCGCACCCATCCTTGTGCCACCTGCCCCTGATCCTCCGCCTTCTTCTTGCCTCTCTCTGTTGTGCTTGTCCTGTCATCTGCTTCTATCCTTCCTCCCTTGTCCTCTATTGCTTCTGTGCCTTGTTCTTCCCTTTTCAAATCGAAACCACGTAATGCTGGTGCCTACACCCCCCCAAGTTATTCCGTTGGTATACTCTGGTGATGTTCTTTTGCCTTCTAAGGACATCATTTCTGCTGGCAATGAAGTGTAAAGGATTTCCTTGTCGGCTTCTTCCTTGGCAAACCACTTTCTTATTCATCTGTTCTTTATCAGTTGAAAAGAGTTTTGAAGCTTAAGGGGGAGGTGTCAGTTAAGTCTGATGGGTTCCTGTTCCTGTTCAAATTTTCTTCTATGGATGATCTCAATAGGGTTGCTGAGGCAGACCCCATCATCATGAGAAGCAAGCTCTTTATAATTAAGCCTTGGGATGCTTCGGTGGGTAATAGTTGTGGTACCATAGATCTGTCCCTATGTGGATTAAACTAAGTAACATTTCCCTCTATGCCCGGTCACACTATGAAATCAATTGGCTTGCTTCTAGAATTGGTAGGTTTTTATGTATGGATGAATCCACTGAAAAGCTTGAACGAATAACCTATGCAAAATGTTTGGTTGAAGTCACCCTGACCAGGTACTTCTGGACCTGTTTCTAGTGAAGTTGCTTGATGGCAGTGATCAGTTGGTTCAAGTTAATTACCTTTGGAAACCAGAAATTTGTGTTAGATGCAAAGAGTTTGGGCATACTGACATCTCCTGCTATCTAGAAAATTGTAAGAATAAGGAAGATGAAGATGGGGATAAGGGTAAAGAGCAGTAAAAAGAGGATGAGCATTGCAATACCGTTGTATTGGGCAAGGCAGCAAAGACGAAGCAAATTTGGAAGAGAGTATCTCACAATAAAAAGAAAGAAAAAGGAAATAATCAGCTATTCAGTAATGGAAATGATTTTCCGGATGATGTAGTTGATAGGAACAAAAGTTCTGTTGTTAACGATATTGAGATCGAGGTAAATTATAATTGTGAAATCTTTGAACAATCTGCCAATCCCATTCAGAATTTAACCAATGTTAACACATACAATAAATTTAGTGCATTGGATGTTGAAAATGACATAGGGTTGGTGTGACGCCCCACCTCTATGCTCATAATAACAAAGAGTATTAAAAGAAATATTGTCTATTATTACGAAGAATAAGGCTGGATAGGAGCGGCCATCCGTAGTTGGTCTTACACTAATATTGGTTACCTCGATAGGAGTGGTATATACTTTTCATATTTCATCTTGTTTATTTACTCCCATCGACGTACCCAATTACCAGTATAAAACAAACTACGATGGTTCATAATAGTTTAGGACATTAGATATAATAATAACACAGATAATATAAATGCGGAACACAGATAAAACAAAAGTCTCATATATATATATATATATATATATATATATAACTGATGTCAGTTACAATATAGTTGACACAATACATATGATACAACTACGACTGTCAACTCAAGAAGTTATATATACAAGTACATTATCGACTAATATACATGAATACATATCAACTTAAAACAGACACACTGACTACTACTAATAAACGTAGACCCCTTCAAATGATATAAAATGTCTTCATAGCTCAACAGCAACTCAAAGCAGGAAATCTACAACCTGAAATAACTCGGGTCTGACCCGAGTATTACATTCAAAAGAAAATAATACACGGGTCAGTCTAATTCAAACTCAGTTATTAGTGCATAAAAGCAATAATAACCAATTATCAAATAGACGGCAGTCACAGAAATCTCGTATATCGAATCTCTCGATAGGAGAATTGGATAATGGCAGATATAACACTAAACAGTGTTAAACGACAAATCAACAATCCAAATCAGAATACAATTCCAAAACATTGAAATTAACCAACGAAACAATTCAACAAATCGAAACATCAATTTAAAACTGTCAAAACTGATAGGGCTGCAGTACACGCACGCATGTACTGCCTCGCCACTATCGTAGGAAATACGCAAAAGCTCAGTGAAAGTCACAATGATCGCAAGGTCAAACCCTGAAATCGGGTTCAACTCAAGGCAACTTGTAGCATACAAGCTCAAATAATCAAACTGCAACACAGAGGAAATAAAATACATGCTGATCAATATCCAAGTAGACAACATCAAGTGATGAAGCTTCAATAGTGTCTACACAATAGCAATAATGCAGACCAAAAATTTCAGATGGGATAAAAAGAAAGTCCAAACTTACTTGATGCAAACAGGTCAAAAGGAATATAAGCAAACAGCATATGAGTGACATCAAGCAACAAATATACAAAGTGGATCAAAACAATGAACCAAAATGCAAAATGGAGACAACAGAGACCAGAGACCACAAGCAGTGCATCAGTAAATCAATACATATGAGCAAGTGAGCTAGTCAACAAGAATATATCTCAAACACAATGGAACTGCACAGTTTCGAATGAGACAACAACTTCAAACTCAAGTGAACAGCTAAATACAACATCAGGTGGAGTGCAACAGTGCATAACAAACCAAGAATGACTCAGTGAAGATTACCAATGGTCAAGCGAAACAGTGGACGAACAGTTCAGATGACCATGAACTAAGGTAAAGACCACAAAATAACATCAAAGGTAAAGACTCAGCAATGTCAAAGCCAAGAAGAAACTACAAGATTGCACAAGGGAAATGCAAGGACCAGGCAACTCAATTACAATTACAATTACAAACTAGACTTTAATGAAAGCCAAACAAAAGTGCAACCTGAATCCTGACTCAACCCGAACGCCAACAATGACTAGACTTAAGAGAAGTGTGTCAAGTCAGAAGCCATGCTAATTATTTACATCAGTAGGTATAAATAATCACTGAACAAAGGGGCAGTCTCCAAAACTAGACGAACAAATCCGGATGTAATGCATGTAAGTGCACAGTATTAAGACAGTGGCAAACGGTACAATGGGTATGCATGTATCATACTCGAGAACAAAAGGAAATGGTACAACTCAAATGGGACAGTATCAATGACAAGCACAAGCAAAGTGCTTGCAAAGTCGAGGTAATGTGGCTACTAAATATACTGTGAAACAAGTATATCAAGACTCAACCCAGACAAGATCAACTCGAAGCAACTGACCACAAAACAGTAGGCAGTGACATTAAGGAATGTATACAACAATACAACCATGGAATGGAATGCAACTACAAGGCATGAAACCATAGTGAAACAGATCAAGCGACAACATGAAGCAGTGCAGACTACCATGAACAAAGTGCAACGGAATAGATGGCCAGAGACGAAGCTCACAGGATCACAAAATTAGTGAAGCCAAAAATTCCCAAAGTGGTCACAGTCATGAAACAGCAGGTGAAGACGAACAAGGTCGATAAAGCTTCCAGAGGTGATAAACAAAATAGCCAAAGTCGAATAAAACAACAATGTCAAACTTAGATAGAAAATCATCAAAGCCGGAAATTCATCAATATCAAAATCAAATATCACAATCAAAGTCAACAGAAAATCGATCAGAGATGAAACCATGGAAATCAAAACCAGACGACTAAATAAACAACCCCAAACATCCCCGACTGGGTGTGAGCAAAGAGAAACCCAAACCATCATTAACAGAGACCAAGCAGGAGTAATCAATTTAAGCAAACAAGTTAAAACGAGTAGAAATGAGTACGAATTAGATGTGAGTAAGTCATTACTCACCTTTGCCACAGAAGTGAAGACGAAGCTGTAGCTTCAAATAAGAATCGCCAAAAGCAAACAGCAAAGCCGAAGCCAGAGTCATCACAAAGAAAACCCCAAGTCAGAGCTACAGAGACCGAAGCCCTAAATTTCGAAAGCCCCAAGGAGCAGCTGCGAACGAGCGCAAGCAAACAACCAGAGAATCGATCAACAGAGGAGCAACGCAAACCAGACAATCGATCATCAGAGAAGAAGCGAGCAAGAGCAACACAAATCAGATCGAATGAAGAATCAAAGCCCCAATTTGGATCGAAGAACGAAGCCCTAATTTAGTGGCAAAAAGGATCGGCCGCCATTATTTTTCTTTTCGTTTTATTTCTTTTGGACTAGGGTTATGCATCAATCAAAAATGAGAAGGGGGATAGGTACTGAATCACTAAAGAGAACGGCCACTGATCAATGCAAATGTGGGCTAGATTCCAAATATAAAGTCCACTTCTATCATTTAACCAATTGTTTAAAAGAATTCCAATCGATTAAATTTCCAATATCAATCTGTTGGCAATTATAATCGTCTAACGATGATATCTAACATTTACAAAATCTCGGGTTGTTACAGTTGGATGAAACTGTAAGGATTAGTAATGGGGTGGGCAGTGGAAATGACATTAAGGTGGAAGATGGTGAGTGTATCGAAGTTGAATAGGTGATAATAGCACATGGACTCAAAGGGATTGCAGAGGATAATTTACAACATGACAAAGGAATTATTAATCAAAGAAAATTGCCTGTTCAAGTGCCCATTGATATTGAGAAGTGTAATTTCCTCGAAGAATGCCTTGATTTTACCAAGGATAATCCCGGAGACATTGAAGTGCGAGGCGGTAGCCTTATTTTGGATGGCAATTGTCACAGTGATATGCCTGTGCACGTGCACATTGACATAGGGCTTCTATAGAACAGTAGCAATGTATCTTTTCCACCAATTTTTGATAAAATTCAGAAAAATTCCTTACCTTTTTCATATGATAGTTGCAATCAAAAAAGTAATGAACTTGCTGAAACATCTTTTTGTGCTTTAGTTGAAAATCAGTTGAAACGAATTGTTTACAACATGCAAACCAATCTGAAAATCCAGCATCCTCATCTCCTTTCTTTCCCTTGCCTATCTGTCCCTCCTCTTCTCCCCCACTATATGTTTCCTTGCCAGTTTATTTTACACCATCCTTTCCTTATGTCAATAACATTGTTATACCTGGCTGGATGAGCCTTCCTCATCCTTCTGCTGCCTCTGGTTCTCAGTCCTCTGATGACCATTACATTATTTCTCCTATTTCCAAAAAGAAAATCCATCCTTTAAAACAACACTATGATTTAACTGCCATTTCTAATTCAAATTCTCCTGCAACCAGGAGCAAGAAAATTACCAACCACCAATCTCTTTAGTCTTACGATGATACCAAACATAGGAGTTTGGAATATAAGAGGTGCTCACAATCAAATTAAACTTGATCAAGTCAGAAATCTCATCACATCCCATGAGCTTAAAATTGTTGCCATTCTTGAAACAAAATTAAATCCATCTCTAACCATTCGAGCAGCAAGCTATATTAAACCCACCTGGATTCTTCATCATATTCTTATTGATGCTGATTGTAACGACCCGTAAATTTTAACCGTTTTAATAACGTAATTAGTTAAAATTTTGTGAAATTTTAAACGATAAAATTTTGAAATAAAATTTTAATATTTGGAATACGTCTAGTTAAACATAGCGACCGGTAAATTTTTGTCCGAAAATATGAAAGTTTATTTCGCGCGTAAATTCACTTCGATTTAATCAGTTAAAAAGCGATGAAAATAAACCGTTTCGAAACCTAAATATTTTTACATAGAAAAATTCTAAATCATCTTCTGAGCAAGATGTCAGGGTGTTGTTTTTCAAAATTCGGACTTCTTTAGCTCCGTCGATCTTATTTTTCTACGTTTTTCTTGCATTTTCCGTCAGTGGGAAAATTCGAATTTTTATAATTCGGTCGTACCACCGATATCAGTATACCGTTTTAACCGTCTCATCATGTTGGTCACCATGGTGTAGTCACTTCTTTGTTTGAAGCCCGGTAAACAGTGGAACGAGTGAAATGTTTAAACGCAGTGGTCCGTCTTTTATTTTCTTGTGACCATTTGTTTTCCGTCGTTCAAAAAAAAAAAAAACCAATTGTCAGCAGCTTTAAATTATTTCTTGGAAATCACGATCGACTTTTGGCCGTTCCACTGTACAATGTTTTGTTCCTTTCCATTGTCTGGGGAAGTTAATTGCCACTAGCCATTATTGACTTTTGCTTTTCTGGTTTCAATTAATGTTATCTGTTACTACTCTCCTTTGTTATTTCACCCTACTCCACGTTTTCTCTGCTCTTGTAAACTAAGGGAAATATTTAGTTATGTGCTGGCATCTCAAGCTTACCCATCCATTGGATTCCTTCCTCCCTCTCTTCAGGGCCCATCGTCAAACCCACCTCCCTCCGCATGAACTTGTCGCCTCCCACGCTTGGCCGCTCTCATCGCTCACTCTCGGCCTTGCATGGATCTCGCCACCTCACCAATAACTGCTCCCCTCCAATCTATAGCCATGCCAAAAGAACCCAACGCCTTCACATTCCAGACCGTGCCCTACAACCCTCCGACCAACTTTGCCATCCCTGCTGTCTCCTCCCACCAACGTCCGGGTTTTGTCTCCGCCACAAGCAGCAAGCAATCCCACCCACATCGCCGTCCGTTTCTCTGTCGCCGACGGATTCACCTTCGCCCATTCTTTACACAATTCCGTGCGAACCATCATGTCACTTCTCCACTGCTCCACCCACACGTCACCACTTCGAACCGCGCTGCTGCCATCTTGGCCGACCTCCTCTTTGCCTCGTCCACCCCAACTTCTCAGCCGCCTTGCCTCCTTGACGAGCTCATCCTTCCACGCATCACTACTTCAGCTTATTAGTTGATTACATCTCTCTATATATATAGGTGAGCATCAACTGTTGTTCGTTTATTTTAAAATTTAGTCGCATATATATTTTCTATTCTCTGTTTGTATAGATTTTAAATTTTACTTTAGTTGTTTATGTATATATTTTGGGTCTGCTGCTTCATAAAAATAAAACATACTTCATAAAATATTGCATGTTACATATATATATGTTATCAAAGCTTTTGTTTATAGTTTTACTGTTCGTTACTTATGGTTTTAAAATTTCAAAGTATGTATCTCCTGTAGCAGTTTTCATATGGCCGTATATATATAGTTATGTATATGCTCTGTTTTATAAAAGGATTAGAGGTATATGTATATTAATATGAGCCCTGTTGAACAGTTTTGTTATATGTAGTATACAAGATTTGTAACATATTAGTATATAATGATGCGTGATCTGCATAGCGTCTGTACTTGCATTGATTTTTGAGCATAAATCTATATCAGTTTTATAATATATACATGGGTTTGGAAGCTTGCCTATAATATGTTAGTTACAGTAAAGCATACATTTTGGATTTCTAAGTAGAGTAGATATTAGTAGTTGTTATTGAGGCAGAAAGATAATATAGGTGTTTTATAAAATTTGATTTTTACTGTGTACATATATGTAGACTTTGATATTTATATATATATAGTTTATATTTATGAGCTATAAATAATATGTTGTATAGTTGGCAGAGCTTTGTTTTTGGGATGTATGTAAGTTGTAAGCCTCGGGCTCTTTTGTTAAAAAAAAAAAATTAAAGTTTATACCTATGTTCTACATTAGTATGTATTCATATGTATATATTTTAGTTAATATGTGGATTATTTTTAAAAAAACAATGATTTAATTTACATATATATATTGTTTAATATTGTTTAAATTGAATATTGATTTCGTGGAGATAATAATAATTTTGTATATATTTTCCGTTTATATCAAGACTGTTTATCCTTTTCATACCGATTCTAATTCGTTTTCATCGTTTCCTATCTATCAGCTTGTTCGTCGTCGATTCTTGCCAATATTGATTTGCTTCGAAATCTGTGCTTGGGTTCGTATCTCTTCTCATTCCGTTCTCTCTCTAGCCTCGGAAGGTGAGCACTCACTCACGATTAACGTTCTTTTATTTATTAAATTGGATTTCAATTGAAACGACAATTGAAATATGCTGCTGTTAGATATTTACACTGTTATTACCTGTATCAGTTCACCTGTGACATCTGACACCAATATCTGTTATATATGCAATGATAATCCCGTTGATGGTTAAATGACTGATTGTTTGATGTTTACAATTGGACATTAAAATTGTAATGTATAAAGTGATAAATATTGTGCAAGTAAATTTGACGTAGGATAATTAAAAATTTGAATTGACATATATGTTGAATTTGATTAGTTGAATATGACCCCTTTTTATTTGTTAAATTAATTGTCATGTAAAATAGTGGTACTTACACTTTTAACCATTGAACGTATATTGGATTAATTGTTGTAGTGTAAAAAAATTGAAATTGAATGACAAGTGAAAACCGTAATGTAATAATCTTTAATCTACATGAAATGATAGTGTAGATTCTAGAAATAATTATATTAATTCGTACAAATAACAATTCGAATTAATACGATTATTTTGGGATTATTTAAATTGATTATTGGATTGTTATTGTTGTTGTTATTGCTTGTTTATTTACTTTGACACCATCCCAGTTATCACACTGCAAGTTCCCTTTGTTATGCTTTGATTTGAATTGACTTGGAATCGGGTTGAAATGATAAATACCCAAATTGAACTTTGACCTAGGATAGAAAATTAAATAAAAACCAATTGGTCAAATAAACTGTTTTAAAATAAAATAAAGATTTTATTCGAATGAACAAAAATGGTTTTGAAATGAAGTTGAAATTTGAATTTTTATTGAAAGGAAAATGTTAATATTTAATAATCCGAAACAAAAGATTAACAATGTAATTAATGAAAGAATATTGTTTAATTTGAGAAATGGTTGAATTAAGTTTGAAATGATTTAATAATTAAGTTTGAAATTATAATTAAGTCTGAAAATATTAAACTTTGAAATTATTTAATAATTAAGTTTTGAATTATTTAAATATTAAATAAGATTGAATTATTTAATGATTTAATTAAATTGAAATTTTGAATAAGTGAATTTTACTTCGTAAAAGAATTGAAATTGAGTTTTCTTTATTAATTAAGTTTTGGAAAATTATTTAAGTAAGTAATAAGAAATTGAATTTCTTTAACAAGAAATAAAATGTGATTTATTGAAATTAATGTAAGACTTGAAATTTAAAGAATTTGATTTGATGAATTCAATTTAATTCAAAATTGTAAGTTTTGATATAATGAAGTTGAACTTAAGAAATTGATTTAATGAATTGGAAATTTAATAGAAATTGTTTTGAATGATAAATTTACTTAACGAATATTAAAGGAAATCGATAAATGAATTCAAATTGATTTGAATGTTAAAATTAAGTTAATTTAAATGATTTCGAATTGAAATTTATATACGAACTTGGATCAATATTTGAATTGTTTTAAATAGAAATTGAAATCGAAGTATAAGATTTTGAAACTATGATTTGGAAGTTTTGAAACGTAAAGTATGGAAATTGGTTTTTGAAAGACAAGTGAAATGTTGATTTACGAACTGAAATTGAAATTGAATTTGATTTGGTTTTTGAAATATATAAACGACCAATCGGTGAAATAATTTCGAAGGTTATTAAAGAGACCGGAGTCGGTTATGAATATACTCTCTATCTAAACCGGAAACCACTTTAATAACTATACGCGGAGTGATGATCCAGAATGAAGTGGTTGGAATGATGTACGTGATGACTGAAGAAAGAGAACGATAATGGATAGCCTTGACACTTGTGTCAAATTGGAAATGACTAAAACAGGAGCTGTGCCGGGCCAATGGAGGATTAGCTACCTTAAGTGGACACACTTCTTCGAACTACTTATACTTGTTGTCGATTGGTGCACCCTTGATTTTGGGAGTGTTGTTTCACGGTGTTGCGGGCGCTGCGGCGTTGCGTTCTCACCAGTCCGGATCAGGCGAACGGTAGTATCACTACCTTGGGTATTGCCTCATGTGCCTTGTCATACTTGTATTCCATTTATGCGCGACCACTACGATTTTGATTTGTACCTTTAGTATATGGATTGCCCTCTGGTGACTTCCGGTTTTGGGGAAACTACGGTCTTGTATATGCTTTTGGGAATAAAAATGTGTTAAGGGTGGAATGGGCCATGACTTAACGCTATTTTGATATCTTTTTATATTACTGATAGACATTATCTACTTAGCGTACATTACTACCTAGTAGATAGTTTGACGGATCCTTAAAGGATGGTTATTCCAAACATCCTTTGAGTTACTTGTATTTCAATTGCTATTTCACTTGAGTTGGATTTATTAATATAAGAATGTTAATCCTGACTCGAGTGTTTTGTATTTTGCTTTACGCTCGGGTCAGACTGAGTGTACCAGTATTCGATGCTCACCTTTGGAGTTGGAGCTTTGCTTGAAGATCCAGCCATCTATTCTGCTTTCAGCATTCGATGATTCCAGTGATGTATTCTGATTGTATCTGATGTATCGGGTTACTCTTCTGTTGTATCTGGTTTAACTCTGATGTATCGTATTACTCTTCTGTTGTAAACTCTGATGTATCTTATATATTCATATAGTAGCTTCATGAACTACTATCTCTTTTATTTCCGCTGCACTTATTACTCTGTGTCTGTGATCTGTGATTATTTATTTACGGTATATGTTCAGTTTTGCCAAATTTAAATTAACAACGCGGTATTTTGAGCAATTCAACTCCGGTATGAGTGTCTACCTATACACTTATAATGGACGCGAATGGTCCAAAATTTCGGGTCGTTACAGTTGGTATCAGAGCTTTGGTAGCTCTAGGCAAAACTTAACATATAGGGTAAATGTATTTACAGAATCACTCTCATTCGAGTTTCAATCTCTTCCTTTTGACTCGATTTCTTGAATTTTGGAATGTTCCCTCGGTTTCGAAATTCATTCTTGTCCCTCACTATTCACATTCGTCTGAATTCTGGAGTATCCAATAACTCCACTTTGAATGATCTCTATAATAACTTGGCGGTCTCGCCAAACTTCGAATGATTTGAAAAGTGGTGAAACTCCTTTATAATAGGAATCGATTTACCAGAGATTTCTGTATCCTCGGTTTACGATGCTATCTATTACCTGCTATACCTGAATTCCATCTCTTGAGATCGAGTGTTGATTTACCTCGGAATTCAGCATCGATCCTATTCTTGAAGTTACGGACGACCCGGTTAAGGTTGCCCGTGAATTAAATAAACTCATCTATCTCCCGATTGTGATAATTGAATTATCTTATCTTCCGTTTCAAACCTATCTTCGAATCGAAATTCTCTTTGATTTGAGTCTATCAAATTTGAATCTCTATCTTTGCTTTGAGATCCATTCTTGTATAGTCGAGCGAGGAAGTGTATTTGTAAATTAATATTAAAAATGTTTTATACATTATGTTGTTTGAGTTGTTGATGTTGATTTGGGTTTCCGATCGATTCGTCTGATCAACGCTATTGATAGGATTTCCAAAACACTTTAACAGAGCAAACTGAAACAATATCGTTTCAAATTTGGTAAACAAAATAAATTTTTGAATGATTATATTATATATAAATATAAGTTTTCTGAAATTAAATTATTAAGGAATTTGTCGTCAGAAATGATAATATTTGATTTTCATTTATTGTTGCAAACCATTGTTTTTCCAACTTATAAATAAATGGAAATTATAAACTTGGTTTATAAATTGATTTTGTAAATTTAAAATGAATTTAAATCAAGAATTTGAAAATTTAATTTCCGAAAATTTCGAACCTTGGTTTTAAAAGTTTTAAAATGTATTATCTAAAGTATTTTCGTATAAAATCATTTCATAGAAATATTAGATGTTTAATCAAGTGCTCCTCTTTGTCGCTGGAAAATAATTTTGTTGATGGCGGCCGCAGTATCGACATTCATTTTCGAGTTTCGAAGTGGACATACTATTCTGTAGCTTTGCTACGGTTTGTTTTGAAAATAAATCAAGTTGAATTTCTTAAAGAATGATTTGATTTGTAATATATTGATGAGTGTAAAGAGAAAGAAAAACTTGATTTTATATATAATATATATATTTATTTGTCTTTAAATAAATTTGAAGTCACTCGAAAATTTGATTCTTAAATTTATGATTAAAGATAATTTCAAATTGTAAATTGAAGCAAAGATTTTGAATAAATATTTAACTTGAAATAACTGAATTTTAAATTTTATTTGTATAATACTTTATTGCATTATATATATAACTTACCTAGATTTTTCAAAAGTTAACTATGTAATTGAATATTATGCAATATAAAATGATTGGATAATACCCAATATGAAATGTCCTTATAAAACAAATTTGAGTTCTTATAATAAATGTTATACACTTAAAATTTAATTATAGAATGATTAATAGAGAGAAATAGAATAACGGGTTAATTGAATAATAAATGAGATAGAGAAAATAAATTCTATTTTAAGGAATTGATAGATTGGAATTCGATCGACTTATGGAAATACCTTGAATTTAAAAGCAATTAGTGAATATAAATAAATTTAAATCGGAACTTTTATGGTTTAAATTAATTTATATGGTTTAAACGCATGTGATAAGATATGTTAAGAAGAATAAATTTAACAGTAATTTGGAATTAAGAAGAATTTAAAATTGTTGAAGAAAATTTGATTATAATAAAAGACTATTCAAATTTATGGTTTTAGAAATTGTAAATTTAAGATAATTGGATAATAAGATAATGAATTTAGAAATAGTTGAGATTGATTTTAGTGAAATCAAATGGATTAAATCAATTATTGAATATCAATTAATTTAAATTTATATGGTTTAAATTAATTGTTATTTTGTATTTCAAATCTATTTTCTTCCTGGTTGTTTCTATTCTCCTACCTCGTTCCTTTTCGGGGACGAAAAGTTTTGAGTGGGGGAGAGTGTAACGACCCGTAAATTTTAACCGTTTTAATAACGTAATTAGTTAAAATTTTGTGAAATTTTAAACGATAAAATTTTGAAATAAAAATTTAATATTTGGAATACGTCTAGTTAAACATAGCGACCGGTAAATTTTCGTCCGAAAATATGAAAGTTTATTTCGCGCGTAAATTCACTTCGATTTAATCAGTTAAAAAGCGATGAAAATAAACCGTTTCGAAACCTAAATATTTTTACATAGAAAATTCTAAATCATCTTTTGAGCAAGATGTCAGTGTGTTGTTTTTCAAAATTCGGACTTCATTGGCTCCGTCGATCTTATTTTTCTACGTTTTTCTTGCATTTTCCGTCAGTGGGAAAATTCGAATTTTTATAATTCGGTCGTACCACCGATATCAGTATACCGTTTTAACCGTCTCATCATGTTGGTCACCATGGTGTAGTCACTTCTTTGTTTGAAGCCCGGTAAACAGTGGAACGAGTGAAATGTTTAAACGCAGCGGTCCGTCTTTTATTTTCTTGTGACCATTTGTTTTCCGTCGTTCAAAAAAAAAAAAACCAATTGTCAGCAGCTTTAAATTATTTCTTGGAAATCACGATCGACTTTTAGCCGTTCCACTGTTCAATGTTTTGTTCCTTTCCATTGTCTGGGGAAGTTAATTGCCACTAGCCATTATTGACTTTTGCTTTTCTGGTTTCAATTAATGTTATCTGTTACTACTCTCCTTTGTTATTTCACCCTACTCCACGTTTTCTCTGCTCTTGTAAACTAAGGGAAATATTTAGTTATGTGCTGGCATCTCAAGCTTACCCATCCATTGGATTCCTTCCTCCCTCTCTTCAGGGCCCATCGTCAAACCCACCTCCCTCCGCATGAACTTGTCGCCTCCCACGCTTGGCCGCTCTCATCGCTCACTCTCGACCTTGCATGGATCTCGCCACCTCACCAATAACTGCTCCCCTCCAATCTATAGCCATGCCAAAAGAACCCAACGCCTTCACATTCCAGACCGTGCCCTACAACCCTCCGACCAACTTTGCCATCCCTACTGTCTCCTCCCACCAACGTTCGGGTTTTGTCTCCGCCACAAGCAGCAAGCAATCCCACCCACATCGCCGTCCGTTTCTCTGTCGCCGACGGATTCACCTCCGCCCATTCTTTACACAATTCCGTGCGAACCGTCATGTCACTTCTCCACTGCTCCACCCACACGTCGCCACTTCGAACCGCGCTGCTGCCATCTTGGCCGACCTCCTCTTTGCCTCGTCCACCCCAACTTCTCAGCCGGCTTGCCTCCTTGACGAGCTCATCCTTCCACGCATCACTACTTCAGCTTATTAGTTGATTACATCTCTCTATATATATAGGTGGGCATCAACTGTTGTTCGTTTATTTTAAAATTTAGTCGCATATATATTTTCTATTCTCTGTTTGTATAGATTTTAAATTTTACTTTAGTTGTTTATGTATATATTTTGGGTCTGCTGCTTCATAAAAATAAAACATACTTCATAAAATATTGCATGTTACATATATATATGTTATCAAAGCTTTTGTTTATAGTTTTACTGTTCGTTACTTATGGTTTTAAAATTTCAAAGTATGTATCTCCTGTAGCAGTTTTCATATGGCCGTATATATATAGTTATGTATATGCTCTGTTTTATAAAAGGATTAGAGGTATATGTATATTAATATGAGCCTTGTTGAACAGTTTTGTTATATGTAGTATACAAGATTTGTAACATATTAGTATATAATGATGCGTGATCTGCATAGCGTCTGTACTTGCATTGATTTTTGAGCATAAATCTATATCAGTTTTATAATATATACATGGGTTTGGAAGCTTGCCTATAATATGTTAGTTACAGTAAAGCATACATTTTGGATTTCTAAGTAGAGTAGATATTAGTAGTTGTTATTGAGGCAGAAAGATAATATAGGTGTTTTATAAAATTTGATTTTTACTGTGTACATATATGTAGACTTTGATATTTATATATATATATAGTTTATATTTATGAGCTATAAATAATATGTTGTATAGTTGGCAGAGCTTTGTTTTTGGGATGTATGTAAGTTGTAAGCCTCGGGCTCTTTTGTTAAAAAAAAAAATTAAAGTTTATACCTATGTTCTACATTAGTCTGTATTCATATGTATATATTTTAGTTAATATGTGGATTATTTTTAAAAAAACAATGATTTAATTTACATATATATATTGTTTAATATTATTTAAATTGAATATTGATTTCGTGGAGATAATAATAATTATGTATATATTTTCCGTTTATATCAAGACTGTTTATCCTTTTCATACCGATTCTAATTCGTTTTCATCGTTTCCTATCTATCAGCTTGTTCGTCGTCGATTCTTGCCAATATTGATTTGCTTCGAAATCTGTGCTTGGGTTCGTATCTCTTCTCATTCCGTTCTCTCTCTAGCCTCGGAAGGTGAGCACTCACTCACGATTAACGTTCCTTTATTTATTAAATTGGATTTCAATTGAAACGACAATTGAAATATGCTGCTGTTAGATATTTACACTGTTATTACCTGTATCAGTTCACCTGTGACATCTGACACCAATATCTGTTATATATGCAATGATAATCCCGTTGATGGTTAAATGACTGATTGTTTGATGTTTACAATTGGACATTAAAATTGTAATGTATAAAGTGATAAATATTGTGCAAGTAAATTTGACGTAGGATAATTAAAAATTTGAATTGACATATATGTTGAATTTGATTAGTTGAATATGACCCCTTTTTATTTGTTAAATTAATTGACATGTAAAATAGTGGTACTTACACTTTGAACCATTGAACGTATATTGGATTAATTATTGTAGTGTAAAAAAAATTGAAATTGAATGACAAGTGAAAACCGTAATGTAATAATCTTTAATCTACATGAAATGATAGTGTAGATTCTAGAAATAATTATATTAATTCGTACAAATAACAATTCGAATTAATACGATTATTTCGGGATTATTTAAATTGATTATTGGATTGTTATTGTTGTTGTTATTGCTTGTTTATTTACTTTGACACCATCCCAGTTATCACACTGCAAGTTCCCTTTGTTATGCTTTGATTTGAATTGACTTGGAATCGGGTTGAAATGATAAATACCCAAATTGAACTTTGACCTAGGATAGAAAATTAAATAAAAACCGATTGGTCAAATAAACTGTTTTAAAATAAAATAAAGATTTTATTCGAATGAACAAAAATGGTTTTGAAATGAAGTTGAAATTTGAATTTTTATTGAAAGGAAAATGTTAATATTTAATAATCTGAAACAAAAGATTAACAATGTAATTAATGAAAGAATATTGTTTAATTTGAGAAATGGTTGAATTATGTTTGAAATGATTTAATAATTAAGTTTGAAATTATAATTAAGTCTGAAATTATTAAACTTTGAAATTATTTAATAATTAAGTTTTGAATTATTTAAATATTAAATAAGATTGAATTATTTAATGATTTAATTAAATTGAAATTTTGAATAAGTGAATTTTACTTCGTAAAAAAATTGAAATTGAGTTTTCTTTATTAATTAAGTTTTGGAAAATTATTTAAGTAAGTAATAAGAAATTGAATTTCTTTAACAAGAAATAAAATGTGATTTATTGAAATTAATGTAAGACTTGAAATTTAAAGAATTTGATTTGATGAATTCAATTTAATTCAAAATTGTAAGTTTTGATATAATGAAGTTAAACTTAAGAAATTGATTTAATGAATTGGAAATTTAATAGAAATTGTTTTGAATGATAAATTTACTTAACGAATATTAAAGGAAATCGATAAATGAATTCAAATTGATTTGAATGTTAAAATTAAGTTAATTTAAATGATTTCGAATTGAAATATATATACGAACTTGGATCAATATTTGAATTGTTTTAAATAGAAATTGAAATCGAATTATAAGATTTTGAAACTATGATTTGGAAGTTTTGAAACGTAAAGTATGGAAATTGGTTTTTGAAAGAAAAGTGAAATGTTGATTTACGAACTGAAATTGAAATTGAATTTGATTTGGTTTTTGAAATATATAAACGACCAATCGGTGAAATAATTTCGAAGGTTATTAAAGAGACCGGAGTCGGTTATGGATATACTCTCTATCTAAACCGGAAACCACTTTAATAACTATACGCGGAGTGATGATCCAGAATGAAGTGGTTGGAATGATGTACGTGATGACTGAAGAAAGAGAACGATAATGGATAGCCTTGACACTTGTGTCAAATTGGAAATGACTAAAACATGAGCTGTGCCGGGCCAATGGAGGATTAGCTACCTCAAGTGGACACACTTCTTCGAACTACTTATACTTGTTGTCGATTGGTGCACCCTTGATTTTGGGAGTGTTGTTTCACGGTGTTGCGGGCGCTGCGGCGTTGCATTCTCACCAGTCCGGATCAGGCGAACGGTAGTATCACTACCTTGGGTATTGCCTCATGTGCCTTGTCATACTTGTATTCCATTTATGCGCGACCACTACGATTTTGATTTGTACCTTTAGTATATGGATTGCCCTCTGGTGACTTCCGGTTTTGGGGAAACTACGGTCTTGTATATGCTTTTGGGAATAAAAATGTGTTAAGGGTGGAATGGGCCATGACTTAACGCTATTTTGATATCTTTTTATATTACTGATAGACATTATCTACTTAGCGTACATTACTACCTAGTAGATAGTTTGACGGATCCTTAAAGGATGGTTATTCCAAACATCCTTTGAGTTACTTGTATTTCAATTGCTATTTCACTTGAGTTGGATTTATTAATATAAGAATGTTAATCCTGACTCGAGTGTTTTGTATTTTGCTTTACGCTCGGGTCAGACTGAGTGTACCAGTATTCGATGCTCACCTTTGGAGTTGGAGCTTTGCTTGAAGATCCAGCCATCTATTCTGCTTTCAGCATTCGATGATTCCAGTGATGTATTCTGATTGTATCTGATGTATCGGGTTACTCTTCCGTTGTATCTGGTTTAACTCTGATGTATCGTATTACTCTTCTATTGTAAACTCTGATGTATCTTATATATTCATATAGTAGCTTCATGAACTACTATCTCTTTTATTTTCGCTGCACTTATTACTCTGTGTCTGTGATCTGTGATTATTTATTTACTGTATATGTTCAGTTTTGCCAAATTTAAATTAACAACGCGGTATTTTGAGCAATTCAACTCCGGTATGAGTGTCTACCTATACACTTATAATGGACGCGAATTGTCCAAAATTTCGGGTCGTTACACTGATTATGGTATGATTCTTGTTCTTCATGATCCAAGCTCCTTTTCCTTGTCAACTATTATCTCATCAAGACAATATATTTACTTTCATGCAAGATTCTTACAACCTTCTATATCTTTTTATCTAACAATAATCTATGCTGATAATTCAATTGCTTTGATACAAAATCTGTTAAATTTCCTACCCCATCTTCGGCAGGAAACTCACCCATGGATTGTTATGGGTGATTTCAACTGCTGTCTTAATTTAAATGATAAACATGGTTGCCTTCCTCTTTTGCCAAGAGATATTCAACCTTTAAATATTGCTATCAGTGATTTGAATCTCATCAAAATCTTGTCCTCTAGGGAAAAATACACACGGAATAACAGGAGTAGGAGTGGGGTGAGGACTTTTTCTTCTATTGATCATGCCTTTTGTAATTTCTTCTCTTTTTCTCTATGGCCAAATCTCTCCATCCATATCCCCCACCCAATTTTGTCTGACCATTACCCTCTTATTTTCACTTCTAGTCATCCCAAAGTTAAGGAGAAAAGAATCTTTAAATTTTTCAATGCTTGGCTTGAGTCCCTTGATTATAAAAATATTGTCCAGTCTGCTTGGTCTTTAAATGTTTATGGTAATCCTATGTTTAAATTTTGTAGGAGGCTTAAAAATGTTAAAGCAACACTAAGAGAATGGTCAAATAAGCACTATGGTGATGGATCCAAATAGTCAAACCAATTAAAAGAAAAACTCAAAGTGGCTTAAGAGTTCATGATGAATAACCCTGGTGATGCACAAGCGGCTGAGGAGGAAGGAAGACTTTTTGCCTCTCTCAACCATGCTCTTGATATTGAAAGCAGTATGAAAAGGCAGCAGTTACATAATAAATGGCTCCAAGATGGTGATAGAAACACTGCTTATTTTCATACTTCTACCAAAATCAAGCAAGCAAAGGAAAACATTAGTTCAATTCATGGGGAATATGGCTGCCTTTATACTTCACCTAAACATGTGGATAGTGCTTTCCTCAATTACTACAATGATCTACTTGGTAATTCTGCTAATATCACTCCTAATCTGAATATGCTTGATGATATTCCCTTACCTATTTTTAGCATTAATCATGCCTCTTCTCTGGTCAGCAAGGTAACAAATGATGAAATAAAGCAATGCTTGTTCTCAATGAACAAGAAATCTTGTGGAGGGCCTAATGGTTTCAATGTGCTCTTTTTTACTGATAGCTGGGATACTATACAAACTGCTTTTTGTAAGGCTGTGCATAATTTTTTTGACAAGTGCAAGCTCCTCCCAGAAGTCAATGCCACAAACCTAGTTCTAATCCCAAAAACAATACATGCCTCCACTATAAGCTCGTTCAGGCCTATCTCCTACTGCAATGTTATGTATAAGTGTGTCTCTAAAATTATATCATCAAGATTAGTTTATGTTCTCCCTGGAATTATATCTTAAAATCAAGTTGCATTTCTTCCCAACAGGAACATATTAGACAATGTTCTCTTAGCTTAAGAGCTGCTTTTTGGTTATGGTAGAGCAAACAGTTCCATTGCTGCCATGATGTAGCTTGACATAAAGAAAGCATATGACTCAGTTCACTGGTCTTCTATAGTCAAAATTTTGGCTTTAATGAGATTTCCCAAACCTTTATTGGCTGGGTGTATAAATGTATTTCTTCACCAAGCTTCTCCCTCATATTAAATGGTCGATTTGTTGGCTATTTCAAGAGCAAGCAGGGAACACGTCAAGGAGATCCAATTTCTTCCTACATTTTTATCCTTATCATGGAAGTTTTCATAAGACTCATCACTCTGAGGTATAACTCCAATCTTATAAAGTACCATCCAAGGTGTAAAGATCCCCAAATAACCTCTCTTATGTTTGCGGATGACATAATGATATTCACAAAACCTCACTTGCCTTCTATTCAGTGCATAATCTCAACATTGTCATCCTTTTCATCTATGACTGGCCTCAATCTTAACATTTCTAAATGAATCATTATCTTCTATGGAATTCCCATGCATCTGTCTTTTGAATTGTATATTGCTTCTGGGCTTCAACAAATGAATTATGACATGACCTACCTTGTATTGCCCCTCCTCACTTCCAGGATATCACTTGCTGAGTGCCTTCCCCTATACAATAGAATCACTTCAACCTTGGATGGTTGGGCTAATAGAATGCTATCTCAAGCTGGCCGCCTCATACTTATCAAGTTAGTTAGCTTCTCCATGGTTGTATACTGGGCCAGAGCTTTAATTTTGCCTAACAAACTACTGAGACTGATCAGAAGTGCAATTTGAGGTTTTTTTGGTGTGGAAGTATCCATTTGAAAAAGCCAATGCCTTGCTCCTTCAGCATAATTGAAATGCCACGGTCCAAAAGAGGTTTAGGAGTTAAGAACTTTTGTCTCTGGAACATGTCTGCCTTTAGTTCCCATTTTAATTCTCTACTATCTAAGAGGGAGAGTATCAGGGTGAGATGGGTCTGGGCACATAGGATTGGAAGGAAGCATTTCTGGGTATGGAAGTCCCCTAGTCTTGTAGCTAGACTTGGAGAAGACTACTTGGGTTGAGAGCATCCTTCCTTCCTTTCATACTGATGAAAATGTCCAAGATATCCTCTATTAAATTCTGGTCAATGCCATGGGGTGCTACTGGCATGATACTGTCTAAACTCTTGAATTATCAGCATATAATCCAATCAGGAATTGTAAAGGAAGCTAAGGCAACTGATTTTATTTTGAATGGCCATCTTCAGCTACCATATTCATCAAACCATGTCATAAGAGCTGCCTGGGATCTCCTGTAGGCAAAAACATATCCTTCTGTGTGCCAGGATCTTGTTTTATGGAAGGAAAAATCACATTTTATAGCCCTTGTGTATAAACTATTATCTGAGAATGATACAATTCCACCTTGCGGGTGGATGAAAATATCTTAGAACTCTGATACTACTCCCAAAGAAAATCTAATGTTTTGGAACGTGCTTAATCAGGCCTTGTTATCTAGGGATGTGCTGTTAAGGTTTGGTCTTGATCATGGAAGCTTGTGTTTTTTCTGTCGATTAAGTAATGAGTCATGTTATCACATTTTCTTTGGCTATGAAGAGAATCTTATGCAATGGAGGAGGACGATGGCCATGGCAAGTGATAACTCTCTGACTGGTCCTAATGAGATTGACTGGCACATGATATATAACTTGACAAGATGGTGAACTAGTGCATCTCGTCTCATTGCACTGTGTGTTAAGAAATATTTGTATTTGATTTGGAAATAGAGGAATCTTATATATTTTTGTTGGATCATAGGTTTTGATTGCTGACATGAAACAACAATTCACGAATCTACGACAACGACAACATCCAGACTTAACGACTCAAAGTATGGTTCACATAGTTATATATTTTAACAAGAGTCATCAAATATGTATATAGAGTCTAGTTTAGTGCTTTGTTAAAATCTTTCCTCAAGAATCATCATTCACATTCAAATAAACTTACATGCATATTTTAATCAAAATCAAGTTTTCAAAAAATGCATGGAGTGGGGCTCGAACCCGAGTCACTAGTTTAGAAGGAAAGTGCTCTAACCAAATAATCTATGGTGATTTTTGATTATCAATAGAATTCAGTTGACTGAACAAAGTCATTCAGTCGACTGAATATCTATAAACAACCTATTGAACTTGTGCACATATGTATACACGTTTATATTCTCAAATTTAGTCGACTGAAGTTCATAGACCAGTCGACTGACCTGGTTCCAACTGCTATTTTTTTGAAAAGACACTTCCTTTTTGAATAGCCTTTTTCCTCGCGAAGAGTTGCAGCCTTTGCTATTCGTTGAGAACTCTTCACCAGCAGTTGCAACTCCTTAACTACTATATATATGCATGAATTTCAAGATCAAATAACTTCACTTACTTGCTTATACTTGAATCATATTTTCTGAATCAACTACTCTCTTGAATTCATACATTCATTGCTTACAATCACAATTCTATATTTCTAAAGCAATTTGAAACTTCCTAATCTTCCTATACACACAAGTATACACATCATACTTGAGGAAAAGATTATAGGAAGGGTGTACTACAAGTGACAATCCGTTTTATTAGAACACACAAGGTCAAGACAATCTACTTTGTAATCAAAGTCCTGTTCGGTTGCTCAAGCGGTCAAGTCATGTTCTGTTGTTCAAGCGGTAAAAGTCCTCTTCGGTTGTTCGCGACGGAAAAATCCTGTTCTGCTGCTCAGGTGTTGTATACCTATTCCTCTGGGTTAAGAGAGGGGTTATAGAGTTTAAATCCAGAGTTTAGTCTGGGACTGGACGTAGAACGGGAAGTTCGAACCAGTATAAAAATCCTTGGTGTCATTTACTTTACTATTTATTTTTTATACACATATTCCACATCAGCAGATAACTTAGTTTATATCGCACTACCACTGCATTTACATTGTTTACAACTGTTGGCCATTTCGATCCTATAGCACAGTAACTTTCATTTGGTATCAGAGCCTGGAATTCTATCGATCATCACAACATCATAGAATAATGGCCATAAAACGATCAAATCGAAATACAACAGGCAAAATCCCTATCAAAGCCACTAGTGAGGACTACAAAAAGGTACTTTCTGATTTACAAATTTCAGTAAAAGATATTAATGAATTAGTTAGTATAAGAAATAAGATTTCAAAGCTTAATTTTATTATTTTAGAAAAGATGAAATCTGTTGAACTTGAAAATGAGAAATTGAAAAACGAGAAGTTAAATTTAGAAAATCGACTTGGTGTTTTAAGAATAATTTTATAATTGTTAAAGATTTTCTAGATGAACAAAACACCATATTTGAAACAGAGAGAGAAAAATTTTCAAAAGAAATTTTTGATTTGAAAAGACAAAATGATTTATTACAATCCTCTTTAGATAATTCAGAATCTCAAAATTTCCTTCTCAAAAATGAGAACTGTACATTAAAAACGAGAATTCTGAATTGAATGAGAAAATTGATATTTTGAATAATAGTAATATTTCTTTTGAAAATAATAATTGTGACTTTAAAGCTAAATTTGATCAACTTAACACTGAAGTCACAAAATTTAATAAAGGTCAAAACGATTTAAACATGATATTATCCAGTTCTAGACCTTTACATGATAAAAGTGGTTTAGGATATAATAAAACTAATCGTAGAAATAGCACTAGATACACTTTCATGTTTAGTAAAAATGTTAGTGCTAGTACTAAATTTCGAGTAAAGTCTAAATCCAATTTTTATAGAAATTCAAATACTGTTATGACCAATAATGGTTATAATTTCTCTAGAAGTACAAAATCATTGACGGGAAATATGAATAAAAATTATCTAAGTATTTGGGTTCCTGTTAATTGGAAAAATAGAGAAAAATACATTGATGATTATTTTGATATGGTAGTTAATAATGAAAAATATATTTTTAAAGGTTCAACCACACCCAAATGGGTATGGTTTCCTAAAAATTAGGAAATTATAAGAACCTTGGGTATCACATGCTTTAAATGTTAAATTATTTTTGATACCTTACATTATAAGTTGTAGTTATTTTATTTTATATTGTTCTATGTTAACACTTATGTAGAATATAATTTATGTCATCATATAAACTCATCTTTTTGTCGATGACAAAGGGGGAGAAAGATATTGCTCTAATCCTATTTGTAGGAATAAACGATGTAAGCACAGATTAAGGGGGAGAAAAGATTAATTATTTACAGGAAAATATAGCATAAATTCAGGATGAGAAATCTATAGCACAATTACAGGAATATATTCAGGGGGAGAGATAAGTCAAATAAGCTTGTCGAAGATTCGTCCGTAGCAAATGGAGTTGTCATCATCAAAAAGGGGGAGAATGTTGGATCATAGGTTTTGATTGCTGACAAGACACAACAATTCACGAATGTACGACTACGACAACATCCGGACTCAACGACTCAAATTATGGTTCATACAGTTATATATTTTAACAAGAGTCATCAAATATGTATATAGAGTCTAGTTTAGTGCTTTATTAAAATCTTTCCTCAAGAATCATCATTCACATTCAAATAAACTTGCATGCATATTTTAATCAAAATCAAGTTTTCAAAAAATGCATGGAGCGGGGCTCAAACCCGGGTCACTAGTGTAGAAGGCAAGTGCTCTAACCAAATGAGCTATGGTGATTTTTGATTATCAATAGAATTTAGTCGACTGAACAAAGTCATTCAGTCGACTAAATATCTATAAACAACCTATTGAACTTGTGCACATATGTATACACGTTTATATTTTCAAATTCAGTCGACTGAAGTTCATAGACCAGTCGACTGACCAGGTTCCAACTGCTATTTTTTTGAAAAGACACTTCCTTTTTGAATATCCTTCTTCCTCGCGAAGAGTTGCAACCATTGTTATTCGTTGTGAACTCTTCACCAGCAGTTGCAACTCCTTAACTACTATATATATGCATGAATTTCAAAATCATATAACTTCACTTACTTGCTTATACTTGAATCATATTTTCTGAATCAACTACTCTCTTGAATTCATACATTCATTGCTTACAATCACAAGCAATTTGAAACTTCCTAATCTTCCTATACACATAAGTATACACATTGTAACAACCCATAAATTTTAAACGGTTTGAATAACATATTTAATTGAATTTGTAAGAAATTTTAAATAATAATATTTTGAAATAAAAATTTAATGTTTGGATTACGTATAATTAAATATAAGTAGTTGAATTAGATTTTTATTTGATTTTAATACGAAATTAATATTTGTATTTGTTGAAATCTTTCCATTAAGAAAAGAGAATGTATTAAAATGAACATTTAATTTGGTAGTTAACATAATGATATTTTATTTATAAGTTTTAAAAGAAAAAAAAATTTCAAAATGTTTTCCAAATATAATAATTATTATAAGAAAGATATTTTGAAATAAAAGTAACAGGTTGTATTCTATGAATTTACAATTTTTTTTATTTACTATAAAGAAGTAGATAGTTGTTATTATTTTATATGATAATTTAATGATTTAAAAGTTAATATGGTTTCAATTGGGAATAATATTTATTTTGACGTTTAATAATAAATTTATCTGTAGCCTTGCATTCCAAGTAGGAAAGAAATCACTTCCCTAGACGTTCAATTTCTTTTAAATCTGGTTTTGATAAGTTACGTGTAAATTTCTACGCTTCCCTTTTTCCTCATTTTTATAATAGGAATAAAAATTCGCGTAGCAGTTTCAAGCAAATTTATTTCTCTTTAGAAGTTCAAAACCCGTTTCAAAGATTGTTTGAAATTCACATGTATAAGTGTCTCATCTTTTCCATTTACTCCTTTACAATTAAGAGAAACAAAACCTTTGATTTTCATTACCATTCAAATGAAATTCTTTTATTTCCTTAATGTTCCTATACCATTAATTAGTACGTTTCTTTATTTAATCTATCCAACGCAATTATCTCCTAAATCAAATATCACACGCAAATTCCTCCTCACAGGAATTATTTCCTGCCATTTCTCCAAGCAATCAATACTAGTTTCATTTAAATACTCAACCTTGTACGCAAATAAATTTTCACCACCTTCCCATGTTATAAATATTTCTTGTGTTTTAATCAACCAATTTACTTCCTAATAAATTTTAAACGTGTATAAAATGTTTGCCAAAGATTTCTTGCTGTTTCCTTTTGCTAAATTCACGCAATCAATACCACTGTAAATATTCGCTTAAATCTTTCTTGCCTATATTCTCTCACCGCAATCAATGCAATCGTGTATAATTGATTTAAATTTATTTCTTGCCTATATTCTCTCACCTCAATCAATGCAATCGTGTATAAATATAAGCCTCGTACACAAATAGTTTTA
Source organism: Allium fistulosum (assembly GCA_030737815.1). Taxonomy (NCBI): domain Eukaryota; kingdom Viridiplantae; phylum Streptophyta; class Magnoliopsida; order Asparagales; family Amaryllidaceae; genus Allium; species Allium fistulosum. The sequence goes on along the minus strand of CM060905.1, from coordinate 777,667,322 downwards.
AATTGCATCTCAACATTTTCTTCATTTCTTCTTGCGTGCATGAGCTCTGAAGGTATGGCCTCCATTTTCTTCTTTTTATATTATATATATATATATATATATATATATATATATTTTCCATGCTTTGCTTCTCCCCTCCATGTCCTCTGCTTCCAATATATTTGGCAAATCCATCTTTATATTTCAACTCGCGTTCACAAATTTTCACATTATAACAGTCTCCATTTAATTGATATGTAGCATAAAAACTATATCTACATATATTTTTATGTTTAATGTTTATGTGAATTTTAAGCCAAGCTTTTCAGAGACGTATATATACGTTAGTCTTATATCTTATTTGTTATTATAAAATATTAGTAATATACATATTTTGAAAATATAATTAGATTTTTATTCCTGTTCGAATATAACATATATTAGTATGGCAGCCGAGTGTTGTAAAAGCATTTGTGATTTATGTTGTAAAACTAAAAATTTAAATGTATAATTTTCATCTCAATTCTAGTGTATATATATAAAGTATGTTTTGTTTTTTTGTCTTTTCTGTAGTGTTTTCATAATGTACGGTCTATATATATAGATTGATTTTCTCAGTATATGCTTTGAATTTTGAGTAAACTATATATAAATATTGTTATTTTAAAATGCGTGTTTTTAAATAAGTGATGATTTTTATATATATTATGCCTATATTTTATTTTTTGTGTGTGTTTAAAGGTAATATTGATTTAAGAGGAAAAACGTTTATGTGTTTAAATTTAAGAATTGATTTTTCAATAATATGATGATGTTTTGTTTTAATATGTATTCTAAATTTAATATCAGTTTCAAACAATACGAATATTTTATTGGAATATTTGTCTTAAATTAAATTTATTGAGATTTTAAGGAAATTTAAAAAAACACATATAATATGTACTCTGTTTATATCAAACCGATTGATTTTTTTTTCTCATCGATTTCTATCTATCAGCTTTGTCATCAAATTCGTGCCAATTTTGCTTTGCTGCAAAGTTCGTGTTGGGATCCATAACTGACCTCATTATCTTTCTTCTCTAGCCTCGAAAGGTGAGCAATCACTCACGATTAACGTTCTTTTATTTATTAAATTTGGTTTCAATTGAAACGACAATTGAAATATACTACTGAAGTTAGTAAATCTGTTATATATGCTATTATCTGTAAACTGTTCACCTATGGGATATGACACCATATCCTATTGTTTATACTTTATTTAATTACTGTTGATATATGTCTGTTGTTATATTATCATCATATCCTATTATATTATTATTATTATCTGTTATCACTCTGCAAGCCCCCTGTAGTTTAGAATTCACTATGGGTTGAAATGATACATACCCGAACGAACTTTAGAATAGGAGAAAATCGTTATGGGTTGAAATGATAAACCCAAGCGATATTCATTTGAATTGAAATTGGGATTACGGGTTGAAATTATATCTACCCGTATATATTTAAATTATGGATTGTTATGATAAATATCCGTATCACTTAACCATATGATAGATATATATACAGACACCGTTGGTCCATATATATAAATATTTAAAAAAAAATTCTATGGATTTGGAAAGAAATATATGGTTTAATAAATGTTGATTCTTAAATTATTTAATTTAATTAAGATTGATTTAATACATATATTATGGTTAAGTATTTAAATTTATGTTTCAAAATAGATTTTAGTAATAATTTGAATAAGTTAAGGTTGGGAAGATAATTTATATAATTAAACCGATTTGAAACTTATTGAAATTGAGATTTAAGATATGATTTATAACTTGGGTTTGATTTAAGTAATTTAATAAATATTTCTTGTTTAAATAAATTTAAGGAAATATTTAGTAAAAATGTAATTTAAGCTAGTTAAATGATATTGAATTTATTAAGTGAATATTCCCCGATTAAATAATAAATGAAGTTAAATCAAGAGCTATATGAAACTGTTAAATTTAACTTTGAAATTGTTGAATATTAAAGATTTGAAATATATTGGAATTTAAATGGTTTATTTTGTGATTCAGATCTACATTTGAAATCAATATAATTTGAATTTGTTATTTAGAAACTGAATTGAATTAAAATGGAAAAATTTAGATTGAATTAAATTGGAATTTGGAATTTGAGTTGATTTGAATCGATTTGTAAGACTTGAGGAAATTATAAATACCTTACTTTATAAATTATTTAGGAAAATAGATATATTTGAAATGAAATGATATTTTGGTTTGAAGTATAAATTAAATTGAATGACCATGGTGTTAGAGTGTATACTTCTACATTTTAGATAGTTCCACGGATCCTTAGAGGATGGTTATCCCAAACATCCTTTAAGTTACTTGTATTTCAGTTGATATTTCACTTGAGTTGGATTTATTGATATAAGAATGTTAATCCCGACTCGAGTGTTTGTGTTTTACTTTACGCTCAGGTCAGCCTGAGAATCATAGCTTTGGATTCACCTTCTGGAGCTTATCTATCTATCTATTCGTCTACTTCTTCTAGTTATTTCCTATTCAGTATTGTCCCTGTATTATTGATTTATGTATCCAGACTTCTGTTGTATCCATTTTTAAACTATGATATTTTATATATGTTTTGAGAATATGTTGATAGTAGCTTCATGAACTACTATGGTATTTTATTTCCGCTGCGAGTTATTCTGATATTCTGTGTCTGTGATTCTGTGTTTGATTTTATTTGCTCCAAATTTTATTACAATCTATTATTTTGAATTATTCAAGTCTGACATGTGTGGATTATTGTCGATTTGAATGTTCCAAAATAGTGGGTCGTTACATTTGGTATCAGAGCTTTGGTTTTAGGCAAACCTTGGCCTACGGAGCAAAAACTCATTAGAGATAGGGTAGAAATACCCTAGAATGAGTGAAATCAATCTCAGAATCATTTCTTTGTGAGAGAACGTATTTTCTAAGTATAAAATAATTTTCAAATGATTTTAAAGAATTTTCAAAGATTATTTTGATATAAATTTTCTTTCCACGAAAGTAAAATTTTTCTAAACTTCAGTCCTTTCGTATCCACCTTGTTAGTAATTTCTTTGATTAGGATTCTCTTAAATTTTGAACTTCTAGCTTGTTTGATCTAGATTCTTTGTTGATAGGAAGTTTTTTTTTTGAGTATGGCAAAATCGAAAGAGCAGAAAAGCAGCTCGTAGAGCACGAAGAGCCCTAGCTCGTAAGGAGCGGGAGGAAGAAATCGAGAAGTGGGAAAGGCTGTGGAAGGAAAGAGCAGGACCTGGTCCTTATGACCATGTCGTTTGTTATCGATGTCAGGAAAAGGGACACTTCACAGTCATGTGCGGAAATAGAAATAAAGGAAAGAAAAAGGAGGGCAAGCCTTTTCGGTCCAAGATCTTCTGTTTTAGATGCCGTAGTGAGGGGCACTTTCCCAGTCGCTGCCAGGAGGTGAAGAAAGTGAAATCTGCACCCACTGCATCAGTCGACCAATCAACCATTTGCTATCACTGTAGGAGGCCTGGGCATACAGCCAGGAATTGTCCTGTGAGGAAGTACGGAAGGAAGGCTGCGTACCCGCAGTTCGTTAAGGAAGATGGGAGTGTAGTGCATTTATGCCAGAAATGCAGAAGTTGGGGGCACATTGAGGGGGAGTGTTCTGAACCCGTTGATGTACCACCCGGAAGAATTAATACGGATGCTTTGTTCTTGTAGGAGTGGTAATCTGTCGACCTTTTGTTATTAGTAGTAAGTTAGGTTTGCTTTAAGTGAACTCTATTGTATCTTTTGCTTAGGTAATGTTGTCAAACTTAAGATATTTATGTTCCTGTTTTCGTATGATATGAATTTGAGTCTTTTCCAAATTTTGAATGGGAATTTTTTTCAGATTGATATAGGTTATATATCTCTAATCTTTATTAGGATTCCTTTGAACTTTGGAATGCTCCCACTTGTTCAGAAATCCATTCATGTTCCCCTATCTGTATTCTTTTGATTGTGGAACATTTCATAACCCCACTTTGAATGACCTCTATAAAGATCGGCAATCCCGCCAATCTTTGAATGATTTGTAACGGGGTGGAGTTCCTTTACATTTGGCATTGATTCACCGGAGATTTATATATCCCTCGGTTTAGATGCTGCTATCTCTGGTTATGCCGAATTCTATCTTTGGCAATCGAATGTCGATTTGCCTTGGAATTCTGCATCGATCATATTCCTGAAGTCATGGTTGACCCGGTTAAGGTCGCCCGCGACTTGTATAAGTATATCCATCTTCTATTTTGTAAGTTAATTATCTCATCTTCGTTCAAGCCTATCTTCGAATCAGAATTTTATTTGATTAGAGTTCTTTTAAATTGAATCTCTATCTTTGTTTTGAAATCCGTCTGTGAATCGTCCTTTGAAAATCGGGTTTGTTTATATTTTAGAAATTGTTTTCTAAACCAAAATTATTATTTTGATAAGTATGATTATATTCTATATATAAGAGTGAAATGTTTTCGATAAAGATTTAATACCCTTTTTAAAATGAGAATTTGAGGTTTCGAAAGGATTTGTAATTTTGAAAAATTATATAAGAAATTTGATTTATCTTAAAAAATGATTTATGACTAAAGGATTTTAAATTTGAAATTCGAGAATTGAACTCCGGTATTTTGAAATTGGTTTTAAGATTTTGAAATATATAATAATAATATGATTTAAAAGTATTTTCCGAATAAGAAACGTTTCAAATGATTTTAATAAGTTTCTAATGATTTCAAAGAAATTTCAAAAGAAGTTTGAGAAAATAGAAGTCCAGAACTCACTTATGTCGCTGGAAAATAATTTCGGTGATGAGTGCACGCATCATCGACATTGATTTTCGAGTTTCAGAGTGGGGGAGAGGCCACTTTAGTAGCATTGCTACGCGAGTGATTTTCCGAAACCAATTTTGATTTCAAATTCCGAAGTAAGATTTGATATTCAAAAGATATATGTATATATATTTGAAGTAAGCCGGTGTTCAGTCCTTGAGTTTCGGATTTGATATAACCCCATCTATTAAAATTAATTTACTGATTTGTTGCTGATTTCCAACTCTTGAATTTGAAAATGATTTCTTCAACTATTTTGAAGGTTCGAGCACTTCCAAATCAAGGTTAACTTTTCAAAGCTAAGAAATTTTGAAAAGTATAAAGTATATAAGTTTGGTATGTATGTTAAAGTATGTAGTAATATGATTTAAATAAGTTGAAACTGTTTTGTTAAGTAAATGAATAAGGCAATTTTAAAATTTTCTAATATGAAATTTAGATTTGAAATGTTTTGAAAAGAATTTGGTCTTCAAAATATTTTGAATAAAGTTTAGTTAAATGTTTTAACTTAGTAACATCTTTATGAAACTATATATTTAACAAGTTGGAATAAATATATAAGTTGTACGTATGCTGTTTTATTCGCATAATTAATTTGATCCAGGTTTGAGTACACAAGTTCGAGGTGAATTGCACCATTTCGTGTTAGGATTTTTCATTCGATTCTGATGGTGAATATTTGATATGGATTTTGGGCTTGATTCTAGAATTCTCTATCATAGTATATGGCTATGTAAGGAGACTGATGGCTTCTAGTCGAGAAACCACATCGAAATCCGCATTAGGGAAGTCGAATGGACAATACTAGTTCGAAAGCGAACTTGTATGATCGAGCGAGCGATCAAATGTGATTTTGTGAAATGATGACGTATGTACATCTTATATTCTAAAATCGGTGATATATTTTGACGCTGAAATTGAAAGCTGTCGGGTTAGAATATCTTTGCTTACTAAAAGAAAATTTCCAATTTAAATTACAAAGATATATAACCCATAAAAGCAAAGATATTCAATCCCATATGGCTCTTCATACAGCGAAATTTATTTTTTAAAATTTGATCCTTATATAAGATGGACCTTATGTAGGTATAAGATTGATTTTGAAAACCATTGATTTTGGAAATGAATTGGTTGACTTAAATGATATTGATTTAGAAACTTGGATTATTTTCTAAATTTATTATGTTGGAAATTTTGAAACTAAACTAATATTGAAACAAATTAAAATTTGAGAACCTTATTTTTACTAAATACCTGATTTGGGAGTTATCGAACTTATATAAAAAATTTGATTTGTATAAGTATGAGGTTGATTCGAAAACTATAGATTTGAAAAGGTACTCAATTTGAAAAGTGAAATCTTATATAATTGAAGTCTATATAAGTGCGATTTGATATACTATTGATTTTGGAAAGGTATTTGATTTGAAAATGAAATCTTATATATAATGGACTTTATATAAGTATGATATTTGAAAGTGATTTGAAAAGGTACTATATTATACATATTTTTGAAGTAAAGACATGGAAAGTGCCTTCTGCTTGATATCCTCTTTGTGGCCACATTGTGGATTCATTCTATCGATATTCTCTGATTTTTGGTTTTCCGGATATGATACTCGAGTGTCCATCGAATTCCATGGCGTTACCCATGGTCTTACGAGCGCGACTGCATAGCGCAACAGCCTGGCTAAGATGGCCTTGGGGTACGGATTGTTTCCTGGGGGATCCAGGCGTAATCATTGTGTATCCTGCAATCTATGTAGGTCGCATTAGTAGCGAAACTGCCTGGCTGAGATGGTCTAGGGGTACGGATTGTTTCCTGGGGAATCTAGGCGTAACCATTGTGTATCCTGCATTCTACTAGTCATCATGGCGTAACTCGCAGGGCTGAGAAAGCTTACGGATATGGATTGTTTCCTGGGGGATCCAGGCGTAACCATTGTGTATCTGCGAACCATGGTTAGATAAAGGTTTTGTTTGTTTGGATTGTACTTTCCATATCTGTTTTTTTTAATTTTTCCAGTATTTTCACTGGGTGTTGAAACAAGTCTACTAAGTATCTGGAGAATTCTAGCTTTGCGCCTGATCAACGCACTGCCAGAGTCTGCAGGAACGAGGATAAACTTTTTAAGACATCGAGTTATAAAAGTATTTTCAACAAAGGAATTCTGTATTAATATTTGAAATTGAAATTCTTATGGTTCTAAATTAATTATTCGTGCCCGATACTATTCTTTTGAATCTACCTTATCTGCCCTGCTTTATTTATTCACCTATATTCTCTTTTCCGAATCTATCTTCTTTCCTTCTTTCCTTCTTTTGAATATATCCTTTAAAATATTGTTTATTTATATACTACATGGTATAATAGAAATTTTTTAGTGTTTCAGAAGTTATTAATTAATTATAACATATTTAAAGAGAATGATTATTAATTTATTATAATGTTGGAAGTATCTTGAGATAAATAAAAAAGTTTTTTTTTTATAAATTTTGGATTTAAAATTTTCAATAGCTTCTTTGTAAATATAGGTAATAATGTAAATAATTGTTTTCAAAGGAGTTTTGAAAAGTATTAAAGTATTAAAGAAAATTAAATTTCAAATGAAGTTTTTAAATGAATATTTCAAGTAAAATTTGTATAGTTTTAAATTAATTGTTTATCTTGTACTTCAATCTATTTTTTCTTTCTGTTTGTTGCTATTCTCCTACCTCCTTCCTTTTCGGGGATGAAAAGTTTTGAGTGGGGGAGAGTGTAACAACCCATAAATTTTAAACGGTTTGAATAACATATTTAATTGAATTTGTAAGAAATTTTAAATAATAATATTTTGAAATAAAAATTTAATGTTTGGATTACGTATAATTAAATATAAGTAGTTGAATTAGTTTTTTATTTGATTTTAATACGAAATTAATATTTGTATTTGTTGAAATCTTACCATTAAGGAAAGAGAATGTATTAAAATGAACATTTAATTTGGTAGTTAACATAAAGATATTTTATTTATAAGTTTTAAAAGAGAAAAAAATTTCAAAATGTTTTCCAAATATAATAATTATTATAAGAAAGATATTTTGAAATAAAAGTAACAGGTTGTATTCTGTGAATTTACAATTTTTTTTATTTACTATAAAGCAATAAATAGTTGTTATTATTTTATATGATAATTTAATGATTTAAAAGTTAATATGGTTTCAATTGGGAATAATATTTATTTTGACGTTAAATAATAAATTTATCTGTATACTTGCATTCCAAGTAGGAAAGAAATCACTTCCCTAGACGTTCAATTTCTTTTAAATCTAGTTTTGATAAGTTACGTGTAAATTTCTACGCTTCCCTTTTTCCTCATTTTTATAATAGGAATAAAAATTTGCGTAGCAGTTTCAAGCAAATTTATTTCTCTTTAGAAGTTCAAAACCCGTTTCAAAGATTGTTTGAAATTCACATGTATAAGTGTCTCTTCTTTTCCATTTACTCCTTTACAATTAATAGGAACAAAACCTTTGATTTTCATTACCATTCAAATAAAATTCTTTTATTTCCTTAATGTTCCTATACCATTAATTAGTACGTTTCTTTATTTAATCTATCCAACGCAATTATCTCCTAAATCAAATATCACGCGCAAATTCCTCCTCACAGGAATTATTTCCTGCCATTTCTCCAAGCAAACAATACTAGTTTCATTTAAATACTCAACCTTGTACGCAAATAAATTTTCACCACCTTCCCATGTTATAAATATTTCTTGCATTTTAATCAACGCATTTACTTCCTAATAAATTTTAAACGTGTATAAAATGTTTGCCAAAGATTTCTTGCTGTTTCCTTTTGCTAAATTCAAGCAATCAATAACACTGTAAATATTCGCTCAAATCTTTCTTGCCTATATTCTCTCACCTCAATCAATGCAATCGTGTATAATTGATTTAAATTTATTTCTTTCCTATATTCTCTCACCTCAATCAATGCAATCATGTATAAATATAAGCCTCGTACACAAATAGTTTTAAATTGCATCTCAACATTTTCTTCATTTCTTCTTGCATGCATGAGCTCTGAAGGTATGGCCTCCATTTTCTTCTTTTTATATATATATATATATATATATATATATATATATATATATATTTCCATGCTTTGCTTCTCCCCTCCCTGTCCTCTGCTTCCAATATATTTGACAAATCCATCTTTATATTTCAACTCGCATTCACAAATTTTCACATTATAACAGTCTCCATTTAATTGATATGTAGCATAAAAACTATATCTACATGTATTTTTATGTTTAATGCTTATGTGAATTTTAAGCCAAGCTTTTCAGAGACGTATATATACGTTAGTCTTATATCTTATTTGTTATTATAAAATATTAGTAATATACATATTTTGAAAATATAATTAGATTTTTATTCCTGTTCGAATATAACATATATTAGTATGGCAGCCGAGTGTTGTAAAAGCATTTGTGATTTATGTTGTAAAACTAAAAATTTAAATGTATAATTTTCATCTCAATTCTAGTGTATATATATAAAGTATGTTTTGTTTTTTTGTCTTTTCTGTAGTGTTTTCATAATGTACGGTCTATATATATAGATTGATTTTCTCAGTATATGCTTTGAATTTTGAGTAAACTATATATAAATATTGTTATTTTAAAATGCGTGTTTTTAAATAAGTGATGATTTTTATATATATTATGCCTATATTTTATTTTTTGTGTGTGTTTAAAGGTAATATTGATTTAAGAGGAAAAACGTTTATGTGTTTAAATTTAAGAATTGATTTTTCAATAATATGATGATGTTTTGTTTTAATATGTATTCTAAATTTAATATCAGTTTCAAACAATACGAATATTTTATTGGAATATTTGTCTTAAATTAAATTTATTGAGATTTTAAGGAAATTTAAAAAAACACATATAATATGTACTCTATTTATATCAAACCAATTGATTTTTTTTCTCATCGATTTCTATCTATCAGCTTTGTCATCAAATTCGTGCCAATTTTGCTTTGCTTCAAAGTTCATGTTGGGATCCATAACTGACCTCATTATCGTTCTTCTCTAGCCTCGAAAGGTGAGCAATCACTCACGATTAACGTTCTTTTATTTATTAAATTTGGTTTCAATTGAAACGACAATTGAAATATACTACTGAAGTTAGTAAATCTGTTATATATGCTATTATCTGTAAACTGTTCACCTATGGGATATGACACCATATCCTATTGTTTATACTTTATTTAATTACTGTTGATATATGTCTGTTGTTATATTATCATCATATCCTGTTATATTATTATTATTATCTGTTATCACTCTGCAAATCCCCTGTAGTTTAGAGTTCACTATGGGTTGAAATGATACATACCCGAACGGACTTTAGAATAGGAGAAAATCGTTATGGGTTGAAATGATAAACCCAAGCGATATTCATTTGAATTGAAATTGGGATTACGGGTTGAAATTATATCTACCCGTATATATTTAAATTACGGATTGAAATGATAAATATCCGTATCACTTAACCATATGATAGATATATATACAGACACCATTGGTCCATATATATATATATATTTAAAAAAAAATTCTATGGATTTGGAAAGAAATATATGGTTTAATAAATGTTGATTCTTAAATTATTTAATTTAATTAAGATTGATTTAATACATATATTATGGTTAAGTATTTAAATTTATGTTTCAAAATAGATTTTAGTAATAATTTGAATAAGTTAAGGTTGGGAAGATAATTTATATAATTAAACCGATTTGAAACTTATTGAAATTGAGATTTAAGATATGATTTATAACTTGGGTTTGATTTAAGTAATTTAATAAATATTTCTTGTTTAAATAAATTTAAGGAAATATTTAGTAAAAATGTAATTTAAGCTAGTTAAATGATATTGAATTTATTAAGTGAATATTCCCCGATTAAATAATAAATGAAGTTAAATCAAGAGCTATATGAAACTGTTAAATTTAACTTTGAAATTGTTGAATATCAAAGCTTTGAAATATATTGGAATTTAAATGGTTTATTTTATGATTCAGATCTACATTTGAAATCAATATAATTTGAATTTGTTATTTAGAAACTGAATTGAATTAAAATGGAAAAATTTAGATTGAATAAAATTGGAATTTGGAATTTGAGTTGATTTGAATCGATTTGTGAGACTTGAGGAAATTATAAATACCTTACTATATAAATTATTTAGGAAAATAGATATATTTGAAATGAAATGATATTTTGGTTTGAAGTATAAATTAAATTGAATGACCATGGTGTTAGAGTGTATACTTCTACATTTTAGATAGTTCCACGGATCCTTAGAGGATGGTTATCCCAAACATCCTTTAAGTTACTTGTATTTCAGTTGATATTTCACTTGAGTTGGATTTATTGATATAAGAATGTTAATCCTGACTCGAGTGTTTGTGTTTTACTTTACGCTCGGGTCAGCCTAAGAATCACAGCTTTGGATTCACCTTCTAGAGCTAGAGTTTTGCTGGAGCTTATCTATCTATCTATTCGTCTACTTCTTCCAGTTATTTCCTATTCAGTATTGTCCCTATATTATTGATTTATGTATCCAGACTTCTGTTGTATCCATTTTTAAACTATGATATTTTATATATGTTTTGAGAATATGTTGATAGTAGCTTCATGAACTACTATGGCATTTTATTTTCGCTGCGAGTTATTCTGATATTCTTTGTCTGTGATTCTGTATTTGATTTTATTTGCTCCAAATTTTATTACAATCTATTATTTTGAATTATTCAAGTCTGACATGTGTGGATTATTGTCGATTTGAATGGTCCAAAATAGTGGGTCGTTACACACATCATACTTGAGGAAAAGATTATAGGAAGGGTGTACTACAAGTGACAAATCCGTGTTCTTAGTACACACAAGGTCAAGGCAATCTACTTTGTAATCAAAGTCATGTTCGGGGTCTCAGGCGGTCAAGTCATGTTCTGTTGTTCAGGCGGTAAAAGTCCTCTTTGGCTGTTCGCGGCGGAAAAATCCTGTTCGGTTGCTCAGGTGTTGTATACCTATTCCTCCGGGTTAAGAGAGGGGTTTATAGAGTTTAAATCTAGAGTTTAGTCTGGGACTGGACGTAGAATGGGAAGTTCGAACCAGTATAAAAATCCTTGGTGTCATTTACTTTACTATTTATTTTTTATACTCATATTCCGCATCAGTAGATAACTTAGTTTATATCGCACTACCACTGCATTTACATTGTTTACAACTGTTGGCCATTTTGATCCTATAGCATAGTAACTTTCATTTGGTATCAAAGCCTAGAATTCTATCGATCGTCACAACATCATAGAACAATGGCTAGTAAACGATCCAGTCAAAATACAACAGGCAAAATCCCTGTCAAAGCAACCAGTGAGGACTACAAAAAGGTACTTTCTGATTTACAAATTTCAATAAAAGATAATAATGAATTAGTTAGTATAAGCATTAAGGTTTCAAAGCTTAATTTTATTATTTAGAAAAGATGAAATCTGTTGAACTAGAAAATGAGAAATTGAAAAACAAGAAGTTAAATTTAGAAAATTAACTTGGTGTGTTAAAGAATAATTTTATAACCGTTAAAGATTTTCTAGATGAACAAAACACCATATTTTAAAAGAAGAGGGAAAAATTTTCAAAAGAAATTTTTGATTTGAAAAGACAAAATGATTTATTACAATCCTCTTTAGATAATTCAGAATCTCAAAATTTCCTTCTCAATAATGAGAACTGTATGTTAAAAAAATGAGAATTCTGAATTAAATGAGAAAATTGATATTTTGAATACTAGTAATATTTCTTTTGAAAATAATAATTGTGACTTTAAAGCTAAATTTGATAAACTTAACACTAAAGTCACAAAATTTAATAAAGGTCAAAACGATTTAAACATGATTTTATCCAGTTCTAGACCTTTACATGATAAAAGTGGTTTAGGATACAATAAAACTAATCATAGAAATAGCACTAGATACGCTTTCATGTATAGTAAAAATGTTAGTGCTAGTACTAAATTTCGAGTAAAGTCTAAATCCAATTTTTATAGAAATTCAAATACAGTTATGACCAATGATGTTTATAATTTCTCTAGAAGTACAAGGTCATTGACGGGAAATATGAATAAAAATTATCTAAGTATTTGGGTTCCTGTTAATTGGAAAAATAGAGAAAAATACATTGATGATTATTTTGATATGGTAGTTAATAATGAAAATTATATTTTTAAAGGTTCAACCACACCCAAATGGGTATGGTTTCCTAAAAATTAGGAAATTATAAGAACTTTGGGTATCGCATGCTTTAATGTTAAATTTTTTTTAGTACCTTACATTATAAGTAGTAGTTATTTTTTTATATTGTTCTATGTTAACACTTATGTAGAATATAATTTATGTCATTATATAAACTCTCCTTTTTGTCGATGACAAATGGGGAGAAAGATATTGCTCTAACGCTATTTGCAGGAATAAACGATGCACGCACAGATCAAGGGGAGAAAAGATTAATTATTTACAGGAATATATAGCATAGATTCAGGGGGAGAAATCTATAGCACAATTACAGGAATATATTCCGGGGGAGAGATAAGTCAACAAAGCTTGTCGGAGATTCGTCCATAGCAAATGGAGTTGTCATCATCAAAAAGGGGGAGAATGTTGGATCATAAGTTTTGATTGCTAACATGAAACAACAATTCACGAATCTATGACTACGACAACATCCGGACTTAACGACTCAAAGTATGGTTCATATAGTTATATATTTTAACAAGAATCATCAAATATGTATATAGAGTCTAGTTTAGTGCTTTGTTAAAATCTTTCCTCAAGAATCATCATTCACATTAAAATAAACTTGCATGCATATTTTAATCAAAATCAACAATTCACAAATCTACGACTACGACAATAATCCTGACTCAACGACTCAAAGTATGGTTTATATAGTTATATATTTTAACAAGAGTCATCAAATATGTATATAGAGTCTAGTTTGGTGCTTTGTTAAAATCTTTCCTCAAGAATCATCATTCACATTCAAATAAACTTGAATGCATATTTTAATCAAAATCAAGTTTTCAAAAAATGCATGGAGTGGGGCTCGAACCCGGGTCACTAGTTTAGAAGGCAAGTGCTCTAACAAAATGAGCTATGGTGATTTTTGTTTATCAACAGAATTTCGACTGAACAAAATCGACCAGTCGACTGAATATCTATAAACAACCTATTGAACTTGTGCACATATGTATACACGTTTATATTTTCAATTTCAGTCGACTGAAGTTCATAGACCAGTCGACTGACCTGGTTCCAACTGCTATTTTTTTGAAAAGACACTTCCTTTTTGAATAGCCCTTTTCCTCGCGAAGAGTTGCAACCATTGCTATTCGTGGAGAACTCTTCACCAGTAGTTGCAACTCCTTAACTACTATATATATGCATGAATTTCAAGATCAAATAACTTCACTTACTTGCTTATACTTGAATCATATTTTCTGAATCAACTACTCTCTTGAATTCATACATTCATTACTTACACTCACAATTCTATATTTCTAAAGCAATTTGAAACTTCCTAATCTTCCTATACACACAAGTATACACATCATACTTGAAGAAAAGATTATAGGAAGGGTGTACTACAAGTGACAAATCTATGTTATTAGAACACACAAGGTCAAGACAATCTACTTTGTAATCAAAGTCCTGTTCGGTTGCTCAGGCGGTCAAGTCCTGTTCTGTTGTTCAGGCAGTAAAAGTCCTCTTCGGCTGTTCGCGGTGGAAAAATCCTATTCGGCTGCTCAGGTGTTGTATACCTATTCCTCCGGGTTAAGAGAGGGGTTTATAGAGTTTAAATCCAGAGTGTAGTCTGGGACTGGACGTAGAACGGGAAGTTCGAACCAGTATAAAAATCCTCGGTGTCATTTACTTTACTATTTATTTTTTATACTCATAATCCACATCAGCAGATAACTTAGTTTATATCGCACTACCACTGCATTTACATTGTTTACAACTGTTGGCCATTTCGATCCTATAGCACTGTAACTTTCGTTTGGTATCAAAGTCACTTTCAATTTTATCTAGAGATGCAGCATGACAGGCGGTACCCCAGTAGCCCAGTAAATGTATGGAATCCATTCTCCAATACGGGCCTGAAATGACCCTCATATTTTTACCTTAATTTCATAAGGATTTTTTTACTGAGTACTTGCTCAATTGAACTTAGTTTAAATTTCTCAGGGTCATTTTTCTTTTTCAAACAATGTATTCTGGTTTAAAGTTTTTTACCAATATAAACATCAGTTCAGTCATAGAAATATACACATACATATGATGATATAAGTGTTCCTCTTGTTTAAAATCAGAGTATATTATTTTTAATTAATTTTTTTTTGACAAGACCCAGTCTGTCTGATTTGAATTTGAAATGGACCTACTCATAATTTGAGTTCCCATGTTCTTTGATATTTACTTTATATAAATGGATTTTGTTCATATTTATTTATACTTGGATTTGCTTATGTTAACCATTTTTTTAAGATAATCTTAGAACACTAGAGTTCATTTATTTATTTATTTTTGCATAGCTCAAATGTTTGTTATTTTCCTAAGTACCAAAAATGATATCTGCATCTATCATTTTCAATTTATATATTTTCTTTGAAGCCTCTCTTATTCTTTACTTCTACAATTTGACATAACATAAGTAATTCATTTATGTTACTGATTTCTAAGTTTTCTATAATAAAGATACTAGACTTTAAAAATGTTTATATTTTTTTTAAAAGAACAACCACTTTGTTTCAAGTGAACCAAATTTTTGGATTTAAAATTCATTTTGAAATAATAATATCAATCAGTTTTAAATGCATGTTTGCCAGGTAACATTTGAAAGAGATTTTAACATACTTTTAACAAAATTATGTAAAATACTTTTTGATCTCAAATTGCAGACCAACATGCTCAACCAAGACCCCATTCTTTTGAAGCTGGTTGAACCATATGGCTGTGCTAACCAAACATTTGATCATGATTTTCGAAATGTTATTCAGTTACCAAATGCTAAAAGCTTCCTTCAGAAAGATTCATTTCTTTAAGCAACACATACAAATGAGCTTGAGTTCTTTTGCAAAATACCTTAATTAAAACAATTAAGTGTCTGAAATATACTACAAATTTGAAATCAGGTTTTTACATTTAAAGCTCAGTGACTTTAAATGATTCAAACCTGGCTACATCAGGTTCTAATTTTTGTATGAAGATTACTTAAATGTTAATATACTTCTTCTTCAGATTTTCAAATCCTACCATATAACAAAAGTCAACTGACAAACTGATTTAATCAAACAAAGGAAGTTCATTACATATTCAAACATAATTCTCTCATGAATACATGCAAATAAAATCATCATAGGCTCTTATTAAAACTAGCTAGCATGTTCATTCACTACTTCTCCTTAGCCATAACTTCATTTTCTACTTAATTCCAGCATTACCTGAAAGAGCATTAGTGACTGCCTCATTTTTAAAATGAGACACCCCCATATGCCATGAGCAAACAAGTGTCAGATCTATGATCTGGTATGAATAACTTCATTATATTCATGATATTAAGCAGTTGAATGAGGCATAAGTTTTAGCCAGTTACTTGAGTAACTTATCAAAGCAGCTATATACTATGTTCTAGGTTAGACTGTCATGCAAGTGTAATAACTTCATAAGTCATCTAATTGCACAATCATAATCATACATTCATCCACATCAATCTACAGTACTTAGATGCTTTGGAGTAACCATGTTTCCATTTCAACAAATCTAAGTAACACTCATATCTTTTGCTTCCAGGTTTAGGAGTTACCTATGAGTATATACATGTCAATTTATGTTTCAGCCTCATCTGCTATTATGGAATCACTGGAACACATTGCAATAAATTAATTCACATTACTGCACAAATATCTCAGGGCTTAAACAAACCATGTGCCAACTTGCATACTTCAAATATAACAAGCATTCCAGCAGCCTTCTTGGCTCATCATTCCTAGTTTATCTACTAGAAGCATTTGTTTGATTTTATCATCAGCTATTTAGATGAAAAATGCCACTACATACATGAAAGCATCCCAAGCATCTTGTAAGCATAATTTCCAGAAACAATTAAATAATTATTTTTAATGATGTTGTCAAGAGATATCTGGGTCTTAAATCCATACAAGAATCTTTACAACTATAAATAGAGATATGGCATGTTGGGTTTTATTTTGATCTGCAAGTAACTATGGTTGAACCAGACTCACAATCTAGCTTAACCATAATTTTAACTTGTGGGTTTTATTTTTATTTTTTTGATAAGGGGTTCAGCACTCAAGTACACCCCTAATACACTGTTCTAAGCCTCAGCACTTATACATAGTATAATGCAGCTCATAATGTTTTCTCCTATTAAAATTTTTCATGCCATAGATCCAGATTAGTTGTGAGTATTCTTGCCTTGGTTTTAAGGTTTTATGCTTTAACTTTTCTGGGTGTAGTAAAACAGTGAGTTGCACATCCAAAGACAAACATCACAATAGATCAAAGATCACCAAAAACATCCATAATAAAATCATGACTGACCCAAAACATCCAAAGAACATTGATAAAACCATATTCAACAAAACTAAAATGAGCAAATAACAATATTAGAATTGGCTGCCTCATCTCAGGTCTTAATGCCATGAATTTGGTGAGGTTACTCACCTAAATATCTCCTTCTAGTTAATCCAGAAAATCCCTGAGTATTATTTTCTCCTTCTCCTCTAGATGTTTTCTTTCTTATTTTAAGTATCTCGGGTAACCTGATTCCTCTGGCTACAACTACTCATTTATAAGCATTTTACTAGGGTTTTATCAAACAAAATTCCATTTTTCTCCTGACCAATATCATGTATTTTGCATTTATATTTTAACATTCCCATTTTCAGTTACCCCGGCTATATTTCTTTTACTATAATGGCAACATTTTCTTTTTCCTACTTTTCCAGGAAATGGCCAGTCTACCTAAATCATGTTAAAAGTGTGACCAAGCACATTTGTTTATTTATGGGAATCCCCATTTTCCTATTTTTTGCCCATACATAATGTACTTACTTATTTTACATTTCATGCTATTTTAATGTTATCCTTATTTCTTGCTCAGTTTCAATATATTTCTTCTCACAGAAAATATACATGTGTATAGGTATATAATTATTTATCTTATTTAATTTTTCCCTGTTTCACAGAGAATATGTTTAAGCACATATTTTATTTTTAACTTGGGTTATGCTTCAGTTACATTCCAATGCCCTAAATAAAGAATTTAATCCCTTTACTTTAAATATTTAATTTGATCAATGATTCACATTTCAAGATCATATCTGAAATGCTTCCCTCCTTTGTTTATTTATTTTATTATCATCATTATATTATATATATTATTTTTTTCAGAAATTTTTTTAAATCTCTTCCTTGTTCCATTTCCAGTGTGCACGTGCACACATATCCCTGCACATCATTCAATTCAGAAACTCCATCAACATTTGATTCAATATATATATATATATATATATATACACACACATATATATATTTTAAAGGTGAATTGTTTTAATTTTTCCCTCTAAATTTTTGGGGCATTTCATTCACCCATCCTTTTAGAAATTGTGTCCTCACAATTTTTTTTTCTTAGCACTTGTAACAAGTATTCACTGACTTTAGAAACATTTATTAAACATATGCATAAACAAACATATTCAATCATATCAACCATGCATATTAAATTTTCCAGAAATTGAAAATTACGTTTAATTTGCAAAAAGCTTAGGGTAATCCATCCTAATCTTATCTTCTAGCTCCCATGTACAATTATTAGGATCAACACTCCATTGGACCTTCACTAATTTCAAAGCTTTGCTCCTCAATTTCTTTTCTTCTTTAGCTAAAATCCCCACTGGTTCCTTTTCATAAACCATATTAGGATTTATTTGAATTTGGGTAGGCTTTTCCAGAATTTCTTCTTTATCATGCACCCACCTTCTAAGTTGTGACACATGAACAACATTATGCATTGCTTTCATTTCCTCTGGTAATTCCAATTTGTATGCTAAAGAACCTATTCTTTCTAGAATTTTATAGGGTCCAACATATCTTGGTGTGAGTTTACCTTGTTTTCCAAATCTCAAGACTTTCTTCATAGGTGAAATCTTGATGAAAACAAAGTCTCCCACTTCATATTCCACCTGCTTTCTCTTCCTATCTGCAAATTTCTTTTGCCTATCTTGAGCTGCTGCTATTCTTTTTCTTATTAGCCGAATTTTCTCTGTAGTTTCTTTTACATACTCAGGTCCTAGAACAGCCCTTTCTCCTGTCTCTACCCAGCATATAGGTGATAAACATGGCTTGCCATATAAGGCTTCAAATGGTGCCATCCCTATGGTTCTTTGATAACCGTTATTGTATGTGAATTCAGCTAAATGGAGGTGGTCTTCCCAGTTGCCTCCAAAGTCCAGTGCACATGCTCTCAACAAGTCCTCTAAGACTTTGTTCACCACCTCAGTTTGTCCATCTGATTGTGGATGGTAGGCAGTGCTTAAGCACAATTCACTCCCCATGGCCTCTTGAAAACTTTTCCAAAACCTTGAGGTGAAGATGGTATCCCTGTCACTCACAATGGTTTTGGGAATGCCATGCAATCTTACCACCTCGTTCATGAATATTTGAGCCAATTTTGGGGCATTTCTTTCTGATTTTACTGGGATAAAATGTGCTACTTTGGTTAGCCTATCCACTATTACCCATATACTTGTGTTTCCTCTCTTAGATCTAGGCAGACCATCTATGAAATCCATAGATATATCCTCCCACTTCCACTGTGGTATACTAAGGGGTTGCAACAGTCCTGATGGCCTTTGTGTCTCTGCCTTGACTTGTTGGCAAGTCATACACTTTGCAACATGTTTGGCCACATCTGACTTCATCCCCTTCCACCAAAGATTTCTTTTCAAATTTTGATACATCTTGGTACTGCCTGGGTGTATGGAGTACTTACTCCTATGGTATTCATTTAATATTCCCTCTTTCAATTGTATATTTTCTAGAACACATATCCTATTCTTGTTCCTTAAATAACCATCTTTATCAACTTGATAATTTATTACTTCTTCTCCTTTTAGTAGGAGCATTTTCTTTTCCAATAGGTTTAGGTCTTGTTCCTGCATTTTCCCAACCGTTAGAAGTAAATTTGATTGCAGAGATACCATACTCAATTTCCCTTTACTTCCATCTTCTTCAATGGGTATCATTTGTACCTCACTGTTTGCCTCAATTTCCAAATCAGTAAGTATAGACAGATCCTTAAACTCTTCCATCATCAACATGGCTACTTTAGCATGTTATCTACTCAAGTCATCTGCAACTTTATTTGCCTTACCTGGTGTATAAAGTATATCTAGATCATAGGCAGCTAGGAACTCCACCCATCTATGTTGCCTCATATTCAAATCTTTTTGTGAGAACAAATATTTCAGTGCCTTATGATCAGTGTACAAAATAAATTTTGCACCTAACAAATAATGTCTCCAAAGTTTCAAAGAATACACAATTGCTGCTAGTTCAAGATCATGGGTTGCATATCTTGTTTCATGTGGCTTTAATTGTCTAGATGCATAGGCTACCACCTGGTCTTGCTGCATCAACACATCCCCTAGCCCAGAGCCACTTGCATCAGTATACACAATTAAATTTTCATTTCCCTCTGGCACCCTCAATACTGGTGCATTAATTAGAGCTTCTTTTATTTTGATAAAAGCTTGCTCACATTTTTCTGTCCATACAAAGGCTTGGTTCTTTCTAGTTAAATTGGTAAGTGGTGATGATATTTTTGAAAAATCTTTTATAAATCTCCTATAATATCCTGCCATCCCCATAAATGATCTAACTTCACTTACTGTGCTAGGCCTTTTCCATGCTTGGATAGCTACTACCTTATTGGTGTTTACTGATATTCCTTTGGCAGAGATAACATGCCCAAGAAAATGTACTTCTTCTTTCCAAAAGGCACATTTTGAATTTTTTTTCCTTTAAATCATTCTCTCTTAATCTTGACAAAACCAAATGTAGATGATTTTTATGCTCTTCCACTGTTTTGGAATAAATCAAAATGTCATCAATAAAAATCAGTACAAACTTGTCTAAATAATCTCTGAATGTTCTATTCATCAAATCAACAAAATATGAAGGAGCATTTGTTAAGCCAAATGGCATAACCATAAATTCATATAAGCCATATCTAGTGTTAAATGCAGTATACTTAACACTTGTGTCTTCAACCTTCATTTGATGAAATCCTGATGCTAAGTATAATCTAGAAAATATTTTAGCTTCACTGAGTTTATCAAATAGATCATCTATTCTAGGCAGTGGGTATTTGTTCTTGATGGTTACTTTGTTTAGTTCTCTGTAATCTATGCACATTCTCAAAGTACCATCATGTTTTCTTACAAACACTACTGGAGCACCCCAGCATGAATTACTTGGCCTTATAAATCCTTTGCCTTCTAATTCCTCAAACTGATTTTTCAATTCCTTCAATTCACTTGGCCCCATTCTAGTGGGTTTCTTGATTATTGGACTTGCTCCTGGAATGAGATTGATTTGAAACTCAACTGGTCTCTGGTGTGGAACACCCTTAACTTCCCCAAACACATCCAAGTATTCATTGACTATGGGAATTTCTTCAATGGTTAGTTCACTGAAATCTTTTTCTGAGTTAACTAAATGATATAATTTCCCTTCCTTAGCTACTTTACATAAAACTGTGATCCTCTGGCCTCTATAATTTTGTAATGATATGGTGGATGAGTTTAAATTAATTATGGCTTTAAATTGCCTTAACCAGTCTACCCCCAATATAACACCTATATTTGGGTAATTTAAAACATATAAATTGGAAATAAAAATATTCCCCCCTATGTTTAACTCCACATCCACACAAATCATGTTTAAAAGACTAGAACTCCCTAGTGGCCTTTGTACAAGCAATGGGGTTTCAACCAATATGTAGTTTAATTTTAGCATTTTAACTATTTCATAAGAAATCAAAGAGTGAGTTGCTCCAGTATCATATACTACTGCTATGGGTATGGCACAGATGAGTAGTGTACCTTCCACTTGGCCATGATTTTCAGCATCACTTTTCACTGTAGATTTGCCTTTGCCTTCCAAATTTGCTAATTTCCCCTGCTGTTTATACTCAGGACAGTTCCTCTTCATATGCCCCTCTTTCCCACATAGGTAGCATTTGAAGGCTCCTCCTTTTAACTCTGGGCATCTTGGTTTGATATGTCCTTCTTTACCACAATGATGGCAAACCAACTTCTTCTTAGCATCATTAGCCTTAGTGTCTTTGTCCTACTTGTTGTCTGTCTCCTCCTTCTTTTTATCATAAGGGTGATATCTTCCCTTATTCTTCTTGTTGTTGTTGCTCTTAAAATTCCTATACTTCTCTCTTTCCTTGTCATGCTGTTCCAATTTTAATGCCAGATCTATTACTTGATCAAAAGTCCTATTTGCATATGGTAGCATGGCTCTGCTAAGTCCTGGGTTCAGACCTTTTATATACCTATCATTTTTGGATGCTTCATATGCCACTAGCATTGCTCCATACTTAGATAGCCCCTCAAACTTTTGGTTGTACTCAGTGACATTCAAAGTTCCCTGCCTAAGTCTGATAAATTCTTCAAGCAAAGTGGTCTTGGCTGATGTTGGTACAAATCTTGCCTCCAACATCTCCTTGAATTGATTCCATGTGATTTCATTTTCTATTCTTCCAGCTATGATCACCTCCCACCAGCTTAAAGCTACTCCTTTCAATTGTCTTGAAGCTACTTGCCTCCTCCTCTGATCATCTAGCTGCATGTCATTGAAAATTCTATCCAGTGTTCTCAACCATGCTTGAATTTCCATCACATTCTCGGTCCCTTCAAAACTTCTGCCTCCCAAATTGGTGTAAGCCTTCAGTAGTTTTTAAAGCTCCTCATGTGGGTTCTCAGGCCTATGCCCAATTACATCTCTTAAAACCCTTACAAATTCTTGCATATCAAGCATTTGCGGTGCACTGGGTCCTGCATTGTGATGAGATCCTCTTCCTACCATGGTCTGGTCACTAAGTATTGGGGAGAGGGTATTAGTACACTCTGAATATTTTCTATAGCTAATATTTTCCTATCTAAATTATTTCATCCAAAACAAACAGACATAATACATTTCTATGATACTTAGTAATTAATGCAAACATTAGCTCTGATACCAAATGAAATGACCCTCCTATTTTTACCTTAATTTCATAAGGATTTTTTTTAACTGAGTACTTGCTCAATTGAACTTAGTTTAAATTTCTCAGGGTCATTTTTCTTTTCAAACAATGTATTCTGGATTAAAGTTTTTTACCAATATAAACATATCAGTTCAGTCATAGAAATATACACATACATATGATGATATAAGTGTTCCTCTTGTTTAAAATCAGAGTATATTATTTTTAATTAATTTTTTTTTTGACAAGAGCCAGTCTGTCTGATTTGAATTTGAAATGGACCTACTCATAATTTGAGTTCCCATGTTCTTTGATATTTACTTTATATAAATGGATTTTGTTCATATTTATTTATACTTGGATTTGCTTATGTTAACCATTTTTTTTCAGATAATCTTAGAACACTAGAGTTCATTTATTTATTTATTTTTGCATAGCTCAAATGTTTGTTATTTGCCTAAGTACCAAAAATGATATCTGCATCTATCATTTTCAATTTATATATTTTCTTTGAAGCCTCTCTTATTCTTTACTTCTACAATTTGACATAACATAAGTAATTCATTTATGTTACTGATTTCTAAGTTTTCTATAATAAAGATACTGGACTTTAAAAATGTTTATATTTTTTTTTAAAGAACAACCACTTTGTTTCAAGAGAACCAAATTTTTGGATTTAAAATTCATTCTGAAATAATAATATCAATCAGTTTTAAATGCATGTTTGCCAGGTAACATTTGAAAGAGATTTTAACATACTTTTAACAAAAGTATGTAAAATACTTTTTGATCTCAAATTGCAGACCAACATGCTCAACCAAGACCCCATTCTTTTGAAGCTGGTTGAACCATATGGCTGTGCTAACCAAACATTTGATCATGATTTTCGAAATGTTATTCAGTTACCAAATGCTAAAAGCTTCCTTCAGAAAGATTCATTTCTTTAAGCAACACATACAAATGAGCTTGAGTTCTTTTGCAAAATACCTTAATTAAAACAATTAAGTGTCTGAAATATACTACAAATTTGAAATCAGGTTTTTACATTCAAAGCTTAGTGACTTTAAATGATTCAAACCTGGCTACATCAGGTTCTAATTTTTGTATGAAGATTACTTAAATGTTAATATACTTCTTCTTCAGATTTTCAAATCCTACCATATAACAAAAGTCAACTGACAAACAACTGATTTAATCAAACAAAGGAAGTTCATTACATATTCAAACATAATTCTCTCATGAATACATGCAAATAAAATCATCATAGGTTCTTATTAAAACTAGCTAGCATGTTCATTCACTCCTTCTCCTTAGCCATAACTTCATTTTCTACTTAATTCCAGCATTACCTGAAAGAGCATTAGTGACTGCCTCATTTTTAAAATGAGACACCCCCATATGCCATGAGCAAACAAGGGTTAGATCTATGATCTGGTATGAATAACTTCATTATATTCATGATATTAAGCAATTGAATGTGGCATAAGTTTTAGCCAGTTACTTGAGTAACTTATCAAAGCAGCTATATACTATGTTCTAGGTTAGACTGTCATGCAAGTGTAATAACTTCATAAGTCATCTAATTGCACAATCATAATCATACATTCATCCACATCAATCTACAGTACTTAGATGCTTTGGAGTAACCATGTTTCCATTTCAACATATCTAAGTAACACTCATATCTTTTGCTTCCTGGTTTAGGAGTTACCTATGAGTATATACATGTCAATTTATGTTTCAGCCTCATCTGCTATTAAGGAATCACTGGGACACATTGCAATAAATTAATTCACATTACTGCACAAAGATCACTGGGCTTAAACAAACCATGTGCCAACTTGCATACTTCAAATATAACAAGCATTCCAGCAGCCTTCTTGGCTCATCATTCCTAGTTTATCTACTAGAAGCATTTGTTTGATTTTATCATCAGATATTTAGATGAAAAATGCCACTACATACATGAAAGCATCCCAAGCATCTTGTAAGCATAATTTCCAGAAACAATTAAATAATTATTTTTAATGATGTTGTCAAGAGATATCTGGGTCTTAAATCCATACAAGAACCTTTACAACTATAAATAGAGATATGGCATGTTGGGTTTTATTTTGATCTGCAAGTAACTATGGTTGAACCAGACTAACAATCTAGCTTAACTATAATTTTAACTTGTGGGTTTTATTTTTATTTTTTTGATAAGGGGTTCAGCACTCAAGTACACCCCTAATACACTGTTCTAAGCTTCAGCACTTATACATAGTATAATGAAGCTCATAATGTTTTCTCGAATTAAAATTTTTCATTCCATAGATCCAGATTAGTTGTGAGTATTCTTGCCTTGGTTTTAAGGTTTTATGCTTTAACTTTTCTGGGTGTAGTAAAACAGTGAGTTGCACATCCAAAGACAAACATCACAATAGATCAAAGATCACCAAAAACATCCATAATAAAATCATGACAGACCCAAAACATCCAAAGAACATTGATAAAACCATATTCAACAAAACTAAAATGAGCAAATAACAATATTAGAATTAGCTGCCTCATCTCAGGTCTTAATGCCATGAATTTGGTGAGGTTACTCACCTAAATATCTCCTTCTAGTTAATCCAGAAAATCCCTGAGTATTATTTTCTCCTTCTCCTCTAGATGTTTTCTTTCTTATTTTAAGTATCTCGGGTAAACTGATTCCCATGGCTACAACTACTCATTTATAAGCATTTTACTAGGGTTTTATCAAACAAAATTCCATTTTTGTCCTGACCAATATCATGCATTTTGCATTTATATTTTAATATTCCCATTTTCAGTTACCCCGGCCATATTTCTTTTATTAAAGGCAACATTTTCTTTTTCCTACTTTTCCAGGAAATAGCCAGTCTACCTAAATCATGTTAAAAGTGTGACTAAGCACATTTGTTTATTTATGGGAATCCCCATTTTCCTATTTTTTGCCCATACATAATGTACTTACTTATTTTACATTTCATGCTATTTTAATGTTATCCTTATTTCTTGCTCAGTTTCAATTTATTTCTTCTCACAGAAAATATTCATGTGTATAGGTATATAATTATTTATCTTATTTAATTTTTCCCTGTTTCAAAGAGAATATGTTTAAGCACATATTTTATTTTTAACTTGGGTTATGCTTCAGTTACATTCCAATGCCCTAAATAAAGAATTTAATCCCTTTACTTTAAATATTTAATTTGATCAATGATTCACATTTCAAGATCATATCTGAAATGCTTCCCTCCTTTGTTTATTTATTTTATTATCATCATTATATTATATATATATTTTTTTTTAGAAATTTTTTTAAATCTCTTCCTTGTGCCATTTCCAGTGTGCACGTGCACACATATCCCTGCACATCATTCAATTCAGAAACTCCATCAACATTTGATTCAATATATATATATATATATATTTTAAAGGTGAATTGTTTTAATTTTTTCCTCTAAATTTTAGGGGCATTTCAGGGCCTTTATGATTCTAGTTGTATACCTATTATGCTGGAATTTAATTAATGTAACAGTTTCGGCTATGATTAATAAGTATTTGTATCTTAGACACTATTACAATATGAGAGAATTTCATATGAAATGTTTTGGTTATCGTAAGGTAAAAACCCATCCGTGTTTATATGCGGTGTGGTCTTACGAGATACTTTTGATTTTCAAAGGTTTTCTATAACTTTAAAATCCAGTTGGGTGTGTTTTATCACATTGGTTTTCCAAACTGACTCAGGTGTTATTCTATTATAATGCTTGAGTCAGACTGTGCATATTTACAGACTGCTTTGGATGCATTGGAGCTCAGCAAACGAGTTGGAGGTCTTCAAGTCGTATTCATGTATATGTTCATTTTCCGCTGCTTGTTTTTGAAGTCATAAACATTTGTGAGGGCATGTTGTTATAACTATCCACCCTGATGGTTGTGATTTATTGTTGTACTCTGATTGATGTATGTATATAACAGTTTATCTTTGGAAAAAATTATTGATATTTTATTATATATTATTCCGCTGCAATTGTAAGATTCTGTGTTGTTTCAGTTTTCGTTTTCTCTTCTTCTTTCTTCCCCATAACTATCCTCCTTTCCATTCAATTTGGGTTGGACATGTATTGTTTATTGTCAACTTAAATTGTGCAGATTGGCGGGTTGTTACAGCTTGGTATTAGAGTGCAAGGTTAAGCGAAAACCTTGGCTTTGGTGGGGTAACTCATTAAGAGATAAGGTAATGGAATGCCTTATTATGAATTTGGGTATATATATAAGAGCATATTTTTTGGTTATATAAAAATATTTTATATTGTGTTAATTTATCTGTTGAGTGACTTATGAATTCTGGTCGGTACGTGGGATGCCACGATATCTATAGGGGTTTCTAAATGCTTAAACAAGGCAAACCAGCACAGTATTGTTTTGAGAATTAGTAAATGAAATAATTTTAGCATAATTATATTATATATATAAAGGCATAATTTTTTAGAATTCATTATAGTTATATCTGGAGTATTTGGTTGTTAGTGAATGATAATATTAGATTATTATCATTTATTGTTTGTAGTTCTAATAAAAGTTGTTATTATTATAATTTAAACAAAGACAAACATTTGTAAAATGAGTTATATAAGAAAGTGAATTTATAAATATGAATTATAGAGTATTGATTATGATTAAAATAATCAACATTTGTGAAATGATATTACATAAGAAGTGGGATTATATAAATATGTTTTATAAATGTGATTTACAAATGGAAAGGAAATGAAATGGTATAAGTATATATATTAAAATGGATTAAAAACAAAAAATTTAAGAATTTAAATTCCATTGATTTGAAAATTGTTTTCCAAAGGTTTTGGAAGAAATAATTATAGTATTATTTTGGAATGTATTTTGATTAGAAATATTTTTAAAATGGGATTCAAAAGATATAGAAAGCACTGAACTCACTTTAGTCACTGGAAAATAATTCTGGTGATGACAGCGGCATTATTGGCGTTCATTTTGGAGTTTCTAAGTGATGGATTGCTACCAATAAAGTTGTGTTTTGGTAAAACAAGTTTGATTTTAAAATCCAAAGCATAATTTGATAAACATGTGAAAGTAAGTTTTGATAACTCATAAAATTTTGAGAATTAGTAAGTTAAATAAAGTTTTAAATTGTAGAATATGAATGTTAAGAAAAGAAAATTTCAAATGGGATTTAACTTAACTTAAGTTAAATAAAATAAATTTTGAGAATGAAATTGACTCAAGAAAAGGTAAATGAAGTGGATTAATGAAATGAGTTTAATAAAATTGAATTTGATGTTCAATGAATTAATGAAATGAACTAATGGAATATATTAGCGAAATGGATATGAACTTGAGTTGTAGAATGAAATCAACTTAAGTTGTAAAATGAATTGAATATGTTTTTGGATGTGTTTGACAGAATTGAATATGAGCTTAAGTATTGAAGTGATAATAAACATTAATGGTGCAGTGTAGAATGTTTATAAGAAACTTAAGTAATTGTTGTATAGAATGGTTCATAAATAATATTAGTACTGAAGAAATATACTAAGTAATAATTGAATGTAAATCAATTGAATATGAATAATTGAATATAAATCAATTGAATGTGAATAATTGAATGTAATCAATTTGATGTGAATGATTGAATGTAAATGAAATGAATGAGAATGGAATAAATGTGAATAAAAAAGAATTTGGTATAGCTAAGAAACCAATTTAAATAAATGCATAAGTTGTACATATATTATTTATTCGCACAACTGTTGATCCAAATTCGAATGTATGATTTCGAGATGATTTACATCGTTCCGAGTTAGGATTTTTTGCTCGATTCTTGATGGCAAACACTGGATATGGATTTTTGATTTATTCTGACATTCTCTATAATAGTATATTGCTATGTAAGGAGAATGGAGGTTTCTAATCATGGAACCAGATCTGAGTCCATGCTAAAGTGGTCTTGTGAACGATACTAGTTCAGAAGTGAAATTGTGCGATCGAGCGAGTGATCGGATTTTGTAATGCGTATGGATGGTATATGTACATCGTACAGGCTTTAATAAATTAAATGTTGACATTTGCAAATGCAAATTGATACGTTGATAAAAAAAAAAGGAAGGATATTATTGGTTTGATGGCTTCTCTTGTTATATTTGCTACATTTGCATATAGTTATTGTATACTCTATATTATATAGTGATGTTACTTTCTATATACATGTTCTCATTGGTTGCTGAGTGATTAGTAGGTGCGGATGACATAAGCTTCGCATTAGGGGCTCACTTTTGCATTATATTGGTTGTATATGCTTGCTAATATTAATAAAAGGTACGCATCTCGGACTACGTATCATATTTTTATATTTTTCCCTATGGGATGCCTCATCCTTGAAGATAAGATGTATATTTGTGATTATAAATATATTGTAAATTTTTGATATCGAGCCGCGTAAAGGAGACGCTGGCGAAATTTTCTGAAAATTGAAGGCGTTAGAAAATTTTGGGAATTTTTGAAAATTTTTTGATAACTAAAATTTGATTTTTGAATTATAACTTGGAATGAATGAATGGAAGGAAATTAGTTGGTATATGTGGGTGAATTTAAAAGACCTAGAAATTTTGGAATCTATTTCAACTAATTGGTTTTGAAAAGTGTGAAGACCCAAAAATTTTGAGAATAAAAATTACTTTAAAAGAAAAACAAGAAATGGAAAATAAATACCAAGAATGAATGAAGTAAATAAGTGAGAGAATGATAGTTAGAGAAAATAAGAATGGGGAGAAAAATAGCTGAGTAAAAAGGAGCATTATATTCACATATTGTATGTGTAAATATATATATATATATATATGTATTATATAAATAACCAAAGAATATAGCTTGAAAATGAATACCAGAAGTGAGTGAAGTAATTATGCAAGGAATAATTATTTTTATACAGTGATGAGAGGAAAATGATTAAGTATAAAATGAATTCAAAAATTCACATGACTTTTGTATATGTGAATATTGTATAGAAAATATATACATATGATCAGAGAAGTATGGGATGATAAAATAAAAATCCTCTTGATAATTAAAATGCATAGAGATCAGTCAAGCAATATTTTTGAGTGTGGATGCCTTTTTGAAATAAATCAAGAAAGAAGCAAATGGTAAATTATGTTAGTTAAAAACAAAACTTATAGAAAGAAACATGAGAAGTAACCCGAGTATGATAAGATACATTGTGAAATTAAGTCACACAAAAATAATGTACAGATAGAATCATGCAAATAGCATGCACATGGAAAAGCAGAATAATAACTGTTTTCACCTGAAATAGAAATAAGAAAGAAAATGGCCAAATTAGCCATAAGCATGCATACAGGCTTCTTTTATTTTTGTAAGGATAAAATGGGTGTTTCCTCTATTAAAACCCTAGTTAAATGATTTAAATCAAGGGTAAGGAAGAGGTTTTCTCTGAGGAGAAAAAACAGAAGTTTAATTCAAAAAAAATAGAAAGGAGAAACTCACACAGTCTACAAGCTAAAGCATTCTCGGGGAAGAGGAGAGGAAGGTGAGTGATAATCATTTAAAAGACTTAAGGCATTAAGACCCAAGTAAGGGCAGCCAAATTATTTTATATAAAATCATATTATGTTTTTCTATTTGATTTTATTCTCTGAATAAATACATGTTGATCATGGATGGTGTTTTGGTTGAATTTCTGGTTAATGTTTTGATCTGTTTTGAGTTGTTATAATTGTTTCAATTTTTGCTTTGAAATATAAATAATCAAACATATATTCATATTATAGAAATGGATTTTATAATCCAGTTTTATATGAAGAATGAACTAAATGTTTTACTAAGAAATAGGATATCAAAGGGAAATGAAGTGGGCAGTGTGAATAATGAGATTCATGCTCATGCCTAGTTCATATTAAAAATGATATGAACAATGCAATAATATAAACATGTGCTGATTTGTTCAGATCATGAGCCAATATGTTTTTATGGGTTTTTCTTAAAAACCCTATCCTATGTTCACAGTAAAATAAATACAGTATTTCTTATGGTTTCATCAGATTTATGCAAGCAATGGGAAAATTTTTAGAAATAAATATACAGGTAGTTTTATAAAATAAGATTAAGCCAGAATGACTTTGGATGTGCAATTTTGCATGAATTCTTTGTATGATTGGATGTAAACCCTTGAGTGAGTTTAATAAATTTTGGGGTTTATGTAATGAAAGGAAGTACATGAGCACCTCTGGAATTAAAAAGAAATTTTCTCGGTAATTAAATGAGCATGGTCTCTAAATTATAAAGTAATTTAGGAGAGGTGCCTTGTTCTACTCATCATCAGGTGGATGATGGGTATGTGCATGACGTGTTCAAATCCTGAAGGTCTCTGTGCAAAGGTTAACAGAATTGAGTCCTTTGCAATGCACACTTTGTGTTCAAAGGCAAGAGTTTAGACCATATAAAATATAAAATGGGATTGAACGTTTATGCTATGGATTTTAGGAAGCTAAAATCCATAGGAGTTTGTACATGTATAACTGAATGGATTGAATGGATGAATGCTTGGGTGTATGTTTGTTAGATAAATTTAAATGTACATATGCTCAGGTTTAACATGAAATTGAATAGTGTCAAATATATA
This sequence comes from Allium fistulosum, assembly GCA_030737815.1. Lineage (NCBI taxonomy): Eukaryota > Viridiplantae > Streptophyta > Magnoliopsida > Asparagales > Amaryllidaceae > Allium > Allium fistulosum. The sequence continues at coordinate 777,635,375 of CM060905.1, read as the reverse complement.
TGTTCTCTGCACAGTTTTAAGAATTTATAAATTGTTTTATTAATGATTTCACTCATACCAGAATTTTATTCCGACCCTATTTATTGCCTTTGCAATATTTGGGGTGTCTCATTTTATTGAGGCAGCTCAAAATATTGTTGCAGGTAGAGATGCATGAGTAGCTTGCTTGCTTGGAAAATTAGAAGACTTATTTGAGTTTATAAAATGCAGTAGTTCATTGTAATAAAGATAGCTAGGCAAACTTTCTTAAGTCTATGCAGACCTTTCAGAATTGTAGTGGCTTTGTTCATTTAAAAAGAATCTGTAAAACTTAAGTATTATATGTGTCTTGAGCTACTGATCTAAGTAACTGACTTTGATGGTTTTCGGTGGGTTGTGATGGAGAAAATTATGCCATGTAATTTAATATGTGGACATGCTTTCTTTATCAAAGTTTGTTAAATTTTTAAATAGAAAAGTTGTAGTAGTTCATGGATAAGCATGTAGCTAAAAATTGTTAAGTGATAATTGAATCTGGCATTGGCTAACCAGAAGAGCTTGACCATGACTTATAACTGATATAAGACCATGAGAAGCTTGAAATCTTAACCTGTTAATTCTCCTTGAACATCTGATTTTCCAGTAAAGAATTTGCATTGTATTGTATAGTAAAAATGAAATACATGCTTTATACTTATAATCTGGAATGCAACTATATTGAACTGAGCTTAGCTAACCACCTATTTGGTTTAAGTTAAGTGAGTTTTGTCTTTAACAAATCTGTTGAAAAAAATGCATTGCCATGTAGCCTACCTAGATATTAAACATGCTAATAATCCCACTGTTTGATTGATCACTATCATTTGTTTTATAATCTGAGAACCTATCAGTACACTTCTCAAAATGTTCATCTGAAAGTTTGCATTAGACTGATTTTGATATTGCTCCAATCATTCTGTTTTCATATACATGCAAGTCCATATCTGGTATGCTAGATTAAGTTAGCATTTTGCTTTCCTGTAGTTTTTCTTCTGCCTGGTCCATAACATACTTACCACCAAATGTCCATAAGATTATTACCAATATTATAAATTAAGACATGAGTATATTTACCTGACATAAACATTGTTTGAATAAGTAATAAGCACCCCGGGGTAAATCCTCAAACTTGAGTTGTTTTAGTGCTTTGCATATATTCAAAGGAAAAACAATAAGCAACAAACTCCTAGATTCCCAGACATTAAAAGTTTGAGTAGTTAATCCAGAAATTAAATTATTGGGCCCTGAAACAAGTTGTGAACTAAATCAATTAAATAACTGATTTGAGAAATAAAACAAGAAAAAAAGTGGTTATATCAGAATTAAATAATAATCAAAGAGATGGCAATGTGACACAAAATCTCTTGAATATGAGAAACATTGTGTGATTGAATTTCTTTGCTAATTTAATTACTCTGATAGGCAAAGAAACATTTATATATCTTCATATATATATAAATGACATGATTGGATTGAAATATTGATATTTTTATATTGGTAATCTTGGGGAAATGAATTAAAGAAGTGACCACAAAAAAAAAGTCACTAAAAATCACTAAGACAAATGCTAAAAGAAGTGGGTCACTTCAGTTGGTATCAGAGCTATGTTGTTAAAACATAGCATAAATATATATTATCCAATCTTCTTGTATGGATAAAATTCTAAAAAAAATATAATATATACATACAATAATGATAGAAATAAATATCCACAGTAGAAATAAATTGCAGAAAATAATTAAATTAGAAATATGACTAACTAGTTATGCAATTGAATAGTGAATCATGGTAGGAAGACCACCAAGCACTGGAGCAGGACCCTCAAATGCTGCACCATTGGTTAACTTGCAAGATTTGGTGAGAGCATTTAGGGAAGGAGCAGTGCAAAGGGAAGAGAATCCTCATGAGGAATTAGCTAAGCTATTGAAGACATTCTCAAATTTAGGAGGCAAAGATTTTGAAGGCACTGAAGGAGTTATGGGTGTGCAGACCTGGTTGAGAACTCTAGAAAGAATATTTGCAGATATGCAAATCAATGATCAAAGGAAAAGGCAGGTAGCTTCTAGGAGACTCAAAGGAGCAGCATTAGATTGGTGGGAGGTGATCATCACAGGAAGGCCAGAAAATGAGATAACATGGGATCAATTCAAGGAGATGCTTGAGGCAAGGTTTGTCCCAGCAACAGCTAAGGCAACATTGCTTGAGGAATTCATAAGGCTGAGGCAAGGACCAATGAGTGTGACTGAATACACTCAAAAATTTGAGAGTTTGTCTAAGTATGGAACTATGCTCATAGGAAATGAAGAATCAAAGAATTCAAGATTTATTCAAGGACTCAATGCTGGTTTGAGTAGAGCAATGTTACCATACAAAGACAGGACATTTGATCAAGTCATAGACCTTACTCTTTCTTTTGAACAACATGACAACGCAAGGGAAAAACTTAGGAGCATGAGGGCTAACAATCAAAAGAAGGGGAAAAATAGAGCACATCCCTATGACAAAAAGAATATGGATAAGAAAGTGGAGGGAGCAGCCACTGGGGAAGCTAAGAAGAAAGTTACTTGTTATAATTGTGGCAAAGAAGGACACATGAGTAATAAGTGTCAAGCAGCCAAGAAGGCACCATTTACCTGCTATAACTATGGGAAAGAAGGTCATATTAAAAGAAACTGCCTAGAGTTTAAGAAAGGAGCAAAGGTAGGAGCATTGGAAACAAAGGCAAAGGCAAATGTAGCAGGAAGCTTTGGACAATTGGAAGGTATACTTCTAATTAAAAGTTACCCAATCATAGTTATATATGACACTGGAGCCACACATTCTCTAATATCCCAAGACATAGTGGATAAATTAGCTCTCACATGCAACAACGTTGAAAAACCCTTGTTTATTCAAAGTCCCCTGGGTAGCTCTTGTTTGCTAGGATTAAAATGTTTGGGAGTAGAATTAAACATAGGAGGAAATGTGTTTAAATCTGATTTGTCTGTATTGAAATACCCTGGAATAGGAATTATTTTAGGGGTAGATTGGTTGAGTAAATTCAAAGCAATTTTGAATTTAGAAAATTTCACTATATCTTTGAAAACAGAAAATGGCAAAAATATTTTAGTCATGAGTAAAATAGCTAAAACAAATTGTCTTAATCAAATATGGAATATGACTGAGAAGGAATTAATTTTAGAAAACATAGAAGTAATAAGAGAGTATCAAGATGTTTTTGGAGAGGTAGTAGGGGTACTAGACAATAGACCAGCTGAATTTCAAATAAGGTTAATTCCTGAATCAAGTCCTATCATCAAGAAACCTACTAGAATGGGTCCAAAAGAATTAATAGAATTGAAGCAACAGCTGGAAGAATTGGAGCAGAAAGGCTTCATAAGGCCTAGCAGTTCAAACTAGGGTTCTCCAGTGGTGTTTGTGAAAAGCATGATGGTACACTAAGAATGTGTATTGATTATAGAGAACTAAATAAAGTCACCATCAAGAACAAATACCCACTCCCCAGAATTGATGATCTATTTGATCAATTAAATGGAGCAAAGATCTTTTCAAGGCTAGATTTAGCCTCTGGATTTCATCAGATGAAGGTAGAGGAAGAAAGCATTAAGTATACTGCCTTCAACACAAGGTATGGGTTATATGAATTTTTGGTGATGCCTTTCGGATTGACAAATGCACCATCATATTTTGTAGATTTAATGAATAGAACATTTAGAGATTTTCTAGACAAATTTGTGGTTGTCTTTATTGATGACATATTAGTGTATTCAAAATCAGAAGAGGAACATGCAAGGCATTTGCATCTGACTTTGTCAAGACTAAGAGCACATAATTTAAAGGCAAAATTTAATAAGTGCACCTTTTGGCAAAATGAAGTAAAGTTTTTGGGGCATATTATTCCTTAACAAGGAACTTGTGTAGACCCAAGTAAGGTTATGGTTGTTCAATCATGGAACAGACCCAAATCAGTGACTGAGGTGAGATCATTTTTGGGAATGGCAGGCTATTATAGGAGATTTATAAAAGACTTTGCAAGAATAGCCATTCCATTGACCAAGCTAACTAGAAAGGAGCAACCATATGTGTGGATAGAGAAATGTGAACAGGCCTTTACATTATTGAAGAAAGCATTGATGGAAGCTCCAGTTTTACAAGTACCAGAGGGAAATGAAGGATTAGTAGTTTACACAGATGCTAGTGGATCTGGACTAGGGGCAGTGCTCATGCAACATGGTAGAGTCATAGCATATGCATCAAGGCAACTCAAGCCAAAAGAAACTAGGTATGCTACACATGATTTAGAACTAGCTGCTGTAGTATATGCATTGAAGCTATGGAGACACTATTTATTAGGTGCTAAGTTTGAATTGTTTACAGACCATAAGTCACTTAAATACTTGTTTTCCCAAAAAGACTTAAACATGAGGCAACATAGGTGGGTAGAATTTCTAGCTGCCTATGATCTTGATATATTATACACCCCGGGAAAAGCTAATAAAGTGGCAGATGCATTAAGTAGACATCAAGCAAAATTGGCAAGCTTAATGATGGCTGAGTTCAGGGATTTGACAATCCTTAGTGAGGTGGAAGTGAAAGAAGAAACTAGTGTATCAGATAAGACACACAGTGAGATGATTGAATATGGTAAATTAAGCCTCATTTCTTTAAAGTCAACACTGGTTGATAAAATAGGACAAATGCAGAATCAAGATACAAATTTGAAGGAGAAAAAGAACATGATATCACAAGGCATGACAGTGGAAAACTATGAGGTAGATGATAAAGGATACTTAAGGAAAAAAGGGGAAACTCTGCATACCAAATGTAGAGGAACTGAAGCAAGAAGTTATGGATGAGCATCACAAAACAAAATATACTATACATCCAGGTGGTACAAAAATGTACCATGATCTTAGGAGGAATTACTGGTGGCCAGGGATGAAAGGAGCAGTGGCAAAATATGTGGCAAATTGCTTGACATGCCAACAAGTAAAGGCAGATTATCAAAGACCCTCAGGCCTATTGCAACCTTTGGAAGTGCCTACTTGGAAATGGGAAAGCATATCAATGGATTTTGTGGATGGTTTGCCAAGAACAAGAAGAGGCAATGATAGTATTTGGGTAGTGGTTGATAGGCTTGCAAAAACAGCACACTTCATTCCTATAAATTCAAACAGAAATGCCCATAAATTAGCTCAGTTATTTGTGAAAGAGATAGTGAGATTGCATGGCATCCCCAAGACTATCATTAGTGATAGAGATACTTTGTTTACTTCAAGGTTTTGGAGTAGCTTTCAAGAAGCTATGGGGACAGAACTAAGCCTAAGCACAGCCTACCACCCACAAACAGATGGGCAAACTGAGATTGTTAATAAGGTTTTAGAAAATTTGCTTAGAGCATGCATACTTGATTTTGGAGGCAACTGGGAGGATCATATTCATTTAGCTGAATTTGCTTATAATAATAGCTACCAGTCCACCATAGGAATGGCTCCATTTGAGGCTTTGTATGGAAAGCCTTGTTTATCTCCTGCATGTTGGATGGAGGCTGGTGAAAGAGTGTTGCTTGGACCAGACAATGTAAAAGAAACTTCTGCAAGAATTGAATTAGTGAGGCAAAGAATGAGAGTAGCTCAAGAGAGACAGAAAGCATATGCAGATAAAAGGAGAAGGCCAGTAGAATTTGAGGTGGGAGACTATGTGTTTCTCAAAGTTTCACCAATGAGGAAAATATTGAGATTTGGCAAAACAGGAAAACTATCACCAAGGTATATAGGACCATATGAAATTGTTCAAAGAATAGGAACTTTAGCTTATAGGTTGAAGTTACCAGAGGAATTGAGCAACATACATGATGTATTTCATGTATCTCAATTGAGAAAATGGGTGCATGATAAGGAGACCATTCTTGAATCTCCTACACATGTTGAAATTCAAGAAAATCTGGTTTATAAAAAGGAACCAGTGGGCATTGTGGCTAGAGAAGAGAAGAAATTGAGAAATAAAATAATTAAACTAGTTAAAATCCAGTGGAGTTTAGATGGGAATGACTGCACATGGGAGGCTGAAGATAGGATGAAGGATAGGTATCCTAATCTATTTTCTGCTTGAAGGTATGTCTAGAACTGTAATAGCTTTAAATATTACTTAAGTGTATTTGACCGATCTTAGATGAATGAATTTCTGATATGTTTGAAATATACTAATAAACCAATATATAATTGTGGGACACAATTCCTTTTAGGAGGAGAGTATGTGAAGACCCAAAATTTTTGAGAATAAAAATTACTTTAAAAGAAAAACAAGAAATGGAAAATAAATACCAAGAATGAATGAAGTAAATAAGTGAGAGAATGATAGTTAGAGAAAATAAGAATGGGGGAAAAATAGCTGAGTAAAAAGGAGCATTATATTCACATATTGTATGTGTAAATATATATATATATATGTATTATATAAATAACCAAAGAATAAAAATAGCTTGAAAATGAATATCAGAAGTGAGTGAAGTAATTATGCAAGGAATAATTATTTTTATACAGTGATGAGAGGAAAATGATTAAGTATAAAATGAATTCAAAAATTCACATGACTTGTGTATATGTGAATATTGTATAGAAAATATATACATATGATCAGAGAAGTATGGGATGATAAAATAAAAATCCTCTTGATAATTAAAATGCATAGAGATCAGTCAAGCAATATTTTTGAGTGTGGATGCCTTTTTGAAATAAATCAAGAAAGAAGCAAATGGTAAATTATGTTAGTTAAAAACAAAACTTATAGAAAGAAACATGAGAAGTAACCCGGGTATGATAAGATACATTGTGAAATTAAGTCACACAAAAATAATGTACAGATAGAATCATGCAAATAGCATGCACATGGAAAAGCAGAATAATAACTGTTTTCACCTGAAATAGAAATAAGAAAGAAAATGGCCAAATTAGCCATAAGCATGCATACAAGCTTCTTTTATTTTTGTAAGGATAAAATGGGTGTTTCCTCTATTAAAACCCTAGTTAAATGATTTAAATCAAGGGGTAAGGCAGAGGTTTTCTCTGAGGAGGAAAAACAGAAGTTTAATTCAAAAAAAAATAGAAAGGAGAAACTCACAGAGTCTTCAAGCTAAAGCATTCTCGGGGAAGAGGAGAGGAAGGTGAGTGATAATCATTTAAAAGACTTAAGGCATTAAGAACCAAGTAAGGGCAGGCAAATTATTTTATATAAAATCATATTATGTTTTTCTGTTTGGTTTTATTCTCTGAATAAATACATGTTGATCATGGATGGTGTTTTGGTTGAATTTCTGGTTAATGTTTTGATCTGTTTTGAGTTGTTATAATTGTTTCAATTTTTGCTTTGAAATATAAATAGTCAAACATATATTCATATTATAGAAATGGATTTTATAATCCAGTTTTATATGAAGAATGAACTAAATGTTTTACTAAGAAATAGGATATCAAAGGGAAATGAAGTGGGCAGTGTGAATAATGAGATTCATGCTCATGCCTAGTTCATTTTAAAAATGATATGAACAATGCAATACTATAAACATGTGCTGATTTGTTCAGATCATGAGCCAATATGTTTTTATGGGTTTTTCTTAAAAACCCTATCCTATGTTCACAGTAAAATAAATATAGTACTTCTTATGGTTTCATTAGATTTATGCAAGCAATGGGAAAATTTCTAGAAATAAATATACAGGCAGTTTTATAAAATAAGATTAAGCCAGAATGACTTTGGATGTGCAATTTTGCATGAATGCTTTGTATGATTGGATGTAAACCCTTGAGTGAGTTTAATAAATTTTTGGGTTTATGTAATGAAAGGAAGAACATGAGCACCTCTGGAATTAAAAAGAAAATTTCTCAGCAATTAAATGAGCATGGTCTCTAAATTACAAAGTAATTTAGGAGAGGTGCCTTGATCTACTCATCATCAGGTGGATGATGGGTATGTGCATGACTTGTTCAAGTCCTGAAGGCCTCTGTGCAAAGGTTAACAGAATTGAGTCCTTTGCAATGCACACTTTATGTTCAAAGGCAAGAGTTTAGACCATATAAAATATAAAATGGGATTGAAAGGTTATGCTATGGATTTTAGGAAGCTAAAATCCATAAGAGTTTGTACATGTACAACTGAATGGATTGAATGGATGAATGCTTGGGTGTATGTTTGTTAGATAAATTTAAATGTACATATGCTCAGGTTTAACATGAAATTGAATAGTGTCAAATATATATGTTCTCTGCACAGTTTTAAGAATTTATTAGTTGTTTTAATAATGATTTCACTCATACCAGAATTTTATTCTGACCCTATTTATTGCCATTGCAATATTTGGGGTGTCTCATTTTATTGAGGCAGCTCAAAATATTGTTGCAGGTAGAGATGCATGAGTAGCTTGCTTTCTTGGAAATTTAGAAGACTTATTTGAGTTTATAAAATGCAGTAGTTCATTGTAATAAAGATAGCTAGGCAAACTTTCTTAAGTCTATGCAGACCTTTCAGAATTGTAGTGGCTTTTGTAACAACCCGCAAATTCGTAGCAATTAATTATCGCCATTAGGTGATTAAATCGTTCGTAAATTTTTATTGAAATTAAAAATCAATTTGAAATTCTTTTGATAAAAATTGTTAAGTATTGCGGGCTTTATAAATTTTATTGGCCCATGGGGTTCCTTTTGTACCGTGCTATTCGTGTGATAACCGACCCTTTCCATTTTTTTTCACTCACAACCCTAATCAAAAACAAACAGACGAAAAGAATAAAAATGGGGGTGACTATTTCTCTTCGATCTGAAGAAGTAGGGCTTCGGCAGCATTCTTCTTTCTCGAATTAGAGCTTCGGCCCTGGGTGCGCTCGTCCTCTGATGGTCGATTCTCTGAGTTGCTCGCGCTCGTTCGCTGTTGCTCGATTCTCCGATCGCCTCGACTTCGTCTCGGAGCTGCTCGTCTCCAATACGTAATTAAGGTGAGTGATTCCTTATCGCTCACATCTAATTCCACTCGATTTTCAATTAGATGCTCGTGATTTCTGTGACTAATTCGTATGTGTATGTATTGGATTGCTTGATTGACATGGTAGTGTTTTGCCTATATCTCGACTTGAGATTCGATGATACTGCTGTCGACAATTTTGTTTCCAAGATTTTCTCTTTGTCTTTGGTATTGTTCGAACTGTGCATTTGGACTTAGCATACTTGATGTTGTTTCGATGTTGTTTTATCTCTGGCCATGATTGGATACATTTTGAATCCCTGTATATTCGTTCGAATAATATTATTTGAACTTGTCAAATTATTTTTCTGACCTGAGGCACTTTACTTGAATTGTTGTTGTGATGATTTTCTGCTTTGCCTTGGTCCATATTGTCAAACTCTATTATACTTGACCATTTCCGTTCATTCCTCACCTCTGCATTCATTGTAGTGCCCCCTGGTTTATACTTTGATTCACTGTTTCGATTTTGAACTGAATTGCATTAAGTTGTGGTTGTGTCTACATCTCACTGGCTTCATCTTGTTCAGTAGTACAGCAGAGTTTAACATGTCTCTGTTATTTACTTTTGCCATAAAAGCAACATTATAGTGTTCTTCACTGTTTGCATTTGCATACCACTGTAATTCTATCACCCGTGACTCGAGTTCTTTACTTGATGTCATTTGAGCTCCTTCATGATATTTTCATGTTATTGCTACACTTGTATGTGTCGTTCACCATTGATACAATGTTTTAGTTACATTTTTGATCTGCACATCCATGTGCCTTCTCTGTCTCATTTATTCTTTTGGTTCCACTGCACAACTTTGAGCCTTCTTGCTTATGCTCAGATCATTTCGAGTTTGGGCTTGCATCTGAGTTTTTGTGCAGTTTGCCTTGTATTTTATTGTGGTCGCAGTCCCATTTTTGTTGCAAATTTGGACTGTATATATATTGACTGGAGCCTTTTGTTGTTCTACTGCAACTTTGGTTTGCATAACTGATGTGCAGTAGCCGGTAGCACTTGTTTATGATGTTGGTACCTCACTGTGTCACTGTCCATGTTCGTTTGTGACAGTCTTGAATCTGCATATCCATGTGTCATTTTCACTTGCATCTGTTCATCCCTGAGCACTTGCTGACCTGCTGCATTTTCGTAGCAGTTTTACCCTTGTCCCTTGTGGTGACTTTATATTCTGTCGTGGCGAGGCAGTGCACGCGTGCGTGCACTGCAGCCACACCGAATTGACAGATTTTAATCGATATTTCTTTTGTTCTTGATTCATCGACCTGTTGCGTAATTCGTAGGCTGTATTGGCGAGGCAGAACACGTTAGCGTGTACTGCAGCCAATTAGCATTGATATTTTTAAATTGACATTTCAGTTGCTTAAACTGCTTTGGATTTCTGTTTTGTGGATTAACACTGTTTAGTGTTATATCTACCGTTATCCAATTCTCGTATCAAGAGTTGGATATACGAGATTTCTGTGACTGTCATCTATATTGAGATTGATTATTATTGCTTCTCTGCGCTAATAACTGAGTTTGAATTAGACTGATCCGGGTATTATTTTCTTTTGAATGTAATACTCGGGTCAGACCGAGTATTTACAGGTTGTAGATTTTTAGCTTTGGGTTGCTGCTAGAGCTATGAAGACTTTTTATATCATTTGAAGTGGTCTTCGTCTTGTTGTAGTAGTCAGTGTGTCTGTTTTAAGATGATAATGTATTCATGTATATTAGTCGATAATGTACTTGTATATATAACTTCTTGAGTCGACAATTGTAGTTGTATCATTGGTATTGTGTCAAATGTATTGTAACTGATATCAGTTATTGTATATATGAGACTTTTCGTTCCATCTGTATTCCGCATTTATGTTTTCTGTGTTATTTTTATATCTATTGTCCTAAACTATTATAGCCACTGTGTAGTAGCTTTGAGTTTGTATCGGTATGTCGGGTTTCCTCTAAAACTGAAATGCAATGTTTTATTATCTGACATATCGGTGCTCGCACAAAGCAATTACATAGATGGTCGCTCCTCAACAGCCTTATTCTCCGTGCTAGTTGACAACACTACACCGTAGTGTTCTTGGCTAGCGTGGGTATAGAGGTGGGGCGTGACAGCTTTGTTCATTTAAAAAGAATCTGTGAAACTTAAGTATTATATGTGTCTTGAGCTACTGATCTAAGTAATTGACTTTGATGGTTTCTGGTGGGTTGTGATGGAGAAAATTATGCCATGTAATTTAATATGTGGACATGCTTTCTTTATCAAAGTTTGTTAAATTTTTAGATAGAAAAGTTGTAGTAGTTCATGGATAAGCATGTAGCTAAAAATTGTTAAGTGATAATTGAATCTGGCATTGGCTAACCAGAAGAGCTTGACGATGACTTATAACTGATATAAGACCATGAGAAGCTTGAAATCTTAACCTGTTAATTCTCCTTGAACATCTGATTTTCCAGTAAAGAATTTGCATTGTATTGTATAGTAAAAATGAAATACATGCTTTATACTTATAATCTGGAATGCAACTATATTGAACTGAGCTTAGCTAACCACCTATTTGGTTTAAGTTAAGTGAGTTTTGTCTTTAACAAATCTGTTGAAAAAAATGCATTGCCATGTAGCCTACCTAGATATTAAACATGCTAATAATCCCACTGTTTGATTGATCACTATCATTTGTTTTATAATCTGAGAACCTATCAGTACACTTCTCAAAATGTTCATCTGAAAGTTTGCATTAGACTGATTTTGATATTGCTCCAATCATTCTGTTTTCATATACATGCAAGTCCATATCTGGTATGCTAGATTAAGTTAGCATTTTGCTTGCCTGTAGTTTTTCTTCTGTCTGGTCCATAACATACTTACCACCAAATGTTCATAAGATTATTACCAATATTATAAATTAAGACATGAGTATATTTACCTGACATAAACATTGTTTGAATAAGTAATAAGCACCCCAGGGTAAAATCTCAAACTTGAGTTGTTTTAGTGCTTTGCATAAATTCAAAGGAAAAACAATAAGCAACAAACTCCTAGATTCCCAATCATTAAAAGCTTGAGTAGTTAATCTAGAAATTAAATTATTGGGCCATGAAACAAGTTGTGAACTAAATCAATTAAATAACTGATTTGAGAAATAAAACAAGAATAAAAGTGGTTATATCAGAATTAAATAATAATCAAAGAGATGGCTATGTGACACAAAATCTCTTGAATATGAGAAACATTGTGTGATTGAATTTCTTTGCTAATTTAATTACTCTGATAAGCAAAGAAACATTTATATATCTTCATATATATAAATGACATGATTGGATTGAAATACTGATATTTTTATATTGGTAAAATATGGATCTTGGGGAAATGAATTAAAGAAGTGACCACAAAAAAAACTCACTAAAAATCACTAAGACAAATGCTAAAAGAAGTGGGTCACTTCAAAAAGTTAATGGGTTTGAGCATTTCTCTTACGTGCTAATTTCGAGGATGAAATTCTTTTAAGGAGGGAAGAATGTAACAATCCAGAGTTTCAATCATTCGAATTTGGAATATTTAATTGAGTTTAAATATTGAGAAGTTAATTTTATAAGACAAAAAGCTTAAATTTCAAATATATTGATTAATTGAATATGAGAGTGGTGAATTTAACATTTGCAATTGTTTAAATAATTGAATCTTGGATTTAATTTGGATAAAAATGGTTTCAAAGATTATTTAAATTTCATTGATTAAGAATGATAATAATAAACTTTTAATTTAGATTTAAAAGTGGTTAATTTGTTTTTTAAAATATTTCGACGAAACTAGTTTCATTGGATCTGTAATACTGAGTAATTGTATTCCATTAAATTTCGTAGCAATTAGATGTATCGTGTGGTCATGCGAGTTTGAAACGCCTATAAATTAATTTCGGGAAATTATATAATATAAATTGGATTGAAAAGCTATCTTCTATATATGATCAAATTATGGCTCGAGACTAGTTTCATTATGTTCGGAATAGGGGTATTACATATAGAACGTCAGACTGCATGCCTTGTTTAGAGTTCGAGATTTTTGAGCGTTTAGAACGGGATATTATAACACACACCATACTTTAGCCCATGCCCTAACACTACAGCCCATACTTACGCATGCCTACCTATACCATCTTCCCCTTATTAAAGCATGTTCAAACAAGAGGATTCGCCCTCTTTCAAATCTTTCTCCATCTAATTCAAATAGCTCCATCCGACGACCCACGTCCAACGGTGTCACCGCAGGCCATATCGGCCATCGACTCCAACTAGGAAAATGTAGAGCTCGAGGCGGTGAAGGGTTTCAACGATTGGATTATCATATGGCGTGGCGTGGAGGGTGGATTTTGGCCGCGTTCGTTGCATTTGTAGGTTCGGGTATGGTCGATTCTTGTGGTGGAGGCAGTCATTGGGGATCGGTGATGGTGACGACGGGCGAGGTGGAGCTGGGCCGCGCATGACGAGCAGCGGAGGCGGCGTGGTCGAGGGGGTCATGATTTTGATTTTGGTGTGGTTGTTATTTTTCGTGCCTAGAGCGAGTGAATGTAGGAGGGAAGAGTAATTAAGGTTTATAATTTAATTAATTAAAAGTTAATTATAATTTAATTGTTTCAGTCATTCATTAATTCTTAACTTTTTCATACGAGGTCCAAATCAAATGCGACAAGTTGCCTTGCGATTGTATCAGTGAATTCTATGCTATGGAGCTGGATTGGATGGATTCGAAGCTAGTAGAAATTTGGGTTAAAATTGAACGTTTGTTCAAATTTAATTCAAACCGGAGCGTTTTGGTGATTTCTGGAATCAAGGTGAGTTAAACTCACCTTTTTGGTTAACCAATAATATTATATAATGATAATGAATTGTTGAATGATTATTTGGATGATTTACTATTTTATTTGTTGGTTTGGATATATTCACGCCCTTGGAGCATATGAGACCTTATTACGTTCCCGTGTAAGAGCGGATGACCCTTTGTCTACGATCTTGCCTCGAAGCGGTTGATTCATATTTTATAATTATATAATGTATGTGATGCAAGGGAATAGGTTGGAGATCCAACTGGATTTCTCACACTATTGATTTTATTTTCAAATATTTTATATATGGCGTGTTGGATGCCATATTTGATGACACGGATGATTTTCCCTATTTAGTGCTATGATAACACTGGGCCATATTTTTAGTATTTTGAAATACTATAAATGAAGGTTTAGTTTTTAAGATTTAAAGTGATTTCGAAAAAAATTATATTTTAATAATAATTCTTGAATTACTAGAGATTATACATTTATAGTTTTATTAAATATTTTAAATAGAGATGTTTGAACTATGAATAAGGATTTTAAAATCTTAAAAATAAATCTGTTTTTTATAATAAAGGGATATGGTCTTAAAAGAAGACAGAAATATTTTGGTATATATAATTAATAATCGTTTCATATAGAGTAATATGCATAGATATAGATATGTATTTATATATACCTACATTAAGGTTAATTTATAAATGTGAGAATGTATAAATGTAGCATTTTACGAATAATGTGAAGATTTGTAAAATCATATTTTATAAGTAAAAGGATAGATTTATAAACGGTGTTTATAAATATAAGGAAACTATTATCATTGGATAAATTAGGGAGATAAATCAAATTGTGGATTTACAATAATATGTGGGATGTTGTTTTAGAAAAATAGTTGATTCTATTTTGGAAATTGAAAGTGAGGATAGATTTGGAGATGTTAACGATATGTTATAAAATCGAAAAGAGATTTATAAATATAGTTTATAAATATGGAAATGATTATGTTGGAATTAAAGTATGAATTTTTATCAAGGAAGTATATTTATGTTTTGAAAGTGGTTTAATTATATCAATATTGTTTTGAAGTTGTTTATCAATATTTTAATATTTTGAAAATTAACTATTTAAAATATTAATATGGTGTGAAATTATTTATTATTATTTGTCAATAAAGTTTTGGAAATTAATTAATATTATTTATAATAATGTTGAAGATAAATTATTATTGTTTTATTAAGAATGCTTTGTCATTTATTAATTATTATTTTAAAGATGTTTTGAAGTTAATTACTATTTATTTATACTATATATTATTATATGATAGTGTTTTAAAGTAAATGATTAGAATTTATTTATAAATGTTTTCGATATTTATAAATAGGATTTTATAAGGAGATATGGGTTTTATAAGAGGAATCTTATAACCTGGGTTTGAAAACTTGAAGGAAGATTTGCAAAAAGGATAAAAAGAGTTTTATAAATGGTTTTAGATACTTATAATTTTTTCTTGAAATGGGTTTATAGATTTATAAAAGGAGCTTTATAAATTGTCTTATGGATTTATAAATGGTTTATAAATGATTTTAGGAATGTATAAAAGGGAATTTATAAATGATTTCAGAGATTAATGAATGGGGTTATAAATGGGTTTTAGAGATTTATAAAGGAAATAAATCTGTTCTAGAATTGTGTAAAAAGGAAATCTTTCTCTGTTTTGTGAGTATACTTACACCGTTGAGATAAGTATATGGATATTTTCCAAATATTGAAAATATGTGGGTTTGTGAATTAATCTTGGCAAAAGGATTTTGATACAAATATTTTACAATTTGGATTTAAATAAATAAAAATATTGATTAAAAAGAGGCTAGTGGTTGCTTATGTGCTTAACCAATGTTGGTTTTCCCTACGAAATTAAATCTTTGATTGAATGTTGTTATTTGATAGTTAAATAACCGACTATCGAATTTGGACCAAAAACTTTGGAAATATCTAGGAGAAACATGTGAGTTATATGGCATAGTCATCTCCGATGATGTTGTATTGTGCATATAAATCTCGTTTCATTCTTCTAGGACAATGATAAGGAAATCCATCAACAATGGTTAGGAGGTGATCTCCGCTCTTATCTTTGACTGTTTATTTCCTAAAGAATTGGGGTTGAGTTTACCGGAAACTATCGAATGTTGTTTTGAAGACACCGGGATCAGAAATGTTATCTGAAAACCACTTCGATCCAACAAATGATTTTCAAAGTTAAGATATCTTGAAGATGATGGAATTGAAGACGAAGCTCTCAAGCGTTTCGTTCAGTCCCAGAATGAACTTGTATGGATGAATGCTGGCATTGCATTAGTGCCTCTAGGGCAGTGCTATATAAAAGGTAAAATGTAGCCTCAAGCCTCGTCAATCGAGAATGAATAAAATATGGGAGATGCAGCCGGGCTAAGTGGGTCGCTCCCAAGTAGGTTCTGATCATCTCTATCTAGAGTCGATATTATCTCTCATTTCTATGCTTCGAGGTGCATTAACGGAGGGGTGATCGTATTTGGTACTTCTAGTCAAGTGGTAGGCTGGTCCTGTGTTGGCAGGGGTCCCGACGAGGTCATTTGTGTTATTTTATCTAGAGATGCACCATGACGGGCGGTACCCTAGTATCCCAGTCATTGTATGGATTTCATTCTCCAATACGAGCCTTTACGGTTTTATTTATATACTTATTATGCTGGATTTAATTAATGTAACAATTTCAGCTATGGTTAATAAATATTTGTATCTTAAACACTATTATAATATCAAAGAGTTTCATATGAAATGTTTTGGTTATCGTAAGTTAAAAACCCATATGTGTTTATGTGCGGCGTGGTCATATGAGATACTTTTGATTTTCAAAGGTTTTCTATAACTTTAAAATCCAGTTGGGTATGTTTTCTCATGTTGATTTTCCAGATTGACTCGGCGTTATTCTATTATTGATGCTCGGGTCAGGCCGATCATATTTACAGAATGCTTTAGATGCATTGGAGTTAAGGAGATGAGTTGGAGGTCCTCAAGTCGTATTCACGTATATGTTCATTTTTTGCTACTTGTTGAAATTATCAGCATTTGTGAGGATAGATTGTTATAACTGTCCAACCTGATGATTGTGATTTGTTTTTGTACTCTGATTGATGTATGTATATACCAGTTTATCTTTTGTAAAGATCATTGATATTATATTATATATTGTTCTGCTGCGATTGTGAGATTTTGTGTTGTTTCAGTTTTCTTTTTTCCTTCTTCTTTTCTTCTTCTTCTTCTTTCTTCTTCATTCCCCATAATTATCCGTCCTTCCGTTCAATTTGGATTGGACATGTATGGTTTATTGTCAGCTTGAATTTTGCGGATTGGTGGGTTATTACAAATAGCAAAGGTCATTCTTTTATTGGAAGCTAGATGAAAGAAGAAACATAAACTTTATTAGAAAAGTCCAAAGATATAGTAAAAGCTAAATCAATTTAGCTTACAGTCAAAATGAATAACCTATACAAATTATATAAGTATCAAAACAATCTATAAAATTCTTAGTCATAAGAAACTATTTGAATATGTTAGGAATTCTCAAATTCAGTATTCGTTACGTAAGTTATAAGAGTTTAAATTTTTTGAGTGACTCTATAATATAAAGGACAGATCAGACATAATTACAAACATTATTTTAGTGCATCCTATTAGTTTGGATTTTTTGCATGCATTTTCATGTACTATTTTAATGAATTGTACATACAAAAGGAATATGTATAAAATATCACTTTTAGAAATTACAGTGATTGAAGTTGTTAATGAATTTCTTCGCTAACACCAAAAAAGTGTAAAGAAAGAGGAATTTATTGAGTGAAGGCTTGATTAACCCTTATAGGCCTCAAATAGTGTTAGCAAAAGCGACACTTGGTTGAGAAGGGGCTTGGGTAAATAGGTTTAGTATGTTCAAGTACATAATGAAGTCCTAAATTGTTTATGTCCAAGCTATGCTCAATCTTAGTTGAAGCCATCGGTCAATGTAGAACTATCTCATATTAACTATAAATTGAGACTATGAATGTTTAAGGATTATAAGCAATTTATGATTAAAAATCACAAGTGCTTTGGAACTCAAAACAGACTATCAGTCATTATATCTTTATTCATATGTTATGCAATGGTTGAATATACATGGACTCATGTGTGATTGGTCAAAAAGTATAATTGGCACTAAAATCCATAAATAAATTTAGGGCTGCAAAGTTTAAAATGTAAGAAGTGAGAAAAGAATGATTCGCCTTTCCTTTGTACCCCTAGGTCCATATTTATAAGGGTTGAGAAGTGCAGCATGGTTATCACGTGTCCATGTGGCATGCTTGACCTTTGGCATTAACCCTTTTTGTGATGTTCTGACTTTCTTGCACCTAAAGACGACACTTAATACATCCTCTGTATTCGTGTGCTGATCATTTAAGTGTCCGAAAGACAGGTCGTTTGGGGTGAAGAAAGAAGAAGACAAAACAAAATCTCATAAAAATGTGACAAGTAACATATAATATATAAATCAAGTCTTTACAAAAGAAAGAACTTTATTATAAACAATCATCAGAGTACACTATCTTATTATCAGCGTGGACAGTTATAACAGTCTGTCCTTACAAATGCTGATAAATTCAATAATCAATACAGTGGAAAAATAAAGAAATACATAGATACATCTTAGGCATCCAGCTTGTCCAATGAACTCGAAAGCATCTGAAGCTAATATGGAAAATATGCTCGGTCTAACCTAAGCGTTAAAATAAAATAACACCTGGATCGGTACGGTAATACCAGCGTGAGAAAACTCAAGTAATAAGGTGAACATATAATAATTCCGTGAGACAATTTCGCAAATACGTAACATGTTTTTACCTCACAAGATCAACATCCATAAATGAAGAAATGGGAAACAAACTAGAACAACAATCCAAACAAGAATGAATGAGCATAGATAGGGTAAAAATCCAAACTTAAATAATGAACACAAATAATTAAACATCGAGAAGAACCTTAGTCGCTTCTTAGTGCAATTAAGAAAGAAGTTAATTTAAAAACTTGGAATCAAAGAAAAGAATAGGAAAATTTTCCAAAAAATGACTAGGAGGGTGCTCCCCTCTAACCGAAAGAATACCTCTAGAAATATACTTGAGAACTCCGATAGCTCTCAGACACGTCCAAGCCGGACCCTGCCAACGGTTACCGAGAATATGAGTATTTCACATCTCACTATGTAAACCAGAATCCAATCCAGAGTGGATGTGAAAATACCCTAATGGGAGGAACCCACATAGCTTGGCTTCCACTCGATCTTTGGGTTTAGTCATTTCCGACAAAGGATAACAAAGCTCAAAAGAGCAACAAATCATTTTTATGGTGACGATACACCATGAAGAAAGCTGAACCGATAGTTAATAAATCATCTAATGGGGATAATTAAGAATGATCATATATGGAAATTAAATTTTATAATCTTACCGCTACTCTTCGATTCCAAACAGTGCTATCCTTTGATTGAAAATGAAATCGGGCAAGTTGAGGTAGTGTTATCTCAAGGCATTGCCTTGACGATATTTTTAACCCTCGAGATAGAAACGAGTCTATGCCTCGACGTTTAGTTTTAAAGTATGACTAAATCCTTTCCATATAAGCAATATCGGATTACAGAAACTTCTTTTCCATAACGGAATCAAAACTTTTACTTTTAAAACCAAACTTATGCTGGGGTTTCACATTTAAAAGTATTAACTTTAAACAACTTTATCAAAATGATTGATTAACTTTAAACCAAAATTTATTATTTCAATATCATTATTTAAAATGATCAATTAACTTTTAAAACAAAGGTTAATTATTTCACAAAACTTTATTTAAAATAATTAATTAGCTTTAATCCCAATTCATTGCTTCAAAACAACACTATTTGAAATGATTAATTAACTTTAATAATCCTTGTTTAAATGATTAATTAGCTTTAAAATTTTATTGTTAAAATAATTAATTAACGTTTAAAACCTCATTTTAAAATGGTCAATTAATCTTAATCTCATTACTATTTAAATAATTAATTATCTTTAAAACAATATTATTAAAATGATTGATCGGTTAAAAAATTAGTACTAAAACAATTAATTTATTTTTAAATCATTATTATTAAAATAATCATTTACTTTTAAAACATTATTATCGAAATAATTTATTTATGTTAGACCATCTTTATTTAAATAATTATTTATCTGTGTAAACCCCATGCACAAGATTTAACAAAATACTTCAAAAGGGATAATTTTTCCATTCAAACATTACATAAACTAAGTATGGGGATATATACAAAAGAAAATAACAACTATGCACGTATAGAAAACATCTCTTATCAAATATAAATTTGCTGATATACAATTCAATGTTCAAAATAACATAATAGCAGAACTAGGATTTAAGAATGGCGTTTTATTCTGCTAAACCAATGTCAATTACATTTTAAATAGCAAAACGGTATTTTATTCTGTTAAACAGATGTCATTGGATTTCATATTCAATAGGGGTTACATAAGGGCAATCGACAAAGAAAATCCCTTGGATAAAATATTCTTTAAAAGAGAGTTTGCTTTCAAAACAAAACAAATCATTTAGAAATAAAGTAGGTTAAACTTTTATTTAATGATTAAATAACATTTAAACTCTTTATTTAATAATAATCAAACCTTTAATTAATAATTAAATAATAACTAACTATTAATTAAATAATAATTAAATACTATTTAAAATAGCTTTTAATAAATCATTATCTATTAATTAATCTCAATTAATAATAAAATAATACTTAATTAAAATTTAAATAATAATTAAACCTTCATTAAAAAAATAATTAAATCTTAATTAAGTTTTAATTAAACCTTAACTTAATTAATAATTAATTAAACCCTTTATTAAATAAATAAATAAATAATCATTGATTAATAATTAAATACAAATTAATCCTTAAATAAATTATCAATTAATAAACATTCTTTAATTAATTAAATAATTATAATTAACTTATTAGTTAATAATTAAGTACTAATTACCTTTATTAACAAATGATTAGGTGCTAATTACCTTACTTAGTTAATTAATTAAATAATCATCAATTAAATAATTATTTAAATAATTAATTAATCAATAATAATTACTTTTAAAAACTTATATTCAGTTTTGAAAAACACTTTTCAAAAAGATACTTAAGTTAAATATTTTAAATTCAAACGTTTTTCACGAACTACATTTATAGCGCTATCGCTATAGGACCTCTGATTTTCAAAACTTGATTTATAATTCAAATCACTTTCCAAAACCTTTACTAATCATTTGGACTTACTTTTAATAACTTGAATATAGATTTTTGAAAACATAAATTAAAGTTTAAAATTTTATAAACTTTTCTTGAAAAAATCCATAAGTAAGCAAGTTAGTAAACCAAGAGATTTCGATGTCCCGACTAACTACTTTACCACTAACTTTCTTAGCATAGAACATCCTAAGCCAAATTATAAACCTGGATTCATGAGCACAACATATGAATATATCATTATCACATACAACAAGTCAAGAATTCTAACTACAAACCTTACTAACATTCGCTTACTAACATTACTTCAAACTTCAAGTCATACAATATCCAAGGCATATGTATATATACCTCAACGTCCAACAAATCAAGAAACATATTTCATAACCAAGATCAATAATTGTTTAATGTTTAGAAGTTTATATAAAAGCAAGATTTTTTTCTCACCTTAAGCTATCCAACTTATTCTAGAACTTCACCAATTTTTTCGACCACCTAGCTCCTAGCTTTATTTTATGGAAAGCCAAGATTTTGGTGGCTAAATGTCACAAATGAATTCAGCCATGAGACTATCTAGGTTCGGTCTTGAAAGGTAGAGGGATTTTGGATTATCATTGAATTCACAAAATCAAACCTGAAAATGGGTCATTTTCCAGCTGATTTTTGGATAAGTCACTCATGGAATTTGGAAAATTTGTCAATGGGAAAATTCTTGGAAATTCTCTTCTCTACAATTTCAAAAAAGGAATCACTCAATTTGAAAAAGGTATTTTCGGACTTGAAAATCTGGGTTCGAAAATGAGTCTAAAAGAAATGCATTTTTGACCCAATAACACTCGAAAATTGAAGAAATCGTATAAATAAAAATTGTAACCAACTCAATTCTCTTGAAGTTGATAAAAATAATTTCTTTATTTGGAGTAGTTTAGAGGGAGTTATGGCCGTTAGAAGAGGAGGTAAAATTTTGGAAGAAAATGAAAATGAGAGCATGGAATTGCTATTTTATAACCTCATGCAAAGTGGCTAATTCTACATATATACTTCTATCCATGGTTGCGACATCACAATGCTTGCCTCATTCCCTTGTTCGTGCGTCACCTTCTTGTCCCCCTACCATCTGTTTTCTCCAACATGTTAAAACATGTTTTGTACTTAAGTTGTCAAAATGTTTCCGGTGATGTGACACTTTCTTTTTCATTTATTTATTTCTTTATAAAATGTCCTATCATTATATATACTTAAGTGTAAACATATACACATATTTTCTAAAATATGTTAACTTATTTGTAAATGGATGTGGATATTTATATCATAGAGATTACAATGATTTCTACAACTTTTATTCGACGAAAAGTCAAAAATTCGAAAAATGAATTCCGGTCACATTTTCGATTTTTCTTCGAATCAAATATTTTTATAAACAAATTTTGTAAAAAAATTTACCATCATTATTTATTATTTTATGTTTTATTTTAATTTTAAAACCTATTATTTGAATATTTAGAATCAATTGCAAATTCCCAAATAAAGCGGTTAAATTTTGGGTCGTTACACTCTCCTTCCTTAAAGAATTTCGACCCTGAAATTTAACCATAATCCTATCCCAGAAAAAACAAACCAAACCAGAAATACTTAACACTATTCATCGGTCCATATTATGTATATAAATCATTTAAAATAATAATAATAATATACATTTTTATATAAGACATTTCATAATGTTTATTCTTAGTTTAGATTATAATAAACAACTATAATTATAATCAAATTCAAACTTAAATTTTTATCTCAACACTATCACCGAACGCCTTATAGTCAAATTTTGAAACTGAATTCACAAGGTGTCTATATTTAATTTAACTAATACACTAATTTCTCATAAACTATCTAAGCCTAACTAATCGACAATAAATGATAATGATCAAACATTATCATTCTCTTACAACAAATATATCCTGTATAACTATAACAATTTTTTAAAATCTTCTTTATATATAAAATATAATCTAGGGAAAAAAATATTTTCCTAATTTTAAAACAATACTGTGTCAGTTGGCCCTGTCTAAGTGTTTTAGAGATTCCTTCCGAATCCATAAACAACTCAACGGATCAATCAACACAATATAAAATATTTTTATAAAAATAACAAATACGCACCTTATATTCTAACGACCTAGAAATTTCAGTCAATTGAAATTAGAATATTTAATTGATTCAAATATTGAAAAGTTGATTTTATAGACAAATAGTTAAATTGCCAGTATAATGGTTATATGAATATATGGAATTGCTAAATAATTGGATTTTGAATTTAATGTGAATGGAAAATAATTTCTAAAGTTGATTTAAATTCCATTTGAATTGGAATGAAGTTAGTGAATTTTAGATTGATTAAAAAGTGATTAAAACAGAAACTGGGAATTTATATATTGATTTAACGAGTGAAAAATAGTCATTTTTGACACTGTCTCGGATTTTGATGAAACTAGTTTCATTGGATCCGTAATAGTGAGTTATTATAGGATTCCAAATTTCGTGTCAATCGGATTTACGATTTGGTCGTGCGAAGTTGAAACACCTAGAAATTTAGTTAAGTAAATTTAATTACAATAACTCGATTCAAAGACCTATCTTCCAAATACGATGGAATTGCCCTCCTATATATATTCCATTATATTCAGAATAGGGGTAGAACATTATAAACGCCAGGCGGCACGCTTCGTTTGGAGTTCGGATAAATTTGACGTGAATAATAATTTAAAAATTGCCTATAAATAGAAGCTACCCTCACCATTTTCTTTAACCCTAACCCTAAAATAGCCCAGCTGTCATTAAATTTTGAATGGCTAGAAACTCATGTTCTTCTCCCCTCAAATCCTCTCGATCCTCTAACTTATAAGCTTCGACATCTAAAGGAAACTTGTAAAGCTCGACGAGAGCTACAAATCCAACGGTCGTGATTTGAAATGGAGCAGCATGGTGGCCGTGATGTAGCCGTGTTCTTGCCACTGTTCGGGATCGATTTCATGCCAACAGCGAGGAGAGAGGTGGTGGAACTTGGGCTGGAGGCGTGTCGTGGGTAAGCGCGTGCTTCGAGGGTGGTCGATCAACCTCCGGCTGCTCGTATGAGGGTGTGGCAAATCAAAATGGATTGCATGAAGGTTTTTGTCGCGAACATGAATAACCTGGAGATGCATGAGGGAAGATAATTAGGGGTAATTAATAAAGTTAATTACTGTAATCAGAAAAAGTTAATTATTTTGTTTAAATTCAAATGTTTAAAAATGTATAACTTTGTTATACGAGGTTCGTTTCGCACGAAACAAGTCGCCTTGGATTCGAAGCAACGAAATCTATGCATAGGAATTGGATTGGAACAATTTGGAGCTTCCAGAATTTTTGGCTAAATTCAAACGCTATTCGAATTTAGTCGGAACCGGAAGGAAGAAGCGACAACTGGAATCAAAGTGAGTAAATCTCACTCATTTGGATTACTAGTTTTAATATAAAATGTTAAAATTTAGTTTTTAGTTGATTGGATGAAATATAAATTATTATCAGTTGGATGTTATATTATATGTAGCAGTATATATATTAGTAGTTGGGTATATTCCCGCCGATTGGAGCGGATGAGACCCTATGCGCCCTGCATAATAACGGATGACCCTTTTTTATTGCGATATCCCGCCTCGAAGCGGGATTACTATTTTATGTTATATAACATCTGTGGTTGCAAGGAAACAGGTTGGAGCGATCCAACTGAATTCCTCAAGCTTGTTGTTTTAATTTCATATATAGTGATATATGGTGTGTTTGAATAATTTGTGATAGATTATGATATGATTTGATTTATTGGATGTTATAGTAGCACTGGCCTTAATTTTGGTATTTTAAATACCATAAATATTATTTTTGAATTTGAAGGAATTAAAAGAAGATTTGGATATAAAAATATTTATATCAAAATTTGGATTATTTTATAGGAAATTGATTTGGATAAAACAATGATTTGATTTTGGGTTTGTACTTAACTATTCATAAAATGTTTTAAATAGAGATTTAAAAAAATGTTATATAAGGGATTTTTAAATGATATTTCTGAAAATATGGATAAGGAGTTGAAATCAATATTTAAAATAGATTTGAAAGATAAATGGGATTTATAAAGTGATAGATTTAAAAATTGAGTTTATAAATGGGAAGGTTTTATAAACAAGTGAAACCCGAATGAGTTTATAAATTTATAAATGATGTTTATAAATAAAGTGAAATGATTATCGTTTGATAAATTGGAAATATAAATTCATAGTGAGAATTTATAATAAGATATAGAAATTGGTTTAGAAAGAAATTGTGGATTCTATTTTTGAATTTGGAAATAGTTATGAAATTGGAGACGCGAGTCGATTTATGATAAATCGAGAGTGATTTATAAATGCTAAAATGGTTAGATTGGATTTTAAAAATAGATTTTTATCGAGAAATTAAGTTTTGTTTTAGAAAGGGATTTTATTTATTAAACTAGGTAGTTTAAAAACTGTTTTAGTGTTGAAAATATTTCAGAAGGTTGGTTAGTCAAAAATTTGATATTAGTTCAAATGAATTATAATTTTTATAATAAGCTTGGTAAATCGATTAGTATTATTTATAAAGGAATTGGAAATTGGTATCGTTGTTTGTATAAAAGTGCTTGGATATCTAAAATGATTACTTAAACATGTTTTCGAAATAAACTATTATTCTTTAAAAATACTTATTATTTTATATATGGAATTTAAAGGCAAGTGATTGGGATGTGTTTATAAATACCTCGAGTTTTGCAAACCAAGTTATTTAATGGATGTAATTTTACAAGTGAAAATCTTATAATGGAATTCGGGAATTTAAGAAAATTTGAGAAAGGAAATTTCAAAATTGTTTAGATACGAGAACTTCGAAAATGAATCTGAATTCATTAATGGAGTTATAAATTGTTAGTTGGATTATAAATAAGTATAATCGACAATTTCTTGGAAATTTTAAAGGGAATTAATAAAAATTCCGGAGATTATGAGATAAGTATGGAATATTACCTAAGTACGCATATTAGAAATGATTTTGGGAAATAGACTTATAATATTTTCCTAAGTATTGGAATTAAAGGGTTTTGGAGATATTTTAGCGATGAAATGATTTATATAGAAATTTTTTTCTAAGTAATGAATTATAAGTTGGAATTGGAAATATTTCTAGGTGTTGAAATGGTTTAAAAATATTCTATATGGATAAATATTTGAAATTGTTTTCAAAATGTTGGAATGCTGGAAGAGAGTTGAATATATATATATATATCTTTGTAAAGATATTTTGAAATGAATGTTTTGAAAGATTTATAAAATTGGGCCTAGTTACTGCTAATGTGTGTAATTTGATAGTTAAATAACCGACTATCAAATCTGACCAAATTCGTCAATCGTTTCGAAGAGACCAAGATCGGATTTAATTATCTGAAAAACCACTTCGATCTGATTTAAGCATTACGAATTATGAAATCTTGAGGATAATGAAGACGGTGATCTTTGAAGAGATTGGTTTGTTCAGACCCAAAACAACTTGTATGGATGAATGCTATCATTGCATTGTTGCCTAAAAGGCAGTGTTAGCATTCCAAGTGGGATTGCTATTCAAAAAGTTAAACGTAGCCTTAAGCCTTTTCAACCGGGAAATGACTAAAACAGAGCATGCATCAGCTGCAGAGCTAAGTGAGTCGCTCCCATTAGGGTATGTCATCATCTTTCTAGATTACCTTATTTTTATGGATTTGTTTGTGCATGAGATCTCGATTAAGGTTAGAAGATCGGGATGATGACATATTCGGTACTACTAGTCAAGTGGTTAGCCGATTTTGTGTGGCAGGGTGCAAGATGTTCTTGTTAGACCCGGGTGCATTGATATAGAAATGTACCCATTAGAGGTAGTTCCTTACCTAGTCATAGTATGGAATCCATTCTCCAATACATGCCCTTACGATTTTGATTGTAGAGCCTAGTATGCTGGAATTTAATTAATGTAACAATTTCGGCTATTTTAATAAGTATTTGTACTTAGACATTACTATAATATCACTAGATTTTATATAAAAATGTTTTGGTTATCGTTAGGTAATAACTCATCGTATTTATGAGTGGAGTGGTCTTACGGGATACCTTTGATATTCAAAGGATTTTGATAACAGTAATAATTAAAATTGAGTGTGTTTTCTCACGCTGGTTTTCTGAACTGACTTGGGTGTTTTGTTATTATAGTGCTCGGGTCAAACGGAGTATGGCAGATCCAGGTTAGGATGCTATGAAGCTCAGGAGACGAGTTGGAGGATTTCAGGCATATTACACGTACTTGGTTATTTTCCGCTGTGTGTGTTAAACTGTATATGCAGTAGTTGTGAGGAAAAATTATTATAACTGTCCGGATTGCTATGTTGACTGTTGTACTTTGATGATTGTATGTATATTAACTGTTACGGTTTCTTTTTGTATAAAGATCTGTATTTTTTATTATATATTGTTCCGCTGCGATTTATGAGATTCTATGTGTTGTTTCTATTTCTTCTATCTCTTCTTCTTTCTTTCTTCTCACCCTCTCTCTTCTTTTCCATGACCTTCCATCATTCTGTACTTTTTGGGTCGGACATGTATGATTTATTGTCGATTCAAAGGGTACGGATTTGCGGGTCGTCACACTTGGTATCAGAGCTTAGGTTGAGTGAATACGCTTTGGTGGGGATTACTCATTAGAAATAGGGTCAATAGTACCCTAGAATGAGTTGAGTCTATTATAGATATGAGCGCGTATTTGTTAGTGAATATAAAATGTTTTATATTGTGTTGATTTATCTGTTGATTGGCTTATGAATTCTGGTCAAATAGTGGGACGCCACGAAATCGATAGGGATTTTTAAACACTTGAACCAGGTAAAGCGACACGGTATTGTTTTTAAACGGGTAAATGAAATAATTTTACCCAACTAAATTTTGATATAAAAGAAATTATTTTCTGAAATTATTATAGTATATTGGTGTGTTTAGTTGTTATTATTATAATCCAAACAAGATTATAAAAATTGAAATGATTATATATATCCAAATAGAGATTGTATAAGAATGATTTATGCACATGAATTATAAATAACAATGGATTCAAAACCAAAATTTGGAAATTTAAAATCCAAGAAGGTTTGGAAAATATTTTCCGAAGTGCTGTGAAAATAAAAAATGGTATTATTTTGGAAATATTTTTGGAATAAAAAGTTGTTTTAAATGGATTTTGGAAATGATAAAGCACTGAACTCACTTCAGTCGCTGGGAAATAATCTTGGTGATGACTGCAGTTGCAACGACCTAGTATTTCTAACCTTTCAAATCGACAATCATCCACTCATGTCAGATTTAAATTGCTCAAAACAACAGATTGTTAATTTATATTTGGAAAAACTTATCATATACAGTAAATAAATCAATCATAGAATCACAGACATAGAGTAATACAACAATAAGCAGCAGAAATATATAAATAGTAGTTCATGAAGCTACCATATAAATATTAAAGTTAAAACAAAAGACAACAAATATCTTGAATACAGAGTAGTCTACAAATACAATAGCAACTGATAAGTCTAAACATAAACAACTGGAATAATTGGAAACAACTGAAAGCTGAATAGATATAGACAGATCTTCAAGCAAAGCTCCAAGCTCTAAAGGCGAGCCTCAAATGCTGAGACACTCAGTCTGACCCGAGCATAAAGCAAAACACAAAACACTCGAGTTAGGATTAACATTCTTATATCAGTAAATTCAATCTCAAGTGAAATGTCAACTGAAATACAAAATAACTTAAAGGATGTTTGGGATTCCCATCCTTTAAGGATCTGTTAAACTATCTACATACATAGTACAATACGCTACATAAATATTGTCTATAGTAAAGTAAACTATTAAAATGGCGTTAAGGCGTTACCCATATCCCCCTTAACACATTTTATATATTCCCATAGTCTATACAATACCGTAATTCCTCCGTAAACTGGAGGGCTATCAGAGGGCACTCCATAGGTACGGTACAAACCAAACTCGTAGAAGGTGCGATACGGCATGTGAACACGTCACTCGAGGCAATGCCAGGGTAGGATTCTACCATTTGCACTCCCAGACTGGTGGTAACCATAGTCTACTACCGCCCACCTCGAAACACACTCCCATAATCAAATCGAGGGGTGGCCACCAAATCAATCACAAAGTCATAATATGGTATTGAAGAAATGTGCCCGATAGGAGGAGTAACCTCAGTTGGCTCGGTATAGCTCCTGTTTTAGTCATATCTAAGCTGACTCACGGGAGTCAGGGATACGTAAATACCTCATACAGAATCGTTTGCCAAACCATCCTACTTCATTCTGGAATCTCCACCATGTACACAGTTGTTAAAGTGGTTTTCGGTATTGGCAGAGAGTATGACAATATCCGATCCCGGTCTCTTTAACCACCAAACCGTTATTTCACACCGGATCGTCATTTTATAATTCAACATTTTATACTTCATATCAAAATATCATATTCATTTCAAAATTATATCTCTTTTGAAAGCATATTCACTTTTGAATTCATATCACTTCCCAACTTAACAGTTTAAATATTTAAAATAGTTTATATATTGGAATAGTGAAAAATTAAAATAGTTTATATTTAAAAATATTTATATATTAAAATAGTGTGTGTGTATATATATATATATATATATATTAAAATAGTTTATATATCAAAAATAGTTTATAACTAGAATTGTTTCTTCCAATTTCACAAATTAATTCAAATTCTCATTAAACCATTTTGATTTCAAATCCAGGTTTGAACTTCAAATTTAAACCATTTTCAATTCGATCGGTTTCAAAATTTAATTATTCAAACATTTACAATAACTCAATTTGATAAATTCCATTTATATTTTAAAATTCAACTTTATTTATATTTAGATTTTAAAATATTCATTTATCATTTTCATAAACATTCAAATAAAATCCCAGATTACAAATTTAAATAAAATCTCCAATTACACATTTAAATCAAACTAAATATTCAATTTCAATCTTAATTAAATCTGAAAATATTCATTTATTCACCTTTAATCAAAATCAAGTTATCAAGTTATAAAATCATATCTTTAAAAATCTCACATTTATAAGTTTCAAATTAATTTTTATTTAAAACAATTCTTAAACAAATTAAGTTACAAATCAATTTCAATTTATCTTTCCAACCTTAATTTATTAAAGTTATTACAAAACCTATTTTAAAATATTAATATAAATTTAAATAAATATTTTAAACATATTATATATATTAAGTAAACTAAATTTTATTAGATTAAATCTATTTTATATATTTTTAAAATAATAAAGTTATAAGAAAAATCTTTAAAATTATATTTTCTAAACTAATTTATAAATTTAAAATTTTCAAACATATAATTTAAAAATCTAAATTTACACATATATAAAATAACATTTATATATTATATTTTAAAATCAATATTTATAAAACGCATATATTTCCTTTCACAACTTTGAAAATCATTTTCAAAATATAGACCAACGTTGTCCGTATAAAATTTTCTATCGTATGGTCAAGTGATACAAATATTTATCATTTCAATCCGCATTTTAAATATCTACGAGTATATATCGTTCCAACCCACAATCCCAAAATTAAAAATCAATGAAAATCGCTTGGGTTTATCATTTCAACCCATAACGATTTTCCCCTAATCTATAAAATCGTTCGGGTATATATCATTTCAACCCATAGGGAATTCTAAACTAACAGGGAACTTGCAGAATGAGAACAACTATGATAATAATATTACATATCAACAACAAGCATAAATCATCAGTAACAAATTTAAATATAATATACACAACAGGTTATGGTGTCATATGTCATAGGTAAACAGTTGCAGATAATGGCATATCATATTTAACAATTCAAATTTAGCAGCATATTTCAATCGTCATTTCATGTGAATTAAACCTACTAAATATAGGAATGTTAATCATGAGTGATTGCTCACCTTTCGTGGCTAGAAAGCAACAAAAAATGAACACGACAAGCTACAAATTGAACCACGAACTAAACAATCAACTAATCCAAATGACAAATCTCAAAGCAAATCAATGGTGAACACGGATTCGACGAACAAACCTGATAGTTAGGAATCATGAAAAAAAATCAAAAATTAGCTTGATATAAACTGAAACGAAATGTTTGTTCTATTATTTTTCTTTAAAACCAATATTCAATTTAAAATATATATTTTAAAATATCATATCGATTATGTTTTAATTTTAAAATAAAACATATACTTTCTCAAAATTCCAAATGAATATTGAAGCATAATATAAAATAAAACTATTTCAACGAACTATTTCTAAATATTAACATAAATATCCTTCAGTCAAATACTAAATATCAACAATAATTTATCAAAATTATATCTATACTATAATAAAAAACCTTTGGTCAACCGGTCAAACTGAAGCCTTTTTTGAACTGACCAGAATGCCCATGCTAATATAGGACTGTAAGTTATTTACGCAGGGTTATTTTTTGAGGAGGGATACTTTTCAACGACAAATTATTGGAGGCAACAGTTATTCCCTCTTACCCATGACTGCTGCACGTTCGTTTCTGTGAACGTGATTAAGCTCTCCTTCTATTTCTCTACACACTCCAGATGATCAGCCATTTCCCCCAAATTGCCATTTCCCCCAAATTACTCCAAATCATAAAACCGAAATTACTTCATACTAGGAAAAAAGATCAATGATGAAAAGTAGCCTCAACGAAGGAAGCCACTCCCTCTTAGACACTGACAAATATTGTCCAATCATCCCCTTCGAATTTGGCATCCTGATATAATCTTCGATAGCTACCTGATCCTGCATAAAGAGATCACAGTATCTAAAAGGTAACAGCTTCAAATCTTTCGACCAACGGATGAGGGAATATTGACAAGTACATGAAGTCTGTACTATTGTGGTTTTAGATCTGAGGCACATGTTGCAAGCGTTGGGGAGCAGCTTGAGCCTACGGAGTTCAAAAAGTGGATCGTGGACATGGATGTTGGTAAGACTTTGATTGTGATTTGAACAAGTAGAATCTGATTTGGATATCATCACAGGATTTATTTCTAATCTTAACATATTGTTGTTCAATTTCGATTGACTAATTAATCATGACTATTGAATTTTGCATACGCAGCTACAGCCATTTTCGCTTTTGCAAAAGATGCATACATAGTTCTTGGGACTGAGATTGAGGATATTTTGAAGGAGATGATATATGAGAACATTCAACGACATGAAGAAAGGTCCCTCTTTCTTTCCATTTCAACCCTTACATCTTTCATATTTTCAGACTTGAAATTATATCTAACAGTTGTTGCAATTTACGAACTTTTGCAATTTATAATTATAATATAGATTAGACATTCTAAATTGGATGGCTTATCCAAGATTCAAGATGATTCCACACTAACATTGCTACACACATGTCATTGACAAATAAGATCTGGAAATAATAGTTTATTGTTTTTGTTCAAAATTGGTTTTGGAGAAGAGCCATCAGATTCAATTATTTTGTTTGTTGTTTATTTCTATGTGATAATGTTGTAGTTGATGATGTACTTTTTTAGGTGTATATATTTCTTAAATAATTTGATGATTTTGTGTTTGTCTTTATGTAGCATCATAGAATCTTAGATCTTACTGTTTATGTAATCTATTAATGTTGCATTGTATATGTCCAAAATTTTGTTAGTTTACATAAACAGAAAAATATTGACCTTCACTGTAATGATTTTCGTTATTGATATCATGAAATATTATAATTTCTGTGTGAGATTTTTGACAGTATACTTATATCTATCTTCTACTATACTCATTGCATGCAGTTAGGTGGGTGTCTATCTACTCTCAGTTGGGATAGTTCATTAATATCCAGTAATGTTATCAGTTTTTATGTCATCTTCAATGCATTTATTACTATATTTGTTCGGATATGGGCCCTCTTAGATACTTCGACCCATTTACATGTTCTGTTTATCCAGCGCATTTGCTATAAGGCGCCCCCCAGTTCATTTCCACTGCATTAATATAAACAGTATTCATAATGAAAAATCATAATGTATATTGAATAAGATGAATGCATGAACATGAATATAACTACTTCATCATGCTTTGATGGAGAAAGGCCTTTGAAAGAATTGGTTACGACATCAATTTTATGTACTTGCACTACTAAAACATGACACACTGCACCATCTGACAATAATAAACGTACCATAATGTTTGTCATAAAAAAATTGAATGTGAATGCTTAAGTACTCTAATACATAGTAATATCTTATGCTTTTACGGTTGTTGGATTGTATTAGTCTAACCCACGATACACACACACGAGACTACTGTTAAACTGACATGCAAAGGTTATATGCATGTGATTGATGCATGAAATGCCGTGTGCAAACTAATTAAGCTGCAAGCTGAAGTGATGGTGTGAGCAAATTGAATTGATGAACAGGTGCATGTCTCAATGCTGTTGGAACTGTGATGCTGGCCAAACTGATGTTGTATGCAAACAGAACTTCGATGCTGATCAAATTGGGTGACTGTATAGAACAATGTACTGGAAGTTGACTTAGTGATGATGACTCTGCTATGCTAGCCAAACAGGTGGTGATGAAATAGGTGCTGGATGAAAATTTGGAATGTATTAATTATGGTAATAGTTTATTTTTTGTTTTTATCATTCTTCATTCCAACTTACTGATTTCTACTGTTTTTTTTCAATGACACTTCGAATTGTGTTTAATCTTTCGGAGTATAATTGGCATGCACCACTGCCAATAAATCCTTTACAAATTTATTTACAATAGAGCAGCATGGTTCTCAAGGCCATTGATGTTAAAGCTGCCTTTATATACTTCTTTATAGTTAAAAGAACATTAACCACATGGAAATTTGGCTTTCATGTTGAAGTTTAATTAAGCATGGTCAGTACTAACTGTATTTTTTTCTGCACAATGTGACAATAACTACATATGACATATAACACCTTATTTTTGTTTATTTTACAACAAAACCAGTTAAGATAAAAATATATTTATCCAAATTCATTATTATATGACACTGTAACCATGAGCCCAGTCATGCATTAGAATGTTACAAATTTGTTTAATATGAGTTTATAGTTTATCTTTTTGGGTTTCCTTACTATGATGCCCTTATTAATCCATATTTTCATGTAGTAAAGGTGACCATGTTTGCCGAGCAAGGATAAGGTCGACAGCTGTAAGTAAAACAAGGAAAAGTCGAGTGTAAATGCATTCAATAATTTGCTTAGACTCATCATATAAATATAATTACACTAAATATGCACAATTTATGTTCACTCTTATACTTTGTACTAGAATAATCATGTTAAATTCATATATGTTGTATGGGTTTGTCTACGTCCACTAGCTATATAATGATATCACTGTATGTTTACAAGAATTGGCAAAAAATTAATTTACTTATCAAACTAACTTCAAAGTATATATATGATTGTTCATCTACAAAAACTCAAGCGGAAGTCATGCAATGGCTATGATGTCATATGCTCCCTTGATGGCTTTGCTCTGTATATTGTTTGGAAAGTAAAAGTTCTCTTGAAGTGGTATTGTAAGTCTTATCCTTTGATTCTCTACTGTCACTTTCCCAAGTGAAATAACCCATCTCACTATTTCTGCATAATCTTTGAAGCACAAAAAATATGTGTTAACCGTATTGTCATCAAAACAAAGCTTAATTAGGGTACTGAAATAATTTTTCAAATCATTTCTTACAATACCAACATGAATAGCATTGGTGAAAAAAACCCACTTTCAGTCCATTATTTTTAATTATTATCATGCTTTTATTCAGAAATTCCGTATTGCTATTTATCACGATTTGTTTGTTAGATACTACATATGTCATTAAACCAGTAGATAAAATCATAGTCATATAAAACCAATTTTTTTAGTACATATATTGTGCAAATAACATGCACACACATTGTACATTTGTAATGTTTTGTTGTGGTTTTCATGTAAATAATATTTTAATGTTGTCATATTACTAAATATATACCACAACAATAACGTGCACAATGCAGTTTGCATTGTTTTCTTAATATATTTTTTCATTCAAGCTGATATTCATACTGTCATTGGTTTTTCATAATTATGCCTGTCATTAGGAAAAAATTTACCTTAAGTTTTCATATATTAGAAAGAGATGGTAAAACATAACAAGTTTTCCCTAAGATGATATCAACTGTAATTGTTTTTTTAAATTATCTCAAGTCTTATGACTAACCATACCTTCTCTTTACGATCCTCTAGCCACAACCACTCATATTACTGCTAATAACAAGCCTTTGACTTGGTTATCGTATAGTTACCTTTTTTGTAGCATATAATTTCTATTTATTCTTTGTGTATATGACTGAACTGTTGTGGACAATATGAATAAATGAATTGCAATCACATATCATTCATAGTATATTTTTCATGAACCATGAACTATATAGTCTTTTTAACATGTAGCCTGAATCCTCATAATTTTTAGTGCACATGCAAAGCATGTCACAAACTTTGCAATCATACTATATACATATATATATCATACGGATTCGAGTTGAGTAATCAAAAAAAGGGTTCGATGATTTTGTACCGCTGTTATTAATTATTAACCATTATAATTAATATGCTGTTTATTTTCAGTGTATTTTGATAGTTACTCCCCAACTGAAGTCGGATCTGAGAAGAAGCCTACCAAACGACTTCCAAGGTCGGTAAACATGTCACCTTTATCATATTATTAGTTTTGAAACTGTATACAGATTTTTGTCCATGTCTTAAATCCCATATTATAGAACTTTATGTTTTGTAATTTCAAAATAAAAGTTAATTCTTATGTATGAAAATCAAGATTATAATAGTAAAAAAAAACTGCGGCTGCAGCATACACAACAGCAAGAAGAAAAAAATCATGTTACTGTAATTGTTGTTTTTCCAAATGATTCCTTATGCTTTGCTTTCCCCATCCAACCTAGCTTACAATCAGTAGCTACAAACGTAGTTTGTTCTATTTATATTTGGAAGATGAAGTTATAGGCAATATTTATCCCTTCAACCATGGTTAAAAAAACAATAACACTACCCACTGTTGTTTCTTCTACTACATATTTTGCTCGCTAAATATTGGATTTTGTTAAATTTTAAAACTGAATTTATGTGCATATCCCTTACATGACCGCAAATTATTTACAAATGGATCTTTTCTGCCAATTTCTTTCCATCATTGTCATAGTTGAATTGACTGAAACAATCACTTATAAATGTGATTGGTTAATTTCAATTCTGCAGATCAGTATCCTCATTTTGAAATGGTGGTTTCATATAGCTTTTATATATGTCCTTCAAACTAACTGATGTTTCAATTACAACCATTCTGTGCTATATAAATTAACAAAGTATTAGTTTAGTCAAAAAGTTAACTACACTACAATACTTACTACACTGGATACAGATATCTGTCAATAATATTTACCTACCATATTGTTTGAATTTTAACACCATCTAACTCATTATATGTTAATCTCTGGACACATTATTCGAACCAAGTAAGCAACAAGCTATTCAAGTAAGCA
The DNA here is from genome assembly GCA_030737815.1 of Allium fistulosum. Lineage (NCBI taxonomy): Eukaryota > Viridiplantae > Streptophyta > Magnoliopsida > Asparagales > Amaryllidaceae > Allium > Allium fistulosum. Next base: position 777,598,385 of record CM060905.1, on the reverse strand, counting down.
ACAAGTTCTGTTTCCCCAAATTTTAATTCAAAATTAATTTCATCTATACCTTTACAGACCCCAGTCCACTTACTGCGAAAACCAAAGTCGATTCATGCAATCTTCTTTTAAATAGCTCCATTAAGACATCATCCAGTTATAGCGCCTGCACTGATGGTATCCAACCATTTGATGAATGGCTAAAGAACGAGCTAAGCATGCAATGGATCATGAGTTCCTAGATGAATCTGAATTGCAAAGCAACTTTAGATCCCTCAGCAAAGCTTGAATCAATGGTAATTATATACGTATTCTACTCTCTCATATTTTTAAGTAAAGCAATACATAATCGCGGTTTGCAATTCAACAGCAGACCGGTAGATATATCTGAATCCTAGGAAAAATAGATTAAAAATGCATTTCAAAATAAGTCGACATTGAGCAATGCTTTCAGCACATATGCCAAATTAGATTTGATAATTAAAATATGGTATTTGTAAGAAAAGAAAGACTTGGGAAAAGAAACAAGCAAGCGGGGTTGGCAGGGATAGATAATGAAACCGAGTGTGGACAACCCATGTTGATATGAATATTTCTACTTAGTTACAAAATTAGAAAGTGAAATTCAATGATTTTCATTCAGGCACTATATAACTTTAGGTATGATTTCAAATTGGAGATTTTACAAGCCACAAAAGATGCAGCAAAACTCATTCCTGTCAACTTGGAAAACGAATTCCTATCAAATTTTCGATTTTTCTTGAAACCAAATATTTTTATAAACAAATTTTTAAAACTATTTTCCCATCATTATTTATTATTTAAAAGAGTTTTACTTTAATTATAAAACCTATTATTTGAATATTTAAAATTAATTAAATATTCCTAAATTAAAGTGGTGAAATTCCAGATCGTTACAATTTTGATAGCGCATGGCGCTATATTTCATTTAGATGATCTTCGGTATCAAGGTTCATCTCTATGATGTCCAGTGTTATACTTTGTTTTGATAATCTATGGTATCCCTTTGTATATTGGTGATCTATAGCATCATTATGGCTCGGCGTTGATAATAGGCGGCATTGAAGAGATACGGCATTGCCTGAGTGGCAATATTACTAAGAGGCGGCATTAATAAGAGATGACATTGGTGGTGAACGGAATTAGAGAGGAACGACATTACTTGAAGTGCAGCATCAGAAGAAGGTGGCATTGAAGAGACGTGGCATCAACCTAAGGCGATATCAACTAGATATGACACCTATTCTATCTTCATGGGTGAAGTGCGACATTAATATAATGCAGCATTAATGAGGTGCGACATAGGTGATACATCATGCTACATAAACATTGATGGCTTACGGTATGATGTCATTCGATTCCACTGCCCTGACGATATATGATACCAATGGTGCATGACGTCAATTCCTGCCTTGGTGAAATATTGTATTGGCTTCATACGATGTTGTCCACTGGTCATATATGGGATGCGACATCATTCATTCGGCTTTTTGGTGGAGTGCGGCATTGGTGATACAAGGGATCATTATGGGCCTTCGACATTGGCTTTGACAACATGCCATTTCCATACTTTTGTTATTATTTATTGATGTGAGATTCTCTGCTATTCGATAACCTTTTTTTCATGAATGCGACATCTCTAATGGCCCTTGTTGGAGAAATGTGGCATTAATGGTGTGCGACATTAATGTCATGTGTGCTGGAGGAATTCAATATTCCATCGCATTGATAACCTCCTTTGGCTGCAAGATTCTTTGAACTTGGCACTCTTGTTGTCAACATACCTCATGCCTTCGGGATCAATATCGATAGTAACATTTGCTCCTCCTAGCATAAAAGAAACATTAACTTTTCAAGTCTTTATCTTAATAACGGCACTTGCCGCCTATTGCCATTCCATGTAGAACCAACTGCTTATTTAAATTTGATCTAACGGTATCTGTTCGCATCCTTCCTTCCTATAAATAACAAAGTTTCTTCTCCATTATTTCCTTTACCGGTGATTCAAAACTCATGCAAAAAGTTTGAAATCCATAAAATTTCTCATAAACTTTCGACTTTTTAGCGATAAAGCTTAATCCAAGGTATGGTTTATAATTTAATTGTTTGATTCGATAAATTAGCTAATGAAATTTTATATTCAAATTACTGTTAGGGTTTAATTTAGAGTTTTCTAGTTTCGAATCGTCTCCCAAGTTTAGATATTAGATTTGGATTCTTCAACCTTATAGTTAAATCGATAACATGTTATGTGTAACCTTGAATTACTATATCGCTAGGGGATTTTAATCAGTTAATTTGAATTAGGCGACATCGATTTATATGCATGGAAGTTTTTAGTTTATTTATGGAATGAATTGCTTATCTAAACCTAAAATCCGATAGTTGAAAATTTCACTAGATCAATTAGGGTTAGGAGACATTAATTTCGATGCCTGTGAGATTCTAGCTTAACGATAAGTGGATGGTTTATTAAACCCAAAACCCGACATTACTCTGTTTTATCCTATAATTGATGCCTTACATCATCATTATGATGTTTGACATTGATTAATTTATCCTTTGTTTATTATTTCAACAAACGGCATAAAAGTTAGGAATCATCATAACGTGAGATATTTATATCGTTAGTAACCAAACAAAGTTGTGGCGGCCAATCCGAAGCCTAAGTGTTATTGTCATGAGAAATTTTATGTCGGTCACTAGCAATATATGCAACATACATGAATTCGAACTTATCTAAAAGCGTTGTCATTTGAATTCGGTATTGATTTACGGAGTTATCGTATGATACCGATAATCTTACTGTATGTTACTACCCCTCTTCGATAACCATTTCCAACATTCTTATTTTAACCTTATACAACATTGTTTTCTCGCGACATAGTCGTTCCAGCAGATTCTTGGATCACTTATACACTTAGTTCTTTTCATGAAAATATTTTTGAACTATTCCGACATTACTTATTTTCGACTATTTCTTGTTTTGGCATTGAGCATTGTTATGGCATTACATTATAGTTTTTAATAGCTCCCTTAATCCAACATTTGATATTATTCCAGTTATTTGTCATCAATTTCATTAATTTAACACTTGATTCATGATACATTTAGGATAGTTTTTCATTCAAGTTTTTTTATAACCATAAATTTATTCCCTCGCCATGATTCTAAAATTTATTTACATATGTTTACTTAGTCAAAAATTTGAGCATTTTAGGAACGTCGACATAGATTACTCTATGGTTATTGACTTGTTGTAAATATTATAGTGGACTTTAGACTTTGGTATTTATATGTTATGACTTAGGTAATTTATAAATGATGTGCTACCATTTGTTTTAGCATATAATAGCCTATAAGCATTCTAAATTTCACAAAATATCTAATACTTTTCCGATTTGGTATAATATCACCTGGTAAGCAAATGGAAGGCAAGAAAGCAGACAAGAAAGCAATCAAGAAGACCAGTAAGGGTCTTGAAGCTTCTCCTTTTGTTAGGAAAGGAGATCATCTTCTTAAAATTGTCATACGTTACCACTTAAGAAGAAGTGGACTCCATTCTCAAGCAATTTGATATCACAGGCATAGAAGCCAGGCATGCCGATCCTTCTGGTAGGATGGACAAAACTTTAAAAGCATTCTTTGCCTTCACACCGATTCACAAATGGCACTCAGAATATCTTCCTTTTCCCGACTATCTCTTGCAATTCCTGGAGCGCCTAAATAACGCTCTGGTCCAATCGACTCCGACCTCATACACCTATTTGACTTGTTTAGAAGTTCTTGCTAGAGAGGCCAAACTTCCTTCTCTAAGTGCTAAAATCCTCCGTACTTTAGCTAGCCCTATTAGAATAGGTGAGCTGTAGGATAATCCACTATATCGCATTCGTCCTTTTACAAAAAGCTTAATCACCAATCCTATCAACAAGATGAAGGAATGGGAAACCCAGTTCTTTTGTGTCAAACATTACTCGAGGATCAAGGGAACTTTTTTCGTTATCAGTAAGTTCTATTTCCTGTTACTTATGTTATATTTGTCACTCCCTTACAATGTATGTTTTCCTTTAGATCCGGCTGCTAAGTAGTTAAGCCACTCTAATGGCGACACCATCAAATCCTTGACTCCAACATCCGAGATTATGGGTGATGGGCTTACACTATTATCTGAAGTGAACCTTCGTTAATACTCCTTGATTTTAAACAATCATATAATACTTTGGGTACCTCCAATGATGAAAGGAAACGCTCAAGGGAAGAGATCATTAGTTATCAACAACCAAAATGCTTTTTCCGCCTCTTCTCTAGTTCAGCTTGAACCAATTTAGTAAGTTTTTAATATAACTAGTATGAAATTCCTGATGTTATTAACTTTTTAATTTGATTTAGGATCTTCTGCACTCGTTATTGCTTCTAAGAAAAAGGAGATCAAGGATAATGCCCCCGCCTTAACTAGATCAAGTAAATCTACCATTAATTAAGATTCTGTTGCTAAGGTGGTTGAAGTGCTTAAAAAAACCGAGCACTAGGGCTCTTGTTGATACTTCACCTCCTCCTCTAAGTAAAAGACCTAAGCTCATGGGTGACTATACCCCTGTTTTTATGGATAAGGAGGAACATGTGATTATTGATTCAAGCCCTGATGTTGCAAATCTGGATTCCTCTGAGCATATGGTCCAAAAATCAACCGAGGTGGCTCACTCTTCGAATCCACTTCACAACATTTCTATTCCTGATTCTCCAATGACCCTTCACCATATAAGTGATGTGCTTGGGATGTTTCCTTCTCCAAATGATTCTCTTACTTCGGAGACTTAGGCTCAAACTCCTATGATGGGTTTTGATAATCTTCTTCGATTGGCTGCCCAATTTCCCTCATTGGTTTCTCTCAGGCCATCGCGGCCTTTGATCTATTCTAAGGATCATCTTTTCATCATTATTGAGTAACACTTATTGGTATGAATTTCCTTTTGTTTGGTTAAACTGGGCTTTTTGTTCTGTATATTTTGTTCTGACTTGTGTTTACTATATATTTTAGGCAGCCAAACATATGTTCTTCCTCGAAGAGGCTTCTCAAGGTCCCTCTAATGAAGTGGCTAAGCTAAGAGTCTCAACAACAGTATAATCAATATCACTAGGGCAAGGGATGAGGCTATTTCTGAAAAAGATAAACTCGCTTCCTCCCTTGATAAGGAAAAGAAAGCTAAACAGTTATTGGAGGAAGAAGTGAAATCACTGTAGGCGGATCTTGATAAGGCCACCAAAGAGAAGGTAGAGTTAGTTGACAAGAATAGATCTTTAAAGGATAGGTTGAAAAGGAAGAGCAATGTCCTAACTTATTCGAACAACATTATCGGGGATGCTAAGAAGAAAGTCGTTTTTTCCTTACTAATGCTCTTACTAAGATTACCAAGAAGTGCTTCGAAAACGCTTTGTTCATGGCATATGGTGTAACATCCAAAAGTGTCCAGATTTAGAATTTCCTTCCCTCCTAAATTGTAATGAAAGATTCAAAAGAAAGTTTAGCCTCGTATTAAGGAGAGCTCAGGGGTTGCTTCAAGAAGAGTTTCCAACTGAAGAGAAGGTCGATGCTAAAAAGTTATTAACTTTTGATGACCCCCTGCCTGAGAAGGAGACAGATTCTGACGAGGAAGTAGACAATGACAGTGACAATGATATTGATGACCATTATGGCCACAATGACGATGATGGTGGTGATGGCGAAGGAAAGGGTCCTACAAGACCAACATATGGGGGAAATGGATTAAGTGATCCTAACTTAGATTTATTTGCACATGATGCGGGCTTTACTGAATTCCTGATCCTTAAGGTGATATAAGGAAGGATACCCCTTCATAAGACAGTGCTCCCATGAGTCATCAGTCCAAAGGAAAAATTCAAATTTCAACTTCCCAAATTTCCGTCTCTCGACTATGGAATTTTCTATCTAAATGTTTAAAGTTGCCAATTGGTCTTTAGTTAATAAACTTATTATCTTAGTTAAGGAGAAAGACCAAGTATTATTACAAGACTTTATAGGAAAAGAGTCAAAGGGAGGTGTGTCGATTGCACAGAGAAGTTGATAGATTAGTTGATGAACTTAACAAACTTTCTGACAAATACAAGCGCCCATCTGCCAGTAATGCGCGGTTAAAGTTCTTTAAGGAAAAGCAAGCAGCCCCTTGTTTGAAAAGAGCTCAGCTTCATCGGGATAGAATTATGAGAGAGAATGTAGAGTTAATGACTCTGTTCTGGTTACATATTGACAATAGGGAGGTCCTAGTAGAGTTCCTTTATCAAATATATTTCTAGAAATATCCTTGCTAACTTTTCTTTCTTAGGGGAAAAAGCAAGGGCATGATTAGACATCTCTATAAAAGATACTTAAACGATCATAAAAGTGACTCTCATCCTCAGGCTTGTTGGAATATTCCCAGGGTTGCTACCGTTCCCCTTTCTCTTAAGACTCTTCCTCCTGAAAAGATTAAGTATAGTAATGAGAGATTTATTTCTGGATTTTATAAGGGATCAATATTGTACGAACCCAAATGATTGTATGACTGTAATGTGTAATTCAAGTAGCTTATAATCTTCATCACCTTTGTCTCTTTGTTCTTAGTTTCTTTTTCATATGTTATACAGATTGAGGAATACTCAAGTAGTCTTGTTCCCATGGAACTCTTCAGTAAATTTATCAAGTTAAAGAAGGATTCTAAGGAGAAGTCCTTAACAATCAAAACATTGCTTTCTTAGAGATCTACAGGAAGTTTATACACAATTCCCTCACATTCGTTTTGATTTCTTGGGTGATAAGAAGGATAAACTACTTAGCAAAATTTGAACTTATCACGCTAAATTGCTATGTGGTCACACCAGCCCTCTTGCTGGGAAATGGGACTATTATCAATTCTGTAACGATCACCTTTTCGACCCTCAAATGTCGACACTAATACATCCACGGTATTTGTGTGCCGAGCATCTAAGTGCTAGAAGAATGATTTTTTAGGGTGAAATAGAAAGAAAAAGAAAAGGAACAAGGAATAAGAGTACACAATATCAGAATCTCACAACCGAACGATATATATAATATCAAACGAATGGTATAAAGGGTAACTCCGATATAGAAATTCCGGAGTCACAAAACCTAAGTACCATCATAAGCCTGGACAGTTATAACAACCTGTCCACACAAATGCTGATATGTACAATGTAGTACTGCAGCAGAAATAAGAATACTATGGTAGGTGAAACATCCAGCTCATCTTCTCGTGCTCCAATGAACATCAACAAAAACCTACCTTTCTCAAGCCATTAGAAAGAGCACCCGAGGGATTTAGGGAAAACGAAAAACCAAGAGTCAGACATAAGTCTGGTACAAGAAATTCAAGAAATATGTGTACAACATATAATAAAATTTTTGAGACCGTAAGGAATGCCATAACGATTATCCCCTCAAAGAACCACCATCTAATAGGTACATAAGGTGATATAATAGATAATGTCTAGGGTATAGAATATAAATATTATAACATAGCTGGAATGGTTACACTAGTTACATTCGACAGCATATTAGGAATACAATCAAAATCGATATGGAACGTTCGCATAATGGATTTTCCGTGGAGACGCCTCCAATAAACTGAAGCGGATTTCCATGCACAAGGATCAGAAAACAACTTCCGAGCGTCATATATCTCTAGATAAAATATACAATAAAGTAAACACAAAGGCCTACGCCCGAACATAAACATGAACAACGTGAACCAAATACCATCAACCCCTACATGCAGCATCGATAAGCATACTCCAGATTTGGAGTTGATAATATCCTGTCGTGGGACTGTAAAACCCCAGATTGTGCATCCTACTTCATCTTTAGCCATTTTCGATGTCGAGGTTACGTTCGACATCTTTCACACAAGTCTTCATCACTGGATTAACATACGAATCCCAAATTGGATCCTCACATCTCAAAAAAATCTTGAAACCACACATGGATTCCCATATCTCAATAGATCTTGGAATCACACACGAATTCCCACATCCTGAATAGATCACGAATAACTAGATGTGTTCGAGCATCTTAAACAGATCTCGAATCTCCACATAGATTCCCGCATCTTGAACCAAGAGATAGAACACGTATCTCAGCCTTGAAGTGGTTTTCGGTAAGTAAAACACTTACCGATCCCGGTCTCTCCAAGACTGAATCGACAAATTTTGGTCATTCAATGATAATGAGAACGATCGCATATGAAAACCAAGTCTCGTATACTTATCACGTTTCTGATATTTTCCTCTCACACTATCACTCGATGAAGAGTGCAGCCGGTAGGTTAGAGCTCTATTTCTCAATCCCTACATGAACATCAGTCTTAATTCTCAAAGATAGACAACCCTATTTCATCGGCCTTTAGTGCTAAGTATACGATTAAATGTTTTCCATAAACGAGGAAACAAACAAAGCACGATCAAGTCTCATAAGTGACTTCTAATCCCCTTTTTATTTAATTAATCTTTTATTAATAAAAACCACTTTTATTAGTAAAACTTCTTTTATTTAATAAAACATCATTTATGAATTTCTCTTATTCATTTGTACTCTTTCAATACTTCAAAAAGTATTCATGTACTTATCTCAAATGGTATAAGTATATTCACAAATCATTAACAAGATTTCTTACTGAAACTTTACTCTTTTGAGACTTCAAAAAGTATTCATATACTTCTCGCAAACGGCATAAGTATATTGACAAATCATTAATAAGATTTATTACTTATAATTTCCTTCAAAATATCCATTTTAAGGATCTAAGTACTTTCATAAACCTATTCAGAAGGTTTAAGACTAATGTTATTAAACATTGTCACTACAAACCCAAAATCATTTCACTTATGCTTATCTTTAAAACATTCTTTTAAAGATCCATTTACATTCATAAGTATAATAAAAAAGGGTTAAAGATGAATGTGATTAACACATTGTCACAACAAACCCAATACCATTTCGCTTATGTTTATCTTTAAAAAATTGTTTTAAAGATCTATTTACATCCCTAAGTGTAATCGAAAAGGGTTAAAGATGAATGTGATTAACACATTTTCACCACAAACCCAAATCCATTTTACTTATGCTTATCTTTAAAACATCCTTTTAAAAATCTAAGTTTAATAATAAGTTAAGTTCGATAGTCGATTAATCAATTTTCTAGTTAAAACAGTTGCTTATACAAATCAATGTTTGTATACTGAACTCGTTTTCGACATTCCCGACTTAATAGTGTTAAGCCTAGTCAATCACTTTTGTCAAAACTTATATATATATAATAATCCTTTTGAAATAAATAGGTTTTAAAAATCTATGTAAAATATTACTTGAAAATAACTAATTTAGAAATTTGATTAAAAACATGTTTTACATTTTGCAGCATTTTAATTTCAAATTTCATAAATAATCAATAAGACTATATTTAAACTTCCATTCTTTTTTTCATACTCAAATACTTTTATAAGGACTTCCGTCAAAAGAATTTATAAATAAAAGAATTTATAAACTGTTTAAATCATGAAAAACTAGCCAAAACATCGCATTTCAAACACTTAAAACTATAAGCGGCTTACTAAAGCATTTATAAGTGCTATTAAAAGTCTTTGTTAAATCAACATTGAAAATCACAATCTTTGCGCTTAGTTTTAACCACTCAAATAAATGAATTGAGACTTGATATTTTTTAGTAAGTACTACCATTTGATATTTTTATAGTAAGTACTACCATTAGGGTACTTAATATCTATGGAAAGAAATCCCTAAGAATATCTTTTCATTAATTTATAAAAATTCCCAAAAACAAGAGATTTCGATGTGCACTTATAACGACCATTCTCGTTTCAAACACTTTCAAACTTACTTAAATTTAACACACGAGTTAAATAACCATTTAAACATCAAGTCAAGGCCACGCCACATGTTTATGAGGGTAATAGAAGTGATGTTATATAATATAAAGTTATTATTTGCTTTCAAAAGCAAGAGGGGTCCAAAGTTTACAACTTTACTTAGTTAATGTCACTTTAACTTTTAAAATTTGCACACATATACAAAAAATATAGTAATATAACTCACTTAGATCAATGTCTAACCCAAGCTTAAAGCTACAAGAACCAAATAATCACCTCCTTCCATCAACACAAGCTTAAAGGTCCAACCTTTAGCATTTCCAAACCAAAGCCACCACCTTCTTCCTCCTCCATGCTCACGGCTCATCATGGATCCCTCTCTTCCTCTTACCTCCTCCTACTTATTACTTTCTAGTCATGCTTCCCATGATGTCTTAGGCCCAAAGCCAAAGTTTAAAAGAGATTAGAGAAGATTTGGTTAACTTTAAAAAAGTTAAAGAGTAATTAGTGGATTAGTGCTTAAGCACTTCCACCATTTTCAACCCTCCTACTTCATCTCAAGCTTAGGAAATTATTTGTGATTATTAAGTGAACATCTCCCCTCTATTTATAGGTTTCAAATGGTGAATCATAAGCTTACTCTCACCCACCTTGGAAGGCTTACCTCCCATCACATCAACTTTATCATTTGCTTAACACTTAAGCATTTCAATTTATGCTTGCTTTTACTTTATGTCACTTCTCCTTTTAGGCTAATTACTATTATACCCTTACCATAATATCATATCTTATCCTAATAGAGCTTTCTAGAACCTTCCACTCTTTATGAAGAGAAGAGTGTTTAATTAGTGGCTAATGTGTTCATTAGATATTAGCATAAGAGTTAATTATTTCCATTTTCACTCAATTTCCTTATTTGTTCATTTTCTATTTAGTTAGCCATAAACATAAAAATATTTTTAGTTGCTAATTAACACCTTAATGATTACTTAGACATGTGTAAAAAGTTTGAATAACTTCCATCGAGAAAATAGCTATTTATCAATAAAACGATTTTCGGTCATATTGTCGATATTTTTCGAAAGTATATATTTTTGTAAATATTTTTCCAAAACAAGTTTACCATCACTACTTATGATTTACAAGATGGTTAAAATGTTTATTAAATCATTTTAATAACATTTAATCAAAGATTCAAATATTCAAATATTTAAATACAAAGTGTCTAAAATTCCGGGTTATCACATTCTCCCCCACTTAGAATATGTCGTCCTCGAAATTCTAACAGAGCAACAAAAGAAACAATCACATAGAATTACTTAATAGTATTCAAAATCACTTAGCAAACAAAGCTCATGGTTTGCTCATGTTCAAAATCCTTTCATCGCACAAGGATGAAAAATGACCTACTAAGCGTACCTTACGCTTAACAGCCTCAGGTTATTACTTAGTCGATAATTCATGCTACCTCATAACAAATTGAAGATTCATCACCTAAAATCAGTAACGACCCGAAATTTTGGTCGTTAGATTTTGAACATTTAATTCATTTTAAATGTTGAATGTGAATTATAATTTGATTTTGAAATACAAAGGTTTGGTTGAAGTAATAAAAATGGGTTATAATTTCAAATACAATGATTTAATTGGATTTGGATAATAATAATTAAACATTTGAAATTTGGATAAATTGTGAATCTGGATGTAAATGGGTATGAAATAGTTTCTAAAAATTTATTTTAAGTCTATTTGTATTTAAATAATGTTGTTGGATTTTTGGATGAAATCAAAAGCTGATAAATTAAATTTGGGATTTTTATTAATTTAATAGTGGTATTTAATAATATAATAATGAAAATAATCAGATTTTGGTCCGAAATGAATCAGAATGATTTCTAGTGTGGTTATAAATTCTATTTGATTTATATCAAGTTCGTAAAATGTTAAAAGTGAAATTTGAAATGATTTCGACGATTTTGAAAATCGCTCGAATTTATAGACGGGTTAAAATAGCCTTCCGGGGCACAGTCTCGGAATTCGATGAAACCAGTTCCATTGGATCCGTAATAGTTAGTTATTATCGGATTTCAATTTTCGTAGCAATCAGAGTTGTCGTTTGACCGTGGTAGCTCAAAACGCATAGAAATTATTTTAATCGATTTAATTTAAATTGATCGTTTATTTCCGTAACTCGCGTATATGACCGAATTAGCCTCCGAATCATGTTCCATTGTGTTCGGAATGCGGGTAAAACCTTATAAACGCCTGTCGGCATGCGTCGTTTGGTGATCGTGTGAAAAGTTGTTTTAAAGTGGATTTAATATTAAAATAATGTTTATAATACGTATATATACACATATAACACCGAAACCCTAGATCTATCTCTCTCAGCCGCCAGCTTAAGCTTCAATGGCCGAGAAAACACTTTGTTTCCCCTCAAATATTTCAAGATCCATCAACTTTTTGACGAATCTTCAACTGCAAAGATCGAGAGCTCGTTGAGCACTATGTCTCGAACGGTGGTGATCGGAAATCATTGTGTGGATTGACGAAAATCATGCCACGAAGGGGCCGCGTTCAAGTTCAGTTTTCGAGTTGAGTTTGAGGTCGAGTTCAACCGGATTTTGGTCGATGGGGGGAGGCACGAAGTGCTTTCGAGTGAAGGTTGTTGATCGGGTTCTAGTGCTTTGGGGAAGGAGTGGTGGTCGTGAACGATTGGTGATGGTGGGTTTCGTTTGTCGTGGGGGGAAACGAAGATGGAAGAAAGGATTTTCGGCCTTGATTTTGAACGTACGGTGACGATTTGTTTTGGTAAATAATTAATTAAAAGGAAAGCAAATTTGTTTATATAAATTTTATTCAAAAGTTAAAATACCATAACTTTTGCATGCGTTGTCAAAATTCGATGAAACTGGCGACACCGGAATCGCAGCGACGAGCGCTACATAGTGGAGCAGATCTAGGAACGATTAAAGTTCATGAAAATTTTAGATTAAATCGAAGGCGCTTGATTTAATTTGAAATTGGAATGCTCAGCGTTTTAAACTCAAGGTGAGATCTTCTCACTCAAATTGAATAATTGAAAACTGCAGTTATTGATTAATTGTTGAATTGTGATAGTTAGATTAAATTTGTTGATTGTGTGCTTGAATGATAAAGTATTATCAGTTGCATTGAAATATACCCTATGCGCCGCATAATAGCGGAGGGTATTTTATAAACCCCATATACCGCGATATTCCACCTCGAAGTGGAATGGGAATTTAATTGTTGTGCTAACGTCTGTGGATGCAGGGAAACAGGTTGGAGGGATCCAACTGGATTCCTCAAATTTTATGAATTTGTTTTATATGTTGTGTGATGATTTATTGATAATCTGTGAGTGATTATATTGATGATTGAATTTGTCGAAGGCTATAGTTTAGCCGCATGTATTTTTGGTATCGTTGGATACTAGAAATAAATAAAATTGGATTTTTGAAATTAAAGTAGGAAATTTTAAGTAAATTCCTTTTGAAAGAATTGGAGGAATTTAAAAAAGGAATTTAAAAGCATAAAGTTGATTTTTGAAATCTTATCGAATTATTTCCAAAATATGGGAAAGGATATTAATAAATGGGTTTTGAATAATATTGTTTAAAAGTTGAAGAATTTAAATAAAATTGGATTTTAAATAGTTTGGGAGAAATAAAGGGATTTATTTTAAAAAGGGAATAACTTTTTAGATATCAATTTGATAATGGATTTGGTATTTGAAAATAAATCTTTGGAAAATCAATATGAAAATTTATCGGTGTTTTGAGTGCAAATGATTTGGTATTTGGAAATAAACTTAGAAATCAATTTGTAATTGATTTAGTGCTTAAAAAGAAATTAGAAATCAATTGGGAATTTGATTTGGTGTTTGAAAGTGAATATTTGGAAATTTAAATTCACAATGGAATTTATAAGGAAAAAGGGAGATAAATAATATCGGGAATTTTATTCCGCGAGTGAAAAGTGATTTGAAATTGGTTTTCAAAATGATGAAGTGTGGAAAAATATATATATCTTGTGAAGATATTTTGAAAATAAATAATTTGGGAAAATTATTTAAATCTGATGATTATTGTGAATGTTGTTTGATAGTTAAATAACCGACTATCAATATTTGCCTTTGAAATGGCATTTGAACTTGTTTTTAAAACAAGCGCTCATTATTCGGTTTAGCCGGGAGATGACTTTGTGTCATATAACCCATTCCGAATAATGATACGACGTTATGGATTGCAATTGAAAACCGGATTTGCAAGGGCTTCTTTGGAAATGCCTTCGGTTCTGTTCAAACCTGGAACAGACTTGTATGGATGTATGTCTAACGCTACACTTTGAGATATAAAGCATATTTCTTTCAAATACATATCTGTTAGTGGTGGAGAATTTATTCTCTTAGCTTAACACCCTTCTCTGAGACGTACGAGCTCGGAGGTTATGTAGTTTAAGGTTATCAGTGATATACTCCCAATTTGGTAGTGTGGCATGCTAAGTGTTGCTGTGTGTTGATGATCATTTGTTGATCAAAGCAAGGTTTTCGTGTAAAGCGTAGCTTTGTGGACGAGACCTCATCGAACCTCACACCCCAGAAATGGTCGAAACAGGAAAATGCGGCAAGGTTATGAGGGTCGTACCCTTTAGGGTATGTCATTTCCTTCTGGAAAAAGGTGGTATCATGGTATGGAGCCCAGATATTTTACCTGTGTGGTTGCTCCAATCTCATTTACTGTGTGATTGTTTATTTGTGATCGAGGGCCCTCGGATAAAGGTCGCTAACGACCGGGGGTGGCATACTCGTGTAGTAGTTACCTAGTAAGAGGTAACCCGGCCTTGTGTTGGCAGAGATGTAACGACCCATAAATTTTGAACATTTGAAATAGAATATTTAATTGAATTTAAATATTTGAATGTTGATTTAACCTGAATTTCAAATGTCTCTGTTTATTTGGCGATTTAAATAATTGAATTTAATAATTGAAAATTTAATAAATTGCTGAATTGCTAATGTCGGACCTGTTAAAAATATTTTCAAGGCTTTGAAAATTCATATTGATAATACTGAAGATAACGGAAGCTTCAGAATTAAATTTGAAACTGTTTTGTTCAGTTTTGAATTTATATCGTTTAAATTGAATTTAAAAATAGCGTTCCGGGGCACAGTCTCGGAATTCGACGAAACCAGTTCCATTAGATCCGTAATATTGAATTATTACCGGATTTCAATTTTCGTAGCATTTGGAGTGATCGTTTGGCCGTACGTTAAGTAAACGCGTTGAAATCTATATCGAATTCAATTTAAATTTAAAATCGTATTTGGTCTACATCAGTACTTTGCCTTCCCATCAAAAACACTGTAGCCAGGTAATGTGTAACGACCCGCAAAATTTAATGGTTTTAAAAGTATATTTAACTGGAAATTTGTGAAATTTTAAACAATAAAATTTGAAATTAAAAATTTATTATTTGGAATACGTCTATTTTAATATAGCAACTGGTAAATTTTCATCTGATAATATTGAAGTTTATTTTCCTGTGAAATTTCATTTCAAATCAAACCAGTTAATAACAGTGAATTTAAAAGTTTTCCGAAACCAAAATATGTCAACAGGAGAAAATTTATTCTGATCATTCTGAATCAGACTGCGGAATTCGTTTTTCCAAATTTGGACTTCTACTGCTCCGTTTATCTTAATTCTGACAAAATAGCAGCATTTCCGGTACCGATTATCGACTTTTGATCGGATGATCGTACCACCAATATCTATATACCGTTTTGATCGTCTCGTCGCGCTGATCCCTATGGTATATTTATTTCTGTATTTTGAGGTCCGGTACGCGACGAAAACAATAAAACTGTGTGTCGTATCGGTACCGAAATGGAGACTTTTAACTTACCGTGCCTTTTCAAAATTCAAACGTGATGCCCAATCAATCAAGCAATTAATTGCTTTAAATATTTCAGTTGAATCAATCTGAGACTATTCCATTTTCTTTCTTTTTTTCGGTTGCTTTTATTTATTTCTTACTCTACCTAACATACGTTCAAAAGCTTACTTCTAGATCTGCATTTCACTTCTTAAAAATCTCTTCTCCTCTCCCATTCGTTCTTTGCCGAAACCCAAGAGCATCCACCGGAACTTGTTCGTGCCTCCACCACCATTTTCACCGCACCGCTTCTCCATTCCCTTCGCCGACCATCTCTGCCATAAACTCATCCACCTCCGTCCGTTCTCCCACGCACACAACACAAATCACCGAAGCAACCTCGTTTCCCCCTCTCTCTCACTTTCCCTGACCTTAGCACGCATGAGCTTGCCGAAACAGCACCCACCGCCTCTAACTCCTCCAACCCGCCGCAACCTTCGCCTAAACCCAGATCCCACTACCGCACCGAGGCCATCACCATCTTTCTCTCCTTTCTCCCCTTCCTCCACGGCCACAGCAGCTCACCCGACCCATGTCATCACTAACGCACCATCGTTCTCGGCCTCTTCCCTTCCCCACGTTTTCTTCCCAAAACCGAAGCTCCCACCCAATCACCGAGTCCACTTCCTGATGCCGGCGTAAGTTATATATTATGACTATATATATATAGATTAGGTTGCTTTGTATATATATATACATATCCGTTATTCAGAAAGTGAGATGAGTGTATGTGCAATTATAGATCTGTTGTTTTACATCTTATATATGTTGTTTATAATTATAGTATTATATATATATAAACCCATTAAAGTATATGAGTATAGGTTACTGTTTGTGTATGTTAGGTAGATACCGTGTGTCAGTGCCCTTCAGATTTGGAACTATAATTTTATTATATTTGAAGTATCATAATATATAATGCTGTATAGGTATAATTGTTTTTACATATATATGACTGGTTACATATTAGTATTGATATGTTTCAATAATATATATAATGTAATAAGTTATTTAATAAAGTTATGTTAGTTATATAATGGTTAGTGTGTAGGGTGTTAATATATAAAGCAGTATTCGTATGCTGGGTAGTGTACCTATTGTAAACTTATATATAATAGAACTATTTGAGTATTATATATTGTTTTACAGTATTAAGTATATTATGTGAGAGTTGTTACTTCAAGCATAGTATATACTTATATAGCTGTTCGTATTATATATCTGCATACCTTGTTATAAGATGCAAAAATTATATTTCAGGCTACAGGAAAAAAAAAAGGTTACAATATATAATATAAAGTATTTTAAGTTCTAAAAGCTTGTACAGTCTGCATATTTTCTGGGTTTAGTCACGTTAAAAGTTGTGAAATATAATGTATGTACATTTCATACATTAGTGTTCCCTTTGACGTGTTATAAATATATATTATAAAACTCTGTTTTGTTTGTACATATAGAACCTGAGTACGGTAAGTATGTATAGGACAGTTTAGCTTATATTTGATCTTTGTAGTGTATAAAATTTATATTAAAGTAACTTGTTGTTGTATTACATTCCTGCTTTGTTTTAAAATTATAATATACAAGTTGTCATACATTTATACCAGTTTTGTTTATGCTGTAGGCGTCTCATATATATGTGTAATAGTTTTTTTGTATTCATATTTAGACATTTGTTTATTGGTTTGAGAATATATACTAGTTATATAAGTTTAATATAAAGGTGTTAGTATATATATTATACGTATAAAGTTGTTTTAAAAAAAATATAAGATATTTTCTTACTTTATATATAAGTTGTATATATATCCACTTATGCCAATTATTATCATCGACCCGTTTCTGATTATTTCCATCTATTCATATCATCAGATCTGTGCGTCAATTCGTGCCAATCAGCTCCGATCGTGAATTCGTACCGATTTTTGCTTTGCTTGAATTCACAATTAAATTTCAGGGTCCGTATCAGTGTGCGTATCTGTGTCACATTCTGTATTTTCTAGCCTTGAAAGGTGAGCAATCACTCACGATTAACGTTCTTTTATTATTTAAATTTGATTTCTATTGAAATAGCAATTGAAATATGCTGCTGTAGTTATTTACATTGTTATATATGCTATTATCTATAACTGTTCACCTGTGACATCTGACACCAGTATCTAGTATTATATGCCTGTTATTACTATTATCTGTATATGTTCACCTGTGACATCTGACACCAGTATCTAGTATTTATATGCCTGTTATTACTATTATCTGCATATATTCACCTATGACATCTGACACCAGTATCTGTTATTTATATTGATGATATATGCCAGTTTTTATATTTTATGTTATCTGTTATCACTCTGCAAGTTCCATGTTAGTATAGAATTCACTATGGGTTGAAATGATACATACCCGAACGGACTTTAGAATAGGAGAAAATCGTTATGGGTTGAAATGATAAACCCAAGCGATTTTCATTTGAATTGAAATTGGGATTATGGGTTGAAATAATATCTACCCGTATATATTTAAATTTCGGATTGAAATGATAAATATCCGTATCACTTAACCATATGATAAATATATATACAGACACCGTTGGTCCATATATATAAATATTTTGAAAATGAATTCTATGGTTTTGGAAAGAAATATATGGTTTTAAAATGTTGAGCCTTAAATTATTATATATAAATAGGAATGATTGATTAAATACATATAATATGGTTGAGTATTTAAATTTATGTTTCAAAATAGATTTCAGTAAAAATTTGAATAAGTTAAGGTTGGGAAGATAATCTGAATTTAGTAAAGAATTTTATTTAATTAAATCGATTTAAACTTATTGAAATTGGGATTTAAGATATGATTTATAACTTGAGTTTGATTTAAATAATTTAATGAATATTTCTTGTTTAAATAAATTTAAGGAAATATTTAGTAAAAATGAAATTTAAGGCTAGTTAAATGATATTGAATTTATTAAGTGAATATTCCCTGATTAAATAAAAATAAAGTTAAATCAAGAGCTATATGAAACCGTTAGATTTAACTTTGAAAATGTTGAATATTAAAGCTTTGAAATATATTGAAAATATAAATGGTATATTTAGAACTGAATTGAATTGATGAATTGAGCTTTAAATAAATTTGAATTTGGAATTTGAGTTGATTTGAATCGATTTGTGAGACTTGAGGAAATTATAAATACTTTACTTTATAAATTATTTAATGAACATACACTATTTTGGAAAATAGATATATTTGAAATGAAAATGATATTTCGATTTTGAAGTAAATAATTTAAAATGACCACGGTGTCATAGTGTATATTCCCACCTTGTAGATAGTTCTACAGATCCTTAGAGAATGGTTATCCCAAACATCCTTTAAGTTACTTGTATTTTAGTTGATATTTCACTTGAGTTGGATTTATTGATATAAGAATGTTAATCCTGACTCGAGTGTTTTGTGTTCTGCTTTACGCTCGGGTCAGACCGAGTGATACAGCATTTGAGACTCACCTTTGGAGTTTGGAGCTTCCTTTGGAGATCCAATTATCGCCTCAGCTTTCAGCTCTTCTAGTTGATTTGTTCAGAGAAGTCATCTATTTGTACTGAAGACTTCATTGTATTTGAGATATTCTGTTGTATTTTATTTCAACTCTGATGTTTATATAGTAGCTTCATGAACTACTATTTTATCTATTCCGCTGCGTATTATTGTATTACTCTGTGTCTGTGATTCTGTGATTGATTTATTTACTGCATATGCTGAGTTTTGCCAAATTTAAATTAACAATTCGGTATTTTGAATTATTCAAGTCCGACATGTGTGGATTTATTATCGATTTGAATGGTACAAAATAGCGGGTCATTACAGTTGGTATCAGAGCTTTGGCTCTAGGCAAAACTTAGCTTATATAGTAAATTTATTTATAGAATCACTTTCGTTTGAGTTTGAATCTCTTCCTTTTGATTTGATTTCCTTTGAACTTTGGAACGTTCCTTGTGGTTCCAAAATTCATTCTTGTCTCTCCCTATTTGTATTCTTTTGATTTTGGAGTATCCCATAACTCCACTTCGAATGATCTCTATAAGTATAGGCGATCCCGCCAATCTTTGAATGATTGTAAAGGGGTGGAACTCCTTTACAATAGGCATTGATTCACTGGAGATTTATATATCCCTCGGTTTTGATGTTGCCATCTCTTGTTATGCCGAATTCTATGTCTGGCGATCAAATGTCGATTTGCCTTAGATTTCCGCATCGATTATATTCTTGAAGTCACGGTTGACCCGGTTAAGGTCGCCCGCGATTTATATAAGTATATTCATCTTCTATTTTGAAATTTAATTATCTCGTCTTCGTTCGAGCCTATCTTCGAATCAGAATTTTATTTGATTAGAGTTCCTCTAATTTGAATCTCTATCTTTGTTTGAAATCCATTCTTGAATCACCTTTTGAAAAATCGGGCTTGTTTGTATTTTTAGAAAGTGTTTTATATATCGAAATTATTATTTTGACTATATTCTATATATGAAAGTGAAATGTTTTCAATAAAGATTATATACCCTTTTTAAAATGAGAATTTGAGGTTTCGACAGGATTTGTAATTTTGAAAAATTATATAAGAAATTAGATTTATCTAAAAAAATGATTTATGACTAAAGGATTTTAAATTTGAAATTCGAGAATTGAACTCCGGTATTTTGAAATTGGTTTTAAGATTTTGAAAAATATAATAATAATATGATTTAAAAATATTTTCCGAATAAGAAATGTTTCAAATGATTTTAATGAGTTTCGAAGAAATTTCAAAAGAAGTTTGAGTAAATAGAAGTCCAGAACTCACTTATGTCGCTGGAAAATAATTTCGGTGATGAGTGCACGCATCATCGACATTGATTTTCGAGTTTCAGAGTGGGGGAGAGGCCACTTTAGTAGCATTGCTACGTGAGTGATTTTGCGAAACCAATTTTGATTTCAAATTCCGAAGTAAGATTTGATATTCGAAAGATATATGTATATATATTTGAAATGATTTGAAGTAAGCCGTTGTTCAGTCCTGCAGTTTCGGATTTGATATAACCCTATCTATTAAAATTGATTTACTGATTTGTTGCTGATTTCCAACTCTTGAATTTAAAAATGATTTCTTCGACTATTTTGAAGTTCGAGTACTTCCAAATCAAGGTTAACTTTTCAAAGCTAAGAAATTTTGAAAAGTATTTTGATAAAGTATATAAGTTTGTTTTGAATGTTTAAGTATGAAGTAATATGATTTAAATAAGTTGAAACTGTTTTGTTAAGTAAATGAATAAGGCTATTTTGAATTTTTCTAAATATGGAATTTAGATTTGAAATGTTTTGAAAGAATTTGGGCTTCAATATATTTTGAATAAAATTTAGTTAAATGTTTTAACTTAGTAACATCTTTTTGAAACTATATATTTAACAAGTTGGAATAAATATATAAGTTGTGCGTATGCTGTTTTATTCGCATAATTAATTTGATCCAGGGTTGAATACACAAGTTCGAGGTGAATTACACCATTTCGTGTTAGGATTTTTCATTTGATTCTTGATGGCGAATATTTGATATGGATTTTGGGCGTGATTCTAGAATTCGCTATCGTAGTATATGGCTATGCAAGGAGACAGATGGCTTCTAGTCGAGAAACCATATCGAAATCCGCATTACGGAAGTCGAATGGACAATACTAGTTCGAAAGCGAACTTGTGTGATCGAACAGGCGATCAAATGTGATTTTGCGAAATGATGACGTATGTACATCTTATATTCTAATATCATTGATATATTTTGACGCTGAAATTGAAAGCTGTCATGTTAGAATAACTTTGCTTACTAAAAGAAAATTTCCAATTTAAATTACAAAGATATATAACCCATAAAAGCAAAGATATTCAATCCCATATGGCTCTTCATACAGCGAAATTTATTTTGGAAATTTGATCCTTATATAAGATAGACCTTACGTAAGTATAAGATGATTTTGAAAACATTTGATTTTGGTAATGAATTGGTTGACTTAAATTATATTGATTTGGAAATTTGGATTTACTTTCTAAATCTATTATTTTGGAAACTTTGAAACTAAAGATATTTAATTTGAGAAGAAATAATTTGGTGAAATTGTATATGATTTTGAAATTGAACTGATGTGACGACCCGCCCTTCACGACCCTCGAAAATCGACACAAAATACTCAACAGTATAATATGCCGAAAATCGAATGCCGGAAAAGACAGATTGTAGAAGAATAAGAAAGTAGATAGAAGAAGAAAGAACCAACCAAATCAGAATCTCACAATCGCAGCGGATAAAATATAATATATAGAACAGATCTTTACACAAATGAAAACTATATCTGATTATATACAATACATCATCATCAGAGTATATCAATACAACCAACCATAGCCAGTCAAACAATCTCAACAATCACAGCAGCGGAATAATACAAGTATGAGAAATACGTCTCGGACTCCAGCTCCTCTCCTGAGCTCCATAGCAACCTATCCTGAAATATACTCGGTCTGACCCGAGCATTATAATAAAATAACACCCGAGTCAGTCTGGAATACCAGCGCATCATTAATACATCCAAACTGATTATTAAAGTTTCAAAAATCCTTTGAAAACAAAAGCATCTCGTAAGACCATGCCACAAATAAACATGTCGGGTTTTTACCTTACGATAGCTAAAACACTTTTATATTAAAATCCTCTGATATTATAATAGTGTTTATAGAAAGTAAAATAGAATCTAGCTGAAATGCTTGCATCTCACATTTCAACAATAGTTGGGCACAATCAAAACCGTACAGGCTCGTAGGGAGAATGGATTTCCAACGAATGACTAGGCACTGGGGTACCACCTGTCACAGTACGTGGCCTAGATCACAGTACCGAGGAGTACGCCCGCTCCCCTGCAACACAAGGCCGGAATCATCCCTTACTGGATAATTCCAAGTAAAATCACCCCACGGTTGTGATCAGCAACCGCACCACTAAGCCGAAATAAAAGGGACATCTAGACAGGGATGACCTTACTCTCAAGTGGGGGCTACCCACGAAGCCTTGCTGCATAACCATTGATTTTCAGTCATTCCCGGTTGATGAGGCTTGAGGCTAAACGATACCTTTACAGAACATTTCACTTTGAATGCCCATCGTCCACCTGACGACGTCACGAAAGCATTCGTCCATACAAGTCCGTCCCGGGTTCGAACGGAACCGAAGGCACTACCCCTACTACATCCATTTTGGAAATATCCTCAGGATTAGTAGCGACTAGCCCTTGCACTTCACTGCTCCATCTTCGACTCCGAAATCGTTTTCGCGAAACGTACAAACCGGATCGAAGTGGTTTTCGAGTCTCCAGACCTAGAATCCCGGTATACGGAAACTCGATCCCGGTCTCTTCGAAACGATCAGCGCATTTGGCCAATATTGATAGTCGGTGATTTAACTATCAATTAATGTTCACAAACATCCATACACATCCATCACACAATAAATAATCTCCATATTATTTATTTTCTTCTAATATCTTTCAAAGATATATTTTCACATTTTCAAAACTCATTTGAAAACAATTTTCCACTCTTCCTTTACAAGGTAAATCTTTTACCCTTTATTCCCATCGGGAATAACCAAGTATAAAACAATTTGCATTTAAAACAGTTAAAAATACTTTATACTGAAATATACTTTAAAATATGAAAATTACTTCTATTTATTTACTCAAAATATAAACTTAAAATATGTGAAGAAAACTAGTTATTAACACATAAACTTTGACTTTAAAAATAAGGGTTTTAGTTTAACTAAATTCAAAATAGCGTTATAAGAAGAAAAATGCTAATTTTAACAACTTAAGCTAAAACCAACTTTTAAATAATCCGTTTGTAAAAATAATTAATAATATACTCCCAAATTATTTACGGTATTAAAATTATTAATTTATTTCTTTAAAAATAACGATTTCTTAAAAATACTTTTAAAACGATTTAAAACTTAACCTTAGTTAAATAAAATCTTTTGTAAAACATTTACTTGGTTTTCCCAGGGAAACGCTTCCCGTTTCAAACATTTCAAAGCATTCTTTCATATAAATCCAACCGATTTATTTCAAATTCAGTTTATGTTTTCAACATAAATTTCCAATTCCATACAAATCCATAACTTCATCCGAAGTTCAACACAATTTCCCATTCTGGAATTCATTTTTAAAAATATAGTTTAAAACATTTTTAATAAAACATTTTGGTGAATTCTTCAATGAAAGCCAGATTTCCAATTTACTTAAATAAAATCCCAATGAAGAAACGGTATTTTAAAAATATTCTATTAACACTTAAAATTGTACCTTTAAATTCGGAAGCTTCATTTTAACATATTTTACTTTTCCAGATATCACTATTCGTCATTAAAATAAACCACTGTTATTTTACTCAATTTATATTTTCATAGAATTCATTTCCAGAAAACTTATATTTCACATTTAACGATTGATAAATTTTCCCAATATTTAAAAATCCCAATTTTACCAATTTACCTTTTCCCTTCCAAAACAGAATCCAGTTTTTATATTCCTTATTTAACAATTTCTTTGATTTCTTTTAAATCCCCAATCTATTCATTTATAATTTAATTCTGGAATTATAATTTATATAACAATTTCACAGAACAATTTAAAATTCCAGATTTATCAATCACAACATATAAACAGGTATCACTATCAATTATAAAATAATTGCTACATTGTGAGGAATCCAGTTGGATCCCTCCAACCTGTTTCTCCCTGCATCCACAAATATTAGCACATCACAATATAAATATCAATCCAGACTGATAATAACAATTATAATCAGTCATCCACACAGATATTTAAATATCAACTATTTATAATGTCTAGCATCCAGATGTGAGTGAGAAAAACTCACTTTGAGTTTTCGGCGAGCGTTCGAAATTTTGAATTAAACCGGACGACGTCCGATATAACTCAAATTCCTACTTGCCCGGAATGACTCCGGATCTACACCATCTCGTAGTGCTCGTCTCTGCGATTCCATCGCTTCTAGTTTCGTTAAATTCTGAAA
This sequence comes from Allium fistulosum, assembly GCA_030737815.1. Classification (NCBI taxonomy): domain Eukaryota; kingdom Viridiplantae; phylum Streptophyta; class Magnoliopsida; order Asparagales; family Amaryllidaceae; genus Allium; species Allium fistulosum. The sequence goes on along the minus strand of CM060905.1, from coordinate 777,573,410 downwards.
ACGTATGAACGAGTTACGGTTTTATAAAGTTTGAACAACAATTTAAAACAAATTTCTTTTATTAAATTTTATACCATCACAGCCGTGAATTTCAAATTAGCAAAACGTGGCCGCTCAAAACTTCTTCCCCATCCACGTTCGCTTCCAACTCCCTCATGAACAAACCCAACTGCCGTTCGTTCCCTGATGATCGCACTCACCACGACTGCCGAAACAACGATCAGGCGACGCCAACGTGAACCCCTTCACAATCTCCATCTTCGACCAGATCCCCTCGAAGCTCGGTCAACCCTTGTGCCCAGAATTCATGGACGAACGGCGTGCGTTTGAACCACGATTGCCGCCGATCTAAAGCCCTAAATTCGATCGTAGCCGTTGGCTACGATGTGCTCGACGAGATCTAGGATATCCCAGTTGGGAGTTTTTGCTATTAGTGAGTGGATTTCGTGAAAAATAAGGAAGAAATGAATTGCCTCTCAACCATTGAAATGTTTTCGTGGCGGCCACGATAATAATCTAGGGTTTTGTAAATATAAATGTATATATATAATAGTTTTAATATTATTTAATTAATAAAATATCTCAATTTAACCGTTAATGCAAACGACCTCCAATTCTCACGTTCCGACAGGCTACCTTGGGGTTTTTCTGCATTCCGAACACAATGGGACAGGTTTCGTAAGCTAATTTGATCGTATGTGCGAGATACGAAATAAAACGATCAATTTAAAATTAAATCGGTTAAATCGATTTCGATGCGTTTTCGAGCTGCCACGGTCAAACGACAACTCCAATCACTACGAAAATTGAAATCCGATAATAACTAACTATTACGGATCCAATGGAACTGGTTTCGTCAAATTCCGAGACTGTGCCCCGGAAGGCTATTTTAACTCGTCTATTAAATCAGGCGATTTTCTGAAATTATCAGAAACGCTTAAAATTTTCACTTTTAAAATTTTAATAACTTAACAATAAATCATATAAAATTCATAAACATGTTAAAAGTCATTCTGGCTCATTTCTAACAAAAATTTGATTTAATAGCATTTTAATAACATTAAATCCATTTTTAAATTAATATAAAATCCCAGATAATAATTTATCGACTTTTAAATTCATCTACAAATCCCATAATATTATTTATGTCCAAATAGATTTAAAATAATTTTAAAACCATTTTATAGCTATTTACACCCAGATTCACCTTTTTATCCTAATCCCGAATATTTAATTATTATTTTTCCATTAATCAAATTCAACCAGAATTGCTATAATTAAAAATTATAGCTTATTTTATTGAATGAACCCGAATCCATTCATTCCAACATCAATTAAGAATCCACATTAAACATTTAAAACGAATTAAATGTCCAAAAATCTAGCAGCCAAAATCTGGGATGTTACATTCCTCTCCCCTTATAAAAATTTCGTCCCCGAAATTTGCTAAGGTAAAAATATACTTTCCAACTCATTTACTTATTCAATTTGCTTAGCTAAAGTTTATATTCACTTTCCAAAACTCTTTAGCCCAATCCCGAATATTTGCTTCATTTACATTCAAAAGCTTTAGTTTCACTTTATTTCAAAATAACTTTACTAGTTATTAAAATTTCCAAAACCCCAAAAAATTTCTAACACCCAAAATTTTTGGAAAATTTTGGCGGAGTCTCCTTTACACGGAGGAGCTTCTGCGATATCGCAGGATACACAAATATATATACATCGGCTCACATGGCCGGAAACCAAAATATATCACAATATATATATCATTTCCCAATTATATTGGCGTAGGCGTACCTTTTAAGCAATTTTTAATAGCGAGCGGCTAATACATCGCATATACACGCTCCAACACTCTCGAACGCCTCTCGTACCTGTACTAAACTCAAGCAACCCATCAGTTTCAAAGATGTGAACATTTTAATAACATTTCCAATGTAAATGCAAGCCAAACATATCCATTTCATAACCAAACCAAGCAAACTTCATTATTAACAATGTTAACCATATTTACCAACAATTCAAGATCAAACTACCTTCCAAATTTCTTATTCAAATCCAACTTCATTTTTTTTTCCTCGCTTGAATGCTTTAAATTCAAGTTCACTACATACAATCTAAATTTATTCTTTCCAATCCATTTTTATTTACCATATGGTTAACATGTGCTTTACAACGTCGATCTTTTCTTTTTCAATTCCAAATTGATTCACCAACCAATTCTTATTTTAATTTGAAGTATTTGCATTTCTTTTTATAATCCATTTCCCTTCATATGCAAACATTATTTATTAAACGGCAATTTATTCCAATTGATCCAAAATCAATTCCATTTGCTATTCTTAACCAATTCACTTGAATTCATATACTAATTCTTTAAATTAGATTCCAATCCAGTTTAACTTATGCAAAACTCATTCCATTGCTTGTTAAACAATTTAATTTCGAAAACATGCTAATTTCATGTCCTTCAACAAAAATAATTTCCACTTAGGCTTATAACCATTTAAAACTAATTCCAACTTAGATTCATATAAATTTTTATTCCATTTGCATGGTTCACAATCCAAGTATTTTCTTTTCCGAATGCAATTGTTAAATTCAATATTTCCTTTACATTTTAATCTCATTAACCAATTCAAATTTACATTAATATCATTCATTCCTGAGTTATTTACAACTCTTATATTTTTAACTCATCACATTAATTAATTTAAAACTCATTTCACTTGCATTTCAGTTTATCTCCTAACAAATTTCATTCGGAATTACTTAAATAAGCCCATTCACAATCATTTGTTTTTCTTCCAAGTTACTTAAGTTCTTTCACAAAATTTCCATCATCTTCTTATATCAATTTTATTTTATTTTCATTTGATTCTCATTCAAATCAACTATCAATTCCTTTACAAAGTTTAATGCTCTTCGTTTATTTATCCAATCCATTTTAGATTTATTTTATTAACAAAGAGACCATTTAAATTATTTCTCTCATTTGAATTTTATTTACAATTCAAACCATCACTATTATAAGCTAATTACATTATTCATTCTCACTTTCAACATTTATTACCAAACTTAAATTTCATTCAACAACTGGATTTTTTTTCTCCTTACTTTCTAAAATTTGACCAAACTATCAAAATTCTATTTATTGCAATACAAATTCCATTTAATTTAGCTTACACAAGATTTATTTCCAAACAATTATTTAGGATTTCATTTAGTGAGCATTTACTCCATCTAACATCACCTCAACTAAACTAAATTTCCTTTCAATTTGGTTCTCGTCCAAATTTATTCCAAGTTCACTAAATTTTATTTTGCCAAAATTAAATTTATCCCACTTCTTTTACCACTTCAATAAGAATTGAATTCCATTCAATATTGTTTATAATACAATTGTATTTCGGATTTCATTTCAATTCAATTCATTTTCTCCACAAATAAGTTCAAAACTTATTTTCTATTTAAGTTCATTCACATCTTTTATATCTCACTTTACCTTATCTTACTTTATATTCCATTTAGGATTGAGTTTGAATTTGCCACAACCTTCAACTATTTCCATTAATGAGCTTCAATTTCACTTCTATTTAAGAGTTTAGATTGCTCATTTATGTCCATTTCCATTTAATCACAACTTCAAATTATAACACTTTATAACTTAGGAATATGAAGTTATTTGCACCATCTTGAATTCACAAATTTTAGATTGTAAGTATAATACTTAATAGCTTATGGGTACTATTTATTACACAATGACCCTAATTACAAAGTTATTTTATTTCCAACTTAACCCAAATCAATTTAATCCCAATTCTCAATTTTACTTAACTTATTCCAAGTTAAATTCAACTTCTATTCACTTCAATAACTTCATTTACCTCCATTTACCCAAATTAAATTTTAATTTCAGGATTAAAATTTCCATCCTTCCTTTCTCACTTAAATCAACTTTACTTCCAAGATTATAGTTGATTTATTCCAAATTTTAGCTTTTTATTTTAAATAGAATTCCCAGAATTCAATTTACCCGGATTTATTTCAAAACCAATTCGAAATAAAAATCAACACATTTCTCTTTTGATATTCAAATCAAATACCAAATTCTAAAACAAACTGCTTTTACCCATAACAATTTCTTTTCTTTTTTGAAAATTCCAAAATCACTGGTTTTCCAAACAAGTCCAAACAATGCCTTAACCAACTATTTTGGTAGCAATCCATCACTTTAGAAACTCGAAAATGAATTCTAATGATGTGGCCAGCATCATCAGGATTATTTTCCAGCGACTGAAGTGAGTTCAATGCTTTCCACTTCCAAAATCCACCTCAAAACAATTTCTATCCAAAAATATTTCACCAAAATATACTCCATTCTTACAAATGCTTTTGAAAACATTTCTAACATTTCCACAAAGTCAAACTCCCAAAACTTTGTTTAATTCCATTTGAAATCCCTTTCAAAATTTCCGGGGTCAAAATTCTAGTTTAAATCAAATTTTAATTTTTACTTTTCTTATTTAAAACATATCCAGTAAATTCATTTGGTTATAAACCATTTTAATATTTTAACTTCTTATTTTCTTATATATATATCATTTCAAATTTTAGATCATGTTTTAATTTCTTATTTGATTATAGAAGAAACAACCAAACAAGCATCTAATACATATAATAATTTAGAAAAATTATTTCTTTTTATATCAAAATACAATTTTGGGTAAAACTATTTCATTTACCCACTTTAAAAATAATACTATGTCGGTTTATCTTGTTTAAGAGTTTAGAAACCCCTATCGATACGGTTGTACTTCCCGCACCGACCAGAATTCATAAACGCTCAACCGATAAGTCAACACAGTACAAAAACAATTTTATATCCACTAACAAGTACGCTCTCATAGCAATTATTACACTCAACTCATTATAGAGTACTTCTGACTCTATTATAAATGAGTAAATTTCCCCACCAAAGCCTAGGTTGTCGCCAACCTTTGCTCTGATACCAAATGTGACGACCCGCCCTTCACGACCCTCGAAAATCGACACAAAATACTCAACAGTATAATATGCCGAAAATCGAATGCCGGAAAAGACAGATTGTAGAAGAATAAGAAAGTAGATAGAAGAAGAAAGAACCAACCAAATCAGAATCTCACAATCGCAGCGGATAAAATATAATATATAGAACAGATCTTTACACAAATGAAAACTATATCTGTTTATATACAATACATCATCATCAGAGTATATCAATACAACCAACCATAGCCAGTCAAACAATCTCAACAATCACAGCAGCGGAATAATACAAGTACGAGAAATACGTCTCGGACTCCAGCTCCTCTCCTGAGCTCCATAGCAACCTATCCTGAAATATACTCGGTCTGACCCGAGCATTATAATAAAATAACACCCGAGTCAGTCTGGAATACCAGCGCATCATAAATACATCCAAACTGATTATTAAAGTTTCAAAAATCCTTTGAAAACAAAAGCATCTCGTAAGACCACGCCACAAATAAACATGTCGGGTTTTTACCTTACGATAGCTAAAACACTTTTATATTAAAATCCTCTGATATTATAATAGTGTTTATAGAAAGTAAAATAGAATCTAGCTGAAATGCTTGCATCTCACATTTCAACAATAGTTGGGCACAATCAAAACCGTACAGGCTCGTAGGGAGAATGGATTTCCAACGAATGACTAGGCACTGGGGTACCACCTGTCACAGTACGTGGCCTAGATCACAGTACCGAGGAGTACGCCCGCTCCCCTGCAACACAAGGCCGGAATCATCCCTTACTGGATAATTCCAAGTAAAATCACCCCACGGTTGTGATCAGCAACCGCACCACTAAGCCGAAATAAAAGGAACATCTAGACAGGGATGACCTTACTCTCAAGTGGGGGCTACCCACGAAGCCTTGCTGCATAACCCCTGATTTTCAGTCATTCCCGGTTGATGAGGCTTGAGGCTAAACGATACCTTTACAGAACATTTCACTTTGAATGCCCATCGTCCACCTGACGACGTCACGAAAGCATTCGTCCATACAAGTCCGTCCCGGGTTCGAACGGAACCGAAGGCACTACCCCTACTACATCCATTTTGGAAATATCCTCAGGATTAGTAGCGACTAGCCCTTGCACTTCACTGCTCCATCTTCGACTCCGAAATCGTTTTCGCGAAACGTACAAACCGGATCGAAGTGGTTTTCGAGTCTCCAGACCTAGAATCCCGGTATACGGAAACTCGATCCCGGTCTCTTCGAAACGATCAGCGCATTTGGCCAATATTGATAGTCGGTGATTTAACTATCAATTAATGTTCACAAACATCCATACACATCCATCACACAATAAATAATCTCCATATTATTTATTTTCTTCTAATATCTTTCAAAGATATATTTTCACATTTTGAAAACTCATTTGAAAACAATTTTCCACTCTTCCTTTACAAGGTAAATCTTTTACCCTTTATTCCCATCGGGAATAACCAAGTATAAAACAATTTGCATTTAAAACAGTTAAAAATACTTTATACTGAAATATACTTTAAAATATGAAAATTACTTCTATTTATTTACTCAAAATATAAACTTGAAATATGTGAAGAAAACTAGTTATTAACACATAAACTTTGATTTTAAAAATAAGGGTTTTAGTTCAACTAAATTCAAAATAGCGTTATAAGAAGAAAAATGCTAATTTTAACAACTTAAGCTAAAACCAACTTTTAAATAATCCGTTTGTAAAAATAATTAATAATATACTCCCAAATTATTTACGGTATTAAAATTATTAATTTATTTCTTTAAAAATAACGATTTCTTAAAAATACTTTTAAAACGATTTAAAACTTAACCTTAGTTAAATAAAATCTTTTGTAAAACATTTACTTGGTTTTCCCAGGGAAACGCTTCCCGTTTCAAACATTTCAAAGCATTCTTTCATATAAATCCAACCGATTTATTTCAAATTCAGTTTATGTTTTCAACATAAATTTCCAATTCCATACAAATCCATAACTTCATCCGAAGTTCAACACAATTTCCCATTCTGGAATTCATTTTTAAAAATATAGTTTAAAACATTTTTAATAAAACATTTTGGTGAATTCTTCAATGAAAGCCAGATTTCCAATTTACTTAAATAAAATCCCAATGAAGAAACGGTATTTTAAAAATATTCTATTAACACTTAAAATTGTACCTTTAAATTCGGAAGCTTCATTTTAACATATTTTACTTTTCCAGATATCACTATTCGTCATTAAAATAAACCACTGTTATTTTACTCAATTTATATTTTCATAGAATTCATTTCCAGAAAACTTATATTTCACATTTAACGATTGATAAATTTTCCCAATATTTAAAAATCCCAATTTTACCAATTTACCTTTTCCCTTCCAAAACAGAATCCAGTTTTTATATTCCTTATTTAACAATTTCTTTGATTTCTTTTAAATCCCCAATCTATTCATTTATAATTTAATTCTGGAATTATAATTTATACAACAATTTCACAGAACAATTTAAAATTCCAGATTTATCAATCACAACATATAAACAGGTATCACTATCAATTATAAAATAATTGCTACATTGTGAGGAATCCAGTTGGATCCCTCCAACCTGTTTCTCCCTGCATCCACAAATATTAGCACATCACAATATAAATATCAATCCAGACTGATAATAACAATTATAATCAGTCATCCACACAGATATTTAAATATCAACTATTTATAATGTCTAGCATCCAGATGTGAGTGAGAAAAACTCACTTTGAGTTTTCGGCGAGCGTTCGAAATTTTGAATTAAACCGGACGACGTCCGATATAACTCAAATTCCTACTTGCCCGGAATGACTCCGGATCTACACCATCTCGTAGTGCTCGTCTCTGCGATTCCATCGCTTCTAGTTTCGTTAAATTCTGAAAACGTATGAACGAGTTACGGTTTTATAAAGTTTGAACAACAATTTAAAACAAATTTCTTTTATTAAATTTTATACCATCACAGCCGTGAATTTCAAATTAGCAAAACGTGGCCGCTCAAAACTTCTTCCCCATCCACGTTCGCTTCCAACTCCCTCATGAACAAACCCAACTGCCGTTCGTTCCCTGATGATCGCACTCACCACGACTGCCGAAACAACGATCAGGCGACGCCAACGTGAACCCCTTCACAATCTCCATCTTCGACCAGATCCCCTCGAAGCTCGGTCAACCCTTGTGCCCAGAATTCATGGACGAACGGCGTGCGTTTGAACCACGATTGCCGCCGATCTAAAGCCCTAAATTCGATCGTAGCCGTTGGCTACGATGTGCTCGACGAGATCTAGGATATCCCAGTTGGGAGTTTTTGCTATTAGTGAGTGGATTTCGTGAAAAATAAGGAAGAAATGAATTGCCTCTCAGCCATTGAAATGTTTTCGTGGCGGCCACGATAATAATCTAGGGTTTTGTAAATATAAATGTATATATATAATAGTTTTAATATTATTTAATTAATAAAATATCTCAATTTAACCGTTAATGCAAACGACCTCCAATTCTCACGTTCCGACAGGCTACCTTGGGGTTTTTCTGCATTCCGAACACAATGGGACAGGTTTCGTAAGCTAATTTGATCGTATGTGCGAGATACGAAATAAAACGATCAATTTAAAATTAAATCGGTTAAATCGATTTCGATGCGTTTTCGAGCTGCCACGGTCAAACGACAACTCCGATCACTACGAAAATTGAAATCCGATAATAACTAACTATTACGGATCCAATGGAACTGGTTTCGTCAAATTCCGAGACTGTGCCCCGGAAGGCTATTTTAACTCGTCTATTAAATCAGGCGATTTTCTGAAATTATCAGAAACGCTTAAAATTTTCACTTTTAAAATTTTAATAACTTAACAATAAATCATATAAAATTCATAAACATGTTAAAAGTCATTCTGGCTCATTTCTGACAAAAATTTGATTTAATAGCATTTTAATAACATTAAATCCATTTTTAAATTAATATAAAATCCCAAATAATAATTTATCGACTTTTAAATTCATCTACAAATCCCATAATATTATTTATGTCCAAATAGATTTAAAATAATTTTAAAACCATTTTATAGCTATTTACACCCAGATTCACCTTTTTATCCTAATCCCGAATATTTAATTATTATTTTTCCATTAATCAAATTCAACCAGAATTGCTATAATTAAAAATTATAGCTTATTTTATTGAATGAACCCGAATCCATTCATTCCAACATCAATTAAGAATCCACATTAAACATTTAAAACGAATTAAATGTCCAAAAATCTAGCAACCAAAATCTGGGATGTTACAACTGATATTGAAACAAATTGAAATTTGAGAACCTTATGTTACTAAACACTTGATTTGGGAGTTGTCGAACTTATATAAAATTGATTTGTATGAGTATGAAATTGATTCGAAAACTATGGATTTGAAAAGGGTACTCAATTTGAAAAGTGAAATCTTATATAATTAAAGTCTATATAAGTGTGATTTGATATACTATTGATTTTGGAAAGTATTTGATTTGAAAATTTAATCTTATATATAATGGATTTTATATAGGTACGATATTTGAAAGTGATTTGAAAAGGTACTATATGATACATATTTCGAAGTAAAGATATGGAAAGTGCCTTCTGCTTGATATCCGATTTGTGGCCACATCTTGGATTCATTCTATCGATATTATTCTCGCTGATTTTTGGTTTTCCGGATATGATACTCGAGTGTCCTTCGAATTCCATGGCGTTACCCATGGTCTTACGAACTCGACTGCATAGCGTAATTCGTAAGGCAGTGATTGCTTAAAAGGTACAGATGTTTCCTGGGGGATCCAGGCGTAACCATTGTGTATCTGCGATCTATGGTCGTGTTAGTGGCGTAATCCGCAAGGCAAAGATTGCTTACGGGGTATGGATGTTTCCTGGGGGATCCAGGCGTAACCATTTTTATGTATCCTGCAGTCCACAGTTTTGTTGCATGGCGAAATTCGCAAGGCAGTGAATGCTTAAAAGGTACGGATGTTTCCTGGGGGACCCAGGCGTAACCATTGTGTATCTGCGATCCATGATTTGATTCGTTTTGTTTGGATTGTACTTTCCATATCTGTTTTAAAGTTTTTCCAGTATTTTCACTGGGTGTTGAAACAAGTCTACTAAGTACTTGGAGAATTCTAGCTTTGCGCCTGATCAACGCACTGCCAGAGTCTACAGGAACAAGGATAAACTTGTTGAAACATCGAGTTATAAAAGTATTTTCGAAATGAAATTTGTTTCGTTATAAAAAAATATTTCATTATAAAAGTATTTCCAACAAAGAAATTTTGTATTAATAATTCGAAATTGAAATTCTAATGGTTTGAATTTATTATTCATGCCCGATACTATTCTTTTGAATCTACCTTATCTGCTCAGCTTTATTTATTCACCTATATTCTGTTTCCAAATCCTCCTTTTTTTCCTTGTTGACTATATTCTTTTAAGTATTGTTTAATTATAGACTACATGGTTTAATAGAAATTTTAGTGTTATAAATATGTTGAGGTTATTAATTAGATAAAACATATTTAAAGTAAATAATTATTGATTATTAATAATATTTGAAAAGTATCTTGAGATAAAAAAAATTATTAAATTATGAATTATGGATTTAATGTTTTCAAATAGCTTCTTTGTAAATATAAGTAATAATGTAAATAATTGTTTTCAAATAGTTTTCATATATTTATAAAGTTGTTATTTAAGCATATAAATGGTAATTGTAAGGAAGTAAGAAATTTTGCAAATGGGTCTTGAAAAAGTTTTAAAGTATATAAGACAATTGAATTGCAAATGAAGTTTTCAAATTTAAGTAAAAATTTATATAGTTCAAATTAATTGTTTAATATTGACTTTCAATCTACTTTTATTTCTGGTTGTTTTATTCTCCTACCTCCTTCCTTTTCGGGGACGAAAAGTTTTGAGTGGGGGAGAGTGTAACGACCCGCAAAATTTAATGGTTTTAAAAGTATATTTAACTGGAAATTTGTGAAATTTTAAACAATAAAATTTGAAATTAAAAATTTATTATTTGGAATACGTCTATTTTAATATAGCAACTGGTAAATTTTCATCTGATAATATTGAAGTTTATTTTCCTGTGAAATTTCATTTCAAATCAAACCGGTTAATAACAGTGAATTTAAAAGTTTTCCGAAACCAAAATATGTCAACAGGAGAAAATTTATTCTGATCATTCTGAATCAGACTGCGGAATTCGTTTTTCCAAATTTGGACTTCTACTGCTCCGTTTATCTTAATTCTGACAAAATAGCAGCATTTCCGGTACCGATTATCGACTTTTGATCGGATGATCGTACCACCAATATCTATATACCGTTTTGATCGTCTCGTCGCGCTGATCCCTACGGTATATTTATTTCTGTATTTTGAGGTCCGGTACGCGACGGAAACAATAAAACTGTGTGTCGTATCGGTACCGAAATGGAGACTTTTAACTTACCGTGCCTTTTCAAAATTCAAACGTGATGTCCAATCAATCAAGCAATTAATTGCTTAAAATATTTCAGTTGAATCAATCTGAGACTATTCCATTTCCTTTCTTTTTTTCGGTTGCTTTTATTTATTTCTTACTCTGCCTAACATACGTTCAAAAGCTTACTTCTAGATCTGCATTTCACTTCTTAAAAATCTCTTCTCCTCTCCCATTCGTTCTCTGCCGAAACCCAAGAGCATCCACCGGAACTTGTTCGTGCCTCCACCACCATTTTCACCGCACCGCTTCTCCATTCCCTTCGCCGACCATCTCTGCCATAAACTCATCCACCTCCGTCTGTTCTCCCACGCACACAACACAAATCACCGAAGCAACCTCGTTTCCCCCTCTCTCTCACTTTCCCTGACCTTAGCACGCATGAGCTTGCCGAAACATCACCCACCGCCTCTAACTCCTCCAACCCGCCGCAGCCTTCGCCTAAACCCAGATCCCACTGCCGCACCGAGGCCATCACCATCTTTCTCTCCTTTCTCCACTTCCTCCACGGCCACAGCAGCTCACCCGACCCATGTCATCACTAACGCACCATCGTTCTCGGCCTCTTCCCTTCCCCACATTTTCTTCCCAAAACCGAAGCTCCCACCCAATCACCGAGTCCACTTCCTGATGCCGGCATAAGTTATATATTATGACTCTATATATATATAGATTAGGTTGCTTTGTATATATATATATATATCTGTTATTCAGAAAGTGAGATGAGTGTATGTGCAATTATAGATTTGTTGTTTTACATCTTATATATGTTGTTTATAATTATAGTATTGTATATATATGAACCCATTAAAGTATATGAGTATAGGTTACTGTTTGTGTATGTTAGGTAGATACCGTGTGTCAGTGCCCTTCAGATTTTGAACTATAATTTATTATATTTGAAGTATCATAATATATAATGCTGTATAGGTATAATTGTTTTTACATATATATGACTGGTTACATATTAGTATTGATATGTTTCAATAATATATATAATGTAATAAGTTATTTAATAAAGTTATGTTAGTTATATAATGGTTAGTGTGTAGGGTGTTAATATATAAAGCAGTATTCGTATGCTGGGTAGTGTACCTATTGTAAACTTATATATATAATAGAACTATTTGAGTATTATATATTGTTTTACAGTATTAAGTATATTATGTGACAGTTGTTACTTCAAGCATAGTATATACTTATATAGCTGTTCGTATTATATATCTGCATACCTTGTTATAAGATGCAAAAATTATATTTCAGGCTACAGGAAAAAAAAAGGTTACAATATATAATATAAAGTATTTTAAGTTCTAAAAGCTTGTACAGTCTGCATATTTTCTGGGTTTAGTCACGTTAAAAGTTGTGAAATATAATGTATGTACATTTCATACATTAGTGTTCCCTTTGACGTGTTATAAATATATATTATAAAACTCTGTTTTGTTTGTACATATAGAACCTGAGTACGGTAAGTATGTATAGGACAGTTTAGCTTATATTTGATCTTTGTAGTGTATAAAATTTATATTAAAGTAACTTGTTGTTGTATTACATTCCTGCTTTGTTTTAAAATTATAATATACAAGTTGTCATACATTTATACCAGTTTTGTTTATGCTGTAGGCGTCTCATATATATGTGTAATAGTTTTTTTGTATTCATATTTAGACATTTGTTTATTGGTTTGAGAATATATACTAGTTATATAAGTTTAATATAAAGGTGTTAGTATATATATATATTATACGTATAAAGTTGTTTTAAAAATAATATAAGATATTTTCTTACTTTATATATAAGTTGTATATATATCCACTTATGCCAATTATTATCATCGACCCGTTTCTGATTATTTCCATCTATTCATATCATCAGATCTGTCCATCAATTCGTGCCAATCAGCTCCGATCGTGAATTCGTACCGATTTTTGCTTTGCTTGAATTCACAATTAAATTTCAGGGTCCGTATCAGTGTGCGTATCCGTGTCACATTCTGTATTTTCTAGCCTTGAAAGGTGAGCAATCACTCACGATTAACGTTCTTTTATTATTTAAATTTGATTTCTATTGAAATAGCAATTGAAATATGCTGCTGTAGTTATTTACATTGTTATATATGCTATTATCTATAACTGTTCACCTGTGACATCTGACACCAGTATCTAGTATTATATGCCTGTTATTACTATTATCTGTATATGTTCACCTGTGACATCTGACACCAGTATCTAGTATTTATATGCCTGTTATTACTATTATCTGCATATATTCACCTATGACATCTGACACCAGTATCTGTTATTTATATTGATGATATATGCCAGTTGTTATATTTTATGTTATCTGTTATCACTCTGCAAGTTCCCTGTTAGTATAGAATTCACTATGGGTTGAAATGATACATACCCGAACGTACTTTAGAATAGGAGAAAATCGTTATGGGTTGAAATGATAAACCCAAGCGATTTTCATTTGAATTGAAATTGGGATTATGGGTTGAAATAATATCTACCCGTATATATTTAAATTTCGGATTGAAATGATAAATATCCGTATCACTTAACCATATGATAAATATATATACAGACACCGTTGGTCCATATATATAAATATTTTGAAAATGAATTCTATGGTTTTGGAAAGAAATATATGGTTTTAAAATGTTGAGCCTAAAATTATTATATATAAATAGGAATGATTGATTAAATACATATAATATGGTTGAGTATTTAAATTTATGTTTCAAAATAGATTTCAGTAAAAATTTGAATAAGTTAAGGTTGGGAAGATAATCTGAATTTAGTAAAGAATTTTATTTAATTAAACCGATTTAAACTTATTGAAATTGGGATTTAAGATATGATTTATAACTTGAGTTTGATTTAAATAATTTAATGAATATTTCTTGTTTAAATAAATTTAAGGAAATATTTAGTAAAAATGAAATTTAAGGCTAGTTAAATGATATTGAATTTATTAAGTGAATATTCCCTGATTAAATAATAATAAAGCTAAATCAAGAGCTATATGAAACCGTTAGATTTAACTTTGAAAATGTTGAATATTAAAGCTTTGAAATATATTGAAAATATAAATGGTATATTTAGAACTGAATTGAATTGATGAATTGAGCTTTAAATAAATTTGAATTTGGAATTTGAGTTGATTTGAATCGATTTGTGAGACTTAAGGAAATTATAAATACTTTACTTTATAAATTATTTAATGAACATACACTATTTTGGAAAATAGATATATTTGAAATGAAAATGATATTTCGATTTTGAAGTAAATAATTTAAAATGACCACGGTGTCATAGTGTATATTCCCACCTTGTAGATAGTTCTACAGATCCTTAGAGAATGGTTATCCCAAACATCCTTTAAGTTACTTGTATTTTAGTTGATATTTCACTTGAGTTGGATTTATTGATATAAGAATGTTAATCCTGACTCGAGTGTTTTGTGTTCTGCTTTACGCTCGGGTCAGACCGAGTGATACAGCATTTGAGACTCACCTTTGGAGTTTGGACCTTCCTTTGGAGATCCAATTATCGCCTCAGCTTTCAGCTCTTCTAGTTGATTTGTTCAGAGAAGTCATCTATTTGTACTGAAGACTTCATTGTATTTGAGATATTCTGTTGTATTTTATTTCAACTCTGATGTTTATATAGTAGCTTCATGAACTACTATTTTATCTATTCCGCTGCGTATTATTGTATTACTCTATGTCTGTGATTCTGTGATTGATTTATTTACTACATATGCTGAGTTTTTCCAAATTTAAATTAACTATTCGGTATTTTGAATTATTCAAGTCCGACATGTGTGGATTTATTGTCGATTTGAATGGTACAAAATAGCGGGTCGTTACATAATGCAAGCACGTTGATATCAAAGACTTTCTCTGCAAAGTCACGTACACCTGTCTCCCCTTTTTCTAAACATCTCGTTCTTATCCATTCTTTTAGAGTAAACGAAAACTATTTCGTTCAATTAGATAAAATAAATGGCGGAGCTAAGAAAAGTTTTTATATCTCCTGTTGAACTTCGTTCCTCCCTCCTCTACAAATAAATCAACTAAACCAAGTTTCCCCTCTTCCTAAAATCAGAACGAATTCGTTCGAAAGTAGATTCGCGAGCTCACGACTGAGCGTGCGCGCATGGAGGACTCGACCGAGGCGATTCACTTGGGAGCATCAGGAAATCGCGATGGAGGCGGCAACTCGAGTTGGGGATACTCGATTGAGGAGGCGACGGCTGCCAGAGTTGCGAAATCGAATTTGCATTCGAGGTCAGGGTCAGTATAGGGGTCGCGATGGCTTTGGGTTCGAGCTCAAGACGTGGATTTGGAAGCGGCGACGTAGCTGAGGCAAGGCGCGTGGGTTTCGATCGCGACATCGTCGCGATGGTGAAGGAGGCAAGCTCTGGTCGACGAGCTGGGAAAGCTCGATCGGGTGAGACAATTTTGTTTATTTATTTATTTAATTTAATGCATATATATAAAGAAATATATATATATATATATATATAATTCTGTATTTAATTTTACAGTAAGATATTTCCTTGATTTAAATTTATATATATGGGAATATGTATACAGTAAAAATATAAAAATGAATATAAACTATAAACAGAAAATAATATATATATAAGATTTAGAAAATAGATTTTTAAATGGTAATTTAGATTTTTATAGGCATATATATATTTATATAGTTTGGAATCTATATTGACCATTTTCATATGTATATTTGTTTTCAGAAATAAAGATAAGAATAAATATACATATATATATATATATATTTAACTTATTAGTTAATTTTTTAAAATAATAGGTTGTGGAGATTAATTTGTTTTATCAACTTATTTGATTATTTTAACTACTAAAAGATTTTTTTTAAAGAAAATTTAATCGTTGTTAATTAAATTCATCAACTGGAAATTTATTTATCCGATTATCTCAAATATTAATAAATTGTAAATTGCTTATTCAAGGTCTAAAATCGAGAAACAAGCCAAAAAATGGAAAAGAGTTGGAAATGGATTACAAATTAAAGCAAAGGTGAGATCTTCTCACTCAAAAAGGAAAATTTGATTTTTGCAGTAATTGATTGATTGCTGTTTGGATGTGATATTAGATATAGTAGGATATATCTATATATATAGCAATATATATATATATTGGCATATGTATATATTGCAGTTGTGATTTCCCGCATTATATAGCGGATGAGACCCTATTGCGCCGCATAATAGCGGATGATATTTTATAAAATCCCATATACCGCGATATTCCACCTCGAAGTGGAATTGGTATTGTGCTAACATCTGTGGATGCAGGGAAACAGGTTGGAGGGATCCGACTGGATTCCTCAAATTGTTTGAATATTATTTCATATGTGAATGATGTGATTATTGATAATCTGTGGATGATTTATTGATAATTGTAATTGTTGAAGGCTAAAATTTAACCGAATGTATTTTTGGTATCGTTGGATACCAGAAATGAATATAAATTGGATTTTGAAATTAAAGTGGAAAATTTTAAGTGAATTTATTTTTAAGAATTGAATTTAATGAAAGAAGGAAATTTAAAGTATTAAAATTTGATTTCCAAAATCTTACCGAATAAATTCCAAAAATATGGAAAAAATGAGTTTTGAATAATATTGTTTCAAAAGTTAAAGAATTCATTTAAAAATGGAATTTTGAATAATTTGGAAAGAACAAATGAATTTATTTAAAAGTGATAAACTTTTAGAAATCAATTTGAAATTGATTTGGTATTGAAAAATGAACCTTTGAGAAATCGATTTGGAAATTTATTTGGAGTTGAAAATAAATTTAGAAATCAAATTTGTAATTAATTTGGTAATGGAAAATAAATCATTGGAAAATTTATTTGAAATTGATTTAGTGTTTGAAAAATGAATTTGGAAGTCGATTTGCAAATGGTTTGTTATTTGGAGATAAACTTAGAAATAAATTGCAATGTTTTGTTCTATTGAAATAAAACTTTGTAATCAAATTGTAATTGGTTCGATATTGAAATAAAATTAGAAATCAATTTGGAATTTGATTTTTGGGGTTAAAAGTGAATATTTGGGAATGTAAATTCAAAATGGAGTTTATGAAATGAAAGGGAAATTTGTTTAAAAATAAACGCTGATTTATTTTTAAATTTTGAAAGTAAATTTACGGATTTGGAACGTAAATTTAAAATAAATCGATAAGGATTTATTTAATTGGTTTAAATTGACCATTTTGAAATGGAAGTGTATTTTCCTTGAAAAAAACCGAGTATATTCCAAAGTAGCTTTTAAAATATAAATTAAAAGTTCTAAGTGGGTTTTTAAAAGATATATTTGGAAATATATTCCGTGTAAGGAAAATGATTTGAAATTTATTTTCAAAAGTTGAAAGGTGAAAAGTGATTTGAAATTGGTTTTCAAATGTGAATTGTGGAAAAAAAATATCTCGTGAAGATATTTTGAAATTAAATAATTTGGGAAAATTATTTGAATCTGATGATTGTTGTGAATATTGTTGATAGTTAAATCACCGACTATCAATATTTGCCTTCGAGATGGCACTTGAATTTGTTTTTAAAAACAAACGCTTATTATTCGGTTTAGCCGGGAAAGGACCTTTGTGTCAGATAACCCATTCCGAATAATGATACGACGATATGGATCGCATTTGCTATATTACAGCATGATGGGGGGTTCTCGCTTCGCAGTTTGGTGGCGAACGGGAGACTCTTACCCCTACATGTCTCTGAGAGGGATGGGTTGGTTATGCAGTCGAGAGGCTGGCCGTAAAAGCACTTGCGAGGTACCAGTGTAAGCCACGGTGGGGCTGGGATGGTTGTAAAGCCTACCAGTGTATACCACTGCCGACGGTTGAAAAGCCTAAGTCGTTACAAGTGGTATCAGAGCATCCGGTTAAGCGACAACCCTTGGCTCTGTTGGGTGTTACTCATTAGAGATAGAGTCAGTAGTACTCTAGAAATGAGTTGAGTGTAATAATAGATATGAGAGCGTATTTGTTAGTGAATACAAAATTTGTTTTGTATTGTGTTGACTTATCGGTTGATTGTTTATAGATTCTGGTCAGTGCAGTCTGGCCAACTGTAATCGATAGGGGTTTCTAAACTCTTAAACAAGATAAACTGACACAGTATGGTTTTAAAATAGGGTAAATGAAATAATTTTGCCCAAAACTATTTTTGTATAGAAAAGAAATGATTTTTTATGAATTATTATAGTATATGGATGCTTGGTTGTTAGGAAAAGATAATATTGAATTATTACGACTGTTATATGATAAACAAATAAGAAATAAAATGATATAACCAAAGATTGAAGATAAATTCGTTTAACAAATGAAATTTATAAATATGAATTGAAAATATAAGGAATTGAATTCATATACAAATGAGATTTGTAAAAGGTAAATTGCAAATGTAATTTATAATTGGAAATAGAATTCCAAAGAGAATATTTGAAAATAAATTCATTAATGGAATAATAAATGAGTTGATAACTTATACAATTTGAATTTTTATAGAATAAATTTAACTTAAAGGATGAAGTTAAATTAAAGAAAGTATAAATGAATCAATTAAATAAAGTGAAATTTGATTTGGAATAAGATTCAAATTGAAAAGGAATGAATTTGTGAATGAACAAATGAGTTTACATTTGTAAATAAATGAATTGAAGAAATGGAATGAAAATTGATCTGAATAAAGTTGAATAAAAAATCCAAACTTGGAAAAAATTAAATAAGATAAAGTGGATTGAATTCAAGTAAACTAACTTGATAAATTGTTAATTCATAAAGTAATGAATTGGAAGTTAGTTAAATTAAAGTTGAGTTGTGAACTAAATTTAAAATAGGTTGAATTTGCAAATAAATTCAAGTAAGCAGAAATTAATTGTAATTTCCTTGTTATTAATTAAGTAAATTCGAGATGAATTGAATATGGAAATTGAAATTCAAAATGAATAAGTGAATGTACTAATTGAATTAAATTAGTGAATGGAATAGATTTGATAAATGAAAACCAATCAAAGAAAATAAATTGGAAATTGTTTATGAGGAAGAAAAAATAAATGATAAACTTGAGTTTTGAATTGAAATAGCTTAAGTAAATATTGGACAATAACTCAATTTAAGTGAAGCTTTGAAATGGTTTGAATGAAAACTTAGTTGATTAATAAGTTGAAAATGCGAAATTGAATAGTGAAAAATATATAACTTCAGTAATGAAGTGAAAATAAATACAAGAAGTGTATATGAATATTTGCATTGTTGCTTTCGAGTTTTGTGCATTGATTATAAACTAGAATGGATATGAATTCGTTTTGCTTAAAAATGAACTGAAAATAAGGAATTGCATTGTAAACCATTGAATTGAATGTAAATTAGATGAAAGTGATTCAATTTGTATCGAAACCATATGAATTGCTAATGGAATTTGTTTTGAATGTATTGCTAATGAAATCTATATATTTGTTATTGAAAATGAATGAAATGTTAAATAGATTTCCTATATTTGTCACTTACCTGTTTAAATTAAGTAAGTACAGGTGCAGGGAAGCCGTTTGGCTGCATTTTGGGTTGCGTAAATGCTTAAAAATAACCGCTTTGCTTTAAAATGCTAAAAAGGTACGCCTACGCAATAAAAATAGGAAATATGAACTGTTTTTCTGCTTTTCCGACCGAGTGGGTCGATGTATATATATTTTACACTTTTGTCATATTGCAAAAGCTCCTCCGTACAAAGGAGACTCCGCCAAAATTTTCCGAAAATTTTGGGAGTTAGAAAAATTTGGAAAATATTCGTTAATGGAAAATTGATTTTCAAATTGTAACGGAAACGTAGGAATTGAACTAGAAAATGAAAACTATTGTTTTGGTTGAAGTTGAAAGTTTTGGAAAAGGTGAATATCGAATTTTCACTAAGTGAATTTTTGAAGATAAAATGAATTCAAATAGAATTGAAATGAAGTAAATTGAATTCAAATGAATCAAAAATGCAAATTTAAATGGAAATGAATATATAACTTTGTTTGTGAAGTGAAAATAAATATAAGAAGTACGTAAATACTTGTATTGAACTTAAGGAATGAAAGGTGAAATTCTTAAGTAAAATGGGTATTTGGAAATCCAATAAGTGAATGAAATTTTAACTTGAATGTTGTAATTGGACATTATTGTTAAGTAAAATATACAAGGTATTTGGAATTGGATTTTGATTTTGAAGAAAATTTGAATTTGTTCGACAAGAGGTATGTATTTAAATTTCAGTATGAAATTTGATCTTTTCTTGTCTAGCCGCTTGGCTTTCCTTTCTCTTTTTGAAATCTGAGGATCCGCAAGGACATTTTGTAGTTGTACCGAGCTAGCCGCGCAAAGGAGACGCTGGCGAAATTTTTCAAAAATTTAAAATGTTAGAAATTTTTTGAGAAATTATGAATAATTTACAATTTGAATTTAAATTTAAATTTGAATTGTGAAGTAAATAAAGTTGTTTGGAAACTATGAAAGTGTTTGGAAAGTTAGTTGAAGTGATAACGAATCTTTAATAGAAAGATTTGTTTTAGTAAGTTGATAAAACTGTTTGTTTTGGAAAAATGATAAAACGGATATTGGAGCATTCTTCTTAACTTGTAATTTCGGGACGAAATTCTTTTAAGGGGGAAGATTGTAACGACCCAGAAATTTTGAACATTTGAAATATAATATTTAATTGAATTTAAATATTTGAATGTTGATTTAACCTGAATTTCAAATGTCTCTGTTTATTAGGCGATTTAAATAATTGAATTTAACAATTGAAAATTTAATAAATTGCTGAATTGCTAATGTCGGACCTGTTAAAAATATTTTCAAGGCTTTGAAAATTCATATTGATAATACTGAAGATAACGGAAGCTTCAGAATTGAATTTGAAACTGTTTTGTTCAGTTTTGAATTTATATCGTTTAAATTGAATTTAAAAATAGCGTTCCGGGGCACAGTCTCGGAATTCGACGAAACAAGTTCCATTGGATCCGTAATATTGAATTATCACCAGATTTCAATTTTCGTAACATTTGGAGTGATCGTTTGGCCGTACGTTAAGTAAACGCGTTGAAATCTATATCGAATTCAATTTAAATTTAAAATCGTATTTGGTCTACATCAGTACTTTGCCTTCCCATCAAAAACACTGTAGCCAGGTAATGCAAGCACGTTGATATCAAAGACTTTCTCTGCAAAGTCACGTACTCCTGTCTCCCCTTTTTCTAAACATCTCGTTCTTATCCATTCTTTTAGAGTAAACGAAAACTATTTCGTTCAATAAGATAAAATAAATGGCGGAGCTAAGAAAAGTTTTTATATCTCCTATTGAACTTCGTTCCTCCCTCCTCTACAAATAAATCAACTAAACCCAGTTTCCCCTCTTCCTAAAAACGGAACGAATTCGTTCGAAAGTAGATTCGCGAGCTCGCGACTGAGCGTGCGCGCGTAGAGGACTCGACCGAGGCGATTCAATTGGGAGCATCAGGAAATCACGATGGAGGCGGCAACTCGAGTTGGGGATACTCGATTGAGGAGGCGACGGCTGCCAGAGTTGCGAAATCGAATTCGCATTCGAGGTCAGGGTCAGTATAGGGGTCGCGATGGCTTTGGGTTCGAGCTCAAGACGTGGATTTGGAAGTGGCGACGTAGCTGAGGCAAGGCGCGTGGGTTTCGATCGCGGCATCATCGCGATGGTGAAGGAGGCAAGCTCTGGTCGACGAGCTGGGAAAGCTCGATCGGGTGAGACAGTTTTGTTTATTTATTTATTTAATTTAATGCATATATATAAAGAAATATATATATATATATATATATATAATTCTGTATTTAATTTTACAGTAAGATATTTCCTTGATTTAAATTTATATATATATGGGAATATGTATACAGTAAAAATATATAAATGAATATAAACGGTAAAATAGAAAATAATAAATATATATAAGATTTAGAAAATAGAAATTTTTAAATGGTAATTTAGATGTTTATAGGCATATATATATTTATATAGTTTGGAATTTATATTGACCATTTTCATATGTATATGTGTTTTCAGAAATAAAGATAAGAATAACTATACATATATATATATATATTTAACTTATTAGTTAATTTTTTAAAATAATAGGTTGTGGAGATTAATTTGTTTTATCAACTTATTTGATTATTTTAACTACTAAAAGATTTTTTTAAAAAAAATTTAATCGCTGTTAATTAAATTCATCAACTGGAAATTTATTTATCCGATTATCTCAAATATTAATAAATTGTAAATTGCTTATTCAAGGTCTAAAATCGAGAAACAAGCCAAAAAATGGAAAATAGTTGGAAATGGTTTACAAATTAAAGCAAAGGTGAGATCTTCTCACTCAAAAAGGAAAATTTGATTTTTTCAGTTATTGATTGATTGCTGTTTGGATGTGATATTAGATATAGTAGGATATATCTATATATATATATATATATAGCAATATATATATATATATATATTGGCATATGTATTGTAACGACTCGTATTTTTACGGATCGAAACATCGTAAAACTGTTGTCATGATGTCGTAATGTTGTTAAGTCGTCTAGGGTTTAAGTCGTTCGAAGCTTAAGTTGAGTAGAAATTAGATCGTGAGTGACTTAAGGAATTGACCGACTTAAGAAAGGTAGGCGACTTAAGGAAATTGGGATGTGTTGGAATTTAAGTCGTGTAGTAGTTAGGTCGTAGTTGGCGACCTAAGAAAGATGCGAGCTAAGAAGTAAACGACCTAGTGGAATGAGCGACTTAAGGGTTAGGTCGTATGATAGCTTAGGTCATGAAGGAAGTTATGTCGTAGGCGACCTAAAGATTGAGAAAAGTCGTATGGAAGATAAGTCGTATGGTGGTTTAGGTCGAGGGATAGAATTAGGTCGGAGGAGCGACTTAAGGAGTGTTAGCGACCTAAGGGTTAGCGACTTAAGGAAGTTAGGTCGACAACGACCTAATGAAGCTGGTGGTAGCAGTGAGCGACCTAAGGAAGTTAAGTCGTAGACGACTTAGTAATTTGGTTGTAGGTTTGTTAGGTCGTAGGTCGCGTATGGATGCACTTATCTGATAAGTCGTAAGTCGTAAGTCGTAATGTCGCGTAAATTGTTAGGTCGCGTGAGTTATTAAGTTGTGGCATTTTTAGGTCGTGGAAGCGCACATGTTGTTAAGTCGCTGGGTCGTTAAGGCGCGCATGTGTTAGGTCATAAGTCGCGCATAGTTAAGTCGCGCATTGTGTTAGGTCGGGAGGTTGGTTAACTCGTAGGTCGTGATGTTGTTGAGTCGGGGGTTGTTAGGTCGTGGCATTTTTAGGTCGTGGACGACCTAAGAGGGGACGACTTAAGGAAATCAGCTATAAATAGGAGGGTTTCTCTTCATTTTTGGGATCCGGATTTCGAAGCGACGAAGTGCTGCCATTTTGAGAGCTCGACTTCTACACTTCTTCACTTCTTTTCTCCACTTTAATCTTGTGCTTCCATCCATCCAAATCGAAGATCAAATTGAAGATTCAAGAGCTTAGATTGAAGATCTTCATCCATCGAAGAGAGATTTCATCGTTTGAAGCGGATTGGTGATAGATCGAGTTAGATCCTTCGCTGTCCAGATTTGAAGTGTGTTGCTTTTAAGGTGTTTAGGTGATTTGGTGAGTGGTGATTATCTCTCACACGGATCCAAAGGAGTATATCGGATCATTGGCTTGATTTGGTGTTAAAGTAGAGATTTCCATGCATTTTCCTAATCATATGTGTAGATCCATATAGATCCATTGTCCATGATGATTTGATATCCATTTTACTACATGTTAACTTATGCAAGTTCATTCATCAAGATTATAGAGACATTGCTCATGTTTTCATGCTTGTTAGACTTTTGACTCTTTAATTACGAAATTGCCCTTGTTGTTATAATTGTCTATTTAGATCATATTTGAATGCTTGTTTACTTGGATTAATGTTTGACTTGATTGATTGCTATGAATTAGATGATTGATGATTTGATTTAGACCGAAGATGATTCAAAAGCTAAGAGGAAGGCTCTTGGATTGGGAAAGCTGCTTGTGGCATATGTAGTGGATGTGGAAGCTCATATGGATAGATTGGATGATGATGTTGAGATGAGGCTTTGCGAGGATGTGATGAAGCGAAGCATGATATGAGATAGTCTTGGATTAATCCAGACGGGATCAATCCAAGCATGTTGATAACTCGGTGATATGGTTCGAGTTTGAGGATAATGGTTTGCTCGTGAGGCGCTTGAGCTAGTATGGAAATAGTCGTCGAGGAGGATGACTAGAAGGCTGAGATCTCATCGTTGTTGAAGGTTCTAGCATGCTCAAAGCAAGAGTACGTTGGGCAGATTTGATAGTCCTTGAAGGCTACTGATTGGTAGTCAAGTACTCTGGGCAGATTCGATAGTCCTAGGCACGTGTCACGATGACGTACGGAGTTATGTCTAGAACCGGGGTTTCCATTAGCCCTTGACGGACGGATGAAAGAATGAGCCGGTCATTCAATTAACGATGATATCGAAGCAATGATAACAGTGATAGGCAGAGTCATGGATGTTTGGTTGTATCGTCATTCGGTCTCAAGAGCAGTGTTTTCTGGGTGCTTATCTGATCTTGGTTTAGGCCTTGGGGGTTTGTGCTTGGAAAACATTGCCCTTGACTCGAGTGATAATTGCTTTACTTTAAATTGTATGCTCTGCTATGTTTGCTTCTGCTTAGCGTGTGTCTGGGGGCTATCACTGTAGAAAGAGGCGGAGTGGGAGGGTTGTATTCCTATTCCTTTTCCTTTATGCTCTTTTGGTATGTTGTTAGTTAATTTACCGCTCACTAAGACTGTTGTCTGACTCAAGGCTTTATGTTTTAACTCTTATTGCCTTTGGCTGTTCGTCCATTTTGGGACAGGCAGACTAGGTAGCAGGTGATAGGTGCTGTTCTTGCTTCCCACGATGCTGATATCGAAGACGAGCTGGAGGCATGCATACTATCTTCTTACTATATGTACTGGATGTTCCGCTGCTTTGTATATTCTCTGAGTGTTATGTAGTGAGGCTTGATGTATTGACTATTCAGATGTTTGTATTCAACTATTATGAAGTTTTATTGATGAGATTCTTTTCTGTGAGGCTTCACTATATATATATACATTCTATTGTATTTTGTCCTTGCGCTGTGAGTAATACGATAGATTCTGTTGTTTAAATTTACCCTGGCAATCGTCCATGGTCGCCTGACACACTTTACAGCGCACTATCTCTAGGTTCGGTGCAGGGGTCATGGGCGGTCGTCACATTTGGTATCAGAGCCTTGATTAATCGATTTTACCCAACGCTCGCTGACGTACTACGTATGAGAGACGTAATTGTATTTTGATGGATGACTACTATATATAATATAGTAGCTTAGAAGTAAGTGAGTCCTTTATGTAGTTGTTTCTCAAGATGTTCTGATCATTCCTTTTATAGATATCGAGAATGAGTCGAAGAGGGAGACCAGCTGCTAGGGAAGGCCGTGTTGCTGAGGGGACTGCTGATTATGCAGCTATGTTCGAAGCTATGATGACTTCGATCATGAGAAGGATACCAGTTCCGGGAACAACAGTTGATGTTGGAATTCAAGTCCAAACTCCAAAACCGGTGGATTTCGCTAAGTTGTGTAAGGACTATACTGCTCTTGGAGGAAAGGTTTTCTTTGGGACATAATCAACCATTGAAGTCCAGAGGTGGATAGATGCTTGTAGAAGGATCTTTGGTGATTTGGGAATTGAGGATGCAACTAAAAGGAAGTTAGCATCTAGACAGCTTCAATGGAGAGCTTCTGATTGGTGGAACTCTATCACCATTAATACTCCGGAGGAAGAGATTACTTGGGAACAATTCCAAACTAGATTTGAAGCTAAGTTCATTTCTACAGCTCAGAAGTCTGTTCTGTTCAAGAAGTTCGTGGAGCTCAAGCAAGGAGGAAAACCAGTTCTTGAGTATGTTTCTGAGTTTGAAGCTTTGTCCAAGTATGCCTGTTCGTATATCGAATCTTCGTATTAGAAGAATGAGAAGTTTGTGACAGGCTTGGATAGTTATCTTGGGAGACAGTTGGTGGATCATTTGGACGATTCATTTGAGAAGCTTGTGGAGAAAGCTCTCAGACATGAGAGTCTGTTTCAAAAAGAGGGATCTGTTGTTGCTATAACCAGGGAAGAGTCTAAACCACAGTAGGGTGGAAACAAGAAGAGGAAGCAGCAGCAGCAGAAGGGTAAGGATGGCCAGAAGAAGTTGAAGGGCGAAGTGACCTGCTACAATTGTCAGCAGAAGGGCCATTTCTCCAGGGATTGCAAGAATTCGAAGGTGCCGGTGAAGTGTCACAACTGTGACAAGCTGGGGCATGTTAAGAGGAATTGTCCAGAACCGAGGAAGGACAAGCAGATTGTGCAAGCTTATGCTTTGGGAGCTGTTCCATCATCTTCGAAAGCTCCTACCGCTGAAGAGAAAGGAAAGAGTGTGGTAGTTCAAGGTACTCTTTTCCTATGTGGTGTTCCAGTCAGAGTGTTGTTTAATACTGGGGCGCCGCATTCGTTTGTTTGTAATGAACTTGTAGGCCGGTTAGGTTTGGAACCGGATATTGTTGATAGGCCATTGGTTGTGACTAATCCAGTTGGGGGTTCGTCTTGTTTGTGTATGTTATGCCGTGGTCTGATTGTGTCGAGTCATGGTTGCTCTTTTGTTTGTGATTGTTTTGTTCTGAACTTTGCGGGGTTCGGAATTATTTTGGGTATGGACTGGCTTAGGAAGTATGCGGCAAAGGTTGATTGTGAAAGGTTGGAGGTGACAGTCGAGAATGTGGAGGGGCGAAAGATTGTGATACGATGTAAGCATAAAGAAGGCGTCTTCATGAGCTTCATGTATTCGTTGGTTGTTCCACGGGATGGACTATCATCTGTGCCAATCGTTAATGGATTTGAGGATGTCTTTGACGAGGTCAAAGGGTTACCGCCGCATAGAGAGATCGAGTTTCGTATAGATCTAGTTGAAGAAGCCAGACCTGTTGTGATGCCTCTTAGGCGGATGGCGCCTAGGGAACAGCAGGAGTTGAGGGTGCAGGTTGATGACCTTTTACAGAAAGGATTCATTCGGCGTAGTGTGTCCGAATGGGGTGCACCAGTTGTGTTTGCAACCAAGGCAGATGGGTCATTGAGATTGTGTGTGGATTATCGTGAGCTGAATAAAGTGACTAAGAAGAACAAGTATCCATTGCCGAGGATAGATGACTTGTTTGATCAGCTTCACGAAGCTAAGGTGTTTTCTCAGATGGATTTGGCAACGGGATTTCACCAGTTGAGAGTGGCTAAGGATAGTGTGCCGAAGACTGCTTTTCGAACACCATCCGGTTTCTTTGAGTGGCTGGTAATGCCGTTTGGATTAACTAATGCGCCAGCATATTTTGTGGATCTTATGAATAGAGTGTTCAGAGATCAGTTGAGAAAGTTCGTACTTGTGTTCGTGGATGATATTCTGATTTATTCCAGAACTGAAGAAGAGCACAAGACGCACTTGTGTATTGTTTTGGAAATCTTACGAAAACATCAGCTGAAGGCTAAGTTTTCGAAGTGTCACTTCTGGAAGAGTGAAGTGAGGTTCTTAGGCCATGTTATCTCTGGAAATGGAATAGCGGTTGATCCCGCTAAAGTGGCAGCAATCCAGGATTGGGTTAGACCTAAGAATGCATCGGATGTGAGAAGTTTTCTTGGATTAGCAGGATATTATCGTCGATTTATCAAAGACTTCTCCAAGATAGTTGCACCGTTAACAGGATTGACGAAGAAGAACCAAGTGTTCAGATGGGATGCTAAGTGTGAGCAAGCTTTCGGAATCATGAAAGAGCGATTGACAAGTGCTCCTGTTTTGACTATTCCAAGTGGGAATGATGAGATGGTGGTTTACACCGACGCATGTGGTACTGGACTTGGAGCAGTGCTGATGCAGAGGAGTAAAGTTGTTGCGTATGCATGTCGACAACTGAAGCCGCATGAGAGGAATTATCCGACTCATGACTTGGAGTTGGCAGCGATTGTATTTGCTCTGAAGATGTGGAGACATTATCTATTGGGAGTTCGATTCGAGTTGTTTACAGATCATAAGTCATTGAAGTAACTTTTCTCCCAAAAGGATTTGAATCTTCGGTAGCAACGATGGCTAGAGTTTTTGGCATCATATGACTTTGGTATAGCTTATACTCCGGGAAAGGGTAACGCAGTAGCAGATGCGTTGAGTCGAAGACATACAGGATTGGGAGCCATGTTTTCAGAATGGAAGAGTCTCGAGTATTTAGCTGGATTTGACTTCAGGCCCAGATGTGGATTGGAACCTGAGATGTTGGCAAACTTATCGATAAGACCTACTCTTGTGGAAAGAATTGGCAAGAGCCAAAAGCGAGACGATAAGCTTGTCAAGATCATCCGTGATTTGGAATCTGGATTAGACCCAGAAAAGGATAAAGGTTTCAAGGTCGATCGAGAGGGTTGGCTTCGGAAGCAAGGACGACTAGTTGTTCCCGATATAGATGAATTGAGAGATGAAGTTCTGAAGGAAAGTCATCACTCGAAGCTGACAATTCATCCAGGTGGAAATAAGATGTATCGAGATATGAAGAGAACCTATTACTGGGAAGGTATGAAGAAGGATGTTGGAAATTTTATTTCCAAGTGTATGAACTGCCAGTTGGTAAAAGCCGAATAGAAGAAGCTAAGTAGATTGCTTCAGCCATTAGAAGTTCCTATGTGGAAATGGGAGCAAGTATCGATGGATTTTATTGATGGGTTACCTAGAACAAGAGCGGGAAATGAAGGGATTTGGGTCATCGTAGATCGTCTGACTAAGAGTGCCAGATTCATTCCTGTTCGATCGACTAGGACTGCATCAAAGTTGGCTGAGTTGTATGTTAAGTGGATAGTTCGATTCCATGGTATTCCGAAGAGTATAATGAGCGATCGAGACCCATTGTTCACTAGTGGATTTTGGAAGAGCTTCCAGGAAGTTTTGGGAACCAAGTTGTGTTTGAGTACAGCTTATCACCCTCAAACAGATGGTCAGACCGGGAGATTCAACCGAGTTTTGGAAGATCTCCTCAGAGCTTGTGTTTTAGATTTCGGAGGATCATGGGAAGATCACCTTCATTTGGTGGAATTTTCATATAACAACAGTTACCAGTCAAGCATTGGTATGGCACCGTATGAGGCATTGTATGGAAGACCGTGTAACTCTTCGACATGTTGGTTAGAGATCGGAGAAAAGTTGATACTTGGGCCAGAGATGATTCGACAGACTTCAGATTGCATAGAGATCATTCGGCAACGAATGAAGGCAGCCCAAGACCGTCAGAAAAGTTATGCCGATAAGCGTCGTAAGGATTTGGAATTCGACGTAGGTGATATGGTTTTTGTGAAGATTTCTCCACTGAAGAATGTTATTCGATTCGGGAAGAAAGGAAAATTGACTCCGAGATTTGTTGGACCATTCCTGATCATTGAGCGAATTGGAAAGCTCGCCTACAGATTGGAGTTACCAGAGAAGATGTCGGGTGTGCACAATGTTTTTCATGTATCGTATCTACGGAAGTTCGTGCACGACTCGAATACAGTGGTTTCTGCTGATAGCTGTGAAGATTTCGAAGTTGATCAAGTCGATAGAAGACCTCGTAAGCCGCTTCGTGTTGTGGAAACCGACACGAAACAGCTTAGGAGGAAGGTAGTTAAGTTGCTCAAGATACAATGGAGTGATGATGATAACGACTGTACATGGGAGGTGGAAGAGAGGATGAAAGCAGCTCATCTTGAACTCTTCAAGGTATGGCCCTAAGGTGTCGTGTCATCTAACGACATTGTAACTTGTTCTAAGTTTTAGAATTCTGCAGGCTAAGCTAGAATTGGATGCATGGTTTGTTGATTGCTATGGATGGTAGGCATGCAGAATAGTCTTTGATTGCTCTTGTTTGTTTGGAATTTCGGGGACGAAATTCCTAGGGGGAGAGAATGTAACGACCCGTATTTTTACGGATCGAAACATCGTAAAACTGTTGTCATGATGTCGTAATGTTGTTAAGTCGTCTAGGGTTTAAGTCGTTCGAAGCTTAAGTTGAGTAGAAATTAGATCGTGAGTGACTTAAGGAATTGACCGACTTAAGAAAGGTAGGCGACTTAAGGAAATTGGGATGTGTTGGAATTTAAGCCGTGTAGTAGTTAGGTCGTAGTTGGCGACCTAAGAAAGATGCAAGCTAAGAAGTAAACGACCTAGTGGAATGAGCGACTTAAGGGTTAGGTAGTATGATAGCTTAGGTCATGAAGGAAGTTATGTCGTAGGCGACCTAAAGATTGAGAAAAGTCGTATGGAAGATAAGTCGTATGGTGGTTTAGGTCGAGGGATAGAATTAGGTCGGAGGAGCGACTTAAGGAGTGTTAGCGACCTAAGGGTTAGCGACTTAAGGAAGTTAGGTCGGCA
Organism: Allium fistulosum; assembly: GCA_030737815.1. Classification (NCBI taxonomy): domain Eukaryota; kingdom Viridiplantae; phylum Streptophyta; class Magnoliopsida; order Asparagales; family Amaryllidaceae; genus Allium; species Allium fistulosum. Next base: position 777,542,230 of record CM060905.1, on the reverse strand, counting down.
ACGACCTAATGAAGCTGGTGGTAGCAGTGAGCGACCTAAGGAAGTTAAGTCGTAGACGACTTAGTAATTTGGTTGTAGGTTTGTTAGGTCGTAGGTCGCGTATGGATGCACTTATCTGATAAGTCGTAAGTCGTAATGTTGCATAAATTGTTAGGTCGCGTGAGTTATTAAGTAGTGGCATTTTTAGGTCGTGGAAGCACACATGTTGTTAAGTCGCTGGGTCGTTAAGGCACGCATGTGTTAGGTCGTAAGTCGCGCATAGTTAAGTCGCGCATTGTGTTAGGTCGGGAGGTTGGTTAACTCGTAGGTCGTGATGTTGTTGAGTCGGGGGTTGTTAGGTCGTGGCATTTTTAGGTCGTGGACGACCTAAGAGGGGACGACTTAAGGAAATCAGCTATAAATAGGAGGGTTTCTCTTCATTTTTGGGATCCGGATTTCGAAGCGACGAAGTGCTGCCATTTTGAGAGCTCGACTTCTACACTTCTTCACTTCTTTTCTCCACTTTAATCTTGTGCTTCCATCCATCCAAATCGAAGATCAAATTGAAGATTCAAGAGCTTAGATTGAAGATCTTCATCCATCGAAGAAAGATTTCATCGTTTGAAGCGGATTGGTGATAGATCGAGTTAGATCCTTCGCTGTCCAGATCTGAAGTGTGTTGCTTTTAAGGTGTTTAGGTGATTTGGTGAGTGGTGATTATCTCTCACACGGATCCAAAGGAGTATATCGGATCGTTGGCTTGATTTGGTGTTAAAGTAGAGATTTCCATGCATTTTCCTAATCATATGTGTAGATCCATATAGATCCATTGTCCATGATGAGTTGATATCCATTTTACTACATGTTAACTTATGCAAGTTCATTCATCAAGATTATAGAGACATTGCTCATGTTTTCATGCTTGTTAGACTTTTGACTCTTTAATTACGAAATTGCCCTTGTTGTTATAATTGTCTATTTAGATCATATTTGAATGCTTGTTTACTTGGATTAATGTTTGACTTGATTGATTGCTATGAATTAGATGATTGATGATTTGATTTAGACCGAAGATGATTCAAAAGCTAAGAGGAAGGCTCTTGGATTGGGAAAGCTGCTTGTGGCATATGTAGTGGATGTGGAAGCTCATATGGATAGATTGGATGATGATGTTGAGATGAGGCTTTGCGAGGATGTGATGAAGAGAAGCATGATATGAGATAGTCTTGGATTAATCCAGACGGGATCAATCCAAGCATGTTGATAACTCGGTGATATGGTTCGAGTTTGAGGATAATGGTTTGCTCGAGAGGAGCTTGAGCTAGTATGGAAATAGTCGTCGAGGAGGATGACTAGAAGGCTGAGATCTCATCGTTGTTGAAGGTTCTAGCATGCTCAAAGCAAGAGTACGTTGGGCAGATTTGATAGTCCCTGAAGGCTACTGATTGGTAGTCAAGTACTCTGGGCAGATTCGATAGTCCTAGGCACGGGTCATGATGACGTGCGGAGTTATGTCTAGAACCGGGGTTTCCATTAGCCCTTGACGGATGGATGAAAGAATGAGCCGGTCATTCAATTAACGATGATATCGAAGCAATGATAACATTGATAGCCAGAGTCATGGATGTTTGGTTGTATCGTCATTCGGTCTCAAGAGCAGTGTTTTCTGGGTGCTTATCTGATCTTGGTTTAGGCCTTAGGGTTTTGTGCTTGGAAAACATCGCCCTTGACTCGAGTGATAATTGCTTTACTTTAAATTGTATGCTCTGCTATGTTTGCTTCTGCTTAGGGTGTGTTTGGGGGCTATCACTGTAGAAAGAGGCGGAGTGGGAGGGTTGTATTCCTATTCCTTTTCCTTTATGCTCTTTTGGTATGTTGTTAGTTAATTTACCGCTCACTAAGACTATTGTCTGACTCAAGGCTTTATGTTTTAACTCTTATTGCCTTGGGCTGTTCGTCCATTTTGGGACGGGCAGACTAGGTAGCAGGTGACAGGTGCTGTTCTTGCTTCCCACGATGCTGATATCGAAGACGAGCTGGAGGCTTGCATATTATCTTCTTACTATATGTACTGGATGTTCCGCTGCTTTGTATATTCTCTGAGTGTTATGTAGTGAGGCTTGATGTATTGACTATTCAGATGTTTGTATTCAACTATTATGAAGTTTTATTGATGAGATTCTTTTCTGTGAGGCTTCACTATATATATATACACATTCTATTGTATTTTGTCCTTGTGCTGTGAGTAATACGATAGATTCTGTTGTTTAAATTTACCCTGACAATCGTCCATGGTCGCCTGGCACACTTTACAGCGCACTATCTCAAGGTTCGGTGCAGGGGTCATGGGCGGTCGTCACACGTATATATTGCAGTTGTGATTTCCCTCATTATATAGCGGATGAGACCCTATTGCGCCGCATAATAGCGGATGATATTTTATAAAATCCCATATACCGCGATATTCCACCTTGAAGTGGAATTGGTATTGTGCTAGCATCTGTGGATGCGGGGAAACAGGTTGGAGGGATCCGACTGGATTCCTCAAATTGTTTGAATATTATTTCATATGTGAATGATGTGATTATTGATAATCTGTGGATGATTTATTGATAATTGTAATTATTGAAGGCTAAAATTTAACTGAATGTATTTTTGGTATCTTGGATAACAGAAATGAATATAAATTGGATTTTGAAATTAAAGTGGAAAATTTTAAGTGAATTTATTTTTAAGAATTGAATTTATTGAAAGAAGGAAATTTAAAGTATTAAAATTTGATTTTCGAAATCTTACCGAATAAATTCCAAAAATATGGAAAAAAATGAGTTTTGAATAATATTGCTTCAAAAGTTGAAGAATTCATTTAAAAATGGAATTTTGAATAATTTGGAAAGAACAAAGGAATTTATTTAAAAGTGATAAACTTTTAGAAATCAATTTGAAATTGATTTGGTATTGGAAAATGAACCTTTGAGAAATCGATTTGGAAATTTATTTGGAGTTGAAAATAAATTTAGAAATCAAATTTGTAATTAATTTGGTAATGGAAAATAAATCATTGGAAAATTTATTTGAAATTGATTTAGTGTTTGAAAAATGAATTTGGAAGTCGATTTGCAAATGGTTTGTTATTTGGAGATAAACTTAGAAATAAATTGCAATGTTTTGTTCTATTGAAATAAAACTTAGAAATTAAATTGTAATTGATTCGATATTGAAATAAAATTAGAAATCAATTTGGAATTTGATTTTTGGGGTTATAAGTGAATATTTGGGAATGTAAATTCAAAATGGAGTTTATGAAATGAAAGGGAAATTTGTTTAAAAATAAACGCTGATTTATTTTTAAAGTGTGAAAGTAAATTTACGGATTTGGAACGTAAATTTAAAATAAATCGATAAGGATTTATTTAATTGGTTTAAATGGACCATTTTGAAATGGAAGTGTATTTTCCTTGAAAAAAAACGAGTATATTCCAAAGTAGCTTTTAAAATATAAATTAAAAGTTCTAAGTGGGTTTTTAAAAGATATATTTGGAAATATATTCCGTGTAAGGAAAATGATTTGAAATTTATTTTCAAAAGTTGAAAGGTGAAAAGTGATTTGAAATTGGTTTTCAAATGTGAATTGTGGAAAAAAAATATATCTCGTGAAGATATTTTGAAATTAAATAATTTGGGAAAATTATTTGAATCTGATGATTGTTGTGAATATTGTTGATAGTTAAATCACCGACTATCAATATTTGCCTTTGAGATGGCACTTGAATTTGTTTTTAGAAACAAACGTTTATTATTCGGTTTAGCCGGGAAAGGACCTTTGTGTCAGATAACCCATTCTGAATAATGATACGACGATATGGATCGCATTTGCTATATTACAGCATGATGGGGGGTTCTCGCTTCGCGGTTTGGTGGCGAACGGGAGACTCTTACCCCTACATGTCCCTGAGAGGGATGGGTTGGTTATGCAGTCGAGAGGCTGGCCGTAAAAGCACTTGCGAGGTACCAGTGTAAGCCACGGTGGGGCTGGGATGGTTGCAAAGCCTACCAGTGTATACCACTGCCGACGGTTGAAAAGCCTAAGTCGTTACAAGTGGTATCAGAGCATCCGGTTAAGCGACAACCCTTGGCTCTGTTGGGTGTTACTCATTAGAGATAGAGTCAGTAGTACTCTAGAATGAGTTGAGTGTAATAATAGATATGAGAGCGTATTTGTTAGTGAATACAAAATTTGTTTTGTATTGTGTTGACTTATCGGTTGATTGTTTATAGATTCTGGTCGGTGCAGTCTGGCCAACTATAATCGATAGGGGTTTCGAAACTCTTAAACAAGATAAACTGACACAGTATGGTTTTAAAATAGGGTAAATGAAATAATTTTGCCCAAAACTATTTTTGTATAGAAAAGAAATGATTTTTTATGAATTATTATAGTATATGGATGCTTGGTTGTTAGGAAAAGATAATATTGAATTATTACGACTGTTATATGATAAACAAATAAGAAATAAAATGATATAACCAAAGATTGAAGATAAATTCATTTAACAAATGAAATTTATAAATATGAATTGAAAATATAAGGAATTGAATTCATATACAAATGAGATTTGTAAAAGGTAAATTGCAAATGTAATTTATAATTGGAAATAGAATTCCAGAGAGAATATTTGAAAATAAATTCATTAATGGAATAATAAATGAGTTGATAACTTATAAAATTTGAATTTTTATAGAATAAATTTAACTTAAAGGATGAAGTTAAATTAAAGAAAGTATAAATGAATCAATTAAATAAAGTGAAAGTTGATTTGGAATAAGATTCAAATTGAAAAGGAATGAATTTGTGAATGAACAAATGAGTTTACATTTGTAAATAAATGAATTGAAGAAAAGGAATGAAAATTGATTTGAATAAAGTTGAATAAAAAAATCCAAACTTGGAAAAAATTAAATAAGATAAAGTGGATTGAATTCAAGTAAACTAACTTGATAAATTGTTAATTCATAAAGTAATGAATTGGAAGTTAGTTAAATTAAAGTTGAGTTGTGAACTAAATTTAAAATGGGTTGAATTTGCAAATAAATTCAAGTAAGCAGAAATTAATTGTAATTTCCTTGTTATTAATTAAGTAAATTCGAGATGAATTGAATATGGAAATTGAAATTCAAAATGAATAAGTGAATGTACTAATTGAATTAAATTAGTGAATGGAATAGATTTGATAAATGAAAACCAATCAAAGAAAATAAATTGGAAATTGTTTATGAGGAAGAAAAAATAAATGATAAACTTGAGTTTTGAATTGAAATAGCTTAAGTAAATATTGGACAATAACTCAATTTAAGTGAAGCTTTGAAATGGTTTGAATGAAAACTTAGTTGATTAATAAGTTGAAAATGCGAAATTGAATAGTGAAAAATATATAACTTCAGTAATGAAGTGAAAATAAATACAAGAAGTGTATATGAATATTTGCATTGTTGCTGTCGAGTTTTGTGCATTGGTTATAAACTAGAATGGATATGAATTCATTTTGCTTAAAAATGAATTGAAAATAAGGAATTGCATTGTAAACCATTGAATTGAATGTAAATTAGATGAAAGTGATTCAATTTGTATCGAAACCATATGAATTGCTAATGGAATTTGTTTTGAATGTATTGCTAATGAAATCTATATATTTGTTATTGAAAATGAATGAAATGTTAAATAGATTTCCTATATTTGTCACTTACCTGTTTAAATTAAGTAAGTACAGGTGCAGGGAAGCCGTTTGGCTGCATTTTGGGTTGCGTAAATGCTTAAAAATATCCGCTTTGCTTAAAAATGCTAAAAAGGTACGCCTACGCAATAAAAATAGGAAATATGGACTGTTTTTCTGATTTTCCGACCGAGTGGGTCGATGTATATATATTTATCTCTTTTGTCATATTGCAAAAGCTCCTCCGTACAAAGGAGACTCCGCCAAAATTTTCCGAAAATTTTGGGAGTTAGAAAATTTTTGAAAATTTGGAAAATTTTCGTTAATGGAAAATTGATTTTCAAATTGTAACGGAAACGTAGGAATTGAACTAGAAAACGAAAACCATTGTTTTGGTTGAAGTTGAAAGTTTTGGAAAAGGTGAATATCGAATTTTCACTAAGTGAATTTTTGAAGATAAAATGAATTCAAATAGAATTGAAATGAAGTAAATTGAATTCAAATGAATCAAAAATGCAAAGTTAAATGGAAATGAATATATAACTTTGTTTGTGAAGTGAAAATAAATATAAGAAGTATGTAAATACTTGTATTGAACTTAAGGAATGAAAGGTGAAATTCTTAAGTAAAATGGGTATTTGGAAATCCAATAAGTGAATGAAATTTTAACTTGAATGCTGTAATTGGACATTATTGTTAAGTAAAATATACAAGGTATTTGGAATTGGATTTTGATTTTAAAGAAAATTTGAATTTGTTCGACAAGAGGTATGTATTTAAATTTCAGTATGAAATTTGATCTTTTCTTGTCTAGCCGCTTGGCTTTCCTTTCTCTTTTTGAAATCTGAGGATCCGCAAGGACATTTTGTAGTTGTACCGAGCTAGCCGCGCAAAGGAGACGCTGGCGAAATTTTTCGAAAATTTAAAATGTTAGAAAATTTTTGAGAAATTTTGAATAATTTACAATTTGAATTTAAATTTGAATTTGAATTGTGAAGTAAATAAAGTTGTTTGGAAACTATGAAAGTGTTTGGAAAGTTAGTTGAAGTGATAATGAATCTTTAATAGAAAGATTTGTTTTAGTAAGTTGATAAAACTGTTTGTTTTGGAAAAATGATAAACGGATATTGGAGCATTCTTCTTAACTTGTAATTTCGGGACGAAATTCTTTTAAGAGGGAAGATTGTAACGACCCAGAAATTTTGAACATTTGAAATAGAATATTTAATTGAATTTAAATATTTGAATGTTGATTTAACCTGAATTTCAAATGTCTCTGTTTATTTGGCGATTTAAATAATTGAATTTAACAATTGAAAATTTAATAAATTGCTGAATTGCTAATGTCGGACCTGTTAAAAATATTTTCAAGGCTTTGAAAATTCATATTGATAATACTGAAGATAACGGAAGCTTCAAAATTGAATTTGAAACTGTTTTGTTCAGTTTTGAATTTATATCGTTTAAATTGAATTTAAAAATAGCATTCCGGGGCACATTCTCGGAATTCGACGAAACCAGTTCCATTGGATCCGTAATATTGAATTATTACCGGATTTCAATTTTCGTAACATTTGGAGTGATCGTTTGGCCGTACGTTAAGTAAACGCGTTGAAATCTATATCGAATTCAATTTAAATTAAAAATCGTATTTGGTCTACATCAGTACTTTGCCTTCCCATCAAAAACACTATAGCCAGGTAATGCAAGCACGTTGATATCAAAGACTTTCTCTGCAAAGTCACGTACTCCTGTCTTCCCTTTTTCTAAACATCTCGTTCTTATCCATTCTTTTAGAGTAAACGAAAACTATTTCATTCAATAAGATAAAATAAATGGCGGAGCTAAGAAAAGTTTTTATATCTCCTGTTGAACTTCGTTCCTCCCTCCTCTACAAATAAATCAACTAAACCCAGTTTCCCCTCTTCCTAAAATCGGAACGAATTCGTTCGAAAGTAGATTCGCGAGCTCGCGACTGAGCATGCGCACGTGGAGGACTCGACCGAGGCGATTCAATTGGGAGCATCAGGAAATCACGATGGAGGCGGCAACTCGAGTTGGGTATACTCGATTGAGGAGGCGACGGCTGCCAGAGTTGCGAAATCGAATTCGCATTCGAGGTCAGGGTCAATATAGGGGTCGCGATGGCTTTGGGTTCGAGCTCAAGATGTGGATTTGGAAGTGGTAACGTAGCTGAGGCAAGGCGCGTGGGTTTCGATCGCGGCATCGTCGCGATGGTGAAGGAGGCAAGCTCTGGTCGACGAGCTGGGAAAGCTCGATCGGGTGAGACAGTTTTGTTTATTTATTTATTTAATTTAATGCATATATATAAAGAAAAAAATATATATATATAATTCTATATTTAATTTTACAGTAAGATATTTCTTTGATTTAAATATATATATATGGGAATATGTATACAGTAAAAATATATAAATGAATATAAACTGTAAAACAGAAAATAATATATATATATAAGATTTAGAAAATAGAAATTTTTAAATGGTAATTTAGATTTTTATAGGCATATATATATTTATATAGTTTGGAATCTATATTGACCATTTTCATATGTATATGTGTTTTCAGAAATAAAGATAAGAATAACTATACATATATATATATATTTAACTTATTAGTTAATTTTTTTAAAATAATAGGTTGTGGAGATTAATTTGTTTTATCAACTTATTTGATTATTTTAACTACTAAAAGATTTTTTTAAGAAAATTTAATCGCTGTTAATTAAATTCATCAACTGGAAATTTATTTATCCGATTATCTCAAATATTAATAAATTGTAAATTGCTTATTCAAGGTCTAAAATCGAGAAACAAGCCAAAAAATGGAAAAGAGTTGGAAATGGATTACAAATTAAAGCAAAGGTGAGATCTTCTCACTCAAAAAGGAAAATTTGATTTTTGCAGTAATTGATTGATTGCTGTTTGGATGTGATATTAGATATAGTAGGATATATCTATATATATAGCAATATATATATATATTGGCATATGTATATATTGCAGTTGTGATTTCCCGCATTATATAGCGGATGAGACCCTATTGCGCCGCATAATAGCGGATGATATTTTATAAAATCCCATATACCGCGATATTCCACCTCGAAGTGGAATTGGTATTGTGCTAACATCTGTGGATGCAGGGAAACAGGTTGGAGGGATCCGACTGGATTCCTCAAATTGTTTGAATATTATTTCATATGTGAATGATGTGATTATTGATAATCTGTGGATGATTTATTGATAATTGTAATTGTTGAAGGCTAAAATTTAACCGAATGTATTTTTGGTATTGTTGGATACCAGAAATGAATATAAATTGGATTTTGAAATTAAAGTGGAAAATTTTAAGTGAATTTATTTTTAAGAATTGAATTTATTGAAAGAAGGAATTTTAAAGTATTAAAATTTGATTTTCGAAATCTTACCGAATAAATTCCAAAAATATGGAAAAAAATGAGTTTTGAATAATATTGTTTCAAAAGTTGAATAATTCATTTAAAAATAGAATTTTGAATAATTTGGAAAGAACAAAGGAATTTACTTAAAAGTGATAAACTTTTAGAAATCAATTTGAAATTGATTTGGTATTGGAAAATGAACCTTTGAGAAATCGATTTGGAAATTTATTTGGAGTTGAAAATAAATTTAGAAATCAAATTTGTAATTAATTTGGTAATGGAAAATAAATCATTGGAATTTTTTTTTGAAATTGATTTAGTGTTTGAAAAATGAATTTGGAAGTCGATTTGCAAATGGTTTGTTATTTGGAGATAAACTTAGAAATAAATTGCAATGTTTTGTTCTATTGAAATAAAACTTAGAAATCAAATTGTAATTGATTCGATATTGAAATAAAATTAGAAATCAATTTGGAATTTGATTTTTGGGGTTAAAAGTGAATATTTGGGAATGTAAATTCAAAATGGAGTTTATGAAATGAAAGGGAAATTTGTTTAAAAATAAACACTAATTTATTTTTAAAGTGTGAAAGTAAATTTACGATTTTGGAACGTAAATTTAAAATAAATCGATAAGGATTTATTTAATTGGTTTATATGGACCATTTTGAAATGGAAGTGTATTTTCCTTGAAAAAAACCGAGTATATTCCAAAGTAGCTTTTAAAATATAAATTAAAAGTTCTAAGTGGGTTTTTAAAAGATATATTTGGAAATATATTCCGTGTAAGGAAATTGATTTGAAATTTATTTTCAAAAATTGAAAGGTGAAAAGTGATTTGAAATTGGTTTTCAAATGTGAATTGTGGAAAAAAAAATATATCTCGTGAAGATATTTTGAAATTAAATAATTTGGGAAAATTATCTGAATCTGATGATTGTTGTGAATATTGTTGATAGTTAAATCACCGACTATCAATATTTGCCTTTGAGATGGCACTTGAATTTGTTTTTAAAAACAAACGCTTATTATTCGGTTTAGCCGGGAAAGGACCTTTGTGTCAGATAACCCATTCCGAATAATGATACGACGATATGGATCGTATTGAAGACCGGTGATGAAGACCGGGTATTTGTGAAAACGATAGAATGACCTATCGATTGTTTCTGCACCGTTAGCTACGGTATAAAGATTTCCTTTGTGATGGGAAGTTATATCGGGATTGTGAATACCCGGATTGCAAGGGCTTCTTTGGAAGTGCCTTCGGTTCTGTTCGAACCCGGAACAGACTTGTATGGTTATGTGTCTGACATTACATTTTGAGATGTAAAGCTGATTTCTTTCAAATACATTTCTATTGGTGGCGGAGAATTTATTCTCTTAGCTTAGCACCCTTCTCTGAGACGTACGAGCTCAGAGGTTATGTAGTTGAAATTTATCAGCGATATATTCCCAATTTGGTAATGTGGCATGCTGAGTGTTGCTGTAATGATGATCATTTATTGATCATTTGTGATCAAAGCGTGGCTTTGTGAAAAAGCGTGGCTTTGTGAAAAAGCGTAGCTTTGTGGACGAGACTTCGTCAGGGCCTCACAACCCGGAAATGGTCGAAACAGGAATGTTGCGGCAAGGTTATGAGGGTCGCGCCCTTTAGGGTATGTCATTTCCTTCTGGAAATGGGTGGTATCATGGTATGGAGCCCAGATACTTACTCATGTGGACACACTTTATTTATTATGTGTGATGTTGGTTACCGAGCGCTCGGATAAAGGTCCCAAAGGACCGGGGGATGGCATATTCGTGAGTTACCTAGTTACAGGTGTAACCCGGCCTTGTGTTGGCAGAAAGCAGTTGTCTCTCGGGACGTCCAGCCAGAGGCGATCCCATGTGGCAGTAGGAAAGGAAGTTCCTTAGCCTGACCATTTGTTGGAAATCCATTTCCCAATACGAAACTTGTACAGTTTTAGTTGTAGAACCTTCCATTTACTTATGGTGGCGCCCCACTGTTTAGATGGTAGCTATAGTAGGCATAGTTCGGAATGTCTATGCTGGCTAAGATTAATATTATACTTTTGAAATGTTTTCTACACTAGACATTAATAAAAATAATCCAATGATTGGCATAGTAAGCATCTTTGACTATCATAAGAAGAAATCTCCTCCAATTCTGCGTTTGCATTGTGTGTGTGGTGGAAGGTCTTATGGTAGTTTCATTTTCCAAAAGCATTGCGAATTAATTTTAATTTCTTTGTGAAAATAACTGTTTTACGATCTCACACCAGTCACTATGGCTGACTCGGAGTTTATTGTTTCCTTTCTAAACTCTAGGTGCCCATTATTTTCCACACGGGCAGCCTAGAGTTATGTTATCAGGATATTCTGGATATTCTGGAGCTTTGGAAGCAAGCTGGATGGCGAGACGTACTCTCGTACTTGTTTATTATTCTCGCTGTGTATTCTGTATGAGGACATGTTTATATAACTGTCCATTGTTGTATTGAGTTGTATATTGACTCTGATTGATGTATGGATAAACTGATATAGTTCTTTGTTTTAAAAAGACTAGTGATTATCTATTATATATTGTTCCGCTGCGAATGTGAGATTCCGTTGTTGTTTCTGTTTTTGTTTTTCTGTTCTCCTTTTCTTCTGTCTTCTTCTACCTCTTCTTTTTAACCTTAATGGTTCGATTTTCCGGCATTCGATTGCGCGGCATTTGATACAATGGACGTATTAATGTCGATTTCCGAGCGACGAAAAATCGTATCGTTACAAGAGAGCTGGTTAAGTTCTCGGGACGTCCCTCCAGAGGCGTACTCATGTGGCATAGGAAGTTCCTTAGCCTGACCATTTGTTGGAAATCCAAAGAAATAATACGAACCCAGTACGGTTTTAGTTGTAGAACCTACCATTTAACATGGCAACTATAGCAGGCATATTATAATGGTACCTATGCTGGCTAAGATTAATATTATACTTTCGAAATGTTTTCCACACTAGGCACTAATGATAATATTAAAAAGATTTTGCGTATCAAGCATGTTTGACTATCATAAGGAGAAATCTCCCTCATGTGTGTGATTGCATTGTGTGTGTGCCGGGAGGCCTTATGGTAGTTTCATTTTCCAAAGCATTGCGAATTTCTTTTATTTTCTTTGTGAAAATAACTATTTTTAAGATCTCACACCAGTCCCATGACTGACCTGGAGTTTATTGTTCCCTTTCTAAACTCTGGGTGCCCATAATTTTCCCCACGAGCAGCCTAGAATCAGGTTATCGATCGGATCTCGATGGATTGTTGTGGAGATCTAGTGGCGAGCTGGATGGCGAGATGTATCACTTATACTAGTATTATTCCGCTGTGTATTATGTTATGTGGACAAGTTTATATAGCTGTCCAGTGATGTTGTGTAGACTCTGATGATGTATTGTATAAACTGATATAGTTCTTTGTTATAATGATTATTCATTCATCTATTATATATTGTTCCGCTACGAATGTGAGATTCTGCTATTGTTTCTGTTTCTTTTTCTTCTGTCTTCTTCTACCTCTTCTTCTTAACCTTAATGATTCAGATTTCCGGCATTCGATTATGCGGCATTTGATACAGTGGGCGTATTGATGTCGACTTTTGGGCGTCGAAAAGTCGTATCGTTACATGTGGTATCAGAAAAATTGGTTAAGCGACAACCTTGGCTCTGTTGGGCGTTACTCATTAGAGATAGAGTCAGTAGTACTCTAGAATGAGTGTGAGTAATAATAGATATGAGAGCGTACTTGTTAGTGAATATAAAATTGCTTTTATACTGTGTTGACTTATCGGTTGAGTGTTTATGAATTCTGGTCGGTACGGGAAGTACAACCGTAATCGATAGGGGTTTCTGAACTCTTAAACAAGATAAATCGACATAGTATTGTTTTAAAGTGGGTAAAATTATATTTTGGTATAAAAGAAATAATTTTCTGAAATTATTATATATATTTGGATGTTTGGTTGTTAATATTGTAATCAAATAAGAATCTAAAATTTGAAATGGTTATAACCAAATAGAATTCTATAAGTATGACTTATCCAATAGAGGTATAACTAAAATTTGATTTAAACCAGAATTTAAATCCCGAAAATTTTGAAAAGTGTTTTGTATGGATTTAAAACAAAAGTTTGGAAATTTAAATCTTGGGAATGTTTGAAAATGTTTTCCCAAAGTGTTTGAAGGCAATAATGGAGTATTATTTTGGAAAATATTTTGAATGGGAAAATTGTTTTGAAATGAATTTGTGAAAAAAAAGTACTGAACTCACTTAAGTCGCTAGAAAATAATCCTGATGATGATGGCCACATCATTAGAATTCATTTTCGAGTTTCTAAGTGATGAATTGTTACTAGGGTGGTTTGGTATGATTATTGGTTTGGACTTGTTTGATAAACAAGTATGTTTTAGAAATTTCGAAAGGGAAATTTGTTTTTGTAAAACCAAGTATTTTGGGATCCGGAGATTTGATTTAATATACCAAGTGGGTATGTATTATTTATGATTTCAAATTGGTTTTGAAATAAATCCGGCAATGGAATTATGGAAATTCTATTTAAATAATGTGAAAGGTTAAGATGAATAAATTATTGAGCTTATAAAGTGAAGTTGATCTAATAAGATATATTCGGATTTAACTCCGGATAAGTTAAATATAAAATGTGAATTGAGATTGAATTTAATTGGACATAAGGTTGAAATGTAAAATGATTATATTATGGGTTATAAGGGTGAAATGAAGTTTTATACCCTTAAGTTATTAAGTGTTATATATGTAATCTGGAATTGTGTTTATAAGATGAAAATGACTCCAACAAGCAATATAAGCTTTTAAATAAATAAGTTATTCAACTTATGAATAGAGAAATGCATTGTGAAACAAAAAATAAAATGGTGAGTATTTTATGGAAAATCCAAATTTAAATCCCAATATGAAATGTGGATGGACTTAGGTTAATCAATAAGTGTTGAAGCTTATATATTGAGAAGTAAAATTTAATTGAGTTTGGGTTGAATTGAACTGAAATCAAAATTTTCAGTTGTGTTATAAATAATATTGAATGGAATCTAAATCCTTACTTAAATTTGTAAGGAAGTGATATGAATTTAAGTTGGCTAAATGAAATTGGTTGAATTTGAATTAAATTTGGAAAAGAATTGAATTGAAAGAAAATTTAATTTAGTTAAAATGATATTGAATGAAGTAGATGCTTACTCAACTAAATTTAAAGGGATTGTATGAGGATGAATTTAGAGTAAACTAAATTAAATGGAAATTGTATTGGCATGGATAAATTTTTGGTAGCTTATTAAAATTTGAAAAGCTGATAAAACCAGTTTTGGTTTAGAATAATTGGAATGGTTATGTTATTAATAAATTCAGAAATGAATTGGGAAGGTGAATAAAAATTGAAATGGATTGAATGAGTAAACTAATTGGATTAAAATTAGTAAATGGATTGGAATTTGATTGGATGAGAATCAAATTGAAATGGAGATAAAATTGATGTAAGAAGAAATGGAAATATGGTGAAATTGAAATAACTTAAGCAAATTGTAAAATGATTGTGGTCGAGTTTTCTGAGTGGTCTTGAATGAAATTTGTTTAGATAATAAAATTGAAATGCAAGTGAAAGGATTTTAATTAATTATTGTGGTGAAATAAGAATGTATGAGTTGCAAATAATCCAGAATGGAATGATATTAATATAAACTTAAGTTGGAATTAATTTTAAATGGTTATAAGCTTAAGTGATGATTACTTGCATGGATAACTTTAGAATTTGCTTAAGAAATTAGTCGTTGTCGAAAACGAAAGAAATGAATTAAAAGAAGCAAATAAAGTTGGTTCTTGAATCCATTGGAATAGATTGAAATTTAATTAATTGGATTTGCATATAAATGAACGTGGATCATAAATGTAATGCAAATGTATAAATGTGGAAAAAGGTGAAATTTTGTAAGTAAGGCGCACGTTAATCAAATTTAAAATGAAAAGGAGATTAATTAGTGTAAAGAAGAATTGTATGTAGTAAACTTGAATGTAAATCATTCGAGTAAAATAAAATGAAGTTTAAATTTGTAAAAGAAATTAAAATGATGTTGAAACCTTGTGATATAGCCTTTAAAATATGGTTTGCATGTAAGATTATGCAAATTTGTTGTATATGCTATGTAATTGATGTGTTTGGCCAAGATTAATGAATAGAATGTTGTTAGAATTTCATATTTATTGGAAACTGATGTGCTTGTTTGAGTAAGTACAGGTGCGGGAGGCAATCGATTGTGTTGGAGCACGTAAATGCATAATTAATTAGCTGCTTGCTTTTAAAATGCTAATCTAAGGTACGCCTACGCAATAAAAATAGGAAATATGAACTGTTTTTGTTTTTCCGACCGTGTGGGCCGATGTATACATATTATATCTATTGTGATATTGTAAAAGGCTCTCCGTACAAAGGAGACGCTGTCAAAAGTTTTGGGAGTAAGAAATATTTTGGGAATTTTGGAAGTTTGGGTTAACTAGAAAAGTTGTATTTTGAAATGATGTACTAATCAAAGTTTTTGAGTAGGAATAAAAGCTAATGGTTTTGGAATTGAGCTAAGAGTTTTGGTGAAGTGAATGTAAGTTTTAACTACGTAAGTTTGGGTAAATAAATGGGTTTAGTAGAATTTTTCCTACCTTAGCAAATTTCAGGACGAAATTCTTTTAAGGGGGAAGAATGTAACGACCCGGAATTTTGGTCATTAGATTTTGAACATTTAATTCATTTTAAATGTTGAATGTGAATTATAATTTGATTTTGAAATACGAAGGTTTGGTTGAAGTAATAAAAATGGGTTATAATTTCAAATATAATGATTTAATTGGATTTGGATAATAATAATTAAATATTTGAAATTGGGATAAATTGTGAATCTGGATGTAAATGGGAATGAAATAGTTTCTAAAAATTTATTTTAAGTCTATTTGTATTTAAATAATGTTGTTGGATTTTTGGATGAAATCAAAAGCTGATAAATTAAATTTGGGATTTTTTATTAATTTAATAGTGGTATTTAATAATATAATAATGCAAATAATCAGATTTGGTCCGGAATGAATCAGATTGATTTCTAATGTGGTTATAAATTCTATTTGATTTATAATCAAGTTAGTAAAATGTTAAAAGTGAAATTTGAAATGATTTCGACGATTTTGAAAATCGCTCGAATTTATAGACGAGTTAAAATAGCCTTCCGGGGCACAGTCTCGGAATTCGATGAAACCAGTTCCATTGGATCCGTAATAGTTAGTTATTATCGGATTTCAATTTTCGTAGCAATCAGAGTTGTCGTTTGACCGTGGCAGCTCAAAACGCATAGAAATTATTTTAATCGATTTAATTTAAATTGATCGTTTATTTCCGTAACTCGCGTATATGCCCGAATTAGCCTCCGAAACACGTTCCATTGTGTTCGGATTGCGGGTAAAACCTTATAAACGCCTATCGGCATGCGTCATTTGGAGATCGTGTGAAAAGTTGTTTTAAAGTGGATTTAATATTAAAATAATGTTTATAATACATATATATACACATATAACACCGAAACCCTAGATCTATCTCTCTCAGCGGCCAGCTTAAGCTTCAATTGCCGAGAAAACACTTCGTTTCCCCTCAAATATTTCGAGATCCATCAACATTTTGACGAAATCTTCAACTGCAAAGATCGAGAGCTCGTTGAGCACTACGTCTCGAACGGTGGTGATCGGAAATCATTGTGTGGATTGACATAAATCATGCCACGAAGGGGCCGTGTTCGAGTTCAGTTTTTGAGTTGAGTTTGAGGTCGAGTTCAACCGGGTTTTGGTCGATGGGGGGAGGCACGAAGGGCTTTAGAGTGAAGGTTGATGATCGAGTTCTAGTGCTTTGGGGAAGGAGTGGTGGTCGCGAACGATTGGCGATGGTGGGTTTCGTTTGTCGTGTGGGGGGGGAACGAAGATGGAAGAAAGGATTTTCGGCCTTGATTTTGAACGTACGGTGACGATTTGTTTTGGTAAATAATTAAATAAAAGGAAAGCAAATTTGTTTATATAAATTTTATTCAAAAGTAAAAATACCATAACTTTTGCATGTGTTGTCAGAATTCGATGAAACTGGCGACGCTGGAATCGCAGCAACGAGCGCTACATAGTGGAGCAGATCTGGGAATGATTAAAGCTCGTGAAAATTTTAGATTAAATCGAAGGCGCTCGATTTAATTTGAAATTGGAACGCTCAGCGTTTTAAACTCAAGGTGAGATCTTCTCACTCAAATTGAATAATTGAAAACTGCAGTTATTGATTGATTGTTGAATTGTGATAGTTAGATTAAAATTGTTGATTGTGGGCTTGAATGATAAAGTATTATCAGTTGCATTAAAATATACCCTATGCGCCGCATAATAGCGGAGGGTATTTTATAAACCCCATATACCGCGATATTCCACCTCAAAGTGGAATGGGTATTTAATTGTTGTGCTAACGTCTGTGGATGCAGGGAAACAGGTTGGAGGGATCCAACTGGATTCCTCAAATTGTATGAATTTGTTTCATATGTTGTGTGATGATTTATTGATAATCTGTGAGTGATTATATTGATGATTGAATTTGTTGAAGGCTATAGTTTAGCCGCATGTATTTTTGGTATCGTTGGATACCAGAAATAAATAAAATTAGATTTTTGAAATTAAAGTAGGAAATTTTAAGTAAATTCATTTTGAAAGAATTGGAGGAATTTAAAAAAGGAATTTAAAAGCATAAAGTTGATTTTTGAAATCTTATCGAATTATTTCCAAAATATGGGAAAGGATATTAATAAATGGGTTTTGAATAATATTGTTTAAAAGTTGAAGAATTTAAATAAAATTGGATTTTAAATAGTTTGGGAGAAATAAAGGGATTTATTTTAAAAAGGGAATAATTTTTTAGATATCAATTTGATAATGGATTTGGTATTTGAAAATAAATCTTTGGAAAATCAATATGAAAATTTATCGGTGTTTTGAGTGCAAATGATTTGGTATTTGGAAATAAACTTAGAAATCAATTTGTAATTGATTTAGTGCTTAAAAAGAAATTAGAAATCAATTGGGAATTTGATTTGGTGTTTGAAAGTGAATATTTGGAAATTTAAATTCACAATGGAATTTATAAGGAAAAAGGGAGATAAATAATATCGGGAATTTTATTCCGCGAGTGAAAAGTGATTTGAAATTGGTTTTCAAAATGATGAAGTGTGGAAAAATATATATATATCTTGTGAATATATTTTGAAAATAAATAATTTGGGAAAATTATTTAAATCTGATGATTATTGTGAATGTTGTTTGATAGTTAAATAACTGACTATCAATATTTGCCTTTGAAATGGCATTTGAACTTGTTTTTAAAACAAGCGCTCATTATTCGGTTTAGCCAGGAGAGGACTTTGTGTCATATAACCCATTCCGAATAATGATACAACGTTATGGATTGCAATTGAAAACCGGATTTGCAAGGGCTTCTTTGGAAATGCCTTCGGTTCTGTTCAAACTTGGAACATACTTGTATGGATGTATGTCTGACGCTACACTTTGAGATATAAAGCAGATTTCTTTCAAGTACGTATCTGTTTGTGGCGGAGAATTTATTCTCTTAGCTTAACACCCTTCTCTGAGACGTACGAGCTCAGAGGTTATGTAGTTGAAGGTTATTAGTGATATACTCCCAATTTGGTAGTGTGGCATGCTAAGTGTTGCTGTGTGTTGATGATCATTTGTTGATCATTTGTTGATCAAAGCAAGGCTTTCGTGTAAAGCGTAGCTTTGTGGACGAGACCTCATCGAACCTCACACCCCGGAAATGGTCGAAACAGGAAAATGCGGCAAGGTTATGAGGGTCGTACCCTTTAGGGTATGTCATTTCCTTCTGGAAAAAGGTGGTATCATGGTATGGAGCCCAGATATTTTACCTGTGTGGTTGCTCCAATCTCATTTACTGTGTGATTGTTGCTTTGTGATCAAGGGCCCTCGGATAAAGGTCGCTAACGACCGGGGGGTGGCATACTCGTGTAGTAGTTACCTAGTGAGAGGTAACCCGGCCTTGTGTTGGCAGAGAGCTGGTTAAGTTCTCGGGACGTCCCTCCAGAGGCATACCCATGTGGCATAGGAAGTTCCTTAGCCTGACCATTTGTTGGAAATCCAAAGAAATAATACGAACCCAGTACGGTTTTAGTTGTAGAACCTGCCATTTAACATGGCAGCTATAGCAGGCATAATATAATGGTACCTATGCTGGCTAAGATTAATATTATACTTTTGAAATGTTTTCCACACTAGGCACTAATGATAATATTAAAAAGATTTTGCGTATCAAGCATGTTTGACTATCATAAGGAGAAATCTCCCCCATGTGTGCGATTGCATTGTGTGTGTGCCGGGAGGCCTTATGGTAGTTTCATTTTCCAAAGCATTGAGAATTTCTTTTATTTTCTTTGTAAAAATAACTATTTTTAAGATCTCACACCAGTCCCATGACTAACCTGGAGTCTATTTGTAACAACCCAAGTTTTTGTAAATTTTAATTTTTGACAAAATGACGATTTAATCTAGTTGACAATTGATATTGAGTTTTAAATCGTATTTAAAAGTCTTTAATAAAATTGTTAATCGTTGTTTGGGATTTTAAATCAAATTTGAAATTCTTTTATAAAAATGTTGACCGGGCTTTACAATTTGAACCTTGGCCCATGTTTCTTGGCTTTGCCGAGATGATATCAGGGGCAAACCCGATCTCCTCTCTCCCATTCTTCCATTTTCGTAACCCTAAAAACTAAATCAAACGAGAGAAAATAATGGCAGCTCGATTTTCTCGCGTTCGTTCGTTCCTCAAATTTGGGCTTCTTCGATCGATTGCTTCTGGAAATCGAGGGCGCCAACTTCAATGACTTCGCCCTGGCTGCTTCGATGATAGTCGTGCTCGAGGGGACTTTGGCTGCATCATTCGTGGCTAAGGTGAGTGGATAACCGCTCACATCTAATTCTTACTTTGGGTTATTTAGAGCTCGAAGCTCCGCGATTTTCGTGTTCCTATTTTATGGCTATCTGGACTGCGTTCGTGTTGTTCGATTTTCTTGACTTGGGATTTAAGTGATTTAGTAATTGATGGTTCGATCAATTTAGGTTTGAACCCCTTGTTTTCGTTCGTATATGATTTTTGAATTGTGATGGTTTGGGTTTCTCGACTTGTTCGACTTCGTCCCAGGTTGTTGTTTTTGCTCTGCCTGTGATCTTCGTCTCTGGCCATCTGATTTCCTGGATGCATTGATGTTCACTGATCATTCACATGTGTTGATTCTCTGTCTCACGTGATCTTTCTAGATTCTGGCCATACTTTGTGTACTTTAATTGTTGTTTGCATTTTTAGTTCATGTAGTTCGAACTATCCCATTGCACTGGGATGAGTCTGGTGATCTTTGCCATCTTCACTTGCATTTTGTTCATCATTTAGTTCACGTGTGCTTCATGTAGCCTCCACTCTTGCCTCTTGACTTCCTGTAGCATTTTTTTTGTTGTTGTTGTTGTTATGGGTCGCAGTCATTTTACTGTATATATTGGGAATTGTACATGTATGTTAGTTCACCGATACATCACTGTCACCATTTATTTGAACTATGGCCGAGACTTAGTTTTATATCTTGACCATTTTATTTGACTGCAGCTGTGTTGAGCCATTGGCTTGACCTTCTTGCATTGTGTGGTAGTTGTACTATGCAGTCATGCACATTTGAATCACTCATACCAGCCTCTTGTAACCTGTTATTGCCATTTCATTGTAGTCTGCACTTGAATAAGGTCTTGAACTTGTGAAGTTTCGAACTGGTGCAGTTTTGGGTTTCCAGTTGTACTTGGTTCATGTCAGATTTGTTCATGTCTTGTTGTAGTTCCTTGGTCTTTGCATTTGTTGTCTGGGTTCACACTCCAATGTTCCTTTGCATACTTGAAACTGTTTATTGAACTTGAGTTGTTAGACTTCTTGGTTGCTTTGTAGTTGTGCATTGCTATACTGTTTTGAGTTCGAGACTTGTTCATTCTTTTTGTACCACTGCTTTATCTTCGAACTGCACTCGTTTTTGCTCCATGATGAACTTGATAAATGCACTTCCCCTAGGACTGCATTATAGTGTGCCTGTAGCTTAACTTCAGTCAAATTGGACTTGAGTTGTTAGACTTCGATCACTTGGTTGATTTCTTCTTTCTGGACACTGTGATTTCTGGAAATTGCAGTTGACTTTGTAGACTTTGATTTTAGGAATTTCTGGTCTTGTGATGTTTCACTTACTTCACCATTACTTGGTGTTGTCTGCATTTCACTTGACCATTTGTATACATCCATTCATGTATGTATACAGATGTATGTTCACTTTTGCACATTCATGTGTTTGCTGTCTTATATGATGGCACTTGACTTATAGCCTATCTTGTTTTGGTGATGTTTTCATTTGTGCATCACTTGTCGCCTCTTTTATTGGTTGCACTGTTTCGTTTCACTGTGCAGTCTTGCCCTTAAATATGTGTGGTGGCTGCATTGCTTTATTGTTGAGATTTTGTCCTTGTGGGTTTCATTGCATTGATGCGACCCTATTATCTTCTTGGTTTGGTCTCTTCCTCTCTTAACCATTTTGGCATTTCTCTGCCTTGTTCGAACTTGTTTGGTTTCCGTTGCTTGAGATGGCCAATCACTTCAATTCACTTGGTTGAAGTTCTTCTCTACTGTCACTTGCTTATTGCATTTGTTGGCACTGGGAATTCTTGAGCCTAGTCTTTGTACCTGTTTTCAACTGCTGTTTTATTGTGCAGTTGTTGTGATGGCGAGGCAGTACACGCGTGCGTGTACTGCAGCCACCCAGAATTGACAGATTTTAATCGATATCTCTTTTATTCTTAATTCATCGACCTGTTGCGTAATTCGTAGGCTGTATTGGCGAGGCAGTACACGTTAGCGTGTACTGCAGCCAATTAGCATTGATATTTTTTTAAATTGACATTTCAATTATTTAAACTGCTTTGGATTTCTGTTTCGTGGATTAACACTGTTTAGTGATATATCTGCCGTTATCCGGTTCTTTTATCGAGAAGTTGGATATACGATATTTCTGTGACTGTCATCTATATTGAGATTGATTATTATTGCTTCTATGCTCTAATAACTGATTTTGAATTAGACTGACCCGAGTATTATTTTCTTTTGAATGTAATACTCGGGTCAGACCGAGTATTTACAGGTTGTAGATTTTTAGCTTTGGGTTGCTGCTAGAGCTATGAAGACTTTTTATATCATTTGAAGTGGTCTTCGTCTTGTTGTAGTAGTCAGTGTGTCTGTTTTAAGATGATAATGTATTCATGTATATTAGTCGATAATGTACTTGTATATATAACTTCTTGAGTCGACAGTTGTAGTTGTATCATTTGTATTGTGTCAAATGTATTGTAACTGATATCAGTTATTGTATATATGAGACTTTTCGTTCCATCTGTATTCCGCATTTATGTTATCTGTGTTATTTTTATATTTATTGTCCTAAACTATTATAGCCACTGTGTAGTAGCTTTGAGTTTGTAACGGTATGTCGGATTTCCTCTAAAAGATGAAATGCACGTTATTCTATCTGACATATCGGTGCTCGCACAAGGCAATTACATGGATGGTCGCTCCTCAACAGCCTTATTCTCCGTGCTAGTTGACAGCACTACTCCGTAGTGTTCTTGGCTAGCGTGGGTATAGAGGTGGGGCGTCACAGCTTGGTATCAGAGCCTGGGGTTTAGGACAATTATAAAGCATAACCTAGATGGAGCATGTGTTACAACTATTTGTCGATGTTTTATCTCTCATCTTTACATATGATTATTTTTGACTGTTAGGTATGAATTCCTAACGCTTATTCTTGTGTTTTCGGCTTTGAATTGATTTAGCCGATGTTGATTTTGTTTTAATTTGGCAAATTAAAGCCATTTTGACTTTTGGACTTTGTTCCACTTTTGTTCTATGCTATGAGTGTCATGGTGTACCTGTTACACTGTGATGAAAAATAGCTGGACCAGTTGCAAATTGAG
This sequence comes from Allium fistulosum, assembly GCA_030737815.1. Classification (NCBI taxonomy): domain Eukaryota; kingdom Viridiplantae; phylum Streptophyta; class Magnoliopsida; order Asparagales; family Amaryllidaceae; genus Allium; species Allium fistulosum. Next base: position 777,518,973 of record CM060905.1, on the reverse strand, counting down.
TGATTTTGATTTCTCATTCACATCTAGTTTGAATCTCAGCGATTTTGAACTTGATATTTTGTGTTTTCCTCATCTGGATTTCCCTTCGACTTCGGTCACTTTGTTTTTGAGAAATTGCTAATTTCTTGATTCTCAAGACTCTGATTTTGTTTGCCGTTGGTTTCTTTGATAATGATGATTAATTCATTTTATACTCGACTGCGGCTATTAATTGTTGACTTCGACGTTGACTTGATTCTTACTTTTGTTGAAGTCATTTATGCATTTCTGCTCGATTTGCTTTGTTTTTCCAGTTGATAATCGATTCTTCTTTTCTAATTAGTTGTTATCACCTTTGTCGATTTTGATAACTTCTATTTCTGGAATTTTTGGGTATTCCTACTTTGATGAATTTGGAATCGAATTCTTTGGATTTTATTCACGTCTTCGAATGTGAAATTTTAGTGAACTGACTTGGTTTCCTAATTTAATCGATTCTTGATCATTTCCCCGATTTGTTGCTATCATTTATTAGCAACTTTGATGACATTTTCTTCGGGATTTTTGTGAACATACTTTCTGATGAATTCAGTATCGATTTCTCTGGATTCCCTTCACATCTTCGTATGTGAATTCTTGTGATTGATTGTTTCTACAATCATTTTTGTGATTGGTCACTTTAAAAATATAAAGGTTTTCTATACTAGTAGTAAATATTAAAATTCTTTTTCCAAACGATTTCAAAACTATTTTCCAAACGATTTTAAAACTATTTTACTACAAAGTTCTTTTTCTTGAACCGTTTTCCAATCTATTAGTATATACAAGCCTTTATTTCACTCGTATGAGAAATTGAATTAAACGGCCTAGTAAAACAAGTGGTATGAAACGCTTGCGTTTACTTCGTCGGTTAGCTCTTGGACTTGTTCGATTGAACCCTTTTTGTGACAACTTCCTAGTAAAAATTTACAGCTTGTTCGTAAATATTTAAGTTAAGCAAGTGGTTATGGGACATGAAGCTAAACTCATATATTTACTAGCTTGGTGTGATTGACACTTCCTTATGATCATGATGATCATTTTTGTGATTTAGACTAGCGATTGTGCGATGTCTCTTCGTCCGTGTGTCGGACTTGCCTTCGGGCCATCCGTGTGTTCGGAAAATTAAATGGATAGCTTTCCATCCGTGTGTTCGGAAAATTAAATAAATAGCTTTCCATCCGTGTGTTCGGAAAATTAAATGGATAGCATTCCATCCGTGTGTTCGGAAAATTAAATAAATAGCTTTCCATCCGTGTGTTCGGAAAATTAAATAAATAGCTTTCCATCCGTGTGTTCGGAAAATTAAATGGATAGCTTCCCATCCGTGTGTTCGGAAAATTAAATAAATAGCTTTCCATCCGTGTGTTCGGAAAATTAAATGGATAGCTTCCATGAGATAGCTTCTCGTCCGTGTGTTCGGACTTCCCCCTTCTTTGTGTTTTCTGGATTTCGTGTGTAGATTTCTAGAATTTGTGTTTTCTGGATTTCGTGTGTAGATTTCTAGAATTTGTATTTTCTGGATTTCGTGTGTAGATTTCTAGAATTTGTGTTCTCTGGATTTCTTGTGATAAAATCTGGAATTTATGCTTCACCAATTTTAATGATTTCTATTGATATGTTTATCAATTTTTGTGCATTGGTGAATTCATGTGTTATTGACTTGTTATGAATACAAGTTTAGGGTATGATATCCCTTTCTATCTTTGAGAAGATTCTTGTGACATCTTTGATGAATGAAAATTCATTTGGTATTATATTTTGATGCCAGTTATTTTAATGAGACTTTGACGTGTTAACTTCGGTAACCGTCAATTTTGAAATGGATTTACAAGCGGTTCTCCCGCAACATTGATATTGCTAATTTAATCACGTGTTTTCAAAATTCTTTATTTTTAAAAGTTGTTTCAAAAATATAAATTAAAATTGTTTTCAAAATTTTTACAGTTTACAATTTTCAAAAGAACGAGGAAGCGATTTAAACGTTTCAGCAAAATCGAGGACTATGACCCCTTTCTTTTACTGATTCGCTTAATTCCGGACTTGTCCGTTTGAGAATGTGAAATGTTATTTTTAAAACACACAATTCTGCACTTTCAAGAAAACGATAAAGAGATTTAAACGATTTAGCAAAAGTAAGGAGTATGGAACCCTACTTTTACTACTTCGGTTAATTCCGGACTCGTTAATTGAATAATTATGACTTCTGATTATCGTTTTTGATAATTAGATGTTTGTGTTTCTGATTATCGTTATTGATGATCAGATATTTGTGAAATTTAATTATCGCCTGAGATAATTAAATATTTTTCGATTTGATTAATCGAATATTTGTGTTTCTGATTATCGTTTTTGATAATCAGATATTTGTAAAATTTGATTATCGTTTGAGATAATCAAATATTTTTCGATTTGATAATCGAATCTTTGTGATTTCTGATTATCGTTTTTGATAATCAGATATTTGTGAAATTTGATTATCGTTTGAGATAATTAAATATTTTTCGATTTGATAATCGAATCTTTGTGATTTCTGATTATCGTTTTTGATAATCAGATATTTGTGAAAATTCGATTATCATTTTAGATGATTGAATATTTGCGATTTTGAGATTCGAGCTTCGTCCTTTTCTCTGACGATTCAGGTGAGTAATTTGATTTACTCACATTCAATTCGTGCAGTACGTGAATTCTGCTCTATTTTCTTTTTCTTTTAAAATGCTGGAACTCGATTGATTCTTGCTTTTGATAGTCGTCTGATTTTGATTCCTTGATCCCCACGATTGTTGATTCTTTTGATTTGAATCAATCGAACCTTTTGATTTCATATCTAATACTTCCCCTGCTGACATTTGCTTATGCATTCGACATTGCCATGCTCTTATGGTTGTTACCTTTTGTCCGTTTATTCCTTATGATTGCGAGGACGCAATTTCTTTAAGGAGGGAAGTCTGTAACAACCCAAGTTTTTGTAAATTTTAATTTTTGACAAAATGACGATTTAATCTAGTTGACAATTGATATTGAGTTTTAAATCGTATTTAAAAGTCTTTAATAAAATTGTTAATCGTTGTTTGGGATTTTAAATCAAATTTGAAATTCTTTTATAAAAATGTTGACCGGGCTTTACAATTTGAACCTTGGCCCATGTTTCTTGGCTTTGCCGAGATGATATCAGGGGCAAACCCGATCTCCTCTCTCCCATTCTTCCATTTTCGTAACCCTAAAAACTAAATCAAACGAGAGAAAATAATGGCAGCTCGATTTTCTCGCGTTCGTTCGTTCCTCAAATTTGGGCTTCTTCGATCGATTGCTTCTGGAAATCGAGGGCGCCAACTTCAATGACTTCGCCCTGGCTGCTTCGATGATAGTCGTGCTCGAGGGGACTTTGGCTGCATCATTCGTGGCTAAGGTGAGTGGATAACCGCTCACATCTAATTCTTACTTTGGGTTATTTAGAGCTCGAAGCTCCGCGATTTTCGTGTTCCTATTTTATGGCTATCTGGACTGCGTTCGTGTTGTTCGATTTTCTTGACTTGGGATTTAAGTGATTTAGTAATTGATGGTTCGATCAATTTAGGTTTGAACCCCTTGTTTTCGTTCGTATATGATTTTTGAATTGTGATGGTTTGGGTTTCTCGACTTGTTCGACTTCGTCCCAGGTTGTTGTTTTTGCTCTGCCTGTGATCTTCGTCTCTGGCCATCTGATTTCCTGGATGCATTGATGTTCACTGATCATTCACATGTGTTGATTCTCTGTCTCACGTGATCTTTCTAGATTCTGGCCATACTTTGTGTACTTTAATTGTTGTTTGCATTTTTAGTTCATGTAGTTCGAACTATCCCATTGCACTGGGATGAGTCTGGTGATCTTTGCCATCTTCACTTGCATTTTGTTCATCATTTAGTTCACGTGTGCTTCATGTAGCCTCCACTCTTGCCTCTTGACTTCCTGTAGCATTTTTTTTGTTGTTGTTGTTATGGGTCGCAGTCATTTTACTGTATATATTGGGAATTGTACATGTATGTTAGTTCACCGATACATCACTGTCACCATTTATTTGAACTATGGCCGAGACTTAGTTTTATATCTTGACCATTTTATTTGACTGCAGCTGTGTTGAGCCATTGGCTTGACCTTCTTACATTGTGTGGTAGTTGTACTATGCAGTCATGCACATTTGAATCACTCATACCAGCCTCTTGTAACCTGTTATTGCCATTTCATTGTAGTCTGCACTTGAATAAGGTCTTGAACTTGTGAAGTTTCGAACTGGTGCAGTTTTGGGTTTCCAGTTGTACTTGGTTCATGTCAGATTTGTTCATGTCTTGTTGTAGTTCCTTGGTCTTTGCATTTGTTGTCTGGGTTCACACTCCAATGTTCCTTTGCATACTTGAAACTGTTTATTGAACTTGAGTTGTTAGACTTCTTGGTTGCTTTGTAGTTGTGCATTGCTGTAATATCCCGGAAATTTGGGGCAATATCAATTTAATAATCTGTTTAAATAATTAAATTGATTTGTTAATCTTTGATAAAAATATTTGAATTGGTTTAAAAATCTAATTAAATAAATATTTAATTAGTGAAATTTATCTTTTAAAACTAATAAAATGATTTCTATCTATAATCTATATATGAGTATATATTGTAAATAGATTGCCTTTGATTTGAAAGTTAATAAATGAAATCTTGTTTTGAATTTCTAATGTATATTCGTATAGTTTGGAAATTATGATTTATTTAATATTTAGCTTTTCAAAGCTATTTAAAATAACTAGATGGTTGTAAATAAAGATTAATAGTAAAGTTAATTTATTTTCTTTTAAAATATTGCTTAATACATATGATTTAAGAATATATATAAATAAGTTTAAAATATAATTTACAAATGATATGTTAATTCATTTAGTAATAGTAGAAATTTATAATCTCTTTTATAAATTTATTTAAAATTGATAAATATGTTAATTTCAAAATATTAATAGTGTATTGTTTTTATAAATAGACTTTAATAAAATAAAATTGTTATTTGCAAATTTAATGTGTTGTTTCAAATTTACTTTAAATTGGATTTTTAAGTATAATTTGAATTTGAATTTAGATTTAATTTTGAAATTCAAAAGAGGTAATATTTTAAATAATTGGAATTTAAAATATTTGTATAAACTTTTAATTACAAATATAATTAGTTTTGTTTCTCTAAACTTATCTATATATATAAATATGTAATAGGTATTTATTAAATAAAGAAAAGGGGTTTATTTACATTTGAAATAAATATAAACTAACTAAGAGGACAAGTGTAATTTTCTAAAAACCTTGTTTTACCAAGTGTTAACATATTAAAAATGGTTAGTGACAAATGTCAAAGTTTGGTATTTTTGTTTTTCTTTTAATTAAATAAATCATTTCTAATGTATATAAACATATGATTCTCATCTCCTTCTTTTTTTTTCTATCCTCTTCATTTTCAAAAGATATAAGATTTCAGCTGTAAACAAAATAACTTAAAAACATTTCTCAAACCATAATCTCTAAACTATCTGTAATCAAGCTTTCCTCAAACCAGAAATTATCAAACCAAAAAGCCTGCATTTTTCTTCAATCAAAATCAAAGGCCTGTTCTTTTTCAAAACCTGGAAACAAAAGTCTGTAGCCTGTTTTTCTCTCCAAATCTGAAAGCAAGCAAAACCTGAGATCTAAAGCAATATCTCAACAAACAAATAGCATGCATGCAAGTTTCTAAAGCTAGCAATTCAAGTTTTAAAAGCAGGCATTCAGATTCTAAAGTTTAAAAGCAGTTTCAAAATAAGGCTCTGTTCATCTTCTTTAAATAGGTGAGTAACTTTCTTTTTAAACTTAAGTAGGGATATTTGTTTGCATGTGAATTTTCTGGAATAAAAGAAGTATCGAATGCATGGATATGATTGAATTTCTATGGATATATAAATGCATGTTTAATTTTGTATCTGTTCTTACCTGTTTTTATCTGTTCTTCTTTTAGAAGTAAATATCATGATCAAAAACTTAATACCTCCTAATATAATCTCTGTTAGGACTTAGACTTTAAACAAATGATTTTTGTTTCAGTCTAAATCAGAGTCTAAAATTTTATTAAGTTTAAATAAAATGAAAACTACTCTGTAAATATAAAGGAACAGGGAAGTTTTAGTTTTGTATAAAATTCAAATATGATAATTAAGCATTCCAGGATTATAAATTGAATCTTTAAACCAAATCATGAATTTTAAAAGTGAAATCACAATTTTTAGAGGGGTATAGTAGGAGCAGATTGAGTTTGGCCAGAATTTGAATTCTGGGTGATCTCTGATGATCTAGTAGTTTGTCGGAGACGTGGTTCTCACTGGAGATAGTTGGATGATGGGTGAGGTAGGGAAAAATAGCAGAAGTGATGTCAAAGCTCTGTGGCAATGGGGATTGATCGGAATGGGCTGTAGCCCTAGTTTTCGAATGGTCGGAAGTTTCAATCATCAAGGCGCCTCTGGTGGATCGAGCTCCACCAGATTTGGAGAAATAGGAGCGGGAACGTTGTCAAAGTTGTGGCCAAAATTTCAGACGATCTGATGATCGGAGGGATGAGTTCGAAGAATTTTCCAGGATTGGGGTCTGTTTCCAGGTTGTGATCGAGATTGCTCGAATTCGATTTTTGGAGTTGTTCGTGGTTCTGGAGGTCGTGATCGTGGATGATGGTCGAAGTCGACATGCTGGTGATGGAAGCGATGGTCATAGGCGATTGTCTCGTCTGTGCACGTGCACGTTTGTATCAGGCATTGGTTGTTTGGTTTGGGAAGAAGACAGTATTGCTCGAGTCGATCTCGTTTTGTTGCACGTGAGACTCGAAGATGTTCTCGGGAATTCGAAGGGAAGACTCGTGGGTTTATAACTGTGTTTAAAAATTTTAAACATAACAAAGTAAAAAAAAAAATATAGAAAAGGAAAGGGAAACTCGAAGGAGTACTCGGGAAAATTGGGTTTTTACTCGGGTATTTTGATATTTAGCTCGGGTTGATTTTTGGGTTACAGTTAAAACCTGACAGTATTTTTAAAAATTTAAAAATAAAGTTTAAAATGTTAAGCAGGATTTAAAACAAAGTTTTAAATCAAAATCTTTTAAAAAGTATGGATTCAAATTTAGATTTGTATCTATTTGAAATTAGTTTATTAAATTTCTAATGTTGTATCAAATTAAAAATATTTAAAGTATATTTTTAAAAAGGGTTTGAATAAATGAATGTGTTCAAAAATCTTATAAATTCTTTTATAAATGTTAAGTGTTTCTTAACATTTGAATTTAAGAAGATTTTGTAAATTTGATTCAAAATTGGTTAAAGTTAAATTGTAATTTATTTTAAATCTTTAATTTAAAATGAATTAAAAGAAAGATTTTAAAGTAAAATGTTTTAAAGTCTTTGTTAATAATAATTAAAGTAGTTAAAGGTTAATATTTTAATTTAGAAAGTAATTAAGGTTTAATGATTTAGGATTCATTAAATTAATAAGGTAATTAAGGAATAATTTAATAAATTAATTAATTTGAAATTAAGGATCATTTATTTAAATAAGTATAGAGTTTTTATAAATGATTAGAAATTTATTTGATTAAAGATTTATTTAAGCAATTAGTTAAGTAATTAGAAATGAATTAATTTGTAATTAAAAATAATTGGTTAAAGCTTAATTACTTAAGGAAAGTAATTAAAGAATTGATTAATAATTAATGAGGGTTCATTAATTAGGGATTATTAAATAATTAATTAATATGATTAATTTTGATAATCAATTAGATTAATTAACTAATGATAATCATTTGTGAATTGGTTAAGTATAATTACTTAATGAAAGTAATTAAAGTAATTAATTACTTAAGGTAATTAATTAGATAAATTTGATAAGTTTAATTTATTAATTAAATTAAGATAATCACTTGGTGATTGATAAGTAATTACTTAAATGTAATTAGTGAAGTGTAATTACTTAGGAAAGTAATTAAAGTTAATTAGTGGATGTAATTAACTAAAGAAGATTTTAATAATAAAAGTAATTTTAGTTTAATTACTTTGTATAATTAATCAGGGGATTAATTAAAGGATAATTAATTAAGGAGTAATTAATTTATGAAGTGTAGTAATTAAGAGTAGTTAATTACTAAATGAGATTAATCAAAGGTGATTAATAAATGTGACTAATTAATTATTAATTTAAATAAGATAATTAATTAAGAATAATTAAGGATCATTAATTAATATAATTAATGATGTAATTAAGAATTGATTAATTAATAAATAATGAGTGATTAAAGTAATTAATTAATTGTAATTAATTAAGGATTAATGTAATTAAGTATAATTAATTAATTAATGAAGTAATTAAAGATTAATTACTAAATGGTTTAAGATAATTAATTTGTGAAATTAATTAAGTATTAATTACTTAAAGTAATTAAAGGATTATTAATCAGGAATGATTAATTAAGATGGATACTTAGAGTAATGATTAATTAATTGGTTTAATTAATAATTAAGTAAGCAGGATTTATAGAATGAAGTAATTAGTTTAATTCACTTTAAATTAATTAGATGATATAAATCATTGCTTAAGGATGGATGAATGAGATTGAATGTATTTCATTGTTTGATATCTCTGATGAGATATGATTGATATATGAGATGGATGTTGGTTGAATTATAATGATAATGTGAATTATCTGTTTGGGATGATAATGTAGATTATCTATTGAATTATCTATCTTTGTGTAGTATAGATAAGAATTGAATTGTTTTAACCTTAAAACAACTTGGCCCTTAAAAGATACGTTTTGGATTTCGATGAGACCGGGATCGGGTTTCCGTATACCGGTATTCCAGGTCTGGAGACCCGAATACCACATCGATCCAAATTAACGATAGGTCGTGAATCTCAAGTGAAGATGAAGATTCAGAGAGCAAGGGTTATTGTCGTTAACTCTGAGGGTGATTCCAAAACGAGTGTAACGAGATAATGCCTTCGGTTTCGTTCGAACCCGGAACGAACTTGTATGGATTGAATGCTTTCAGCACATCGTCAGGCGGACGATGAGCATTCTAAGTGATATGTTCTGATTAAAGGTAATCGTAGCCTCAAGCCTCATCAACCGGGAATGGCTAAAACAGGGGAGGTGCAGCAAGGCTTCGTGGGTAGCACCCACTGAGAGCAAGATAGATCCCTGTCTAGAGGTCCCTTTTCTTTTATTCGGCTTAGTGTGTAGTTGGTCGCGCCAACTACGGGATTATCTTGTTCGGAATTATCCAGTAAGGGATGATTCCGGCTTTGTGTTGCAGGGGAGCGGGCGTACTCCTCGGTACGGTGATCTAGGCCACGTACTGTGACGGGCGGTACCCCAGTAGCCCTGCCATTGTATGGAATCCAAACTCCAATAAGTGCCGTACGTATTAGTTGTGCCCAACTATGTTGGAATGTGAGATGTAAGCATTTCAGCTATTTCTGTATTTTACTTGAAAACCCTAGACCCTATTATAATACAATCAGATTTCCTATCAAATGTTTTGGTTAGCGTAAGGTAAAAACTTTTCCATGTTTTTGTGTGGGAAGTCTTACGTGATACCTTTGTTTTCAAAAGGTTTTGAAGTTAAACAAGTTTAACCTGTTACTCACACCAGACCCATGTCTGACCCAAGTTGTTTATTTCTGTTTTATAAACTCTTGGGTACTCAAATTTTTACGAGTAGTCAAGGGATTCAGGTTTAGCTTTGACGAATTGTGGAGGAGCAATGGAGCAGGAGGCTTCGGCGTTCGTAGATATAGTATTCCGCTGTGTTGATATCTGTGATAGTGTCTTGTCTTGTATTTGAGTTGTAATGTCTAGACAGATGTTTATAACTGTCTAGTATGTGTTGTATAGTTGTGTAAACTCTGATAAGTGTTGTATACTATGTAATAGTTTATGTTATTAATATAATTTATTCGTTCCGCTGTGAGATCGTTGTTGTTTCTTTCTTTCTTCTCTTCTTTTCTATTTTCTACCCCTTTCTTTCTTCATAATGATGCGACTTTCTGGTCGATGAAAGCCGGGTCGTTACAATTGCTATACTGTTTTGAGTTCGAGACTTGTTCATTCTTTTTGTACCACTGCTTTATCTTCGAACTGCACTCGTTTTTGCTCCATGATGAACTTGATAAATGCACTTCCCCTAGGACTGCATTATAGTGTGCCTGTAGCTTAACTTCAGTCAAATTGGACTTGAGTTGTTAGACTTCGATCACTTGGTTGATTTCTTCTTTCTGGACACTGTGATTTCTGGAAATTGCAGTTGACTTTGTAGACTTTGATTTTAGGAATTTCTGGTCTTGTGATGTTTCACTTACTTCACCATTACTTGGTGTTGTCTGCATTTCACTTGACCATTTGTATACATCCATTCATGTATGTATACAGATGTATGTTCACTTTTGCACATTCATGTGTTTGCTGTCTTATATGATGGCACTTGACTTATAGCCTATCTTGTTTTGGTGATGTTTTCATTTGTGCATCACTTGTCGCCTCTTTTATTGGTTGCACTGTTTCGTTTCACTGTGCAGTCTTGCCCTTAAATATGTGTGGTGGCTGCATTGCTTTATTGTTGAGATTTTGTCCTTGTGGGTTTCATTGCATTGATGCGACCCTATTATCTTCTTGGTTTGGTCTCTTCCTCTCTTAACCATTTTGGCATTTCTCTGCCTTGTTCGAACTTGTTTGTTTTCCGTTGCTTGAGATGGCCAATCACTTCAATTCACTTGGTTGAAGTTCTTCTCTACTGTCACTTGCTTATTGCATTTGTTGGCACTGGGAATTCTTGAGCCTAGTCTTTGTACCTGTTTTCAACTGCTGTTTTATTGTGCAGTTGTTGTGATGGCGAGGCAGTACACGCGCGCGTGTACTGCAGCCACCCAGAATTGACAGATTTTAATCGATATCTCTTTTATTCTTAATTCATCGACCTGTTGCGTAATTCGTAGGCTGTATTGGCGAGGCAGTACACGTTAGCGTGTACTGCAGCCAATTAGCATTGATATTTTTTTAAATTGACATTTCAATTATTTAAACTGCTTTGGATTTCTGTTTCGTGGATTAACACTGTTTAGTGATATATCTGCCGTTATCCGGTTCTTTTATCGAGAAGTTGGATATACGATATTTCTATGACTGTCATCTATATTGAGATTGATTATTATTGCTTCTATGCTCTAATAACTGATTTTGAATTAGACTGACCCGAGTATTATTTTCTTTTGAATGTAATACTCGGGTCAGACCGAGTATTTACAGGTTGTAGATTTTTAGCTTTGGGTTGCTGCTAGAGCTATGAAGACTTTTTATATCATTTGAAGTGGTCTTCGTCTTGTTGTAGTAGTCAGTGTGTCTGTTTTAAGATGATAATGTATTCATGTATATTAGTCGATAATGTACTTGTATATATAACTTCTTGAGTCGACAGTTGTAGTTGTATCATTTGTATTGTGTCAAATGTATTGTAACTGATATCAGTTATTGTATATATGAGACTTTTCGTTCCATCTGTATTCCGCATTTATGTTATCTGTGTTATTTTTATATTTATTGTCCTAAACTATTATAGCCACTGTGTAGTAGCTTTGAGTTTGTAACGGTATGTCGGATTTCCTCTAAAAGATGAAATGCACGTTATTCTATCTGACATATCGGTGCTCGCACAAGGCAATTACATGGATGGTCGCTCCTCAACAGCCTTATTCTCCGTGCTAGTTGACAGCACTACTCCGTAGTGTTCTTGGCTAGCGTGGGTATAGAGGTGGGGCGTCACACTATTGTTCCCTTTCTAAACTCTAGGTGCCCATAATTTTCCCCACGGACAGCCTAGAATTAGGTTATCGATTGGATTTGGATGGATTGCTGTGGAGATCTGGAGGTGAGCTGGATGGCGAGACGTATCATTTATACTAGTATTATTCTGCTGTGTATTATGTTATGTGGACAAGTTTATATAACTGTCCAGTGATGTTGTTGTTGTTGTAGACTCTGATGATGTATTGTATAAACTGATATAGTTCTTTGTTATAAAGATTATTCATTCATCTATTATATATTGTTCCACTACGAATGTGAGATTCTGCTATTGTCTCTGTTTCTTTTTCTTCTGTCTTCTTCTAGCTCTTCTTCTTAACCCTAATGATTCGGTTTTCCTGCATTCGATTGTGCGGCATTCAATATAGTAGACGTATTGATGTTGACTTTCGGGCATCGAAAAGTCCTATCGTTACATGAATCCATAAACCAACAAAACATAGCATGAAAATACTAAAACTCGTACGATGCACATGGACCATTCGTATACAATATCAAATTCTATAACGATTCGGAAGTTTTCGATTATCCAAAATCGTCAAAAATCCCGTTTCATTTTGACAATTGAAAACCATAAAACAACATATCATAACAAGATGTACACATCATACAATCCTAATGCATAGGCTGCATGTGTCCATAAAATATTTTAACAAATTTCCATATTTTATTAAACACACTTTACCCAAAAAGGGAAAACATGAAAAGTTTGAACATTTATTTTGGGCTATGCCACTACCACTTGGGCACCGTACATAAAAAACTTTTCTATATTAAAAAGTTCTTATCAAATTTCTTTTCAAAGAAAAACTTTAGAACTAAACACTCGGGTTTTATTTTGAATCATTTTGAAATAATAATACATACATATATCTTTTGTATATCAAATCATACTTTCGAAATTTAAATCGAAATCTGTTTTACTAAAACAATCATGTAGCATTCCCCACTTAGAAACCCAGAAATAAACGCCGATGATGTTGAAATAATTACCCAAATTATTTTTAAGCGACCAGAGTGAATTCAATTCATCCAATTCATGCCTTTCGGACTTAACCAAAATCATTTCAAAACGGTATTAGATACTTCGTATGTTGGTACTAAGTATCCTAAGCTTAATCTCCTAAACCAACTTTTCTATAATTACTTTCAAATAATGCTATTATTATTTTTGCCAAAATCTTGAAAAACATTTTCAAACACATCGGGATTTAATTTCTCAAATATCAGTTAAATCCACTTGTTTATAAATCATATTTTATAAACCATATTTATAAAAATCACTTTCCCATATAAAATCTTTTACAAATGTTTATTTACTAAATATCTTATCTTGTTCAGATTAAAATAAACATCTTTTACTAAATTAAATATTTGACCAAACATTATCACCGTATGCACGGTCAAATTGTGAAACTTAATTCACAAGGTGTTTATTTCAATGTTCTCATATTTTACTGTTTACCCAACCCATGCAGTAAAAAAGGTAAAAGTGCCCATAAACTGGTCGAGCACAAATCAACAAAGGATAGTTAATTCCCATAAACTAGCCAAGCATAACTAAACTAATTAACGAGGGATAATAGATAAACATCATTAACCCATGCATTTATTAAGCAATATTTTGACAATTCACTTATATAAGTTACCTTATATAAGATCTTTAATTTTCGCTGATATAATTACCATTAAGGTATACGTTTATAACAAATACAAATATGCTCTCATATGTATAATACACTCAACTCATGCTAGGGCATTCCATTACCCTATTTCTTAATGAGTCATACCCACCAAAGCCAAGGTTCTCGCTTAACCTTCAGCTCCGATACCATGTTGTAATGACCCGCCTTTTCGACCCCCGAATGTCGACACTAATACATCCACGGTATTCATGTGTCGAGCATCCAAGTGCCGAAAGGATGAATTGTTAGGGTGAAATAAAAAGAAAAAGAAAAGGAATAAGGAAGAAGAGAACATAATATGAGAATATCACAATGGAACGATATATATAATATCAAAGGAATAGTAGAAAATGTTACTCCGATATAGAAATTTCAAAGTCACAAAACCTAAGTACCATCATCAGCCTAGACAGTTATAACAACCTTTCCTCACAAATGCTAATACGTTCAATATAGTATGCAGTGGAAATAAGAATACTATGGTAGGTGAAACATCCGGCTCGTCTTCTCAAGCTCCAATGAATGTCAAGGAAAACCTACTTTCTCAAGCTACTCGAAAGAGCATGCGAGGGATTTAGGGAAAACAAAAAACCAAGCATCAGACATAAGTCGGGTATAAGAAACTCAAGAAAATGTGTACAACATATAACAGTATTTTTGGGACTATATGGAATGCCATAATGATTATCCCCTCAAAAGAACCACTATCTAATAGGTACAAAAGGTGATATAATAGATAATGTCAAGGGTGTAGAATATAAATATTATAACATAGCTAGAATGGTTACACTGGGTACATTCGATAGCATATTAGGAGTACAATCGAAATCGATAAGGAACGTTCGCAAAATGGATTTTCCATGGAGATGCCTCTAGGAAACTAAAGTGGATCTCCATGCACAAGGATCAAAAAACACCTTCCAAGCGTCGTACATCTCTAGATGAAATATGCCATAAGGTAAACACAAAAGCCCATGCCCGAACATAAACATGAACAACGTGAACCAAATACCATCAACCCCTACGCGCAACATCGATAAGCATACTCGAGATCTGGAGTTGATAATATCATGTCGCGGGACTGCAAAACCCCAAATTGTGCATCCTACTCTATCTTTAGCCATTTCCGATGTTGAGGTTACGTTCGGCATCTTTCACACAAGTCTTCATCACTTGATCAACATACGAATCCCAAATTGGATTCCCACATCTCAAATAGATCTTGAAACCACACATGGATTCTCATATCTCAACGGATCTCGAAATCACACATGGATTCTCATATCTTGAATAGATCATGAACAACTACATGTGTTCAAGCATCTTAAGCAGACCTCGAATCTCCACATAGATTCCTGCATCTAGAACCAATCTGATTCTCATATCTCAACCTTGAAGTGGTTTTCGGTAAGTAAAACACTTACCGATCCTGGTCTCTCCAAGACTAAATCGATGAATTTTGGTCATTCAATGATAACAAGAACGATTGCATATGGAAACCAATTCTTGTATGATTATCACCTTTGGATATTTTCCTCTCACCCTATCCCTCGATCAAGATTGAAGCCGGTAGGTTAGAGCACTATTGCTCATATCCTTACACGAACACCAGCCTTAAGTCTCAAAGATAGATAAGCCTACTTCATCGGCTTTTAGTGCTAAGTATACGATTAAATGTTTTCTATAAACGAGGAAACAAACAAAGCACGATCAAGTCTCATAAGCAACTTCTAATCCCTTTTTTATTTAATTAATCTTTTATTAATTAAAACTCCTTTTATTAGTAAAACTTCTTTTACTTAATAAAATATCATTTATGAATTTATCTTATTTATTTGTACTCTTTTAATACTTCAAAATTAAAGTATTTATATACTTATCTCAAATGGTATAAGTATACTCACAAATCATTAACAAGATTTCTTACTTAAAACTTTACTCTTTTTAGACTTCAAAAAGTGTTCATATACTTATCGCAAATGGTATAAGTATATTCACAAATCATTAACAAGATTTCTTGCTTATAATTTCCTTCAAAATATCCATTTAAAGGATCTAAGTACTTTCACAAATCCATTCAAAAGGTTTAAGACTAATGTTATTTAAACATTGACACTACAAACCCAAAACCATTTCACTTATGATTATCTTTAAAACACCTTTTAAAGATCCATTTTCATTCATAAGTATAATCAAAAAGGGTTAAAGACAAATGTGATTAACACATTGTCACTACAAACCCAAAACCATTTCGCTTATGCTTATCTTTAAAACAATCTTTTAAAGATCTATTTACATCCCTAAGTGAAATTGAAAAGGGTTAAAGACAGTGATTAACACATTGTCACAACAAACCCAAATCCATTTCACTTATGCTTATCCTTAACATGTTCATTTAAATATCTAATTGAATAATAAGTTAAGTTCGATAGTCGATTAATCGATTATCTAGTTAAAACAGTTGCTTGTACAAATCAATGTTTGTATATTTAACTCATTTCCGACATTCCTGGCTTAACTATTCCTCGTTCAAGAGGGAAGCTCGATAGGTTAGAGCTCTATTGCTCTGTACCTACTCGACATCAATCTTTAACTCTCAGAAATAGATAAACATATTCGTCGACTTTTAGAGTTAAGCAAAGTTAATTACTTTTTTCAAACAAGTAAGTAAACAACAAGATTAACACATTTCCAACATTTCTACTTACACGGTTCCTCGTTCAAGAGTGAAACTAGGTAAGTTTGGCACTGGTTGCTCCAAGCCTTGCCCAGAAACCTCATTCTTAGATCTCACAAACAAACAAGTTTACTCGTCGGCTTATTAGTGTTAAGCCTAGTCAATCACCTTTGTCAAAACTTATATATATATAATAATCCTTTTGAAATACTTATAAATAGGTTTTAAATATCTATGTAAAATATTAATTGGAAATAACTAATTTAGAAATTTGATTAAAAACATGTTTTACATTTTGCAGCATTTTACTTTCAAAATTCATAAATAATCATTAAGACTATATTTAAACTTCCATTCTTTTTTTCATACTCAAATACATATTATAAGAACTTCCATCAAAATAATTTATTAATAAAAGAATTTAGGAACCAATTAAATCATGAAAAACTAGTCGTTAAACATTTAAAACTATAAGCGGCCTACTACAGCATTTATAAGTGCTATTTAAAAGTCCTTGTTAAATCAACATTGAAAACCACAATCTTTGCTCTTAGTTTTAACCACTCAAACAAATGATTCAAGACTTGATATTTTTATAGTAAGAACTACCATTAGTGTAATGACCCTAAAATAAAATAAAATAAAATGATATATATTTATATTAGAAAATTCTGAGATATATATATATATATATATAAGTATATATATTTTAAAACAGAAAAGAATTTGGCAATAAATAAAATTGCATGGGAGCTTCTGTTTGATAAAATGCAAGGAATTAAGGTAATTAAGAAAGGAATTGGAACTCAAAAATAAGTATAGCTTTATGTCCAAAGAATTATGTAAATATATACAAATGGGGTGTTTTCTGTTTTATATAAAGGTATAATAAAAATTAAATTAATAAAAAGGTTTATAAGTCTTATAATTATGCTGGAAATAATTAATATAATATGGGTGAATGACTTTTACATTACATGATAAAGTATGATAGTATGCAGGATTGAATGGAGATAATAAATAGGTAGAAAATACAAAGGAGTTTTTCAGATTCCTTAAACTTATAAAAAGAAATGAATAAAGGATCACATGCATATGGCATGAATAAAATGGAGACATGAAAATAGCATGCAGTGTTAAAAATGCATGATCCCTGAAATAACTAATTAAAGCAACCTAATGTGTGCATTTCCAACTTAGGACCACACAGGAATGTGATGTGTAAATAAACATCTAAGGGTATCAGGGGAATTACCCATTTTCTTAAACCCTAGAATGGAATTATAAATAACTGCACATAGCCAAAACCATCACTCTCTCGAGATCAAAACAAAGATAAAATAAACTAGGAGAAACACTAGCTTGGGGCTTTGGGGGATTTTCTATTCAAAAGATTAAAGCAGTGAAAGGAAAAACATTATGTGAGTATTTATCCTTTGTATGCAATGGCATTAAGTCCTATTGCAGGCAGCCTAGAATATTATGAGACATTTAAATCTCTGAATTAATTTTGTTATGGGTGATATGGATGTTTGTTTGTGCTTTTTTTTTGTTTGTTTGGAGTATTAATCTGTAAGTGGGCTTTTGGTGTTAACATGATTGGAGCATTCTTGTTCTATCTTAGTATCATTAAACATGGATATAGATTAAACAGGGGAACATGGGGTTGAATCAGAAAAATATACAAGCAGTTATATCTTTCTGAAATATGAATGAAAGAAAAACTAAATTGGTCACTTGGGAGTTAGTCAATGATTTGCTTACTTCAGGTGGAAGCAAGTATATGCATGGTGCAACTGCACCCTGAGGCCTTTGTGTGTTGGAATAATTTAAACAACCTGGGAGTTTCCTTCACAATGCATACATAGTATTCATTTGACAAGGAGTTAAAGACCATAAAATAAATGGGGACAGGGGTTTAAAAATCTGGGTTATAAATATCCAGATATGGTGTTAATTTAATCAAGTTAAACTTGTTCATTGATTAGTTGCTGGGTGAAAATTTGGAGTATAAAACCTGAGATTATTTATCTAGATTTGGGGAGAATAAATCAAGAATTATACATATGCTTATCTTTACTGTTTGTTGTGTATTTGTTTGAATAGATGAATGTGTTTTTTTTTGTATTACCTTGTATAACCAAAACATGCTAAGTATAAACATCTGTTAAACTAGGAAGGCACTGCAAGATTATGTTTTAAAATTATGAATATGTATACAAAATTGATAAATGCTTATACCAGTGAAAACTGACCCTTTTGGTTGCCCTTGCAATCATCTGGGTGTCTCAAAAATTCTTTGGGGCAGCTAAATGATTTGCTTGCAGGAAATTGAAGTTGGCTTGATTAGTAGAGAAGGCATTGGCTGCTAGAATAAATAAGAGAGACTTGTTTTTAAAATTTGCAGATGCATTGTAATGAAATTACTAGACACATTTTATTTCCTGTAATTGAAGTTACTTTTAGGAAACTTTTTAAGTATTTTGAGTTGAAGATATGTACTTAATCAAAACCTGTTATGAGTGATCATGGATGATGGTTGGTTAACTACAAATTTATTTTATGAATGTCTGATTTGGAGAAAATAAGGAGTTAGACATGTCATATGCATATGATATGGATATATATATATATATATATATTTGAACTCTGATTTTTATTGCTTATGTTTTGCCTTATGGAAAATTAAAAAGCTAAGGGGATTGATTTTTAATGAACACTCAAGATTTTAGTAGAATATTCAGGTGAGATGAATTTGTGCATGGCAGGTAAGTGATACTTGCATATGCACGAATTATGGAAATTTGTAAGTAATTGAGTATTTAAGTTTAACCTCTGAGAAAACTTGTCAACAATTTTAGACGTCTAAGATCAAATTAGACGTCTGTCATAATAATTTAGACGTCTGAGACCTAATTCAGACGTCTGTTGTAACGACCCGTAAATTTCAACCGTTTTAATAACGTAATTAATTGAAATTTTGCGAAATTTCAAACGATAAAATTTTGAAATAAAAATTTAATATTTGGAATACGTCTAGTTAAACATAGCAACTGGTAAATTTTCGTCCGAAAATATGGAAGTTTATTTCGCGCGTAAATTCACTTCAATTCAATCAGTTAAAAAGTAATGAAAATAAAACGTTTTCAAAACCAAAATATTTTTACATAGAAAAATTCTAAACCATCTTCTGAGCAAGATGACAGTTTGTCGTTTTTCAAAATTCGGACATCTTTGGCTCCGTCGTTCTTATTTTCTACAAAATAGCAGTATTCTGGTACCGATATCGATTTTTATCGGATGATCGTACCACTGATTTCTATATACCGTTTTGATCGTCTCGTCGTGCCGATCTCTACGGTATATTCGATTGTCAAATTCGGAGTTCCGTTGTACGTTGCACTTTGCGTAACAATTTCCGTATCGGTTCTGTAATTCGACTTTTTAGCTTCCAATACTTTTCATATTTCACCGTTTAAATTTGAACAACCATTGGCTTTTGTAATTCCCAAAATTACAACTGTTGCATTTATATCTCCAAAATTTCACGTGCTTACCTTTTGCTTTTCACTGGTTCCAATGTATACAGTTCGTTCTTTTTCTCCCTGACCCTTCACTTCTTTCATACATCCGCCTGTTCTTTCCATCCAAAAGGAGAAATAATGTAGCTTTCTTATACTAGCCTGTAACCCATTTTCTCTCCTCCTTCCATTTTCTTTTTCATTTTCTTTTGCAAGCTCTTCATCATTTCTTCCTCTCGAAGCCACCCGATGCCACCCTGACCTCCGCTCTTCCATCATCAGCTGCCGCGTGCAATCTTCCCCTTCCAGACCTCTCATCCCCACCGCGCCTTCCACCATCTCAACCCCGCCTCAGTCCGACCAAACCAAAACTTCTCCTCTCTCCCATACCCCATCGACTCGCAACCGAAGTCCAGGCCTCCTCGTCGCAGCAACAAGCACCATCCAACCAACTCGTCTCCGCCACCGGCCTAGCCTCTGACCATAAGCATCCCCTCCACCACAAATGCTCCGCGATCCCACTCTCCAGCGTCGACCGTTCCATCCCAACAACCTCGCCTTCATCCTCTCACGAA
This sequence comes from Allium fistulosum, assembly GCA_030737815.1. Lineage (NCBI taxonomy): Eukaryota > Viridiplantae > Streptophyta > Magnoliopsida > Asparagales > Amaryllidaceae > Allium > Allium fistulosum. The sequence continues at coordinate 777,498,615 of CM060905.1, read as the reverse complement.
CGCCCAGCCCACCTTCCTACCCGACTACCTCCCTCCGCCTCCGCCCACGTATCCACTGCCGCATGATTCTCCCTCCCCTTTTCGTCTATTGAACACTCATCACTTCACCAAGCTTTCACATGCATGCTGGCCTGTTGATATGCGTAAGTCTTTATGTATGCAAGCTTAATATATATATATTAGTGTATGTTTGGTTTGCTCTTGATGTGATAATATAAACAAATACTATATAAGTTTACTATGGTTAGGGATCAAGAGTTGCAGTTATATTTTATTAAAACAGACCTTTCAATATGTGTAGAATATACGTCCTATATTTTTCATATGAGTTTAAATAGCATGATCTATCTGTTGTATATAAAGCTTATATATGCAGTATTGAAAATTATTTTTCTAGTGTACTTTTATACTTTGTTTTAGTGAATCGTAGTGATTTGTATATGCCACTGGATATATATATACGTATTGTATATAGTGAAAAATGGTTGCTGGTAGTACTTTCGTGCGATGGCTGATGCAATTGTACATAAATATTTGGCTTAGAAAATGATTTGCGTATAGTATACTTAGGTATATGTGTTACAGGATGTTACTATATGGGTTATGTTATTATTTTAAAATATGTATATGACGTACGTTTTGAAAAAGGAAAGGGGAAAATATAATGAATATTCTAATCTTAATAAGTATATTTATATGATTTCAACACGTTTTATATGTTACTGTATATGTATACATAATGTTCTGTGGTGTAGGTGTGTATAGAGTTTTAAATATATATTGTATATAAAGTCATTTTGGTAATTTGTACATAAGTTACAGTTATGTATGGTGCATAAAATTTTATCGAATATGCAGTTTATGTATATACAGTAATAAAGGAAGTTTTATTTACAAGTGCATCGTGGCTTGCTGATATGTTTACATATAATAATATTATTTGAAATAAAATTTATTTGGTAGATATGTTGTTTAATTTATGTGTTTTATTTAAACAATGATTTTGAATATATATATATATATATATAAATCCACTTATATCATTTATATCATCGATCTAGTTCTGATTCGTTCCCATCACTTTCTATTATCAGTTTGTCCGTCAAACTCGAGTTCATCGCGCTTTGCTTTAAATCCGTGCTTGGATCCGTAACGCATCCCGTTGTTTTCTCTCTAGCCTCGAAAGGTGAGCACTCACTCACGATTAACGTTCTTTTATTTATTAAATCTGATTTCAATTGAAACGACAATTGAAATATGCTGCTGTTAGTTAATTACACTGTTATATATGCTATTGCCTATATCAGTTCACCTGTGACATCTGACACCATTATCTGTTAATTATTTATGCGATGATAATACAGTTTGGCTGATAATTGATTGATTGTTGATGTTTATATTGGACGTTAAATTGTTAATGTTAAAATGATAAATAGTATGCAATTGAAATTGATATAGGATAATTAAATGATAAATTTGATTAACCGACATTTGTATAATATGACCCCTTTAACTGTTGAATTTATTGACACGTAGGATTGTTTAATTACACCCGAACCACTGAATGTATGTTGTTAAAATTGAAGATGTATGAAATTGTAATTGAACGACAAGTGAAACCGTAATGTTATAATCTTTAATCTACTTGAAATGATAGAGTAGATTCTAGAAATAATTATATTAATTCGTACAAATAACAATGCGAATTAATACGATTATTTCGGGATTATTTGATTTGATTATTGGATTGATATTGATTGTCGTTATTGATTGTTTATTTACTTTGACACCATCCCAGTTATCACAGTGCAAGTTCCCTTTGAATGTTTTGATTTTGAATTGAATTGGAATCGGGTTGAAATGATAAATACCCAAAATTTAACTTTGACTTAGGATAGAAAATTAAATAAAACCCGATTGGTCAATAAATTGATTTAAAAATAAAATGAAGATTTTATTTGAATAAATATTATGGTTTTGAAATGAAGTTGAAATTGGAATTTTTGATGAAAGGAAAATGTTAATATTTAATAATCGGAAACAAAATGTTAACAATGAAATTGATGGAAAAATGTGGTTTAATTTGAGAAATGAATGAATTAAGTTGAAATGATTTAATAATTAAGTTTGAAATTATAATCAAGTTGAAATTATTAAACTTTGAAATTATTCAATAATTAAGTTTTGAATTATTTAATAATTAAATAAGACTGAATTATTTAATGATTAAATTAAATTGAAATTTTGAATAAGTGAATTTTACTTCGTAATAATTGAAATTGAGATTTTCTTTATTTATTAAGTTTTGGAAATTATTTAAAGTAAGTAAATAAATAATTGAAATTGAATTTTCTTTAACAAGAAATGAAAATGCGATATTTTGGAATTAATGTAAGACTTGAAATGGAAAGGGTTGATTTGATGAATTTAACTTAATTAAATTTGTAAGTTTTGATATAATGAAGTTGAATTTAAATAATGGATTTAATGAATTGGAAATTTAATGGAAATTGTTTTGAATGGCATAGTAACTTAACGAATATTGAATGAAATCGATAAATGATAAAATTGATTTGAATGTTAAATAAGATTTGATATAAATGTTTTCGAAATGAAACTTGTACTCGAACTTGAATCAATATTTGGATTGTTTAAATAGAAATTGAATTTGAATTATAAGATTTTGAAATGATAATTTGAAAGTTTGAAACGTAAAGTATGGAAATTGGTTTTCGAAAGACAAGTGAAATGTTGATTTACGAATTGAATTTGAAACTGAATTGATTTGGTTTTGAAATATATTAAATGACCAATCGGTGTAATAATTACGAAAGTTATTAAAGAGACCGGGATCGGTAATGGATATACTCTCTATCTGAACCGAAACCACTTTAATAACTATACGCGGAGTGTTGATCCAGAACGAAGTGGATGGTTTTGGTGAACGCGTTGATTGAAGAAAGAGAACGATTTTGGATGACCCCTGACATGACTAAAACAGGAGCCGCGCCGGGCCATTGAGGTTCGCCACCTCTAGCGGACACACTTCTTCGTTACCATATCTATTACTTTTGTGATTCGATTTGGGTGCACCCCTCGATTATGGGAGTGTTGTTTCGCGGTGTTGGGGTAGTAGCTGCTATGCCCAACATCAGTCCGGATCACGCAACTACTAGTATCCTAGTTGGTATCGCCTCATGTACCTTGTCATACTGATTATCCTATTCGCGACCACTACGATTTTGATTTGTACCTTTAGTATATGGATTGCCCTCTGGTGACTTCCGGTTTTGGGGAAACTACGGTCTTGTATATGCTTTTGGGAATAAACAGGTTAAGAGGTGTATGGGCCCTGCTTAACCCTACTTTGATATTTTATATTACTGATAGACATTATCTACTTAGCGTACATTACTACATAGTAGATAGTTTAACGGATCCTTAAAGGATGGTTATTCCAAACATCCTTTGAGTTACTTGTATTTCAATTGCTATTTCACTTGAGTTGGATTTATTAATATAAGAATGTTAATCCTGACTCGAGTGTCTTGTGTTTTGCTTTACGCTCGGGTCAGACTGAGTGTACCAGTATTCGAGACTCACCTTTGGAGTTGGAGCTTTGCTTGAAGATCCAGCCATCTATTCTGCTTTCAGTATTCGATGATTCCAGTGATGTATTCTGATTTGTATCTGATGTATCGTATTACTCTTCTGTTGTAAACTCTGATGTATTTTTTATATATTCCTATAGTAGCTTCATGAACTACTATCTCTTTATTTCCGCTGCATTTATTACTCTGTGTCTGTGATCTGTGATTATATCTATTTACTGTATATGTTCAGTTTTGCCAAATTTAAATTAACAACGCGGTATTTTGGGCAATTCAACTCCGGCATGAGTGTCTACCTTTACACTTATAATGGATGCGAATGGTCCGAAATTCCGGGTCGTTACAGTTGGTATCAGAGCTTTGGTAGCTCTAGGCAAAACTTAACATATAGGGTAAATGTATTTACAGAATCACTCTCATTCGAGTTCAATCCCTTCCTTTGACTCAATTTCTTCGAATTTTGAAACGTTCCCCTCGGTTTCGAAATTCATTCGTGTCCTTCACTATTCGTCTTCTTTCAATCATGGAGCACCCCACAACTCCATTTTGAATGTTATCTATAATAGATCGGCGGTCTCGCCAATCTTCGAATGATTCGTAAAGGAGCAAAACTCCTTTATAATAGACCTCGATTTACCGGAGATTTCTGTATCCTCGGTTTACAATGCTATCTATCTCCTGCTATACCTGAATTCAATTTCTTGAGATCGAATGTAGATTTGCCTCGGAATTCTGCATCGATCTTATGCTTGTAGTCACGGTCGACCCGGTTAAGGTTGCCCGCGATTTATATAAACTTATCCCTCGCCTTATTTTGTTATTTAATTATCTCGCCTTTGTTCAAACCTATCTTCGAATCGAAATTCCCTTTGATCTGAGTCAACAAAATTAGAATCCCTATCCTTATTTTGAAAATTCATGCCTGTATCGTCGAGCAAAGAAATGTATTTGTAAACTAATATATAAATGTTTTAATATATACTGTGTTGTTTGAGTTGTTGATGTTGATTTGGGTTTCCGATCGATTCGTCTGATCAACGCTATCGATAGGATTTCCAAAACACTTGAACAGAGCAAACTGACACAATATTATTTTCAAATTGGAAAATGAAATAAATTTGTTGATTATATTGTAAAAATATAAGTTAAATTTTCTGGAATTTAATAAGTTAATCAAATTGGTTGTTTGAAATGATAATATTTGATTATCATTTATTGTTCTAAATGAATTTATAAATATGGTTTATAAATTGATTTGGAGTTTGAAATAAATTTAATTCAGAAATTTGAGAATTTAGTTTCCGGTGATTTCGAACTTTGATTTTTAATTTTAAAGTATATATTATTGGAAGTATTTTTCGAATAGAAATCGTTTTCAAAGAATTTTTAAATTGTTGAAATCAGTGCTCTTCTCTTTGTCGCTGGAAAATAATTTCGGTGATGGCGGCCGCATCATCGACATTCATTTTCGAGTTTCGAAGTGGAGATACTATTCTGTAGCTTTGCTACGGTTTTGTTTTGAGGAAAAAAAATATATTTTGATTTGAATTTCTTCAGTATATTTTGATTTACATATATATAGGTATCTTATTTTAAAATTTAATTTGATTTGATATAAACATATTATATATATCTCTAAATTGTTTAAAGTTAATCGGAAATCTAATTCTTTGATTTTGGTAAAGGATGATTTTAATTATAAATAAAACCAAAATTTGGAATAAATACTTAAACTTGAATAATTGAATTGGGAAAATTTTATTTGTATATTGTTCAACTGCATTCTAATGCAACTTACCTAAATCGTTCAGAAGTTGAATATGTAATTGGATAATATATAAGATAAATTGAATTTATAAATAAAAGTTGAGTGTTTATAATAAGGGCTATACACTAAATTTTGATTATAAAGATGTTAATAGAGTTAGATAGGATAATAAGTAAAACTCAGTAAATAATGAAATAATTTTGTTTTGAAAGAATTAATAAATGTGTTTGAGGAAGAATTAATAAATTGAAATTTTATCAACTTATGAAAATACCTTGAATTTGAAAGAAATTAGTAAATATAAATTAATTTAAATCGAAACTTTTATGGCTTAAATTAATTTATATGGGTTAAATATATGTGATTAGACATATTAAGTAGAATGAATTTAACAGTAATTTGGAATAAAGAAGAATTTAAAATTGTTGAAGAAAATGATTATAATAAAAGACTATTCAAAATTTATGGTTTTAGAAATTGTAAATTTAAGATAATTGGATAATAAGATAATTAATTTAGAAATAGTTGAGATTGATTTTAGTGAAATCAAATGGATTAAATCAATTATTGAATATCAATTAATTGTTATTTAAATTTGAATTTATATGGTTTAAATTAATTGTTATTTTGTATTTCAAATCTGTTTTCTTTCTGGTTGTTTCTATTCTCCTACCTCGTTCCTTTTCGGGGACGAAAAGTTTTGAGTGGGGGAGAATGTAACGACCCGTAAATTTCAACCGTTTTAATAACGTAATTAATTGAAATTTTGCGAAATTTCAAACGATAAAATTTTGAAATAAAAATTTAATATTTGGAATACGTCTAGTTAAACATAGCAACTGGTAAATTTTCGTCCGAAAATATGGAAGTTTATTTCGCGCGTAAATTCACTTCAATTCAATCAGTTAAAAAGTAATGAAAATAAAACGTTTTCAAAACCAAAATATTTTTACATAGAAAAATTCTAAACCATCTTCTGAGCAAGATGACAGTTTGTCGTTTTTCAAAATTCGGACATCTTTGGCTCCGTCGTTCTTATTTTCTACAAAATAGCAGTATTCTGGTACCGATATCGATTTTTATCGGATGATCGTACCACTGATTTCTATATACCGTTTTGATCATCTCGTCGTGCCGATCTCTACGGTATATTCGATTGTCAAATTCGGAGTTCCGTTGTACGTTGCACTTTGCGTAACAATTTCCGTATCGGTTCTGTAATTCGACTTTTTAGCTTCCAATACTTTTCATATTTCACCGTTTAAATTTGAACAACCATTGGCTTTTGTAATTCCCAAAATTACAACTGTTGCATTTATATCTCCAAAATTTCACGTGCTTACCTTTTGCTTTTCACTGGTTCCAATGTATACAGTTCGTTCTTTTTCTCCCTGACCCTTCACTTCTTTCATACATCCGCCTGTTCTTTCCATCCAAAAGGAGAAATAATGTAGCTTTCTTATACTAGCCTGTAACCCATTTTCTCTCCTCCTTCCATTTTCTTTTTCATTTTCTTTTGCAAGCTCTTCATCATTTCTTCCTCTCGAAGCCACCCGATGCCACCCTGACCTCCGCTCTTCCATCATCAGCTGCCGCGTGCAATCTTCCCCTTCCAGACCTCTCATCCCCACCGCGCCTTCCACCATCTCAACCCCGCCTCAGTCCGACCAAACCAAAACTTCTCCTCTCTCCCATACCCCGTCGACTCGCAACCGAAGTCCAGGCCTCCTCGTCGCAGCAACAAGCACCATCCAACCAACTCGTCTCCGCCACCGGCCTAGCCTCTGACCATAAGCATCCCCTCCACCACAAATGCTCCGCGATCCCACTCTCCAGCGTCGACCGTTCCATCCCAACAACCTCGCCTTCATCCTCTCACGAACGCCCAGCCCACCTTCCTACCCGACTACCTCCCTCCGCCTCCGCCCACGTATCCACTACCGCATGATTCTCCCTCCCCTTTTCGTCTATTGAACACTCATCACTTCACCAAGCTTTCACATGCATGCTGGCCTGTTGATATGCGTAAGTCTTTATGTATGCAAGCCTAATATATATATTAGTGTATGTTTGGTTTGCTCTTGATGTGATAATATAAACAAATACTATATAAGTTTACTATGGTTAGGGATCAAGAGTTGCAGTTATATTTTATTAAAACAGACCTTTCAATATGTGTAGAATATACGTCCTATATTTTTCATATGAGTTTAAATAGCATGATCTATCTGTTGTATATAAAGCTTATATATGCAGTATTGAAAATTATTTTTCTAGTGTACTTTTATACTTTGTTTTAGTGAATCGTAGTGATTTGTATATGCCACTGGATATATATATACGTATTGTATATAGTGAAAAATGGTTGCTGGTAGTACTTTCGTGCGATGGCTGATGTAATTGTACATAAATATTTGGCTTAGAAAATGATTTGCGTATAGTATACTTAGGTATATGTGTTACAGGATGTTACTATATGGGTTATGTTATTATTTTAAAATATGTATATGACGTACGTTTTGAAAAAGGAAAGGGGAAAATATAATGAATATTCTAATCTTAATAAGTATATTTATATGATTTCAACACGTTTTATATGTTACTGTATATGTATACATAATGTTCTGTGGTGTAGGTGTGTATAGAGTTTTAAATATATATTGTATATAAAGTCATTTTGGTAATTTGTACATAAGTTACAGTTATGTATGGTGCATAAAATTTTATCGAATATGCAGTTTATGTATATACAGTAATAAAGGAAGTTTTATTTACAAGTGCATCGTGGCTTGCTGATATGTTTACATATAATAATATTATTTGAAATAAAATTTATTTGGTAGATATGTTGTTTAATTTATGTGTTTTATTTAAACAATGATTTTGAATATATATATATATATATAAATCCACTTATATCATTTATATCATCGATCTAGTTCTGATTCGTTCCCATCACTTTCTATTATCAGTTTGTCCATCAAACTCGAGTTCATCGCGCTTTGCTTTAAATCCGTGCTTGGATCCGTAACGCATCCCGTTGTTTTCTCTCTAGCCTCGAAAGGTGAGCACTCACTCACGATTAACGTTCTTTTATTTATTAAATCTGATTTCAATTGAAACGACAATTGAAACATGCTGCTGTTAGTTAATTACACTGTTATATATGTTATTGCCTATATCAGTTCACCTGTGACATCTGACACCATTATCTGTTAATTATTTATGCGATGATAATACAGTTTGGCTGATAATTGATTGATTGTTGATGTTTATATTGGACGTTAAATTGTTAATGTTAAAATGATAAATAGTATGCAATTGAAATTGATATAGGATAATTAAATGATAAATTTGATTAACCGACATTTGTATAATATGACCCCTTTAACTGTTGAATTTATTGACACGTAGGATTGTTTAATTACACCCGAACCACTGAATGTATGTTGTTAAAATTGAAGATGTATGAAATTGTAATTGAACGACAAGTGAAACCGTAATGTTATAATCTTTAATCTACTTGAAATGATAGAGTAGATTCTAGAAATAATTATATTAATTCGTACAAATAACAATGCGAATTAATACGATTATTTCGGGATTATTTGATTTGATTATTGGATTGATATTGATTGTCGTTATTGATTGTTTATTTACTTTGACACCATCCCAGTTATCACAGTGCAAGTTCCCTTTGAATGTTTTGATTTTGAATTGAATTGGAATCGGGTTGAAATGATAAATACCCAAAATTTAACTTTGACTTAGGATAGAAAATTAAATAAAACCCGATTGGTCAATAAATTGATTTAAAAATAAAATGAAGATTTTATTTGAATAAATATTATGGTTTTGAAATGAAGTTGAAATTGGAATTTTTGATGAAAGGAAAATGTTAATATTTAATAATCGGAAACAAAATGTTAACAATGAAATTGATGGAAAAATGTGGTTTAATTTGAGAAATGAATGAATTAAGTTGAAATGATTTAATAATTAAGTTTGAAATTATAATCAAGTTGAAATTATTAAACTTTGAAATTATTCAATAATTAAGTTTTGAATTATTTAATAATTAAATAAGACTGAATTATTTAATGATTAAATTAAATTGAAATTTTGAATAAGTGAATTTTACTTCGTAATAATTGAAATTGAGATTTTCTTTATTTATTAAGTTTTGGAAATTATTTAAAGTAAGTAAATAAATAATTGAAATTGAATTTTCTTTAACAAGAAATGAAAATGCGATATTTTGGAATTAATGTAAGACTTGAAATGGAAAGGGTTGATTTGATGAATTTAACTTAATTAAATTTGTAAGTTTTGATATAATGAAGTTGAATTTAAATAATGGATTTAATGAATTGGAAATTTAATGGAAATTGTTTTGAATGGCATAGTAACTTAACGAATATTGAATGAAATCGATAAATGATAAAATTGATTTGAATGTTAAATAAGATTTGATATAAATGTTTTCGAAATGAAACTTGTACTCAAACTTGAATCAATATTTGGATTGTTTAAATAGAAATTGAATTTGAATTATAAGATTTTGAAATGATAATTTGAAAGTTTGAAACGTAAAGTATGGAAATTGGTTTTCGAAAGACAAGTGAAATGTTGATTTACGAATTGAATTTGAAACTGAATTGATTTGGTTTTGAAATATATTAAATGACCAATCGGTGTAATAATTACGAAAGTTATTAAAGAGACCGGGATCGGTAATGGATATACTCTCTATCTGAACCGAAACCACTTTAATAACTATACGCGGAGTGTTGATCCAGAACGAAGTGGATGGTTTTGGTGAACGCGTTGATTGAAGAAAGAGAACGATTTTGGATGACCCCTGACATGACTAAAACAGGAGCCGCGCCGGGCCATTGAGGTTCGCCACCTCTAGCGGACACACTTCTTCGTTACCATATCTATTACTTTTGTGATTCGATTTGGGTGCACCCCTCGATTATGGGAGTGTTGTTTCGCAGTGTTGGGGTAGTAGCTGCTATGCCCAACATCAGTCCGGATCACGCAACTACTAGTATCCTAGTTGGTATCGCCTCATGTACCTTGTCATACTGATTATCCTATTCGCGACCACTACGATTTTGATTTGTACCTTTAGTATATGGATTGCCCTCTGGTGACTTCCGGTTTTGGGGAAACTACGGTCTTGTATATGCTTTTGGGAATAAACAGGTTAAGAGGTGTATGGGCCCTGCTTAACCCTACTTTGATATTTTATATTACTGATAGACATTATCTACTTAGCGTACATTACTACATAGTAGATAGTTTAACGGATCCTTAAAGGATGGTTATTCCAAACATCCTTTGAGTTACTTGTATTTCAATTGCTATTTCACTTGAGTTGGATTTATTAATATAAGAATGTTAATCCTGACTCGAGTGTCTTGTGTTTTGCTTTACGCTCGGGTCAGACTGAGTGTACCAGTATTCGAGACTCACCTTTGGAGTTGGAGCTTTGCTTGAAGATCCAGCCATCTATTCTGCTTTCAGTATTCGATGATTCCAGTGATGTATTCTGATTTGTATCTGATGTATCGTATTACTCTTCTGTTGTAAACTCTGATGTATTTTTTATATATTCCTATAGTAGCTTCATGAACTACTATCTCTTTATTTCCGCTGCATTTATTACTCTGTGTCTGTGATCTGTGATTATATCTATTTACTGTATATGTTCAGTTTTGCCAAATTTAAATTAACAACGCGGTATTTTGGGCAATTCAACTCCGGCATGAGTGTCTACCTTTACACTTATAATGGATGCGAATGGTCCGAAATTCCGGGTCGTTACATCTGTCAACAAAAATTTAGATGTCTGAATTTAGTTCAAAATGTTTTCTACTCTCTGTTTAAAATTTAGACACTCTGAGACGTCTGTCATAATAATTTAGACGTCTGAGATCTAATTTAGACGTCTGTCAACAAAAATTTAGATGTCTGAATTTAGTTCAAAATGTTTTCTACTCTCTGTTTAAAATTTAGACACTCTGAGACGTCTGTCATAAAAATTTAGACGTCTGAGATCGAATCTAGACGTCTGTTATAAAAATTTAGACGTCTGAACTGCTGATTTTGCCTAATTTGCCTATTTTCGAGTAAATTTCCAAGGTTTATCGATTTTTGTCAATCCAACTTATTGTTATTAATTATTATCAACTTTGATAACTATCATGAGATCAAGTAAATACTATTTTAGAGTTAAATAGAATTATCTAGGCAAGATAAATATATATAAGTGTTAGTATTTGTCAAAGTGCACCTATGGCAGTAGAACAAGACTTAGAAAAGAAATAAGTGGCTATGTCAATAGCTTGTATGGTATTTTGATTTCTATTTGATTTAAATTCCCTCTGATAAAAAATATATATAATAATAATAAAGAAACAATTGTATATCATCAAATATACAATTGACTTAGTTTGTTTTTACACTGATATGATTATATTGGTAAAACCAGGGTCTTGGGAAAAATATTTGGAAATTATATAAATATTCAAATATAAAAGAATTGGGGTTTAGTGGTGAATGCCTCTTGTATAAAAAAACTATGTGTTATAGAGTGAGGGTCACCACATTTTGGTATCAGAGCTATGTTTTAAATAACATAGTAAATGTTGTTGTATGCATATGGATGTTTGAATGCATTGTTTGAATTGTTGGTGTTGAATGTTTTTGCTTTATGTCAAGAAATATATACATGTGTACATGTGATACATGCACAGTGTGCATAGAAATAAAAAATGAACCAAGTAAAGACACCAAAAATGATAGGGGTAAATAAACTAATGTAAAAATCATATTTATAGCATTATGGTAGGACCAAGGCACCATACAGGTGCAGGATCATCACGAGAGCCACCTGTGATGAGCATGGAGGATTTTGTGAGAGCTTTAAGGGATGGAATGGCACCAAGGCAAGACAATCCTCATGAAGAACTCTCCAAACTGCTAAAGACATGTACCACTTTGGGAGGAAAGGATTTTGAAGGTACTGAAGGAGCTATAGGTGTTCAAACTTGGATAAGAACTATGGAGAGGGTCTTCACAGATATGCAAATCAATGACCAGAGGAAGAGACAGATAGCTTCAAGGAAATTGAAGGGGGTTGCACTGGATTGGTGGGAAGTTGTGACAGCAGGAAGACAAGAGGATACTATCACTTGGAATGATTTCAAGGACATGCTTGAGGCCAGATTTGTCCCAGCATCTGCCAAGGCCACACTGCTTGAAGACTTTATCAGATTAAGGCAAGGAAGCATGAGTGTGAATGAATACACTCAGAAGTTTGAAGCATTATCCAAGTATGGACTGGTGTTAATAGGGAATGCAGAAGCAAAGAATGCAAGGTACATTCAAGGCTTGAACCCTAGTCTGTCAAGGGCAATGTTGCCATACAAAGACAAAACCTTTGATCAAGTAATTGATCTAACTCTCTCATTTGAGCAACATAACACTGCAAGAGAAAAGTTCAGGAATATGAAGCTCAATAAGAAGAAGGGTGGTCAGAACAAAGTGCAACCTTATGACAAGAGAAATGCAAGTAAAGGAGTTAAGAAAGGGGAAGGAGCAACAGCACTTGAAAGCAAGAAATTCACTCATTGTTTTAATTGTGGAAAAGCTGGACATTATAGTAACCAATGCCCTGACCCTAAAATACCTAGAGGAGGCTGTTATAATTGTGGAAAGATGGGTCATCTCAAGAAGGATTGCCCAGAAACCAATAGGGGAACGGCAAGGGTAGGAGCTTTGGCAGCAAGTAACACTGGGAATGTTGGGCAACTTGAAGGTATAATTTTTATTCATACCCAACCAATAATGTAATATATGACACTGGTGCCTCACATTCACTAATATCTTTGGAAATTGTAAAGAAGTTAACACTTACATGTGTTTCTATTGATCAGCCCTTGGTTGTACACAGTCCCATAGGGAGTCATTGCATGTTGGGGATGAAGTGCATGGGTCTGAAATTAATTATAGGGGGTTATGAATTTAATTCAGATCTATACACCTTAAATTATCCTGGTATTGGGATTATTTTGGGGGTATATTGGTTAATGAGAAATAAAGCAATTTTAAATTTAGAAAACCTCACTATTTCTTTGGAAACAAATGAAGGCAAAAGAATTACCATCTTAAGTGAAATAGCAAAGAATACATGTTTTAATAAAATCTGGAGTATTAATGAAGTTCAAAAGGAATTAAAAGTAGAGGAAATCCCACTAGTAAATGGATATATAGATGTGTTTGGAGAAGTAAAGGGAGTTCCTCAAAATAGACCAGTTGAATTTAAAATAAAATTAATGCCAGGAACAAATCCAATCATTAAGAAGCCTTATAGAATGGGTCCAAAAGAGTTGGTAGAATTAAAACATCAACTAGAAGAATTAGAAGAGAAAGGATTCATAAGATCAAGTAGTTCCAGTTGGGGTTCCCCAGTGCTTTTTGCTAAGAAACATGATGGAACAATGAGGTTGTGTGTAGACTATAGGGATTTAAACAAGGTAACTATCAAAAATAAGTACCCACTGCCTAGAATAGATGATCTATTTGATCAATTGCATGGGGCTAGAATATTTTCAAGGCTAGACTTAGCCTCTGGATTTCATCAGATGAAAGTTGCAGAGGAAAGCATTGAGTACACAGCCTTTAATACAAGGTATGGCCTTTATGAATTTCTAGTAATGCCATTTGGCTTGACCAATGCTCCCTCCTATTTTGTAGACTTGATGAATAGAATTTTTAGAGACTTTTTGGATAAGTTTGTCTTGGTATTTATAGATGACATATTAATTTATTCAAAGTCAGAAAATGATCATGCTATGCACCTACATTTAGTATTATCCAGACTTGGAGAACATGAATTAAAAGCCAAGTATTCAAAGTGTGCATTTTGGCAACAAGAAGTAAAGTTCTTAGGACACATAGTGTCACATCAGGGAGTAAGTGTAGATCCAAGCAAGGTCATTGCAGTTCAATCATGGAGTAGACCCAAAACAGTGACTGAGGTGAGGTCATTCTTAGGTTTGGCAGGGTATTATAGGAGGTTCATCAAGGATTTTTCAAGAATAGCCGGACCAATGACCAAACTAACCAAGAAGAACCAACCATATGTGTGGACTGAGCAGTGTGAACAAGCTTTTGAGAAATTGAAGCAAGCATTGGTGGAAGCTCCTGTCCTACAAATCCTAGAAGCAAATGAAGGAATGGTTGTATACACTGATGCTAGTGGGTCTGGGTTAGGTGCAGTGCTTATGCAACATGGCAAGGTAGTGGCATATGCATCAAGACAGCTTAAACCTAATGAGACCAAATATGCAACTCATGATCTAGAATTAGCTGCAATAGTGTTTGCACTAAAACTATGGAGGCATTATTTGCTTGGGGCAAAATTTGAATTATTTACAGATCATCAAGCATTGAAATATTTATTTTCTCAAAAAGATTTAAATATGAGGCAAGCAAGGTGGTTGGAGTTTCTAGTTGCATATGATTTAGATATATTGTACACTCCTGGAAAAGCTAATAGAGTGGCAGATGCTTTGAGCAGAAATCATGTTAGATTAGCCAGTCTGATGATTGATGAGTTTAAAAATCTTGCAGTACTTGGGGAGGCAGATATATACAGCAAGGATGCAGTGAATTTTAAAGAACAGGGTGATATGGTGGAGTATGGTACACTGGGAATAATCACAGTGAAGTCTAATCTGGTGGAGAAAGTTGGTAGCATGCAAGATCAAGATCAAAGTCTAAAGGAGAAGAAAGAAATGTTATTAAATAACATTGAGTCAGAGAATTTTAAAATAGATTCCCAAGGTCATTTGAGGAAAAATGATAAGCTTTGTGTACCAAACATTGCAGAGTTGAAGGAAGAAATCATGAATGAGCATCACAAGACCAGATACACCATACACCCTGGTGGTACTAAAATGTATCATGATTTAAAAAGAGGCTACTGGTGGCCAGGAATGAAGCAAGCAGTGGCAAGATATGTGGAAAAGTGTTCCACATGCCAACAAATTAAAGCAGACCACCAAAAGCCCTCTGGCATGTTGCAACCTTTGGAGGTACCTCAGTGGAAATGGGAAAGTATTTCCATGGATTTTGTGGATGGTTTGCCTAGAACTAAGAAAGGCAATGATAGTATATGGGTAATTGTTGAAAGACTAACCAAATCAGCTCACTTTGTCCCTGTCAGGTCAGATAGAAATGCATCTAGACTTGCACAATTGTTCATTAAAGAAGTGGTGAGGCTACATGGTATACCCAAGACCATTGTAAGTGATAGAGACACTTTGTTCACCTCAAGATTTTGGGAAAGCTTCCAAGAAGCAATGGGAACACAACTTTGTTTAAGCACTGCCTACCATCCTTAAAGTGATGGGTAAACAGAGATAGTGAATAAAATATTGGAAGATTTACTTAGAGCATGTGTGCTTGATTTTGGGGGTAATTGGGAGGATCATATCCACTTGGCAGAATTCACTTACAACAATAGCTATCAATCAACCATAGGAATGGCTCCCTTTGAAGCCTTGTATGGGAGACCTTGCATGTCTCCTGCCTGTTGGTTGGAAGCAGGAGAGGGTGTAATGTTGGGGCCAGACCATGTTAAAGAAACTTCCAACATGATTGAATTGATTAGGCATAGAATGAAGGCAGCACAATCAAGACAAAAGTCTTATGCAGATAGAAAAAGGAAGCCAATGGAGTTTGAAGTAGGAGAGCATGTTTTTCTGAAAGTATCACCAATGAAGAAAGTGTTCAGGTTTGGAAAATCTGGTAAACTATCACCAAGATTTGTAGGACCATATGAAATTATGCAGAGAATTGGTGCTATGGCCTACAGACTTAAGTTACCTGAGGAGTTGAGTGGTGTGCATCCTGTATTTCATGTTTCTCAATTGAGAAAATGGGTGCATGATGAAGGAGCAATTCTGGAGTCACCTACTCAAGTTCAAGTCCAGAAGAATTTGGTTTATACAAATGAACCAGTAGGGATAGTTGCCAAGGAAGAGAAAAAGTTGAGGAACAAGGTGATCAAACTGGTGAAAATCCAATGGAGCTTGGACACTAATGATTGTACATGGGAGGTTGAAGACAAAATGAGGGCTAAATACCCCAATTTGTTTACTGGTGGAGAGGTATGTTTAAGCAGCCTAAGATAATTTTTCTAAATGTATTTATATATTGTTTGTTTCCATAAAATATGAGTATGGGGTTATGGAGTTAAAACAGGCTATTGATTAGTGCTTTTAATTGGAGAAAATAGGTGAAATTATGGGGACATAATTCCTTTAAGGGGGAGGGTATGTAATGACCCTAAAATAAAATAAAATAAAATGATATATATTTATATTAGAAAATTCTGAGATATATATATATATATGTATATATATTGCATTTAAAACAGAAAAGAATTTGGCAATAAATAAAATTGCATGGGAGCTTCTGTTTGATAAAATGCAAGGAATTAAGGTAATTAAGAAAGGAATTGGAACTCAAAAATAAGTATAGCTTTATGTCCAAAGAATTATGTAAATATATACAAATGGGGTGTTTTCTGTTTTATATAAAGGTAGAATAAAAATTAAATTAATAAAAAGGTTTATAAGTCTTATAATTATGCTGGAAATAATTAATATAATATGGGTGAATGATTTTTACATTACATGATAAAGTATGATAGTATGCAGGATTGAATGGAGATAATAAATAGGTAGAAAATACAGAGGAGATTTTCAGATTCCTTAAACTTATAAAAAGAAATGAATAAAGGATCACATGCATATGGCATGAATAAAATGGAGACATGAAAATAGCATGCAGTGTTAAAAATGCATGATCCCTGAAATAACTAATTAAAGCAACCTAATGTGTGCATTTCCAACTTAGGACCACACAGGAATGTGATGTGTAAATAAACATCTGAGGGTATCAGGGGAATTACCCATTTTCTTAAACCCTAGAATGGAATTATAAATAACTGCACATAGCCAAAACCATCACTCTCTCGAGATCAAAACAAAGATAAAATAAACTAGGAGAAACACTAGCTTGGGGCTTTGGGGGATTTGCTGTTCAAAAGATTAAAGCAGTGAAAGGAAAAACATTATGTGAGTATTTATCCTTTGTATGCAATGGCATTAAGTCCTATTGCAGGCAGCCTAGAATATTATGAGACATTTAAATCTCTGAATTAATTTTGTTATGGGTGATATGGATGTTTGTTTGTGCATTTTTTTTTGTTTGTTTGGAGTATTAATCTGTAAGTGGGCTTTTGGTGTTAACATGATTGGAGCATTCTTGTTCTATCTTAGTATCATTAAACATGGATATAGATTAAACAGGGGAACATGGGATTGAATCAGAAAAATATACAAGCAGTTATATCTTTCTGAAATATGAATGAAAGAAAAACTAAATTGGTCACTTGGGAGTTAGTCAATGATTTGCTTACTTCAGGTGGAAGCAAGTATATGCATGGTGCAACTGCACCCTGAGGCCTTTGTGTGTTGGAATAATTTAAACAACCTGGGAGTTTCCTTCACAATGCATACATAGTATTCATTTGACAAGGAGTTAAAGACCATAAAATAAATGGGGCAGGGGTTTAAAAATCTGGGTTATAAATATCCAGATATGGTGTTAATTTAATCAAGTTAAACTTGTTCATTGATTAGTTGCTGGGTGAAAATTTGGAGTATAAAACCTGAGATTATTTATCTAGATTTGGGGAGAATAAATCAAGAATTATACATATGCTTATCTTTACTGTTTGCTGTGTATTTGTTTGAATAGATGAATGTGTTTTTTTTGTATTACCTTGTATGAACCAAAACATGCTAAGTATAAACATCTGTTAAACTAGGAAGGCACTGCAAGATTATGTTTTAAAATTATGAATATGTATACAAAATTGATAAATGCTCATACCAGTGAAAACTGACCCTTTTGGTTGCCCTTGCAATCATCTGGGTGTCTCAAAAATTCTTTGGGGCAGCTAAATGATTTGCTTGTAGGAAATTGAAGTTGGCTTGATGAGTAGAGAAGGCATTGGCTGCTAGAATAAATAAGAGAGACTTGTTTTTAAAATTTGCAGATGCATTGTAATGAAATTACTAGACACATTTTATTTCCTGTAATTGAAGTTACTTTTAGGAAACTTTTTAAGTATTTTGAGTTGAAGATATGTACTTAATCAAAACCTGTTATGAGTGATCATGGATGATGGTTGGTTAACTACAAATTTATTTTATGAATGTCTGATTTGGAGAAAATAAGGAGATAGACATGTCATATGCATATGATATGGATATATATATATTTGAACTCTGATTTTTATTGCTTATGTTTTGCCTTATGGAAAATTAAAAAGCTAAGGGGATTGATTTTTAATGAACACTCAAGATTTTAGTAGAATATTCAGGTGAGATGAATTTGTGCATGGCAGGTAAGTGATACTTGCATATGCACGAATTCTGGAAATTTGTAAGTAATTGAGTATTTAAGTTTAACCTCTGAGAAAACTTGTCAACAATTTTAGACGTCTAAGATCAAATTAGACGTCTATCATAATAATTTAGACGTCTGAGACCTAATTCAGACGTCTGTCAACAAAAATTTAGATGTCTGAATTTAGTTCAAAATGTTTTCTACTCTCTGTTTAAAATTTAGACACTCTGAGACGTCTGTCATAATAATTTAGACGTCTGAGATCTAATTTAGACGTCTGTCAACAAAAATTTAGATGTCTGAATTTAGTTCAAAATGTTTTCTACTCTCTGTTTAAAATTTAGACACTCTGAGACGTCTGTCATAAAAATTTAGACGTTTGAGATCGAATCTAGGCGTCTGTTATAAAAATTTAGACGTCTGAACTGCTGATTTTGCCTAATTTGCCTATTTTCGAGTAAATTTCCAAGGTTTATCGATTTTTGTCAATCCAACTTATTGTTATTAATTATTATCAACTTTGATAACTATCATGAGATCAAGTAAATACTATTTTAGAGTTAAATAGAATTATCTAGGCAAGATAAATATATATAAGTGTTAGTATTTGTCAAAGTGCACCTATGGCAGTAGAACAAGACTTAGAAAAGAAATAAGTGGCTATGTCAATAGCTTGTATGGTATTTTGATTTCTATTTGATTTAAATTCCCTCTGATAAAAAAAAATAATAATAATAAAGAAACAATTGTATATCATCAAATATACAATTGACTTAGTTTGTTTGTACACTGATATGATTATATTGGTAAAACCAGGGTCTTGGGAAAAATATTTGGAAATTATATAAATATTCAAATATAAAAGAATTGGGGTTTAGTGGTGAATGCCTCTTGTATATAAAAAAAACTATGTGTTATAGAGTGAGGGTCACCACAATTAGGGTACTTAAAATCCATGAAAAGAAATCCCTAAGAATATCTTTTCATTTATCTATAAAAGTTCCCGAAAACAAGGGATTTCGAAGTGCACTTATAATGACCATTCACGTTTCAAACACTTTCAAACTTACTTCAATTTAATACACGAGTTAAACAACCATTTAAACATCATTTCAAGGCCACGCCACATGTTTAAGAGGGTAGTAGAAGTGATGTTATATAATATAAAGTTATCATTTGCATTCAAAAGCAAGAGGGGACCAAAGTTTAGAACTTTACTTAGTTAACATCACTTTAACTTTTATAATTTGCACACAACATATATATACACAATATATACAAATAAGATAGTGAGATAACTCACTTAGATCCATGCCTTACCCAAGCACAAAGCTACAAGAACCAAAGAACCACCTCCTTCCATCAACACAAGCCTAAAGGTCCAACCTTTAGCATTTCCAAACCAAAGCACCACCTTTTCCCTCCTCCCCGCTCATGGCCCATCATGGATTGCCCTCTTCCTATTACCTCCTCCTACTTATTACTTTCCATTCATGCTTCCCATGATGTCTTAGGCCTAAAGCCAAAGTTTAAAAGAGATTAGAGAAGATTTGGTTAACTTTTGAAAAATTTACAGAGTAATTAGTGGATTAGTGCTTAAGCACTTCCACCATTTTCAACCCTCCTACTTCATCTCAAGCTTAGGAAATTATTTTTGATTATTAAGTGAACATCTCCCCTCTATTTATAAGTTTCAAATGGTGAAGCATAAGCTTACTCTCACCTCACTTGGAAGGCCATCACATCAACTTTATCATTTGCTTAACACTTGAGCATTTCCATTTATGCTTGCTTTTACTTTATGTCACTTCTCCTTTTAGGCTACTTACTATTATACCCTTATCATAATATCATCTCTTATCCTAATAGAGCTTTCTAGAACCTTCCATTCTTTATGAAGAGAAGAGTGTTTAATTAGTGGCTAATGTGTTCATTAGATATTAGATTAAGAGTTAATTATTTCCATTTTTGCTCATTTTCCTTATTTGCTCATTTGCTATTTAGTTAACCATAAGCATGAAAATATTTTTAGTTTCTAATTAACTCCTTAATGATTACTTAGACATGTGTAAAAAGTTTGAATAACTTCCATCGAGAAAATAGCTGTTTATCGATAAAACGATTTTCGGTCATATTATCGATATTTTTCGAAAGTATATATTTTTGTAAACATTTTTCCAAAACAAGTTTACCATCATTACTTATGATTTATAAGAGGGTTAAAATGCTTATTAAATCATTTTAATAACATTTAATCAAAGATTCAAATATTTAAATATTTAAATAATTCAAATATTTAAATACGAAGTGTTCAAAATTCTGGGTCATTACAAATTCCCACCAATTAATACCCCAAAATGGATTAAAGCTTCTATAGGTTCTACCCTATCCTTATCTATTGGGTAATTTAAAAAGGCCAAAACTACTATTTCAAAACTTTAAGAGTTAATTGTATACTACATTGATGTAATTTTGAATTTGCTTAAGTTGTAAACCTTAGTCGTTTAATTAAGAAAATACTTTCTGTGTATTGATTTCTTTTCTTGTTAGGAAAAATAGTTGACACGAGTGTCCAGTGGCTCAGATATCCTTGCTCAACTTGATTCTATTAAAAATAGGTTTAGGGCAGAATGCGAGAAGAAACTCTCTTTTCAAGGCAGTCTGGTTTTACGATTTCGGATAATCCGGATGGAAAAGAATGGCATGACGAATATTAAAAATTAAGATCTACATTTAGTAGTCTTAAAGAGATGAATTTTGATTTAAAGATGCAAACTGAAGAGAGGGATGGGAGAATCTAAAAGTTAAAAGGGAAGATAGACACAATTTGCCAATCTGGACCTTCTATCCGAAGTATCGTAGCTGATGCGGAAATTGTGCGATTACACCAAAAGGCGATGGATCTCGAGGTGGAGTTATTGAAAAGTCAAGTGAATTGTCAGTCTTTGGAACTTATTATAAGTGGAGGTGATTCCAGCTTTCCTACTCCCACTCCTTTGATTGGTCTAGAAAAGTTCTCTACTCTATTGAACCCTCCTTCGAGCTTGGATGATAACGAAATGACCAAATGCAGCCAAAGAGTTAGATTTGAATGTATGCAATTTCTGAGCGAACAACGAAGGGATAAGGTTTTTACTCATCTTAATGCTTATGAAGCTAAGGTTGAGGACTTGAGCATGAAAGATGTACTTCTGATCAAGAGATTAGGAAATTGAAAGGTAAGATCAATGTTTTAACGGGAGCAAATAAGACTCTCGACAATGCGTTGAATATTCAAATTGAGTCGATTGATCACACAAATACTATTTGGCAGAAGGAGAGGAAGCTTAAACAGCTTTTAAATATGGCAATTCAGCATATTACCGATTCTTCCTTGGTCACTGAAGATTTAAGGAGGTTAGCTCAAAGCTTTGAGCCGTAGCTTGTAGTCTTTTTAATTAGACTATCTTGTTGCCCCATCTTTTGTTCTTGCTACTTTTGTACATAGTATATTAAATTGTAAATAAATTTGTACTTAAATGAATGTACCGTATGTACCTTTTCTTTTGAGTTTGCTGAATTAGATATATAACTTGCTTTCCAATAATATGATATGTAGCCTTGAATCAAACATTCGTTTGTCTTTGAAATTGTTTGACGATTGACGTCGTGCTTTAAGGTATAGATACCCTTCAACTTTGATATGGCCCATTATAGAATCATGAATGGAAGACCAGAGAACCATTTGGCAAATTAATGTCCCTTGAATGGAAGACCAGAAATCCATTCTGACAATAATATGGATAGAAGACTAGAAAATCCATTAGGCAATAATAAGAGACCAGAAAATCCATCTAGCAATAATACAAGAGCAAAAAATCCATCTGGCAATAATAGAAGACTAGAAAATCCATCAGGCAATAATAAAAGACCATAAAACCCATCTGGCAATAATAGAAGACCAGAAAATCTATCTAGCAATAATAAAAGATCAGAAAATCCATCTATCAATAATAGAAGACCAGAAAATCCATCTTGCAATAATAGAAGACCAGAAAATTTAGCTGCCCAATAGCTCATATTTGATTGATCTTCCTCTTGAATATTGTTTTTGCTTTGAAGCACCAATGGCTCATTTTTGACAGATCTTCCTCTAGAAGACTTCCTCAATCCTTCTTTTGGACTGAAGTAGAATTGCTTTGTCACCATCTTAGGTAATGATTTGGATCTTTTCTCTAGTGCGTTTGGGTTGCTATCTTAAGCAGAACCAAGGACTTATCTAACCTTCCTCTAGGAGGTGCTTCAATCAGACCTTATAGGCGGTACTGAAGGCTAGTTCGGTCCTTTGGCCAGGTACCAAAAGCTTACTCCATCCTCTCTCTAGGAGGTGCTTCAGTGAGGTCTTATAGGTGGCACTGAAGGCTAGTTCAATTCGGTGTTTTAGCCATATACCAAAGGCTTACTCCATCATTCCTCTAGGAGGCGCTTCAGTCAGACTTTATAGGTGCGACTGAAGGCTTGTAGATGCTTTGGTCTAACCATTTCTGGTGGTACCAAAGGCTTACTTCTTTATTTTAGGAGAGTCTTACTCCTTTTTATGATTGATCCAACAAATATACTTGAGAAATTTTTCTTTGTTGCCAATTTCAATGTCTCTTTACAAAATCTTCAAGCTTTCTTTGTCTTAGGAGATTATTTATCACCCATTCCAAACTTCGACATTGATTTGTGTTGTGCCCATTAGAATGATGATAATGACAATATAATTTCCTAAGGTTTCTCCCATTCTTCGGTCGCTGCTTCTGTAAAGGCCAATAGTTGAGCTTGTCTTTGGTTAAGAGGTAGATATTTTCATAAGAAGTGGTAGGAGAGTAATTCTTAGAAATCATGATAGTTGTAACATCCTCCATTTTAGGGCCCAAAACTAAGTGCTACAGATGCTGCAGTCATCTATAGTATTAATTTTCGGTGATAAAATGTAGTCATGTTAATGGTATCCATAATATCAAAAGCACAAGAATTTCAAATAATTTTTAATATAATTTCAAAGCAAACTTTCACATTTCATTTCAAAGATAATATTCCATATCCGTTACATAATCTCAAACGTTGTCCAGGTTCAGATAAAATATAATTATTACAAAATACTCTAAGAGCGACATACGAAGATGCCCCTTGGTTGATCAGGGTTACTAAATAGACAGATACATCTACTGTCATTCATACAACAACTGACGTAACACAATGGATAATAGCAATAAATGAACTAGTACATAGCTAGCTTTGCCTCCAACATGTCTCCAGAAGCTTCATTCGTCAAAACCTACTTAACCTATAAAGCCCTTACCCTCGACCTACTCAAATCAAATTTTGAGCACCCAAGAGTTTAAGGGGAAAACATAAACTTCGAGTTAGACAAATAGCCTAGTGCGAATAAAATATGCCATCTCGGTTTATATGTATTCAATGAGACCATGCTACTAAGCGGAATGGGTTTTCCCCTCACTAAAATTCCCCCTCACTACTATCCTTTAAAAATATATATTTTGCAAATCAAAGTCTTGCAACAAAACTGGTTATAATAAACAATATAAACAATAATGTGCATGCATGCCACATAGGTAATCATGACTATCCGTCAAATCAATGGACTATCCATCCCAATGTTTAGTTTTCATAGGGTAACTACCCACCTACATGGTTGACTCGGGCCAGCTGGATATACCAAATTTTCTAACTGTTTGTTAGAAGAAAACTGGACATTCTATCTAAATGCACTTATCCTAGTGTTTACCTAACTATTAGTCAATCTCATAGTTTTGCTAGGCTTATTATGAATGTAAAGGTTTGCAAACCAACCTATAACTTACCTTGTCTTTATGTATTCCTTTCTGTGCGTAAACCTACCTTTTGTCTTACCTTTGACAAAGCCCTACACATTGGAATTTTGGACTTATATCAGCTAAGGGCTAATAGCTGAAGTATAGGGTGCTACTCTACGTCAATTCCATCTGGTTTTCTAATCTCTAAGTCAATTCATGCTATTAAAATCTATCCAAAAGTGATCAGAAAAATTATTTCTTTAGTAAAATTCTAGGCTAAATACCCTTTTCTACTTTCTTTAAAACACTTTCTTTATAAGACATTTATGCCATGATATATGCTTTTATAAAACAGTATTGATGAATCTCTAAATCACTTGGAAATTAAATCACTTCAAAATCATAGGCTGTAGAGCCAAAACAATATAAAACCTTTATATCGATAACATCGGTGACCTCGTTGCCACTAAGGGTCTTTGCCTTCTTTAATATAAAAATAAGTTAAAGTCATTAACTTATAAAACATAAGGCCTTTGTAACGACCCAGAATTTCCGTCATTTGAAATTAGAATATTTAATTAATTTTAAATATTAGTAAGTAAATTTGGGAGTCGAATTTATTTAATTTCGATATAGTGATTTAATTGGGCGATTAAATTATTAATTTAATACCTGAAATTGGGTAAATAATTGAAATCTGAATTAAATGTGATTAAAAATGATTTATAAAGTTATATTAAATCATATTGGAGTTAGAATGATATTCGTAAATTTTTAAAGTTGAATTAAAAGTTAATTTGTGGAAATTGAATATTTTAATATTTAATTGACGAGTAAAAATGACCATTTTTCGAACAGTCTCGGATTTCGACGAAACCAGTTTCATCGAATCCATAATGTAATATTATTGTAAGATTTCAAATTTCGTGTCAATCGGATTTACGGTTTGTCCGAGGCAAGCCAAAACGCATCGAAATCGGTTTAAATCGAGTTGATTTAAAATTGATCATTTATTTTCATAACTCTCACATACGACCAAATTAGCTCCCGAAACCTATTCCATTGCGTTCGGAACGTAGGGTAAACCCTAGAAACGCCAGTCACCATGCAAGATTTGGAGTTCGAAAATTCCGGATGAATAGTAATTTGTGAATTTTTCTATATAAGGACCTAGTTATTTCCATTTGCAACACAACAAAACCCTAGCCCTAGTTTTGCTTCAGCCGCCACCAACATCTCGAATGGCCAGAAACGCACGCCACTTCTTCCTTTAATTTCTTCAAATCCACAACTCGATTCAAGAAAGTTTCAACTATAAAGTTGAAGAGCATTGAAAGGGCTTTAAATCTATACGGTTATGATCGGAAACGGATCTAGGAATCGATGGCAATTGGGGCTGGAACAGTGGCCGTTCGGCCTCGTTTTTCATGCAGGGGGTGCAGCCGAGTGGGGTCGGCCTCTGGGCGTGGGTGCTGGTGTGTGTGGGCTACGTTGTGGTATTCTCTGATCGAGCTAGAGGGGAGTGTGGTGGCCGCGATTTGGAACCCTAGGCGTTGGAGTTGGGTTCTTTGCTCACGTATAAAAAACTGGAGATGAAGGAAGATGAAAAAGAGCGGCCAGATCTGGAAGGATTTGAAATGAACGGCAGAGATGAGATTTGGGTATAAAAATATAAAATAAAGTTGTAAATTAATTATATTTAAATTCGTTTAAACTTTAAAATACTGTAACTTGTTCATACGAGGTCGGAAAATTACGAAACAAAATGCATTAGAATCGTTTCTATGAGCTCTTCGCAATGGAGCTGGTTTGGAGTCAATTGGAGTCAGCAAAAATTTTGAGTAAAATTAAACGTTTGTTTAATTTTATCCGAAATAAAATACTGCAACCGTTATTTAATGCAAGGTGAGAACTTCTCACTCAATCGAATGTTTTGTTTCGATTTAAATTTTAAATAGTTAGATTTAAAATTGTTGATAGTGATTGATTGTAATGATTGGATGATGATTGTTATTTATTGTGATAAATAGACCCTATACGTCGTATATTAAGCGGAGGTTATTTATTAAAAACATATACCGCGATAATTTCACATTGATGTGGAATTGGTATTATATATGTATATAGCAATATATATATTGGAATATGTATATATTGGAGTTGATTTCCCGCATTGTATAGCGGATGAGACCCTATTGCGCCGCATAATAGCGGATAATATTTATAAATCCCATATACCACGATAATTTCACTGTGAAGTGAAATTGGTATTGTGCTAACATCTGTGGATGCAGGGAAACAGGTTGGAGGGATCCAACTGGATTCCTCAAATATTTGAATTTATTTCAATGTTGTGTGTTGATTTTTTTATAATCGCCGTGTGATTATATTGTGATTGAATCTGTAGACGGCTATAAATTAGCCAAAGATATTTTTGGTATCGATGGATACCAGAAATATTTAAAAATTGAATTTTTGAAAATATAAGTTGAAAATTTATTGAAAAGTTTATTTTGATAATTGGATTAATTTAAAAGGAGTTTTAAAAGATAAAAGTCTTATTTTTGAGCCGTATTGAATTTAATTTCAAATTTGGGAAAAAGAGCTTAATAAATGGATTTTGTATTTTTAAATAGATTTGAAGAGATAAAGAAATTTATTTTTAAAAAAAGAAATAACTTTGGAAATTTATTTGATTTATAAAAATCAGATAATTGAATTAATCCTATCTATGGATGTTTGGATTATATTGGATGTTGAATTGTTTGACAATTTTGATGTGTGATACTTTGTGATATATTCTGATTTGTGTGTGATTTGTGATCTATTTATCTTTGATATATTTATCTGTGATCTATGAATGAAGATAAGCGTTATAGTTTATACCGCTTATCAATTATTTTGTTATATTTGATCTGTGATGATTGAATGTTGTTGCACTATTGTGTTAAACCCTTGGACTACACAATACACACACAAAAGTGGATTTCACGTGGAAATCGGTTAAGTCACAGTTTTTATCAATTTTTGGAAAATTGAGTTTTTGAATCTAAAATTGTTTTGGAATTGGAATTGAAAGTTTTTGAAATGGATTTCAGAAATAAAAGATATTTTAAATAACTTGATAAAATTGGAATTTAAATCATTTGATTTAAATTTTGAATTTAATATTTTGAATTGAATTCAATAAATTGGGAATTTTGGTTTAAAAGATTTTATAAGTACAAAAGGTGTTTATATGGGTTTTTAACCATTTAAAAAACAGTCTTGGGGAAATTTAAATTTATAATTCAAGTTTTATACTTGGATGGTTTTAACTTGTGTAAATGTAACCAGTTTTTCCTAAAACGAAAACTATCTGTTTTCAAATAATAACGGCTTTCATAAAGTGAAAGGATTTTCAATTTGTATCGAAAACATCTCTAGTTGAAATGAAATTGTAAATAGTTTAAAAAAAACTATGAATTAACCTTTGTGAAGATGATTAAACTTTATTTTGAAATAAAAGAGTATTTCAAAAGGTGTATCTTTTATATTATAAAAGACTTGATTGTGAATAGTTTTGAAAGCTATAAATTAAATCTTAACTTTAAGATTTAATGGGTTAATTCAATGAAAATGGAAATTGATTTGGAAATCTGTAAATGAAACTTTGTGAAGTAAATCTTTTTGTTTAAATATTTAAAATGGTAATTCATTTAAACCATTTAAAGGAAAGGAATTGGGTAATAAGTTGTGACTTAATTGAAATCCCAAAATTCATATGTTTTGAATATTTGTGCTCACTATTCGGGTTAGCCGGGAAAAGACCTTTGTGTCATATAACCCATTCCGAATTAGTGATAAGACGATATGGATCGTATTGAAGATCGGTGGTGAAGACCGGGTATTTGTGAAAACGATAGGATGACCTATCGATTGTCTCTGCACTGTTAGCTACGGTATAGAGATTTCCTTTGTGATGGGAAGTTTTATCGGGATTGTGAATACCCATATTGCAAGGGCTTCTTTTGGAAGTGCCTTCGGTTCTTTTCGAACCCGGAACAGACTTGTATGGTTACATGTCTAACATTACATTTTGAGATATAAAGCTGATTTCTTTTAAATACATTTCTGTTGGTGGCGGAGAATTTATTCTCTTAGCTTAACACCCTTCTCTGAGACGTACGAGCTTAGAGGTTATGTAGTTGAGATTTATCAGCGATATATTCCCAATTTGGTAATGTGGCATGCTGAGTGTTGTTGTGTGATGATCATTTATTGATCATTTGTGATCAAAGCATGGCTTTGTGAAAAAGCGTAGTTTTGTGGACGAGACTTCGTCAGGGCCTCACAACCCGGAAATGGTCGAAACATGAATGTTGCGGCAAGGTTATAAGGGTCGTTCCCTTTAGGGTATGTCATTTCCTTCTGGAAAGGGGTGGTATCATGGTATGGAGCCCAGATACTTACTCATGTAGACACACTTTATTTATTATGTGTGATGTTGTTACCGAGCGCTCGGATAAAGGTCCCAAAGGACCGGGGTATGGCATATTCGTGAGTTACCTAGTTACAGGGGTAACCCGGCCTTGTTGGTAGAGAGCAGTTTGTCTCTCGTAGCGTCCAGCCAGAGGCGTTTCTTTCATGGAATAGGAAGTTCCTTAGCCTGACCATTTGTTGGCAAATCCATTTTCCAAATACGAACCTTGTACAGTTTTAGTTGTAGAACCTGCCATTTACTTATGGTGGCGCCCCATTGTTTAGATGGTAGCTATAGTAGGTATAGTTCGGAATGTCTATGTTGGCTAAGATTAATATTATACTTTCGAAATGTTTTCTGCACTATTCACTAATAATAATAATCCAATGATTTGCGTAGTAAGCATGTTTGACTATCATAAGAAGAAATCTCCTCCAAATCTGCGTTTGCATTGTGTGTGTGTGGCGAGAGGTCTTATGGTAGTTTCATTTTCCAAAAGCATTGCGGATATTTTTCTACTTGCTTTGTTGTTGTTGTTGTTTTAAAGATAAACTGTTTTAAGTTCTCACACCAGTCACCATGACTGACCTGGAGTTTATTGTTTCCTTCCTAAACTCTGGGTGCCCACTAATTTCCCCACGGGCAGTCTAGAGTCAGGTTATCAGGTCATTCTGGATTCAGGAGATGCTGTGGAGCTCAGCGGCGAGATGGATGGCGAGACGTAGCATTTATATATGATATTATTTATTCCGCTGTGTATTCTGTATATGGACAAGTTCATATAACTGTCCAGTGTTGTGTTGTATATTGCTGTTGTGAACTCTGATGATGATGTAATGTATAAAATGATATAGTTCTTTGATTTAAAGATTATTCATTTATCTATTATATGTTGTTCCGCTGCGAATGTGAGATTCTGATATTGTTTCTGTTTCTGTTGTTTCTTCATTATTTTTCTTCTGTTTTCTTCTACCTCTTCTTTTTCTCCATAACAATTCGGTTTTCCGGCATTTGATTGCTCGGCAGTTGATACAGTGAATGTATTAATGTCGATTTTCGAGCGACGAAAAATCTAAACGTTACACATAAGGTGTAACAACCCGCATATTTATCGATTTTATATTTAAATATTTTATTTAAATATTTCATCGTTAATCGGATGTTAGTCCGAAAAGCTACTTTTTGCATACGGTCAAATTAGGACTCGAGACCACTCCCATTGAGTTCAAAATGTCGTTTGCGATCTTTTTGAGTATAAACTTCGACATGTTTGGAGCTAGCTAAAATTTCGACCTTTTCCACTTGAAGTTTGAGTTTGGGTTCAACCCACTAGCCCACTAATACCCCAAACTGAACCCCTCTCCCCTCATTCATTTTCATTCCTTATATTTCAGCTCTAAAGAGAAACAATGGGGGAAAAGATTGGAAATGGAAATTCCTAAGCCCTAATTTCATTTTGCAAATCCAAGTTTAGCTCCAAATTTCCGAAGAAGTCTAGGTAAGCATCTCCTTCTTCTTCTCCAACTCATTCTCTCTTCAATCTCAGAAATTACCTAAACCTAACTTAGGAAATATTTTTCTTTTGAGCATAGATTGAAGCTTCTTGAGTTGTTATTAAAGAGGGATTGATATTAGCTTGTTCTTGTGCTTCTCATTTGTGCTTTTGGGATTAAAGGTGAGATTTTTATCTCACATCTTAAACTATATTTATCTTCGATTGTTAGGTATGAATTCCTAACACTTATTCTTGTGCAATTGCTTTTGGTTTGGATTGATTTGGTGAATATTCCAATTTTTAGTGTTTTGAGTTCGATTCTTTGAAAATCCAAACTTTGATCTTTGATCATGATTTTTGTGATGCATTGAAGAGCTTATAAGGCCGGGTTGTCGTTTGGCTTAAATCCTTAGTGTCGTTGCTCGCGAAAATGCAATTTGGTCGAGATTTGGCCAATGAACTTGATAAGTTGGGCAGTGCTGGAAATAGGTCCGGTCGACCGAGCTCTGTAGTCAGTCGACCGACCTGCTTCCAAAAGTGCTAAGCACTTCTCTGTTTGGGTTTGGTCGACCGGCTGCAGAGCTCAGTCGACCGACCTGCTTCCCGAACTATTTTTCAAAACAGGGTCCGGTCGACCGAGCTCTGTAGCCGGCCGACCGACCTGCTGCTATTTTGCCTATATTGCATATTTGTTTGAATTTCCAACTTTAATCGATTCGTGTTGTCTCCTATTTGTTGTTATCATCTCTAAGACTTTGATGACTCCTCTTTCGGGATGGTACCTCGTTAGGTCGCTCGACCTTATCCCCCTTAGGTCGTTAGACCTCATTTTGTCTTCACTAGGTCGTACCGTTTTGACGGGGCGCTGCCCCGCACCCCGCCGTGGGCGCTGCCCCCTAGACCCCTGCGACCTGACCGGGCAGGTCGAACCCCGTACACCTCTGCGTAGGCAATCTTATCTGAAAAACATTCATCAGAATTTCTACTTTGATGGATTTGATATCGATTCCTTTGGATTTTATTCACGTCTTCGAATGTGAATTTTTGTGATTGATTGTTTCTACAATCACTTCTATGATTTGTCACTTCAAAAATATAAAGGTTTTCTATACTAGTATTAAATATCAAAACCCTTTCATCAAAGCGATTTCAACACTATTTTAATTATCAAAAGTTCGTTTTCTTAAAACCGTTTTCCAATCTACTAGTATATACAAGCCTTTACTTCACTCGGATGAGAAATCAACTTAAACGACTTAGTAAAACGAGTGGTATGAAACGCTTGCGTTCACTTCGTCGGTTAGCTCTTGGACTTGTTCGGTTGAACCCTTTTGTGACAATTTTCTAGTGAAGATTTACAGTTTGTTCGTAAATATTTAAGTTAAGCTAGTGGTTATGGGACATGAAGCTAAACTCATATATTTACTGGCTTAGTGTAATTGACACTTCCTTATGATCATGACGATCATTTTTGTGATTTAGACTAGCGATTGAGCGATGTCTCTTTGTCTGCGAGGGAGACTATACCCCGTTTGTGTGATGTTTTGCCATCACATATGTAGGGTAGCACCCTACGGTCTTCGGACCATTCGTGGAGCATTCGACTCATTGGTCTTCGGACCGTTCGTGGAGCATTCGGCTCATAGGTCTTCGGACCATTCATGGAGCATTCGGCTCATTGGTCTTCGGACCGTTCGTGGAGCATTCGGCTCATAGGTCTTCGGACCATTCGTGGAGCATTCGGCTCATAGGCCTTCCCCCTTTTTATGTGTTTTCTGGATTTCTGGTTATGATTTCTGGAACTTTGTGCTTCACCAATTTTCATGATTTTCATTGATATGATATCAGTTTTTGTGCATTGGTGAATTCATGTGTTATTGACTTGTTATGAATACAAGTTTCGGGTATGATACCCTATTTTATCTTTGAGAAGATTCTTGCGATATTGATTAATCTCTTGTTGATTTTCATTTACATATTATAGTAGTATGTCATTATGGTTATTATATGTTTACGCCATATCTCATATTCTATCTGATAATTATAGCTAGACTGATCCGTTTATTATTTTCTTCTTAAATAATACTCGGGTCAGACTGAGATCTTACAGGTGCTTCCTCATGACTTCCTATCTGGAACCATCACCTGACTTTTGGCTAACTACTCGTGCTTAGTAGTTTTTGTTGTATACATTTGAGATTAGACTCCTTGATGTATACATATTATATTGTCTTGTACTTGTATCTATTCTTTTGTGTTATTGTGGATCTTATATGACCACTACTCTGATGTACACTTTCATGTGTTATATTCATGACTATTTCCGCCTTTGTGATATGAATTGTCTGTGACTGATTTGTGTTATGTTTATTTCTATATTTGTTTCCGAAGATTATATATAGCCATTGTGTGATAGCTTTGAGTTTGTGTCGGTATGTCGGATTTCCTCCTTAAATGATATGCATTCTATACTATCTGACATATCGGTGCTCGCACAAAGAAGTTACATGGATGGTCGCTCCTCAACAGCCTTATTCTCCGTGCTAATTGACAGCACTACACCGTAGTGTTCTTGGTTAGTGTGGGTATAAAGGTGGGGCGTCACATAAGGCCCCTAATATGAACATCGCAGTTCATAGAGTGTCGACGTCATAGGATATAAAACATAGTTTGCATAGTTTATGGTCTTAAAGCTTAATGTCAGCGTAGTTAAATCTTGGCATCGGATGCCTTAAAGAAAAATAGTGGCTTCATTAGTGCGAGATGTTTACAGGAGCGACACTATATTGTCGTCTTCGAAAACATGTTATAAAGATTGAGGTCGACGATCACTAAGGTCGAAGTAATTTAATGCGGTATTATGTACAGCCGCTATAAAACAGTGACGTCATCGCCCTT
This sequence comes from Allium fistulosum, assembly GCA_030737815.1. Taxonomy (NCBI): domain Eukaryota; kingdom Viridiplantae; phylum Streptophyta; class Magnoliopsida; order Asparagales; family Amaryllidaceae; genus Allium; species Allium fistulosum. The sequence goes on along the minus strand of CM060905.1, from coordinate 777,465,083 downwards.
ATAGAAAACATGGACTCAATAGGGTCGACGTTGACAATAAGGAGGCCGACTTCAAGCCTCTTCAACCTTAGCAGATTCACTTCGTACCAATAATAATTGATATCATTTGCATCATCGTTGATTGTCATTGAAGTCGTAGTAGCGATGAAGGAATAACGACGTCGTCGTTACCGACATGGCATTTCCGTAATTAATATTAAAACAGTTTATTTGCTAATAAAGGTAAGTTCTTTTCCACCAACCCCTATTGTTTGTCAAAATCTTATTGGTTAACAAATACTTTATCATAATTCTTTGTAGAAATCTGCCCATTACCAAAATTTATCATTCCCAATTTTTTTTCAAATAACACCTTTTATATTAATATTTTAACATAATACTTAAGCTTTTCTAGCTTAAACAATTCACAATAAATCATAAACACTTGGGGAAAATCCCCAAAAATCGTAATAAATCCAATTTATTATATCCTTTAACAAATAAAAATTTTAGGGCCAAAAACATAAGTTAATTATTTTAAATAATTAAAACCTAAAATATCCCATTTTCCAACCTTAGAAACTTCACCGAACATTCCCATTAAATCAGAAATTAATGAAATTAAAAACCGACTTCAAAAATAATGTTTCTAACATCATATCAAAATCTCAAGTCATTTCGGTGTCATATGATAAGTTTTCTAACTCAAACAAATCACTTAATTTCATAAATAAATTCCTTAAATTCACTAATAAGCATGTAATCATTCAAACTATCATAGCATGACATAATATGAGCAAAAGAATTGGATTTATATTTAAAACTGAAAATAACAACTAAAACATGAAATGCATAACTATTATTCATCTTGAATGGTTTAAGAAGGTTGAGATTTTAATTTGATTTGATTCCCCAAGCTTTATACTTATTTTCCTAGCTTTTCTTCCTCTTGAATCCTCTAGCAATGGTCGGCCTAAGCTTTAATTTTTTTGTATAAGCGTAAAATTAATAAGTGAGAAAGGAGGCGAGGGTTTGTGTTAGGAAATGTAACCCTTTTCCTATTTTACCCTTCTCATGAATTCCTCTTTCATATTAGTGTTCTAATTAATTCCATTAGTTCATTAACTAAGGCTCGATCCGTAATAATTATCAAATCACAATCTCCTTAACCTTTTACAGTATTTTATATAATTTATCCAACTAATATCCTAAATAATGTTAATTCAAATTAGGGTTGTTAGTGACTCCCTTTCTTAAATAATTCGTCCTTGAAATTACGATAGGTACATACATTAAATATAAAAGCATAGATGTAAAACATATCATCAAAAAAGTCAGGATAAGTATCCCTAATTGATGTGCACGTAAATGTGCATATTTTTACTTCCATAGTTTATCAAATTAAATTAAATAAATGATCATATTGGATGTTTTAACATGTTTAAACCAAAATTCAAATTATTTTGAAGTCGTCGCATATTCATCTTCATATAGGAGCAAAATGGTCATTTTTGTGCATATATTAATTTGAGAAAATTTACTTGGAAATTTCTATATTATTTTGTACGAATTTGGCTTCAAATGGAAGAGGTTTTCATGGAAAATATGCATGCACAAGAGAATACAAAGAAATGAAGACGGAAATAATTCATTTCATGAAACATGGAGGACCCCACCTACCCACTTACATTGATGTAAAAATTAGGAGCTAATGCTCATGCTAATGACCATTAAAGTTACATGCACACTTAATGGTTGATTATCTCATGCTAATGATACTTGGTGGTCACACTTCCTAGAGGGGTAGTTTGGGTATTCCCTAAAAATATGGATTAAGGTTTCATACTTGTATAAATACCCCTTATGTTTCATGTAATCTCTCTCTCCTCTAAGCTTCCTTAGTTTAGGATTAAAAATAAACAAAGCTCTCTTTTGTTTTTTTTCATGGCTACTTAGCCATTTCCTTTCATGTAATTTTTTTATATGCAATTTTAGTTCATTCTCTTTTTATTTACATGCTCTTTTCCTTTCATGCTAGTAGTTAGTTTTACTTTATGCAAGTAGCTTAGCTTTTATTTACTTTGCTCTCTTTTTCCTTTTGTTTTTGTTTCATGTTGAACTCTACATTTGTTGATATGATAATCAGTATTAGAGGTTAAACCCCTTCAATTTAGGGGTAATAAAGCTCTTTAATTATGTAGATTCAACATAATTTGTTCATTTTGATCTCTTTTTGTGCTTAATGGAAATGATAGAATGTGGTAAATATTTTGGTGTTTAGCTTTGAATTTGATAGCCTATATTGTTGACACCAAATAGACCATACTTAAACAAACAAAACACAAATTACCTCTTCATCTATATATGATTATGGTAATGAAGTGATTTTAAAATCAAAATTTAATGGTCTATATTTCTAATCAATAATTAATAGACCATGCTTAGAATAGATTTTATTTTCAACTTTATTGTCATTTTTCATGAGAGTTAGCAAGTGGTTTAATGAGTGTGTTATAGTTTGATGGTTTATATTGGGCTAATTAATAGCACAAATATGCCATACTTATGATAAACACATCAATTATATTCACTAATGACCAAAAAAGAGAGATCGTGATTTCATGTTGTGTTGATTTACGTGATCTTGATAGTGGATTTGTCTCTAAATTGTATTTAAACCTCATATTTTTATCCATTTTCTTTTTTCATATTTTTGCTTAAACATACTCTCAAATCTTGGTTAATTTGATTGAATAGAATTTTTAAATCAAACAATTCCTTATGGATTGACTCGTACTCGCCACGTACTATCATTATACGTCGTGCACTTGCGGTTAATTTTAATCCGATCGGCTATTTTCCAATCCGATGGATATTTAGCCGGTTCGAACAAGTTTTTGGCGCCGTTGCCGGGGATGTGCTTTGATTATATTTCTATTTTTCGAATTATTTATTGTTTGATTTTATTATGTGTTTGTTTTGTATTTTAATCTGCATTTAAAGAAAAGAAAAATATATATATATATATATATATATAGTGTTTTTGTGTCATTTTTATTTGCATTTGTTTGTGTGCATGTTGTTCTAGTTTTCTATTTGCATTTGCATTTGAATCTTTCTATTAAAAAATATTAGACACAAGTTCATTTCAAAAAGAAAAAAAAATCATTTCATTTTCTTTTACATTGCAATTTTCTATTTACATTTGTCAATGCATCATAATTTTCTTTACAAGTTCACATTTCCAATTACACTTTCCCTTCCTCCCATGACACTTCCTCACCTGACATAACAACTCCACGACTTCCCCTTTCAAACAATCAACCTGCCTTGCCTTTACTCCACTGCAACTGATACCACATCTCCACCTATGCACAACCATTGCTGCCTACCACAAACCATCATCCATCAAAATCTGACCACTTAAACAAGCCCAATCTCCCATCATTTCCTCCACAAGCATTTCAACAAAAGCCACTTCACCAGAGCTTCCACTTTCCTCTTCAACTCACTTCTAACACCATCATTGCTTGTACACAAGCCCTGCCACCTTCTACCATCCATATCAAACTGCTACCACTCCTAACAGTCATCAAGACCACCACCATATCACTTACAGCCATATCACTTACAATCATCTTCCTAACCAATACACTTGCCAACTCCATCATCAATACATCATCAAAACACCCACTACTTCATCCACCACTTCTGTCACATAAAACTCCCACTACTTGCCCTTTGACACTTCTTCTAACTGACAGAAATCCTACTTAATCTCTGACACCATACCATTCATACAACATACCATACCATCCATACTTCACATACAATTCACAATTAAACAACCCTCTTCCTGACTGCTTCCACTTCATAAAGAAAAAAAACTACTGCAATTCAAACTCAAACTTCGACATAACATTTGCAGCAAAACTTACATCACAAACGACTGTCGCTTCTGACCATCCCTTTACTACCCTTAACTTCACTGTTTGACTGCTTTACAGTCCACTACTGCAACATTCTCCCTCCATCAAAAGATTCAAAACACACTACTCATTCACCTGCTACGATCACCCACCCTTACTCCCTGCCTTCTTGCAAGATTCAGTCACCATCACGAAACCAACCATCAACTTCTCGTCCATCCACTTCGGCAACAATCCACAATCAATTCAACTTGACAACCCCAATTCACGAATCAATTCACCCCAATTCACAAACCAACTCACGACTTTGCCCAAATTTCCCTCGTTCACCCAAAATCATCACGCAACTCTCAAAACTTCACCACAACCTCTCACAATAGCAACGTTCACCAGTGCCAACTACTTGAAATCGCCGCAACCAGAATCACATATAGTCAAACCAACCGCCACCAGACCATCGCAATGAAGATTTCGATTTGTGAATTCTAAATTGGAATTTGTGTGGTGGATTTTTGTTGAGAATCGAAGAAAAAAAGTCTCTGGAATTGTTTTTAGATTGAACGAAAAAAAAGCAAAGTGAATGTTTTCATTTTGGCTTTGAATTGGGGAGAATAAGTTTGTTTTTCTTGGGCCGAGAAAAAAAATCGCAACGGTAGCTTATCTTATGCTATAAAGAAAAACCCTTGGTCAAAGGGTCAAAGTGAAGTCTTTTTTGGACTTCTAGAAACAACCTTATCAGAAGGACCACGTGAAAAATCAATGGAGGGTAGCTTTGTCAATTTTTATTACAACGTTCTACAGCAGTTCTTCTTACCATGATACCCATTTGTGCTTATTTTTTCTCAATGCACCTTTGTCGACTATTCATCTTTCCTTCACCTCCAATGTTAAACCCTAATTTATCAACTAAATTTAGTTCAAGTCCTAAGTTGTTTCCAGATAAAATCATAATTTTATTCTTCTATAAAATTTGAACATAATTCTAGGGCTTCAATTACATTTTCAGTGAACTCCAATAATCCGACGATGAACAAGCAGCGATGAGTGCAATGATGAGTTGGAAGATATAGGGCTTTTTCGGTTAAGTGAAGAATTGGAAGGAGGCTAATAGTCTTATTTCTTTGTGTATTTTCAATTAAAGTTTCGTTAATTTCTTTTTTGTAGTAAATTTAATTTTCAAAAAAATTTTGGAAAATTTATAACGGCTATGTTTCATTAGTCTGATCTTGATTTACATGCTTGTTGTATTTGCCACAGCTTTAACTTGGGAGTTAGCTTTTTCTATATTTGTTTGTTTGCTATTAATGTAGTTTCAGTTGTAAAAACAAACATATGCAAACTAAACTGTAAAATGATTGACTATTTAATTTCTTTTGTATTTGTGATAGATTTGAATTTTTACAATTAATAGATTTGATAACCTCCCTTAGCACCACAATCTCCTTTAGCGCTGCAAAATCACCCATTTTCCTTTCCTGGAAGTTTAATGTGTGTTTATATGATGTGCTTTGTGTGCTATTTTCTTTTCTTTGAACAGCACAGTGAGTGTTTACTATTGTTTTCCAACTTTTAATTAGCAAAAGTATGAATTATGAAAGAATATGTAAACTCCTAATTTGCATTCTCTATATGTTAGAAAAGAGTTGTTAGGTTGTGTAAATTCATACATGATATTTTTACTCTACTAATTTTTGAAGAGTTTTGGACTTTTCATTTATTTAAATGACAAGTAACCAAGGATAGTCAATATACACATACCTCTCCAAGTTTGAATCCTGATTTCGGTCCCGTCTTCTAAAGTGAATAGTAATTATCAATTGAAACTAATAAATTATCAATTGAAACTAATAAAAGTTTTCTTTTAGTAGACAGTTTTTATATAGCTATGCCTCCTGATTTATATGATCTACATGTGTATTTTACTTCTTTGTTGATGTTTTTTAGGATGCATGCTATTTTTTCCAACATGTAGACACAGTTGCATAATGCTTTTTGGCGAAGATTTTACCGAACATTTTGTGCATGCATTATAACATTTGACTTGAATATATCTGATTAGCTTCGTTGCCAATTTAATAGGGGTACCAAATATTTGTTCTACTTTATACTTTCTGCCACAATATATTTTTATTAGCATTGTTGCTAATTTCTTATGGCTAGAATTTTGCTTGGTCTTGACATATGCACACCCTACTACTTTACAGGACTATGTGCTAATATTATTTTCCATGTATGACCTAAAGTGGAGTTGCGTCATTACCACCTATGAGAACTTGATCACAAGGATAAGAAGAAGCAAAATCTTCAATCTGAAGAGGAGTGGGGAATATGGTAGAGCATGTCGGGGTAGAATTTAAAGGATGTCAGGTGTGAGAACTTGATTTATACTGTATTTTTAATGATACTTCTAACCCTGTTTAATCTTCAGAACTGCAATTGACATATACCACTGCCAATAATTCATTAACAAATTTATCTACAATAGACCAGCATGGTTCTCAAGGCCATCGATATTGCACTTGCCTTTATAAACTTCTCATAGTTAAAAACACATTAACCACTTGGAAATTCAGCTTTCATATTGATGTTTAAGCATGGTCAATGCTGATTGTATTTTTCCTACACAATGTGACAATAACTACCTATGACGCATAACCCCACGTTGTTATTTTCTTTTCAACCTTATGTAATTTTCTACTTTCATTTTATAACTATAACCAATTGTTTATATATTTTTATAATTGTCGATATGTGGCTTGCATGTGCATGTATCAATAATATCTGAATGATGCTCTTAAGTTATACAAATGCTCTCTCGATACAGAAATGGTATTTCAGATTTATCTTCTCCTTTTACTTTTCTTTTAAAATATGCATAATCGTTAATATGTTCAATTCTCAAACATTTTTATATATAATGACATGATTCATATAAATTTTAGGTAAATGCACCCAAAACACTTACAATTGAATCTGGATTACATTGTAGAAGTTTGATTTGTTGGGGAAAATCCCTTCAAATGATCAGTCTAAGGGAATAAAAAAACCCAACGCAGTGGAAAACAACAAACTGGATCGTGATTGTAGTGAGACAGAACAAACAGAGATTGATGCAGCAGCGGATAACAAAAATGGATGAATCGATGAAAGTAGCAATCGGGGAATTGAAAGATACCAAAGGCCCAAATCCGTTGATCCAAAGATACCGGATTCTAGCTATCTGCGATTCTTCGACGTTGATCAAGCGCACTTGATTCCGTGAATCGGCTTCAACAATCGTTGATTCGAGCGCACTCGAATGCCGAAGGTGGAGAGAGGAGATCACACTCAACTACCAATTTGAGAAGTGGCACAAAGCACACAAACAAGTTTTTATTCAAAATCAATCAACCCTTACAAATGACCAACACTCCCAATTTATAGGGTTACAACTCACGCACTTCCATGACACAACACATAGGTCGGCAACGACCTAACACACCCATGCGACCTACAACATTACATAGGTCGTTAACGACCTAATACTTCAAACAATGCAGCGACTCTATTTACAACACATATTTACAACAACAACATACAAGAACAACATACGACCTAAGAAAAGAATACAAATACAATACTTCAAAACGACTCAACGACCTACGACCTAAGGAGTAATGCGGCACAAGTCAATCCAGCTTTAGGAACTCTTCAAGCGACCTATCTTCACAGTGGCATAAGGTTGAGCGACCTATCTTCCCACGACTTATGGTAGGTCGTTCGCGACCTAAAGAGAGCGGCATAAGATCGAGCGACCTAAGAACATTGCTTCTCGAAATCTTCGAGCGACCTAAAGTTGAGCGACCTATCTTCCCACGACCTAACATAGGTCGTAATTCAATCCCGCGACCTAACTTAGGTCATAACTCGTCAAAGCCGGTACTCGAAATGTCAGAGCGACCTAATGCTGGCTTGCTAATCTTGCTTGGAGGCTTGCATGCTTTAACACTGAGTCCATTAACTCGTGATCGACCTTCACTAGGTCGTGAGCGACCTTCACTAGGTCGTGAGCGACCTAATTCACTAGGTCGTTCCAGCGACCTATTCCCCGGATTTAGCTCGCTAGGTCGTTCCAGCGGCCTATCCCTCTGATTTAGCTCGCTAGCCTTCACCCCGTTAGGTCGCACGCGACTTAACAGTTCGTTAGGTCGTTCGCGACCTAGGACTTCTCCAGATTGCGCTGCATCATCCTCCCCCGGTTGACAAGAATTCGACCTCGAATTTGCACCTTCCTTTTACACAACAAGTTCACCCCCATGATACGGAATCAAGTATTTGACGTTAAAAACGTCTGCAGTGTGAATATCATCCGGCAATTTCAACTGATACACATTATCATTGATCTTCTTCAAAATTTCTACTGGACCGATTTTTCGAGCTTTCAACTTGTTGTAAGTTCCCACTGGAAAACGATCTTTTGTCAACACGGCGTAAACCAACTCACCTTCTCTGAAATTCACACTCCGTCGCCTTTTATCTGCCAGTTGTTTATACTTCTCATTTGATGCAAGCAATCGTTCATAAACAGTTTTGTGGCACTCCTGCAGCTCAGTCACAAAATCACAAGCTCGCTGAATAACTCCCTTCTAATATGGCACGATCGTCAAATCTAACGGACCCTTCGGACTTGCTGAGTATACAACTTGAAACGGACTGAAACCCGTACTACGGTTAACAGCATGATTATGTGCAAACTCTGCCTGACATAATTTCATATCCCAGCTCTTCAAATTATCCTGCACTAAACATCACAACAAATTTCCCAACGATCTATTCACCACTTCCGTTTGCCCATCAGTTTGCGGATGATAGGCGCTACTAAAGTTCAGCTTTGTTCCAACCATCTTCCACAAACTTAACCAAAAATGGCTTAGAAATCTAGTATCCCGATCAGAAACAATAGATTCAGGTAGCCCATGTAATCGATACACCTCTTTAAAGAATAATTGAGCAACACGGACGACGTCAGCTGTCTTCTTACAAGCTATGAAATGTGCCATTTTCGAAAATCTATCCACCACAACAAATATAGAATCATTCCCCCTTTGAGTTCTAGGCAAACCCAAAACAAAATCCATACTCACATCAACCCATGGTCTAGTAGGCACAGGTAATGGCATATATAATCCCGCATTCGTTGCTGTCTCTTTGGAAACTTGAAAAATATGACATCTCTCCACAAATCTTTCAACTTCTCTTCTCATAGACGGCCAAAAATATGATTCAGAAATCAACTGCAAAGTACGATCTCTACCCACATGACCTTCCTCATGCAACTCCTTCACAATCTTCATTCGTAAGCTGCACTCTGGTATACATAATCGATTCCCCTTAAAAAAAACCATCCACCAATACAAACTCATCCGGCTTTCCCTCCTTGACTTCATCTACAAACTTCGCAAAGTAAGAATCATCAACAAAAAATTCTGGCAACACATCAAACCCCGTCACTTCAACCTTCATTGTAGTTAACAAATGATTCCTTCGACTCAATGCATCTGCCACACGGTTTGTAATTCCCGATTTATGCTTCACCACAACTGTAAACTGTTGTAGGTATGCGATCCACGAAACATGTCTGGCTGCAATTTTGTCCTGTCCCTGCAAATGTTTCAGTGCTTCATGATCAGTATATAGAACAAATTCTTTATGGAACAAATAGTGTCTCCAATGTTTTATAGCTTGAACAATAGCATAGAATTCCACATCATAAGTATTATATCTCATCTTGGCTCCCGTTAGCTTCTCACTGAAATATGCAATAGGACGTCCCTTCTGACTTAACACCCCTCCAATTCCAACCTTCGATGCATCAGTATGCAATTCAAACAACAACTGAAAATCCGACAACACTAGAATTAGTGCTGTCGTCAAAAGTTCCTTGATTCCCTCAAAAGCTAATCCTGCTTCCTCTGACCATGAAAATTGCTTCCCCTTCATACAATCAGTAACTGGTGCCATCACGCCATGAAGTGTGGAATAAATCTTCGGTAGAATGATGCTAAACCATGAAAACTCCTAACTTCTGTTATCTGGCCAATTTCTGATTGCTTCAACTTTATTCTGATCCACTTGTATACCTCCTTCTGATATAACATATCCCAAAAATAAAACACTATGCGTCATGAACACGCATTTCTTCGTTGCAGCATAAAATTGTTCCTGTCGCAGTATCATCAACACTTCTCTCAGATGATGCAAGTGTTCTTCTGAGCTTCTACTGTATATCAGTATATCATCAAAATACACCACCACGAATTTCCGAATAAATGGTCTAAAAATCTGATTCATCACCCGCATAAATGTACTAGGTGCATTCGAAAGACCAAACGGCATAACCAGCCATTCATATAATCCTTCTCTCATCTTGAACGTTGTCTTCCATTCGTCTCCTGGTCTAATTCGAATTTGATGATAACCACTCTTCAAATCAATTTTCGAAAAGATAGCATGTAATACCCCAAGATTTTGAGGAAAATTCTTTTAAATAAATGATTAAAATTCTGGGGGAAAATCAAAATTATTATATAGGTGGGATTTTCAGTGGTGCAAGGTTGTGTGCATGTGTGCACGTGCACACTAGTTATGGCACTAAGAGAAAATCCAGAATTCCTGAATAATAAAACAAGGAAGGAAAACATTTAGATAAAATGTTTTAAATAAAGAAAATATAGACCTAGACATGAGTATTAAAAATTCCTGAGGATGTGTGTATATATATATATATCTATATATATGCCTATGTATGACTTGTCTGAAAATTAAGGCAGAAGAGAACATTGATTTATAATGAATAAGTGAAATTTTTATTTGAATAATAGGTGTAGAAATGCACATAAGTATGCACATGTTTTCTGCAAATAAAAGGTTAAAGTTAAATTAACACCCATAGTTGTATAAATGTATATATATATATCCAGGTATTATTTGAGCAGAAAATAAATAAAGGAAGCACTAAAACAGTAAGAACCAAAGTGCAAGAAAGCAAATGTACATAGGCAGAAAATAGAAAGTCACACCATTATCATGTTTGAGGTAAATATAATAAAAATACTTAAAGTAATCACTTTCTGAAAAGAAAAGAAAATGAGCACAATATAGCCTTGTTTTAAAATATTGGCCGGGACATTAAGGGATTAGGAGGGAGGGAATATGCAATGCCAAATGCATGATTCTGGTCTGGGCTAAAATAGGGATTTTGCATCACCCAAAACCCTAGACAGAACCCTTATTTAAACCAAGAGCCCAATCAGAAAACTGCTCTCTCACTAATTAATTAACCTAAGGAAGAAGAGGAAGATAAGGCTAAAGATTTGAGGGGTTTTCTGGTTTAAGCTTGTGTAAGCATTTAGGTGAGTATCCTCACTCATATACATGGCATTAAGACCTGGGATTAGGCAGCCAAGCTTTTATATGTTATATTTTGCATGTTTTGATTTACAAACTATGTTGGCTACTGATGGTTTCATGAATGTTTGATGAAATATGATCTGCTATGCTGGATGTATAACTTTGTTGTTCTATTTTCATCTCTGTATATTATACCAAAACCTTAAGGAACATATAACAGAGTATTTGTAACTAGTTTGAATAATGGCTTAAGACAAAGAATGAAAAGATAAAGAAAACTATGAGCTGCATATACATTGGTATGGTGCTGAGGCTTGAAATAATTGGTTAAGGGTGCAATGGAGTCTTTCTCTATAAGTGCTGAGCCCTAAACTAAACAGAAATTTACAAGCCTAAAAACTATGTTTAAACAAGATTAAAAATCTGGCTAAATATAGTTGCTTGCAAAATCAAAATAAACCCAATAGAGCCATGCATTTATTCTCAGTTGCAAACATTCTGGTATATGCTTGAATAGGGTGTTTATATGCTAAATAATGTGAGATGGAATGACTGGGGTGTTATACCTCTAGAAAGTAACCTTTAACTTGCTTGCAATATTATGTCTGCAAGGTAACTAGTATGCTTCATGAGTACAGGTGGTATGTACACCTAGCTATCATTGATAGAATGAACATAAATACACTTAGTGATATAACTAAGGATTTTGTGCCAAGAAGGCTGCTGGAATGCTTGTCCTATTTGAAGTAGACAAGTTGGCACATGGCTTGTTTAAGTCCTGAGATCTTTGTGCCATAATGTTAATTAGTTCATGGCAATGTGTCCCTTTGATTCCTTATAGCAGATGAGGCCAGGAATTTATAAGAAAAAGAAAAGGCAACCTAGTAGTTCCAGATAAAAGTTGTTTTATTGCATATGTTTGCTCTTATGTATTGTACATGATAATACCTGTCAAGTATGCAAAGTATATTTATGCTGTATTCTTAGCTTAATATCATGGATATGTTAGAAATGCTCACACCAGATCATAGATTTGACCCTTATTGCTCATGGCACATGGGGGTGTCTCATTTATAATGGGGCAGCCACTAATGCTTTTGCAGGTTGTGATGGAGCTAAGTAAGCAAGATTAAAAAGATATGGAATAGAGGATGCTAAGATAATTAGAAATAAAAGCTAAAATGTGTTAATTCATGCATGTATTCCCTGATTAATATGGCTATCTAAATGTATTAAGTAGGAAGAACTTGTAAGAGACATGTGCTATGTTGTTTCTGGTTATTTCTGATTTGGTATGTACTAAGGATATTGATGTTAAACTGATTTGAAAACCTATTTGCTAAAAGTTGTGTTGATTTAGAGGAAAAACCTGGATTTTATAAGCATAATCATTTTATGATGATTTCAGTTAATCCTGAGTTCTTTCAAAAAGAATACAGATATACAGAAAATAATATTGGGAAAACCCAGAAAAGAATTAAACTTCTATATCTTCAATTTATGATATTGACATAAGTCCAAATGCAAGAAAAAGTGTTTATACCCTGAAGATGTATTTTTAAAAGAGAAGTATGGTTAGGAAGAATGATATATATCTGATCACAAGGTGTCTGATTCATACAAATATATACACATGCTTTTGAAAAGGAAAGGTATCAATGTTTTGTGTATAATCTGGGTTGTAAAAATGCAAACAAAAGAATGGCCAGAGTAACCACATGGTTAGGTCATAGGTCAGGCCTACTGTTTCACTTCAGATCAATGAAGCAAGGGAACATTTGAGCTCAGTTTTCTGGAAAATGAACAAAGACACTGACATGTACATGTATATCTGTGTACATGTTGATATTGGGCAAAAATATAGATGTAAATTCTTAAAACAGTTGAAAGAATGGGTTTTAAAAATAGTTATGCAAGAAGAATTGTTTTGTATGTTAGGTTATAGGCAAAAATTAAATATATATGTACAATTATAGGTAGGTATCATATTTCAGCCATACAGGAGAAAATAAAAAGAAAAACAAAAATTGTGTTTGAACCGACCAGCATAGTACTCGAACTAGTGACCTTGCATGAATAAGTTAGGCGCGTTTCCATTACACCTAGATGTTGCTTGTGTTCACTTAGGATCCACTTTCTTTTAACCTGAGTTTGATAATATTCAGACTTTAAGACAATCATCTATATTATAAGCTTGCTTTCCACTGATTATTGCTTGACCATTTCTTAATTATAATAACAGCCTAAGGTACATATTTCCAGTGGACACTATAGTCAAAAATCAGGATACAATAAGTTTTCTTTTAAAAGGGAAATTATCACATTTTGCAAATTTAAAAAGGATTTCTACTTATTGTCATACTCTGATTCAAGTAGAATATAACATAGATATCTTCATATATGTATGTTAAAAATGATTTAGAATTAAAACAATATTTTTATATTGTGAAAGATCCTGGATATATTTTTGTTTATTAGAGAAAAGAAAATGACCCTGGAAAATATATTGGTAAGAAAAAAAAATCACTAATAAAATAAGTGTGTAAATAGGAGGGTCATTTCATTTGGTATCAGAGCTATGTTTTAATTAACATAGCAAATGTTTGTATGCTTATGTTTATACTAGGTTTGTTTGTATATTTGACTGCTTATAAGTATTCCCTGAATGTATGTATGTGTGTGCATGTGACATACACAATGATTAAATAGGAAAGATACAATCAATTTAAAATTAAAGCTAAGTGTTATAAACTAATAAGATGAAATACATATACTTTTAGAAATATGGTAGGAAGAGGGTCTCATCATCAAGGAGGATCTAGCACACCACAAATGCTTGACATGCAGGAATTTGTGAGAGTTTTGAGAGATGGAATTGGGCACAGACCTGAGAACCCACATGAGGAGCTCTCCAAGTTAGTGAAGACTTATACCAACTTGGGAGGCAAGAGCTTTGAAGGAACTGAAAGTGTAATGGAGATTCAAGCATGGCTGAGGACATTAGAGAGGATCTTCACTGATATGCAACTAGATGACCAAAGGAAGAGGCAAGTGGCCTCAAGGCAATTAAAAGGTGCAGCTTTGAGTTGGTGGGAGGTGATCATAGCTGGCCGGAATGAAAATGATATTAATTGGAATCAATTTAAGGAGATGTTAGAGGCAAGGTTTGTTCCAGCCTCAGCAAAAACAACTTTACTTGAGGAGTTCATCAAACTTAGACAGGGGACTATGAATGTCACAGAATACACCCAGAAGTTTGAGGGATTGTCAACCTATGGGGCAATGTTAGTGGCTGATGAAGCATCCAAAAATGATAGATACATCAAGGGATTGAACCCAGGGCTTAGCAGGGCTATACTACCTTATGCTGACAGAACTTTTGATCAAGTGATAGATTTGGCTCTGAAGATTGAGCAGCATGACAAGGAAAGAGATAAGTTTAGGAGCATCAAAAACAATAGCAACAAGAAGAACAAAGGGAAGTACCATCCTTATGATAAGAAGAAAGGAGAGGCAGATGGTAAGAAGGCAGTAGATGCAAAACCCAATGAAGCCAAAAGAAAAATAGTTTGCAACCATTGTGGGAAAGAAGGCCATATTAAGCCAAGATGCCCAGAGCTTAAAGGGGGAGCTTTCAAATGCTATCTATGTGGGAAAGAAGGGCATATGAAAAGAAATTGCCCAAAATACAAGCAACAAGGGAAAGTGGCAAACCTGGAAGGTAGGGGCAAGGCCATAATTGAGGCTAGTGCTGAAAACCATGGTCAAGTGGAAGGTACACTATTTATTTGTACCATACCTTTAGCTGTAATATATGATACCGGGGCAACCCACTCACTCATTTCCCATGAAATAGTTAAAAGGTTGAAAATGAACTGCAATTTGGCTGAAATACCTCTGTTAATACAAAGCCCTTTAGGAAGTTCTAGTGTATTAGATATGATCTGTGTGGATGTGAATTTGAACATAGGAGGAAACACATTTGTTTCCAATTTGTATGTTCTAAATTTCCCAAATATAGGAGTTATATTAGGGGCAGATTGGCTAAGACAATTCAAAGCCATAATTGACCTAGATGCATCCACCATTTCACTACAAAATTCTAAAGGCCAAAGGGTTACAATTCTATGTGAACCTATCAAAGAAAACAGTCTAAATCATTTAATTGAATTAGAAAATAATCCCAAGGAAATAGCTATTAATGAAATCCCCATAGTTAAAGAATACTTGGATGTATTTGGGGAAGTAAAAGGTGTCTCACACCATAGACCTGTTGAATTCCAGATTAACCTTATGCCTGGGGCTAGCCCAGTTATCAAAAAGCCTACAAGGATGGGGCCAAGTGAATTAAAGGAGCTAAAGAACCAGCTGGAAGAATTAGAAGCCAAGGGGTTTATAAGGCCAAGTAATTCATGCTGGGGTGCTCCTATAGTATTTGTTAAAAAGCATGATGGTACTTTAAGAATGTGTATAGATTACAGAGAATTAAACAAAGTAACCATCAAAAACAAATACCCATTACCCAGGATAGATGATCTCTTTGATCAACTCAGTGGAGCTAAAGTGTTTTCTAGGCTAGACTTGGCATCTGGGTTTCATCAGATGAAGGTTGAGGAATCAAGTATTAAATATACAGCATTCAACACAAGATATGGTTTGTATGAGTTTCTGGTTATGCCATTTGGGCTAACAAATGCCCCTTCTTACTTTGTAGACCTAATGAATAGGATATTCAGAGATTACTTAGACAAGTTTGTTCTGATTTTTATAGATGATATTCTAATCTACTCCAAAACAATAGAGGAACATGAGAACCACTTACGTTTGGTCTTATCTAGATTAAGAGAAAAAGATTTGAAAGCAAAGTTCTCTAAGTGTGTGTTCTGGCAAGAGGAAGTACACTTTCTTGGACATGTTGTCTCTGCTAGAGGAATTTCTGTAAACCCCAATAAGATAGTAGCAATCCAAGCATGGAAGAAGCCTAACAATGTTAGTGAAGTTAGGTCATTCATGGGGATGGCAGGATACTATAGGAGGTTCATACAAGGATTTTCTAAAATAGCAATGCCACTCACTAACCTGACTAGGAAGAACCAAAAGTTTATATGGACTGATAAGTGTGAACAAGCTTTCACCCAGATCAAGGAGGCTTTGGTAAAATCACCAGTGTTGAGAGTACCAGAAGGCAATGAGGGATTGGTTGTATATACAGATGCATGTGGGTCAGGGCTAGGGGCTGTGTTGATGCAGCAAGATCAGGTCATAGCCTATGCATCTAGACAACTAAAACCCCATGAAACTAGATATGCAACTCATGATCTTGAGTTGGCAGCAGTAGTATATGCCTTAAAGCTCTGGAGGCATTATTTATTGGGTGCAAAGTTCATTTTATACACTGATCACAAGGCCTTAAAGTATCTCTTTTCACAAAAAGATTTAAATATGAGACAACACAGATGGGTTGAATTTCTTGCTGCTTATGACTTAGATATACTTTATACACCAGGCAAGGCTAATAAAGTGGCAGATGCATTGAGTAGGCAGCATGCAAAAATGGCCATGTTAATGATGGAGGAGTTTAGAGATTTGACCATGCTCACTGATTTGGAAATATATGAGAGTAGTGGGATAAGTATGGAGATAATTGAGGAAGAAAAGAGTAAAGGAAGGTTAAGTTTAATTACTTTACAATCAAATTTGGCCTTGAAGGTGGCAAAAATGCAAGAAGAAGATCAAGACTTAGCAGAAAAGAGGTCTCTCCTATTAAAGAAGGAGGAAGTGAAGGATTATCACATAGATGTAAAAGGATACTTAAGGTACAAGGGAAGGATATGTGTCCCAAACATCATAGAATTGAAAGAAGAAATCCTTAATGAGTACCATAGGAGCAAATATTCCATACATCCAGGCAGCACCAAGATGTACCAAAACTTAAAAAGGGACTATTGGTGGAAGGGAATGAAGTCTGATGTAGCCAGATATGTTGCTAAGTGCATGGTTTGTCAACAAATAAAAGCTGAGACCCAAAGACCTTCAGGGTTGTTGCAGCCACTTAGCATACCACAGTGGAAGTGGGAAGACATATCTATGGATTTCATAGATGGTCTTCCTAGATCCAAGAGGGGAAATACAAGTATTTGGGTGATTGTAGATAGGCTGACTAAAGTAGCCCACTTCATACCAGTGAAAGCAGACAGAAATGCACCCAGGTTAGCCCAAACTTTTATGAGAGAAGTGGTAAAACTGCATGGTGTTCCTAAAACTATAGTGAGTGATAGGGATACAATCTTCACTTCAAGATTCTGGAAGAGCTTCCAAGAAGCTATGGGGAGTGAATTGTGCCTAAGCACTGCTTATCACCCCCAATCAGATGGGCAAACAGAAGTGGTAAACAAGATTTTAGAGGATTTGCTTAGAGCATGTGTGTTAGACTTTGGAGGAAATTGGGAGGACCACCTCCATTTGGCTGAGTTCACATACAATAATAGCCACCAAAGCACAATTGGAATGGCACCCTTTGAAGCCCTATATGGAAAGCCATGTCTATCACCTATGTGTTGGGCTGAGGCAGAAGAGAAAGCTATCCTAGGGCCAGAATATGTCAAGGACATCACAGAGAAAATAGGACTGGTGAGAAAGAGGATGGCAGTAGCTCAAGATAGGCAAAAGAAGTATGCTGATGCAAAGAGGAAGTCAGTGGAATTCAAAGTAGGTGATTATGTCTTCATTAAGGTTTCACCAATGAAGAAAGTCTTGAGATTTGGCAAGCAGGGGAAACTCAGACCCAGATATGTTGGACCATACAAGATTTTGGAAAGGATAGGCTCACTAGCCTATAAGCTGGAGCTTCCCGAGAAGATGAGTGCAATGCACAATGTGTTTCATGTGTCACAACTAAGGAGATGGGTGCATGACAAGGAGGAAATCTTAGAAAAGCCTACTGAAGTTCAGATTAATCCAGATCTAATCTATGAGAAAGAGCCAGTGGGAATTGTGGCAAGGGAAGAAAAGAAATTAAGAAACAAGACATTGAAGCTTGTAAAGATTCAATGGAGTATAGATCCTAGTGATTGTACTTGGGAGCTAGAGGATAAAATCAGGATGGATTACCCTAGGCTCTTTGCAAATTTAAAAGGTAAATTCTTAGATTACTAAGAAAGTTTGATATGTATGATAGACAGTGACTATTTGAATTGCTCATGCATATTTGAATAATTTTCCTAAGAAAGTAGGAGTACTCAAAGAATATGTTGTAAATTGTGAGGGCATAATTCCTAAAAGAAGGGGTGATTGTAATACCCCAAGATTTTGAGGAAAATTCTTTTAAATAAATGATTAAAATTCTGGGGGAAAATCAAAATTATTATATAGGTGGGATTTTCAGTGGTGCAAGGTTGTGTGCATGTGTGCACGTGCACACTAGTTATGGCACTAAGAGAAAATCCAGAATTCCTGAATAATAAAACAAGGAAGGAAAACATTTAGATAAAATGTTTTAAATAAAGAAAATATAGACCTAGACATGAGTATTAAAAATTCCTGAGGATGTGTGTATATATATATATCTATATATATGCCTATGTATGACTTGTCTGAAAATTAAGGCAGAAGAGAACATTGATTTATAATGAATAAGTGAAATTTTTATTTGAATAATAGGTGTAGAAATGCACATAAGTATGCACATGTTTTCTGCAAATAAAAGGTTAAAGTTAAATTAACACCCATAGTTGTATAAATGTATATATATATATCCAGGTATTATTTGAGCAGAAAATAAATAAAGGAAGCACTAAAACAGTAAGAACCAAAGTGCAAGAAAGCAAATGTACATAGGCAGAAAATAGAAAGTCACACCATTATCATGTTTGAGGTAAATATAATAAAAATACTTAAAGTAATCACTTTCTGAAAAGAAAAGAAAATGAGCACAATATAGCCTTGTTTTAAAATATTGGCCGGGACATTAAGGGATTAGGAGGGAGGGAATATGCAATGCCAAATGCATGATTCTGGTCTGGGCTAAAATAGGGATTTTGCATCACCCAAAACCCTAGACAGAACCCTTATTTAAACCAAGAGCCCAATCAGAAAACTGCTCTCTCACTAATTAATTAACCTAAGGAAGAAGAGGAAGATAAGGCTAAAGATTTGAGGGGTTTTCTGGTTTAAGCTTGTGTAAGCATTTAGGTGAGTATCCTCACTCATATACATGGCATTAAGACCTGGGATTAGGCAGCCAAGCTTTTATATGTTATATTTTGCATGTTTTGATTTACAAACTATGTTGGCTACTGATGGTTTCATGAATGTTTGATGAAATATGATCTGCTATGCTGGATGTATAACTTTGTTGTTCTATTTTCATCTCTGTATATTATACCAAAACCTTAAGGAACATATAACAGAGTATTTGTAACTAGTTTGAATAATGGCTTAAGACAAAGAATGAAAAGATAAAGAAAACTATGAGCTGCATATACATTGGTATGGTGCTGAGGCTTGAAATAATTGGTTAAGGGTGCAATGGAGTCTTTCTCTATAAGTGCTGAGCCCTAAACTAAACAGAAATTTACAAGCCTAAAAACTATGTTTAAACAAGATTAAAAATCTGGCTAAGTATAGTTGCTTGCAAAATCAAAATAAACCCAATAGAGCCATGCATTTATTCTCAGTTGCAAACATTCTGGTATATGCTTGAATAGGGTGTTTATATGCTAAATAATGTGAGATGGAATGACTGGGGTGTTATACCTCTAGAAAGTAACCTTTAACTTTCTTGCAATATTATGTCTGCAAGGTAACTAGTATGCTTCATGAGTACAGGTGGTATGTACACCTAGCTATCATTGATAGAATGAACATAAATACACTTAGTGATATAACTAAGGATTTTGTGCCAAGAAGGCTGCTGGAATGCTTGTCCTATTTGAAGTAGACAAGTTGGCACATGGCTTGTTTAAGTCCTGAGATCTTTGTGCCATAATGTTAATTAGTTCATGGCAATGTGTCCCTTTGATTCCTTATAGCAGATGAGGCCAGGAATTTATAAGAAAAAGAAAAGGCAACCTAGTAGTTCTAGATAAAAGTTGTTTTATTGCATATGTTTGCTCTTATGTATTGTACATGATAATACCTGTCAAGTATGCAAAGTATATTTATGCTGTATTCTTAGCTTAATATCATGGATATGTTAGAAATGCTCACACCAGATCATAGATCTGACCCTTATTGCTCATGGCACATGGGGGTGTCTCATTTATAATGGGGCAGCCACTAATGCTTTTGCAGGTTGTGATGGAGCTAAGTAAGCAAGATTAAAAAGATATGGAATAGAGGATGCTAAGATAATTAGAAATAAAAGCTAAAATGTGTTAATTCATGCATGTATTCCCTGATTAATATGGCTATCTAAATGTATTAAGTAGGAAGAACTTTTAAGAGACATGTGCTATGTTGTTTCTGGTTATTTCTGATTTGGTATGTACTAAGGATATTGATGTTAAACTGATTTGAAAACCTATTTGCTAAAAGTTGTGTTGATTTAGAGGAAAAACCTGGATTTTATAAGCATAATCATTTTATGATGATTTCAGTTAATCCTGAGTTCTTTCAAAAAGAATATAGATATATAGAAAATAATATTGGGAAAACCCAGAAAAGAATTAAACTGCTATATCTTCAATTTATGATATTGACATAAGTCCAAATGCAAGAAAAAGTGTTTATACCCTGAAGATGTATTTTTAAAAGAGAAGTATGGTTAGGAAGAATGATATATATCTGATCACAAGGTGTCTGATTCATACAAATATATACACATGCTTTTGAAAAGGAAAGGTATCAATGTTTTGTGTATAATCTGGGTTGTAAAAATGCAAACAAAAGAATGGCCAGAGTAACCACATGGTTAGGTCATAGGTCAGGCCTAATGTTTCACTTCAGATCAATGAAGCAAGGGAACATTTGAGCTCAGTTTTCTGGAAAATGAACAAAGACACTGACATGTACATGTATATCTGTGTACATGTTGATATTGGGCAAAAATATAGATGTAAATTCTTAAAACAGTTGAAAGAATGGGTTTTAAAAATAGTTATGCAAGAAGAATTGTTTTGTATGTTAGGTTATAGGCAAAAATTAAATATATATGTACAATTATAGGTAGGTATCAGATTTCAGCCATATAGGAGAAAATAAAAAGAAAAACAAAAATTGTGTTTGAACCGACCAGCATAGTACTCGAACTAGTGACCTTGCATGAATAAGTTAGGCGCGTTTCCATTACGCCTAGATGTTGCTTGTGTTCACTTAGGATCCACTTTCTTTTAACCTGAGTTTGATAATATTCAGACTTTAAGACAATCATCTATATTATAAGCTTGCTTTCCACTGATTATTGCTTGACCATTTCTTAATTATAATAACAGCCTAAGGTACATATTTCCAGTGGACACTATAGTAAAAAATCAGGATACAATAAGTTTTCTTTTAAAAGGGAAATTATCACATTTTGCAAATTTAAAAAGGATTTCTACTTATTGTCATACTCTGATTCAAGTAGAATATAACATAGATATCTTCATATATGTATGTTAAAAATGATTTAGAATTAAAACAATATTTTTATATTGTGAAAGATCCTGGATATATTTTTGTTTATTAGAGAAAAGAAAATGACCCTGGAAAATATATTGGTAAGAAAAAAAAATCACTAATAAAATAAGTGTGTAAATAGGAGGGTCATTTCATAGCAGCTCCACTAAGTTGATCCAACAAATCATCCAATCTAGGCATAGGGAATCTATATCTCACTGTAATCTTGTTTAGGGCTAGGCTATCAATACACATCCTCCACGTCCCATCCTTCTTTGGCACTAACAAAGCTGGCACTGCACAAGGACTTAAACTTTTCTATACACATCCCTGCTCAAGCAACTCTTCCACTTGCCTTCTCAACTCCTCGTGTTCCTTTGGACTCATTCTGTAGTGTGGTCTATGTGGTAACATAGCTCCTGGAACAAGATCTATTTGGTGTTGTATGTTCCTCAATGGCGGTAACTTCGTTGGCAGCTCTTCAGGAAATACATCGTCAAATTCTTCCAGCACTGGTTTCACTTCTTCAGGAATTTCAACCACTTCATTACTCTCACGTCCAATCAACAAGAATACTTCAGGCTCCTCTTCGACTTCTTTAACAAACTCCTTCCAAGATAGCAAAGTTTTAAGTTCTTCAATCTCCTCCAACTTGCTTTCTTCTTGTTGTCGCTTCTTGGGAATTAAAGTGATTTTAGTACCTTCAAACATGAAACTATAACTGTTAGTATGACCATCATGTTGCACAGCTCTATCATACTGCCATGGTCTCCCCACCAACAGATGACATACATCCATATCCACAACATCACACCAGATTTCATCTTTGTATTTCTTCCCAATCGAAAAATTAACACAAGCTCTTCGTCCAACTTTCACATCCCCACCTTTCCTCAACCAAGCTAACTTGTAAGGTTTCAGATGCTTCTTAGTCTTTAATGCTAACTTCTTCACAGCTTCTGTAGAGATAATATTGTCACAACTTCCTGCATCAATAACAAACTTGCAAACCCTTCCCAAGATAGTGCACGTTGACTGAAAGATGTTACTCCTTAACCAACTTGAATCATCCTCTTGCTTTGGTGTCAAACACGACCTCTTCATCATCAATGAATACCCTTCATCTCCCGACACATTTTCTTCCTCCTCATCATGTAGTAAATTAGAACATTCAGCTTCTACCTCATCTTCCTCTGCCTCAGCAATCATCGCTCGCTTCTTTGGCTTTGGACATTCATTGCTTTTGTGACCAATCTCCTGACAATTGAAACATTTGATACCACTATTGATTCTGGTCTTAGCAACTTCATTAACAAACGGTTTTGCAACAGCCTTCGAAACATTCGCATTGCTACTAGCCCCTTTCATTGGATTGTTGGAATTTGTAAACACACCACCACCTCTCCTTCCTTGCTTCTCCCAAGCGATAGCTTTTTGATGTGCTTCAGCAACAAATCTGGGATCAAACATATTCACCATATCTTGAATCTGCATTCTCAAACCTCCAACAAATCTAGCTGTCAACTACTCTTCTGTCTCCATGATGTCATTTCTCGCAATTAGCTGATAGAACTCATCCGCATAATCATTTACTGACTTCGTTCCCTGCCTCAGATTCTGCAATCGTTGATACATAAGGGACTGATAATTGTAAGGTAAGAAAGTAAATTTCATCAACTTCTTCATCTTCTCCCATGACTCAATCTTTGACTTCCCCATTCTCTCCCGTATTAGTTTAGTTTGATTCCACCATGCCATAGCTCTTCCTATCAAACGAGTAGCAACCAACTTCACTTTACGATGCTCGGGTACTTCTTTGAAGTCAAAAATTTCTTCCACATTAGACAACCAATCCAAAAATTCTTCCACTACCATTCCACCCTTGAATTCTGGCATTTCAGTTTTCATCCCCGATTCCCATCGACGATCATCTTCAACATACCGATATGTATTTTGTACTTGGTCTCGATCTCGAGAGTGAACACTACATCTACCACCATCTTCATCAAAAACAGATGTACTTCGATAACGATCTCGACCACCCACATTCCTATGATCTCGCATATCTCTTCTACTTTGTCTTTCATCATCACGGTATGGTTCATGTTCAAACTCACGTGGAGTTCTTCTCTCTTCATCTCTATACTCATGATGTTCTCTTCTCAATGAAACTGAAGACTCTCTTCTTTCTCGATAAGATTGCGGCGACACCCTCCTCGCTTCCGTAACCGATGGCGAAACTCTGTTTCCTCCATGGTTCGAGACTGGCGACCTTCTCCTTTGTCCTTGATTCATATCATTCATCAGTTTCTCTAACTTCCCAATGCCTTCATCAAACTTTTCATTGATGCGTTGTTCCATTTGCTCGGCTTCTTCTCTTCTATACATGCTTCAACATTCTGATGGCGATTAGCTCTTCTCGGCGGCATTTTCAAACTTCAATTCTCGGCCTTGATTTAGAAATGAACAAACTATGCACGGCTCAAACACTTCAATAAGAATTGGCACCAAGACTCGGCTTAGATATGATTGGCTAAGTCTAGCTGTGATACCAAATGATGCAGCAGCGGATAACAAAAATGGATGAATCAGTGAAAGTAGCAATCGGGGAATTGAAAGATACCAAAGGCCCAAATCCGTTGATCCAAAGATACCGGATTCTAGCTATCCCAAACACGCTGATCGCGCACGATACCGTGTTTAAAGATCTGCGATTCTTCGACGTTGATCAAGCGCACTTGATTTCGCGAATCGGCTTCAACAATCGTTGATTCGAGCGCACTCGAATGCCGAAGGTGGAGATAGGAGATCACACTCAACTACCAATTTGAGAAGTGGCACAAAGCACACAAACAAGTTTTTATTCAAAATCAATCAACCCTTACAAATGACCAACACTCCCTATTTATAGGGTTACAACTCACGCACTTCCATGACACAACACATAGGTCGGCAACGACCTAACACACCCACGCGACCTACGACCTTACATAGGTCGTTAACGACCTAATACTTCAAACAATGCAGCGACTCTATTTACAACACATATTTACAACAACAACATACAAGAACAACATACGACCTAAGAAAAGAATACAAATACAATACTTCAAAACGACTCAATGACCTACGACCTAAGGAGTAATGCGGCACAAGTCAATCCAGCTTTAGGAACTCTTCAAGCGACCTATCTTCACAGCGGCATAAGGTCGAGCGACCTATCTTCCCACGACTTATGGTAGGTCGTTCGCGACCTAAAGAGAGCGGCATAAGATCGAGCGACCTA
This sequence comes from Allium fistulosum, assembly GCA_030737815.1. NCBI lineage: Eukaryota > Viridiplantae > Streptophyta > Magnoliopsida > Asparagales > Amaryllidaceae > Allium > Allium fistulosum. The sequence continues at coordinate 777,439,904 of CM060905.1, read as the reverse complement.
AGAACATTGCTTCTGGAAATCTTCGAGCGACCTAAAGTTGAGCGACCTATCTTCCTGCGACCTAACTTAGGTCGTATCTCTTCTCCGCGACCTAACATAGGTCATAATTCAATCCCACGACCTAACTTAGGTCGTAACTAGTCAAATCCGGTACTCGAAATGTCGAAGCGGCCTAATGATGGCTTGCTTATCTCGCTTGGAGGCTTGCATGCTTTAACACTGAGTCCATTAACTCGTGAGCGACCTTCACTAGTTCGTGAGCGACCTAATTCACTAGGTCATTCCAGCGACCTATTCCCCTGATTTAGATCGCTAGGTCGTTCCAGCGACCTATCCCTCTGATTTAGCTCGCTAGCCTTCACCCCGTTAGGTCGCACGCGACTTAACAGTTCGTTAGGTCGTTCGCGACCTACGACTTCTCCAGATTGCGCTGCATCAGAGATAAACACCAGAACAGACAGTCACAGATCAATGCAATGCAGAAAAATAAATAACACCAGTATTTATAGTGGTTCCACTACCGCGAGGCAGTGTACGTTCACTTAAGGAGAGGAGATTTTATTAATCTCTGAAAGATTAGAGTTACAAGATTGATTCACTTTTGGAGGCTATACATAAGAAGAATTTACCATACTGACAAAATTCTGCAGAGTTTTAGCTCTCTAGGATGGCTTCCATTATTGTCCAGAAGCTCCACTATTTATTGAGTGAAGATATGAGGAGGAGGAGTAGCTGCTATATGGCAGTCTTGGGGTTTTGTTCGGCACATCTTGTTCAGCAAGCAGCACAATGACATTTGGTTTGGCAAAGTGCACTTCAAATCTGGACCGGCAAAGCCCAATTCCCAAACCAAACATCTAGAGCGGTACTTTTGGTTTGGCATACGTCTAGTCCGACACTACTCTAACATCGAACCAAATATTTGGTTCGGCCTTCTACTTGGTTTTGGTCCGGCCTGTCCAAATACCGAACGATATATTTCGTTCTGCATTATCCCCTTCTTCCAGGCAAGTATTGCTCTGGCCACCGAACCAAATCACCACCGGACCAAATCTTTAGTCCGGTATCACCCATCATCGAACGAAACTTCCTCTTGCCTTCACTATCGATCGAAGAACTACTACCAGATCAAAATTCTGCTCGGGTCTTCCACCGAACGAGCTCCACCTTGTCATCGAACGAACTCCACCGGACCAAATCTTTGGTACGACATTTCCTCCTTCGCTTTGCTTCAGTGATGTCACTTAGAGTTTGGAGCTCCTCCTCCAAGCTTCTCCAATGGCGACGCTTCTTCACAAATTCCAAGTATCATCTCTAACAATCTCCACCTTGATACCGAATTACATACAAGCCTTCCAACTCCATCTACACCTTCATGCTCTAAGCAATGAATACTTACCCAATGAGCTTCGGCAATGCCATCACCCATTACACTCTGTCAACAAACTCTTGTAAGGCCACCGCCCGTCAACAAAGTGTTTGAAGTACCCAGTCTGTGTAGAACCTATCAATCTCTACCATGAAAACAAATGTCTCCATGAACCATCTCAACTCTTCCCCTGTGCCATCTTGTGGCACTTAGCACTTTGTTAAGCGAATCAAGTCCGAGCAATGCTCGAATTTAGCAATAGGCAACAACTTGGTAAACATGTCTGCTGCATTCTCCTTTGTGTAAACTTTCTGAAGATGAACTAGTTTCTCCTCACTCATCGAGACAAGGAACGACTCTCTCACCTCAATATGCTTCGTCCTCGAGCTGAATGCCAGATTTTCAACTAAGTGAATTGCACTCTGACTGTCACAGTATACATCCACACCTTCATATAAGAAGCCCAAATCACACAACGATCGCCTCAAATAAAGCGCCTCCTTAGCTGCTTCAACCACAGCTTGAGCTCTGCCTCCGTAGTAGACAAAGCCACAATCGTCTGCAATCTCGCTCTCCAACTGATCGATGTCCCACCTGAAAGGGACGCGGAAGATGATCTTAAGGCTATTTAACACTAGAGGGGGGGTGAATAGTGTTTTAAGAATTTCTTTAAAACTTCTTTGATTTAAATTGAATTAACTAACTTAATGCAAATACACAATCACAGATCAAATCACAGAATCACAAACAAATGCAAATATAAATAAAAAGCAAGTAAAGGAAAGAACACACCAGGAATTTTATACTGGTTCGGTGTTACCCTACATCCAGTCCCGCACAACCCGTACGACTTTCTATTCAACAATAATCTAGATTACAATCCCTCGATTCCAAGGCAACGAGGTACACGCTCCAGATTCTCAGGTCTCTGGGTAGAACCACTTGATTCACAGGACACAAGTTCACCCGATCGATTTCCAAGGACACGATCACACCTTTATAACCCCACACAAGTTTCTTTGAGTACAAATGTATCTATAACTCTGATAAGCACTGAGATTCTTTGAAGAGAGTGGCAGAGAATCAAACTAGAGATATTCTGGTTTGATTCACTTAAGATTTCGGCAGAATATGGATAGGATGATTAGAAAATAAGATAAGAGAGTAAAGAGGAGAGAAAAATGAAGAAGTAGTTTTTTGAAAACGTCCATAACAGTCTCTATTTATAGAGAATGAATGGATGTGTCCATTCGAAGAGGTTTAAACGAATAGACACTTCTTTTGAAAACAACCTTTGCTGTAACAGGAAGCATGTCGACATGACAGGTAAATAGGATGTCGACATGGTCTAGTAAAAAGTGATGATTTGCTTTACTTTGAAAATGATGATTTAAAACATATGCAACTTTATTCAAATGGACTCTATGTATTTGTAGAAGGTATTTAGAAGTAGAAATACTTATGAATGTATATATGTATATATACTAAAATATATTTAAAATCAAAGTAAATAAACTAAAGTAAATATAATATTAAAATAGATTTTGAGGCTAAAATATCAAGGACAATTTTGAAATCAAAATATAACAAAATGATAAATATGATTTTGAGGCTAAAACATTTTTGGAAATGTGAACGAAGGTTTTTCTTTTGAAAAGGAATATTTGAAAATCATTTTATAAAACAAGAGATAATTTTGAAAATCATTTTGAATCAAAATTAGTGGATAACAAAATAGGGCTATTATCCGTTCCACTAGATATTTCGTGAGTTCCATCTCACTAGGGTTCCATCCCTTTAACAAGAACGAAGTGGATTCCATTCCACGAGTAAATTGGATAAAAAAGAATGATAGTGCTTTCAAGGAGTTTTAACAAATATCTAACCTAACTATGTTATTTGTCTTGAACTCTTGAATATCTTGAATCTCATGAGTCTTCAATCTTGAACTCTTGATCTTTGTCTTCATCAATTTTGTTTTCTTTATTGTACAGTCTTCTTTTGTTGATACCTGCATATAGATTTCCTGCACATATATATTTTATAACACTTCTATAGTTGTTGTCATCAAAACCACTATCCTATGGACTAACATTCTCCCCCTTTTTGATGATGACAACCTTTGTTTATAAAATATTTATATTCTCCTTATAACTCCCCCTAAATCTAATAACTCCCCCTTAATCTATGCCTAACTAACCTATTTTATACTTCTCCCCCTTTGTCATCAACAAAAAAATGACACTAACTCCCCCTAAATCTATGATATTAATGATAGTGTTATCATTAATAATACTGAAACTAGATATAACAGTGCACTAAACATCGTATACTTAGAATGTTATATATGAGTAATATAAGAATAAGAATAATAAGTGTAACCACAGATTATTTTATTCATTTCAATATTACTATATACATGACTATTTAAACTTATAAACACATAAATAACTAAAACAAGAAAATAAACAACTCAACGGTTGTTTTTGATGATAGGAGACTTGTGGACAGGACAATTTGGGTAATGGTAACAGAAGTTTCCATGTTGTTCCACAATGTTCCCATAAGCATCAAAACAAACTTCCCCTACACATACTGCTTCATCATCAGTTTCTTCCTCCATTGGTTCTTCCTCTTCTTCTTCGTCTTTGTCTTCTTCTCCTTCTACATTTGCTTCTATGTTAGAAGAATCTTTAATTACAATTGGATTGGCATGATTATCCATGAGGAATTTTTGAAGATTCCTCAGAATTTTCCCTTGTTTCTCTTGCTCTCTTGCCATTCTCAATTGTTGAACTTGCATTTCAGTTAACATCTGCAGCGAGTCATTAACTTTCTCCTCTATTTTGATGACACAAGCGAGTATGGAGTTTTGGAAAGGGCCATGTGAAGGAGAAAGGAAAGAAACCGGTGATATTTGATTAGGATTGGATGTGGAAGCCATGGATTTGATGTTTCCAGAAAGTAGAATGAAGAAATAATAATTGGAGGGAAGAGAAACTCGGAATGGGTGAGTTAAATAACCACCCATTCAAAAATTAGAGGGAAAAAACGAACTGTCATTTTTACCGTTGCATGTCGACATGACGCATGAATACCATGTCGACATGGTGTTGCAAAATGCTATGGTTAAGAAAACATTCATATATACCCTATGTATACTACTATACTATATACTATATTTCAGAAAGAGAACATATACCTAATTCTCTTCTTAACTTGGTGAAGACAGGTTCTCCTAAAGGTTTGGTTAAAATATCAGCTATTTGATTTTCAGAATTAACGAAATCAAGAGAAATTTTCTCTTTATTTACGTTATCTCTTAGAAAATGGTGTCTAATGTCAATATGTTTAGTTCGGGCATGGAGAGTTGGGTTTTTGGACAAACTAATGGCACTAGTGTTATCACAGAAAATTGGAGATTTCGTGATAGATATACCAAAATCATTCAAGGTTTGTTGCATATACAAAACTTGAGAACAAGCTAAAGCAGCAGAAACATACTCTGCTTTAGTTGTTGATAGGGAAACAGTATTCTGCTTTTTACTGAACCAGGAAATTATGGAATGACCTAGAAAGTGACAAGTTCCACTTGTACTCTTTCGGTCTGACTTACACCCAGCATAGTCAGCATCACAATAGGAAACTAATTCAAATGAATCATTCTTAGGGTAGAACAATCCATAATCAAAGGTGTGTTTAACATATCGAATGATACGTTTCACAGCTTTTAGATGAGTTTCCTTGGGTTGAGATTGATATCTTGCACAGAGACAGACACTGTTCATGATATCTGGTCTACTAGCCGTTATATAGAGAAGTGATCCAATCATTCCTCTATACAAGGTTTGATCTACGTCTTTGGATAGATCATCCTTACTTAACGCTATATTGGTTGCCATGGGAGTTGGTTTTCCACTCACATTGGTCAAGCCAAACTTACTAACTAACTCTCTCGCATACTTCTCTTGACTGATAAAGATAGCATTATCTAATTGTTTGATTTGTAATCCTAGGAAAAAGTTAAGTTCACCCATATGACTCATCTCAAACTCTTTTGTCATAATGTCAGAAAATTCTTTGTTCATGTCAGAATTGGTTGATCCAAAAATAATATCATCTACGTACACTTGTACAAGTTGAATATCATTTTTGTTTCTTTTAATAAAAAGTGTGTTATCTACTTTACCTATTTCAAAATTAGATTGCAAAAGATAAGACCTAAGTCTATCATACCAAGCTCTAGGAGCTTGTTTTAGACCATACAGGGCTTTCTTTAATTTAAAAACATGATTTGGAAATTTTGTATCTTTAAAGAGTGGAGGTTGTTCAACATAAACTTCCTCTTTTACAAAACCATTTAGAAAGGCACTCTTGACATCCATTTGAAAAAGTTTGAAATTATTGAAATTAGCGAAAGCAAGCAGAATTCTAATCTTGCTACGGGTGCAAAGGTTTCGTCATAATCTATACCTTCTTCTTGACAATAACCTTGTGCAACGAGTCGAGCCTTATTTCTAACGACCTCACCTAATTCATTTAATTTATTTTTATATACCCATTTAGTGCCTATAATGGATTTATCCTCAGGTCTAGGAACAAGTTCCCAAACATCATTTCTGGTGAATTGATTCAATTCTTCTTGCATAGCAAGAATCCATGAATCATCAGTTGATGCTTCCTTTGGATTTTTAGGTTCTATTGAGGATATAAAAGCAACATGACTCATACTGTTTAATTGATTCCTAGTTTTAACAACAGATTGCATATCTCCTAAAATATTTTCTACAGGGTGATCTTTTAAAAGCCTAATCTTTTTATTTGGATGAAAAGTTTCATTTGTAGCATCTACAGATTCATGATTAGAAATAACTAAGTCATCCTCATCATTAGTCTGATCAACTTTTTTGAAATTTTCATCAAAGGAAACATGTAAAGTTTCTTCAATAGTGTTTGTTCTTAGATTAAAAACTCTATAAGCTTTACTTCTGTTAGAATATCCGATAAAGATTCCTTTGTCGGATTTAGGATCAAACTTATCTAAATTATCTTTTGTATTTAAGATAAAACATTTACTTCCAAAAATTCTGAAATAAGATACCTTAGGTTTCTTATTGAAAAGAAGTTCATAAGGTGTTTTATTGGTTAGAGGTCTAATTAGAATCCTATTCAAAATATAACAGGCTGTTGCAACTGCTTCAGCCCAAAAATGTTTTGGTAATTTACTATCAGAAAGTAGAGTTCTAGCACACTCTTGAATCGTCCTATTCTTACGCTCAACTACTCCGTTTTGTTGTGGAGTTCTTGGAAACGAAAAATTGTGAGTAATTCCCTTCTGATTACAGAATTCCTCAAACTTCTCATTTTCAAATTCACCACCATGATCACTACGAATAGTGATGATCTTGGAAGAAAGTTGGTTTTGAACTCTTTTTGAAAAACTTTTAAAATAATCAAAAGTATCACTTTTATGTTTCAGAAAGATTGTCCATGTATATCTGGAATAATCATCCACAATTACAAAGACATATTTACTATGGTTGATTGATTGAATCTGAGATGGACCAAATAAATCTAGGTGAAGTAACTCAAGGGGTTTTGAAGTAGAAATCATATCTTTAAGTTTAAAGGAACTTTTTCTAAGTTTTCCTAATTGACATGCATCACATATACTATCTACTTTAAATTGCATCTTAGGGAGACCTCTTACTAGATCAAGTTTGGATAGTCTAGATAAGAGTTTAAAATTCAAATGTCCAAATCTCTTATGCCAAGTCCAAGGGTCACTTGTATTGGCCAAAAGACATAGATTATCATTTGAAATTTTCATACTAAGAATATAGATATTCTTTTTCCTAACTCCCTCAAAGATAATATTAGATTTATTATCTTCGATGTGACACTTGTCTTTTTCAAATTTAATCCTATATCCTTTATCACATAACTGATTAATACTAAGTAGATTATGTTGTAGATTTTTAACTAACAAAACATTTGAAATAATAGGAGTTTCAGAATTACCTACATTGCCGATGCCAATCACATAACCTTTTGAATTATCCCCAAAATTAACCAATCCTCCATCCTTGTAAATAATGTCATTGAGTATCTCTGGATTTCCTGTCATATGTCTTGAACATCCACTATCAAGTATCCACTTGTTTTTCCTTATTTGCACAGCTTGTCCATTGTGAATAGATTCATTTGTCGCCATGAAGCAAGATTCCTGCACAGTGAGCAACTTTTGTAGATTACCTGATTCTATATAACTATCATGCATCAATTTATGAGACCACAATGATTTGATCATTAAAGAAATATTTTTAGGAAACATTTCAAACTTAGCCATGAACTTTTCAAAAATCAGATTATGAATACTTTGAAAAACCTGGCTCTGATACCAAATGAAAGGGACGCGGAAGATGATCTTAAGGCTATTTAACACTAGAGGGGGGGTGAATAGTGTTTTAAGAATTTCTTTAAAACTTCTTTGATTTAAATTGAATTAACTAACTTAATGCAAATACACAATCACAGATCAAATCACAGAATCACAAACAAATGCAAATATAAATAAAAAGCAAGTAAAGGAAAGAACACACCAGGAATTTTATACTGGTTCGGTGTTACCCTACATCCAGTCCCGCACAACCCGTACGGCTTTCTATTCAACAATAATCTAGATTACAATCCCTCGATTCCAAGGCAACGAGGTACACGCTCCAGATTCTCAGGTCTCTGGGTAGAACCACTTGATTCACAGGACACAAGTTCACCCGATCGATTTCCAAGGACACGATCACACCTTTATAACCCCACACAAGTTTCTTTGAGTACAAATGTATCTATAACTCTGATAAGCACTGAGATTCTTTGAAGAGAGTGGCAGAGAATCAAACTAGAGATATTCTGGTTTGATTCACTTAAGATTTCGGCAGAATATGGATAGGATGATTAGAAAATAAGATAAGAGAGTAAAGAGGAGAGAAAAATGAAGAAGTAGTTTTTTGAAAACGTCCATAACAGTCTCTATTTATAGAGAATGAATGGATGTGTCCATTCGAAGAGGTTTAAACGAATAGACACTTCTTTTGAAAACAACCTTTGCTGTAATGGGAAGCATGTCGACATGACAAGTAAATAGGATGTCGACATGGTCTAGTAAAAAGTGATGATTTGCTTTACTTTGAAAATGATGATTTAAAACATATGCAACTTTATTCAAATGGACTCTATGTATTTGTAGAAGGTATTTAGAAGTAGAAATACTTATGAATGTATATATGTATATATACTAAAATATATTTAAAATCAAAGTAAATAAACTAAAGTAAATATAATATTAAAATAGATTTTGAGGCTAAAATATCAAGGACAATTTTGAAATCAAAATATAACAAAATGATAAATATGATTTTGAGGCTAAAACATTTTTGGAAATGTGAACGAAGGTTTTTCTTTTGAAAAGGAATATTTGAAAATCATTTTATAAAACAAGAGATAATTTTGAAAATCATTTTGAATCAAAATTAGTGGATAACAAAATAGGGCTACTATCCGTTCCACTAGATATTTCGTGAGTTCCATCTCACTAGGGTTCCATCCCTTTAACAAGAACGAAGTGGATTCCATTCCACGAGTAAATTGGATAAAAAAGAATGATAGTGCTTTCAAGGAGTTTTAACAAATATCTAACCTAACTATGTTATTTGTCTTGAACTCTTGAATATCTTGAATCTCATGAGTCTTCAATCTTAAACTCTTGATCTTTGTCTTCATCAATTTTGTTTTCTTTACTGTACAGTCTTCTTTTGTCGATACCTGCATATAGATTTCCTGCACATATATATTTTATAACACTTCTATAGTTGTTGTCATCAAAACCACTATCCTATGGACTAACACCACCAATGGTGAACACATATCCAGAGATTGACTTCCTTCGATCTCTATAACCGGCAAAGTCGGAATCGCAAAATCAAACTAAGCTAAAATCTCTTCCTCTGCCGCCAAAGACAATTCCATGGTTTGGAGTTCCTATAAGGAATCTGAAGATACACTTCACTGCTTCCCAATGTGTCTTTCCTGGATTCGCCATGAACCTACTCACCAATCCAACCGCCTATGCAATGTCACGCCTAGTGCAGACCATGGCATACATCAAGCTGCCAACAACACTTGAATATGGGATCTTTATCATTTAAGCATTATCCTTTTCTGAGATCGGAGAGCCTTTACTAGAAAGCTGTATGTGCAAAGGCATGGGTGTGCTGATAGCCTTTGCCCCTTCCATGCTAAACCAAGCAAGCACCTTTCGAATGTACTCCTTTTGAGTGAGGCTCAAAAGTCCTAGCTTTTTATCCCTTTGAATTTCCATACCCAAATTTTTCTTTGCTTCTCCAAGGTCTTTCATTTCGAATTCCGCTTTTAGCTTTAGCTTCAAACTATCGATTTCAGCTTTATCCTTGGAAGCAATCAACATATCATCCACGTCCAAGAGTAGGTACACCCATCTACCAGTGGTACACCCATCTACCATTCTTTAAATGCTTGAAGTACACACAAGCGTCTTTGATGCTACGATCAAAACCAAGTGAAAGCATAAAAGAGTCAAAACTCTTGTACCATTGTCTAGGCGACTGCTTAAGTCCATACAATGACTTCTTCAATTTGCAAACCCAATTTTCTTTCCCATCTACAACAAATCCTTCTGACCGCTTCATGTAGATGGTCACATCCAAGTCTCCGTGCAAGAAAGCGGTTTTCCCTCTCCACTTCTCCTCTGGAATCTTCCCATCTATGGCTGAGCACGGAATTCGATTATGATATGCACCGCAGTTGAAATGCCTCTGACCAAAAGCCTCTAGACAAGCCCGTCATCAATCTCAAGCAACGAGCCTTCTCCAGTAGAGTCATGTTCATCCTTTCTACAACCCCATTAGATTGCAAACCTCTGGGTGTAGTGAAATGTCTCTGAATGCCATGCTGTCTACAAAAATCGAGGAACTCCCTAGAGACAAATTAACCGCCATTATCAGATCTCAGCACCTTCAACCTAAGACCAGATTGATTCTCAACAAGCGCTTTCCAGTCTTTGAACTTCTCAAAGCTCTCTGATTTGGCCTTCATCACATACACCCATACTTTTTGAGAAAAGTCATCAATGAAAGAGATAAAATACTTTGCTCCTCCAAGAGAAGGAGTAGCAACCGGTCCCCAAACATCTGTATGCACGTACTCAAGTACTCGCCTCGATCTGTGGAGTCCAACTCCAAAAGATACTTTAGTTTGCTTGCCTAACACACACTCCTAGCAAAAGTCCATCTTGTCGAAGCTTCCTCCTTTGATCATCTTCTGTTTTCGAAGAAACTCTATGCCCTTCTCTGAAATATGACCCAACCTGAGATGCCAAAGCATTGTGGCATCCAAAGCACAAGAGCTATCTACTCCAACACACACTCTCCAAGAACCATGGTTCCTTTCAGCAAATACAGATTTTGGAACACATCTCCTTTCATAAGAACTAGTGCACCTCTCGAAACCTTCAGACTATCCTTCTTGATAGTTACCTTGCATCCCAAAGATGCCAACTGTTCTAGAGAAATTAAGGACTTCCAAAGACCTAGAACATACCGGACACCCGTCAAAGTGCGTATCACCCCGTCAAACATCCTAATCCTCATTGTACCTTCACCCATTGCTCTACAGCTAGCATCATTACCTATAAGAATAGATCTTCCCTCTCGTCCAACGAAAGAACTGAAGTAATCCTTATAAGGCATCATATGGAAAGACGCCCCCGAGTCCAGCACCCAATGGTCTGAGACATCCGACACTGCTGCAGATAACACGTCGTCAGATACAAACTTCTCCACTGCAAATTATGAAGATTCGTCTTCTTTCTTCTTCTTTAAATCTGGACAATCCTTTTTCCAATGACCAGGTTTCTTGTCGATAAAACACTTCTCGTCCTTAGACTTTCCTCTCCTGCCATTACCGGGCTTCCTAGAATTTGAACGCCCTCTAGAGTGCCAATTCTTCTTATCTTCTCTACCTCTTTCAACAAACAGGCCGTGACTACTACTTCCACCTCTACTTCCTTCACTTATCTCCTTCATCTGATCTCTCAAGCCATCAGATAAAAGGCCTAACTTCACATCTTCCACTGTCAATGTGTCTCTAGCGAAGATAAGGCTATTAGCGAAACCTGTGTAACGCTCCAGAAGAGAACACAAAAGAATCATTGCCATTTGCTCCTCATCCATCTTCAAGTCAACAGTCTTCATCTTCATCACGAGGTCATCAAAAAAATTAAGATGTTCCTTCACCGAAGTACCTTCTCTCATCCGCATGGTGAAAAATGTCTTCGGTAATATCAGACGGTTAGTCAGAGATTTCTTCAAGTAGAGTTTTTCTAGCTTGGTCCAAATGCCCCTAGCAGTGGTCTCACTGCTAATCTCTGAAATGACATTCTCTCCCATAGCTAGTTCTAAAGTAGTAAACGCCCATTTCTCCGTCTCCTTCCTTTCCGCGACTGAGATGTCAGTCGTCAACTCCTCAAGGGGAAACACTACTGGATGGACTTCATTCCTCATTAGAATAGCCTTCATCCTCCATTGCCACTTCTCAAAGTCTTTATCCCCATTCTATTTCTCAATTGCCAACTGTGATCCTGACGCGATATACATCCCTCTAGTATAGGGTCTTGTAACAACTGGAGTCGCTTCATCCCCTGTCATAGCGTCTAACACTCCTCAATCAACCTTACAGCTCTGATACCAGACTATTGGGGAAAATACCTTCAGATGATCAGTCTAAGGGAATAAAAAAACCAACGCAGCGGAAAACAACGAACTGGATCATGATTGTGGTGAGATGGAACAAACATAGATAAACACCAGAACAGACAGTCATAGATTAATGCAATGCAGAAAAATAAATAACACTTGTATTTATAGTGGTTCCACTACCACGAGGCAATGTACGTCCACTTGGGGAGAGGATATTTTATTAATTACTGAAAGATTAGAGTTACAAGATTGATTCACTTTTGGAGGCTATACATAAGAAGAACTTACCATACAGACAAAATTCTGCAGAGTTTCAGCTCTCTAGGATGGCTTTCATTGTTGTCTAGAAGCTCCACTATTTATAGAGTGAAGATATGAGGAGGGGTAGCTGCTATATAGCAGCCCTGGAGTTTCGTTCGGCACATCTGGTTCGGCAAGCAGCACAATGACATTTGGTTCGGCAAAGTGCACTTCAAATCTGGACTGGCATCTCCAAATACCGAATGAGATATTTCATTCGGCATCCATCTGGACCGGCAAAGCCCAATTCTCGAACCAAACATCTGGAACGGTACTTTTGGTTCGGCATGCATTTGGTTTGGCACTGTTCTAACACCGAACCAAATATTTGGTTCGGCCTTCTACTTGGTTTTAGTCCGACATGTCCAAATATCGAACGAGATATTTTGTTTGGCATTATCCCCTTCTTCCAGGCAAGCATTGCACTGGCCACCGAACCAAATCACCACCGGACCAAATCTTTGGTCCGGTATCACCCATCACCGAACGAAACTTCCTCTTGCCTTCACTGTCGATTGAAGCACTACTACCGGACCAAAATTCTGGTCCGGTCTTCCATCGAACGAGCTCCACCTTGTCACCGAACGAACTCCACCGGACCAAATCTTTGGTCTGACATTTCCTCCTCCTCTTTGCTTCAGCAATGTGACTTAGGGTTTGGAGCTCCTCCTCGAAGCTTCTCCAATGGCGATGCTTCTTCACGAATTCCAGGTATCATCTCTAACATGATTAATATGTTAACTAGCATCACAATGCAATCCATGGTTGTAGTTTGGTTAAGTTTATCACAATGCATCGTGATCCATATATTTTGTTTAACTTGCTTCCGTATGTTATCATATTAACAATGGCAGCCTTCATTTATGGATATATAATTTAGGCTTTGAGACCTTTTGAATAAGCTTGCATGAAGATGGAGTAGATGTGTACAACTTTTCTAATAATTGTATCTACTTAATTAGTCAAAGAATTCAAACCTATGTAACTTTTGAAATGTAACCTTTGAATCAACCTTGATGTAAATTCATTTGTATGGTTTGAAGTATGAACAAAAAATAAATACGGGGATTCACAAATGGAATCTAGATGTACGAATTTAATATTAGTTATGAATTATACTTCCTTTGGCTTTGTTCTTTTCTCCTTATTTGTTGGTCTTTCCTTTTCTTCGCAATCTTACCAACCGTAACATGCCCACTTTATTGAAATTTGGAGGAGACGTTATTTATGATATATAGTGACTGATGATTTAACAATGGTTGTCCTTTATCACAAGTAGAAAAATTTTAGGTTGTGGGGGTTGAAATTATCTTAACAGTGCCTATTATTTCTCCAAAATGCATGTATTTGTATAGAAAATACTTATCACGCTCGTTCCATTTATATGAAATATATTCATTCTGTACTCTTTGTGCATACAGTTTACCTAGAAACATGAATCACATGTCATTCGTCGAAACTATGTTTTGTTCATGCGTACTTACACGTCGAATTCATTTTGTAAAATCCAAAAAATCTTCAAACAACATTTTTAAATACCAATTTCTCCTACGTACGTGCATCGCACGTGCCAAAGTACTCGTTTGTTTTAACAGGTCATGGTTGCTTGTGGGCTGGACATAATATTTTTCTTCTTTTTATTAGTTAGTTTGTTTAATTTTTTTTAAATAAATTTGTTTATTTAAGTTTCTCTAAAAAAATTTTGCTTTCATTTGGATTGGTAAATCTAGTTTTAGTTAAGTTGTTTTTTAAATAAGTTCTTTACTTTTACTTTAAAAAAAATTGTTTTCAAGTGTTTTTGTTTAATTTGTTTCGTTTGTTTTAGTTTCTTCATTTGATATATATATATATATATATAAATATATATGTAAACCTTTCAAATACATATAGATATATATATATATATATTGTATATATCTTGCTCGATTCCTTTTTTCAAGTTGTAGGTGGCATAAGTGCTTGCTAAAAAATAAACTGCTTTGCTTGCTTGCTATATAAAAAAATTGTCGCCTTTAAATAATTAAATTGCTAATAATTCTATACGCTTTGGTATTGTGTTCTAATCTCTAGTTTTAATCTGCATTGATGGTTGCTTGCATTTTTTTTAAAAAAATCAAAAACAAAAATCCATTCGTAGTTGCATTGTTAATACACGTTCAATTTCAATTTTGCATTTCATCCTAGAATTTTGATTAATAATAACGGTTAGACGTCGATAATGCTTAATTGTATATTGACAAGTTGTCTTCTTTGAACAATTTAAATTCTTGGTGTCTAGGCTACGTCAGAGCAATAATCATTTACAAATATTACGGTGATTCATAAATATTATAGTGGTTGTTTCTCTGATTATACAATTTTGGGTTAGGAGCTAATTAGGATAGAAAATTTGTAATAAACCCTTGCATTCATTTAGTTGCATTAGTTCATGCATATTTTAAAAAAAATCCCAAAAGCCAAAACTAAAAAAAATCCCAAAAGTGTGATTATACAATTTTGGGTTAGGAGCTAATTAGGATAGAAAATTTGTAATAAACCCTTGCATTCATATAGTTGCATTAGTTCATGCATATTTAAAAAAAAATCCCAAAACCCAAAACTAAAAAAATTGTAAATATTTCTTAACTTAGTTTTTAAATCCTTTAATTTTTTTTAATAAAACTCAAAAATCAAAAAAAAATTAAGTTAGTTTTTTTTAGAAAAACAAAAATCCAAAAAAATAATAATAATCCTTTCAAAAAAAATTTGAAAATCCAAAAATCAAATTTTCCTTTTGAAAAATAAATTCCTTTTGGTAAATAGTTTTCCTTTATAAAAAAAATCCAAAAAAAAACTTTTGAAGATGTCCGAGTTTCCCTACTCGCCAGAATTTTACAACAGTTGTGAAAATCAATATAAGCCATATAGTTTCACATCAAACTCGTATGGATATTTTAATGACAACTTTTGTACAAACTGTTCGAATGTTGAACCACAAAATTTTCAAAATGATGACCAACCCTCAAATCTTGAAAAAAGCATGGAAACGATTTCGTCTTTACTTGAACTCTCTACACAACAAAATCAAATGATAAATGATTTGTGTAATTCATATTTGTAGAATGGTTCAAGTCAAAGTTTTCAAAATAATCAAAATTTGAATTCAATTCAAAATTCAAACGATTTTGAGTATTACTCATGCCAATACAATTTTGAACTCCAAAATGAAATTCAAAATCAAAATGGAAATAATGATTTAAATGATTTTGGCAATGAGAATAATCTCAACTTTGGTTTAATGGAAAAATTTTGTTCTCAACAATTTCAAAGTAAAAAATTTCAAGTTAATAATTACAAATTTGATTTTATTGAGCAAATGGATGAAATTTACAATGATCACACGGATTTATTGTTTGAAACATATATGAAACAATGTGAAAAACAAATTCAAATCCCAAGTGTGACGAGTTAAATGATAATCCATCTTTTACCCAAATCGATGATTTTCAAATAACAACTTTTGAAAATGACAATCTTAATGAAGTTGTTGAAAAGACGGTAATTGAGTTGGATTTCAATTCTTTTGAAGGTATGAAACTCGATTTAAAATTTGATCTTCCTTTTCTCAATTTTGAAAATTTGAATACAACAACTTTGAATTTTGAACATGATATATGCGATAAAGTTGTTGATAATCCAACAAAGGAAGACGAATTTTATGGAATCTTCGAAGATGAGTTGTTAAATTATGAAGGAGAAGTTTTAAATCACCATTTTGGTTTTGAAATCAATAATTCTAAAGAAATTTTCAATGATAAACTTGAACTTCAATTTGGTGAAAATAAACTTGAATTTCAACCAATTGTTTTATCAACCCCGAAAATCATCGAAAATAAAACAACTCACACGATTTTTAATAAAACGACATTCGTTTTTCCAAATCAACATTCAACTACGAAATCTTTTATGGTTTGGTTTTCTGAGCTTAAGCTGTGTCTCGCATATTTAACGAGACAAATGAATTGGTCTTTGGAAGACTGTTTCATTTACTTTTTATCGGCATATTTTCTAATACCTTGTAAATAATAATCTTTTCATTTTCATGTAAATTTAAGTCATACTTATTTTTATTTTTATTTTTTTCTCTCCTTTCACTTGGATTGACGGTAGGGACACGGTCAAAATCAAGTTTGGGGGGAAGTCTCATCTTCAATTTTTTTCATGCTTTATTTTTGCATTTTATTTCCAAAACACAAAAAAAATTAAAACAAATACAAAAAAATCTCAAAAACGAAAATTTCTTTTTTAACCTTTTCATTTACTTTTAAAAAACACTATAGGATAAGTATATGGTTTTGGTTATTAAAGCGAATTTTTGAAAAATTATTTGTCTCAACAAAAATAAAAATCAAGTTTGGTTACAAGTAACGATGGTTTAACTAGTATATAGGAAGATTCATGGGCGATAATTATGAAGTATATCCAATTGAAAATCTTTGTTTAAAAAAGTGGTGGATTTAAAGCAAAGGATGTAACATTTTTATCTTCTAAGTTAATTGGTGCTAAGATGATTTTGCAAAACTATCTCTTCAAAAAACAAAAACAAAATATTTTAAAAAAACAACAAATAAAAAAAATTGTATATATGTATATTTTTTTATTAACACCTAGAGTCATGTGTTCACACGCAAGTGTGTACACTCTCCATGCTCTGTACCCATCTCACGTAAGCCTGAAAGGCAGTGCACGATTGGTATATCTGGTCTCGGTTTATCTGAGTTAGGTGTATGTATATAAAAATTCTTTTATTAATAATGCCTACAGTCGATAGGTGTACACACTTGTGTGTTCACTCTCCACGCTCTGTATTCCCCTCATGTAAGCCCTAAAGGCAGTGCATGGATAATATATCTGGCCTCAGTTTTTTTAGTTAGGCATATGAAAATATTGTTAATTTCAATAAAATTTTGAAATAAGAGAGAGTAAGCAATTGAAATCCAAACACAAATTTTACTTATTTGATTTGACTTCATTTCAAAAGAAATGAAAATACCACTTTGCTAAACTTTAAAAATCAACTAAGGATCTATTTCATAGTTACATTGTGTTATCAACCGAAACAACGAGTTAAACTATAATCTATTTGTGCTGATAACTTAATTTTTATTGGAAATTTTGACAAGTAAAATGACTAAAATTTCTTGATAATAACCAGAACTTATATCTAACTTATTCGTGTCGATTCATAAAGTAAATCTTTCATTTGAAAATATTTTTAAAAAACTTGCATCCATTTCTTTGTAAATAAATCTTACATCTAGGAATTCTTCATTTTTTAAATATTTTCTTGTTGCATTTTGGATTTCGTGGGTAGTATCCACTAAAAACCCTCACAAGACACTCGTCCTACTAGGAACACCTAGAGGTTTAATGGCTTGTTGCATATGCTCAATGCAATCGTGCTTCCTACGAAAATAGATTTAGCTTAGTTTTTCTTTATTCGAGGACGAATAAAAAGATAAGTGTGGGGGTATTTGATGTGCACGTAAATGTGCATATTTTACTTACATGGTTTATCAAATTAAATTAAATAAATGATCATATTGGATGTTTTAACATGTTTAAACCAAAAATCAAATTATTTTCAAATCGTCACATATTCATCCATATAGGGGAAAAATGGTCATTTTTGTGCATATATTAATTTGAGAAAATTTACTTGGAAATTTTTATATTATTTTGTAGGAATTTGGCTTCAAATGGAAGAGGTTTTCATGGAAAATATGCATGCACAAGAGAATACAAAGGAATGAAGATGGAAATAATTCATTCCATGAAACATGGAGGACCCCACCTACCCACTTACCATAATGTACAAATTAGGAGCTAATGCACATGCTAATGGCCATTAAAGTTACATGAACACCTAATGAATGGTTATCTTATGCTAATGATAACTTGGTGGTCACACTTCCTAGAGGGGTAGTTTGGGTATTCCCTAAAAATATGGATTAGGGTTTCGAACTTATATAAATACCCCTTATGTTTCATGTAATATCTCTCTCCTCTTAGCTTCCTTAGTTTAGGATTAAAAATAAACAAAGCTCTCTTTTGTTTCTTTCCATGGCTACTTAGCCATTTCCTTTCATGTAATTTTTTTATATGCAATTTTAGTTCATTCTCTTTTTATTTAATTACATGTTCTTTTCCTTTCATGTTAGTAGTTAGTTTTACTTTATGCAAGTAGCTTAGCTTTTATTTACTTTCTTCTCTTTTTCCTTTTATTTTTGTTTCATGTTGAACTCTACATTTGTTGATATGACAAAAAATATGAGAGGCTAAACCCCTTCAATTTCGGGGTAATGAAGCTCTTTAATTATGTAGATTCAATATAATTTGTTCATTTTGATCTCTTTTTGTGCTTAATGGAAATGATAGAATGTGGTAAATATTTTGGTGTTTAGCTTTGAATTTGATAGCCTATATTGTTGACACCAAATAGGCTATACTGAAACAAACAAAACACAAATTACCTATTCATCTACATATGATTATGGTAATAAAGTGATTTTAAAATCAAAATTTGATGGTCTATATTTCTAATCAATAGTTAATAGGCCATGATTAGAATAGATTTTATTTTCAAATTTATTATCATTTTTCATGAGAGTTAGCAAGTGGTTTAATGAGTGTGTTATAGTTTGATGGTTTATATTGGGCTAATTAATAGCACAAATATGCCATACTTATGATAAATAGATCAATTAAATTCATTACTGACCAAAAAAGAGAGATCATAATTTCATGTTGTGTTGATTTATGTGATCTAGAGAGTGGATTTATCTCTAAATTGCTTTTAAACTCTCATATTTTTATCCATTTTCTTTTGCTAGTTTATTTACATTTTCATTTTTTAGCTTAAACATACTCTTAAATCTTGGTTAATTTGATTGAATAGAATTTTTAAATCTAAAAATTCCCTGTGAATCGACCCATACTTGCCACATACTATCATTGTACGTCGTGCGCTTGCGGTTAATTTTAATTTAAATTCGATTGGCTATTTTCCAATCCGATGGATATTTGCTGGTTCGAACACTAATCTTGCCCATTGTTTTGCAAGTACAGTCTCTCTCGTCGTCACTCTACTGAACTTTTACTGATCTGACTGTCTTATTCGTTAGCTTTTTCTCATCCCTCGCTACAACTAGAACTGGTTGTCTTACAAAAGTCAGATCCGATTCTACTACTAAATCTTCCAATGCAGTCAGAGCAATAGTAGCCTTTGGATCATGCACACACTTCCTTAGATAAGAAATATGGAAAACATTGTGGACTCGTACCAAACTACTCGGTAACTCTATCCTATAAGCGAGTTTTTTGATCCTTTCGATGATAGGAAATGGTCCAACAAATCTAGGTGCCAATTTCCCTTACTTCCAGAATCTTACTACACCCTTCATTGTTGATACTTTGACGAAAAATTGATCTCCAACAGAGAATTCTAAGTCCTTTCATCTCTTATCTCCATAACTTTTCTGCCTGGACCGAGCTTCCTTCATTTAGCTCAAATCAACTCAATCTTTTATGTGGCTTCTCTTACTAAATCTGGACCAAGAATCATTATATCTCTGGTCTCTAACAAACATACAGGTGATTTACATTGCCTTCTGTATAAACCTTCAAAAGGTTCCATTCCTATACTAGTCTGATAACTATTATTATCGGAAAACTCAACCAAGTGCAAATTGTCTTTCCACAACCCACCAAAATCTAATACACAAGCTCTTAACAAATCTTCAAGTACCTTATTGACTCTCTCTATTTTCCCATCTATCTATGGGTGATTAGCAATACTCATCTTAAGCTTGGTAACTAAAACCTCTTATGGACTCTTTCAGAATTCACCAGTGAACAAGGCATCTCTGTCACTGACTATACTACTAGGAACTCCATGCAATCTAACAATGTTCTTCATAAACAGCTTAGCCAAAATAGGTGTCGTCCTGGTTCACTTAACGGGAATGAAATGTGCACACTTGGTCAACCTATTCACTATGACCAATATACTTTCGTTTTCCATGTTTGACCTTGGCAACTCATCTACAAAATCCATGGATATCGAATCTCATTTCCAAATTGGTATATCTAAAGGCTGAAGCAATCCACTTGGCTTTTGATGTTCGACTTTCACTTGCCGGCAATTCAGATACTATTTTACCCATAAGCCTACATCCCTTTTCATACCCTCCTAGAAGAAACTTTTCTTTATATTCTGATACATCTTAGTTCTTCCAGGATGAATAGTAAACTTTGATCGATGACATTCCCTAAGAACTTCTTTCCTTAGGTCACTAACATCGAGAACACACAATCGTCCCTTCTTTCTCAACCACCCATTTTGGTCAAGATAAAAATCCTTTAATTCATCAGGCTCAATTCCACCTTCCAATCTTCTAATTTTTTCAAAAAACAATGGATCATCTCTTGCTTAGAAGCAATTCTGTTGATCAATACCGGTCAAACTTCCAACCAAGATAAAATTACAGTACTCTGACTAGGACTGGAAGTCGATCTTAATTACACACTACAAATAGTCAATGCTTCCAAATCTTTCCATTTAACTAACATAGCTAACACCACATTTTGAGGTTTCCTACTAAGTGCATCTGCAACTTTATTCCCTTTCCCTAGTGTATACTTAATTCCAAAATCATAAGCAGCTAAAAACTCCAACCATCTCTGCTGTTTCATATTCATTTCCTTTTGAGAGAATAAGTACCTTAAAGGCTTGTGATCCATATACAACTCGAATCGTTCTCCCAAAAGGTAATGTCTCCATACCTTTAAAGCAAATATTACAACAACCAGCTCTAAGTCATGAGTCGGATATCTAACTTCATGCAGTCTGAGCTGTCGTGAAGCATATGCAATCATTTTACTCCTTTGCATTAACATAGCTCCTAATCCAGTTCCACACACATCTTTATATACACCAAATCTTGATTTCCATCCATAACACAGACGCATTGGTTAATAAATGTTTCAGCTTCCGAAATGCCTCCTCGCATTTATCGGTCAAAATATACTTCACGTCCTCCCTCGTTAGTTTAGTCATTGGCGCTGCTATATGAGAGAAATAGTTAATGAATCTTCAGTAATAGCCCGCTAACCTAAGAAAACTCTTTATCTCAATCACTATCTCGGGTCTCTTCCAGTTATTTACAACTTCTATCTTAGCTAGATCTATTGACAACCCTTTTTCTGAGACTACATGACTAAGAAACTTCACTTCTTTCCTCCAGAAATAACATTTATAAAACTTTTCTTTCAATTGATGCTGCCTCAACGTCTCAAGCACTATTCTAAAATGAATCTCATAATCTCTTTCATCCTTAGAAAATATCAAAATGTCGTCAATGAACACTAACACGAACCTATCTAGGTGCTCTCAGAATATTCGATTCATCAAATCCAAAATGAAAGTAGGCGCATTAGGCAATTTGAATGGCATTACTAACCACTCGTACGGGACTTATCTTATTCTAAATGAGGCATGGAATTCTATCTTCCACCACCCTTAGTTGATGGAAACCCGTCGCCAAATCCAACTGGGAAAACAATTTAGCTCCACACAACTAATCAAATAAATCATCGATTCTCGGCAAAGGATATCGATTCTTTATCATCTTTTCAATCAACTTACGACACTCGATGCACAATATTAACGACTCATCCAGTTTTTTCATGAACACCACGGTAGCTCCTCAAGACGATCTGCTTGGTCTAATATAATTGTTTCCTTCTAAGTCCACTAGCTGCACCTTTAACTCCTTCATCTCGGTAGGTGTCATCTTGCTAAGCAGTCTACTTACGAGTTCAGCTCCAAATATAAGATCTATTCGAAACTCAGTAGCTCGTTACGACAGTAATCCTGTAATGGACTCAAAAACATCTACAAATTCTTTAACTACGAAAACCCAATTTGACTCATCTTCATCCTCTATTACACCCAATAAAGCACAGACATCAAAACTTGGATTCTCTACCGAGTATATAATTTGGTCGCTACTATTAGGTTGTCTTAGTGATATTTTCCTATCTTGGCAAAATATCATAGCATCATATTTACTTAACCAGTCCATACCCAAAATAATCCCAAAGCCCATGGTAACACCCCTAATTTTAAATAGAATTATTTAGGAGATTTAATTAGATAAATTAAATAGAATGGTGTAGGGACTAGAGTGATAAGGGAATTGAGATTTGAGAATCAATTAAGGTCATGCCTTAACTAAATGGATTTAGAAGAATGGTTTATAAGTTAAATACTAAAGAGAATAAGGCAAGGGTAATATGGGAATAACCAAACCATATAACCCCTAAAACCCCTACAACCTTTTCATTCTCATTACACTCATACAAAAACAAAAATATAAACAAAAGAAAACAAGGCCGGCCATAACCTTAGGAGAAGAGGAGCTCGAAAATCAATTAGAGGCTAAGATCCAAGCTAGGAAGATAAAAGTGAAGAGCAAATCTCAAATTCCTTATCTAAATAAGGTGAATAATGATCTAAACCATCTCATATAAGTCATCTTGAATGTTTTAATTCCGGTTTAAGGTTTAAACCGTATGATTGGATGAATGATGATATGTTTTGATTTATATACCATGTTATAATTTAAACAAGGATTTTTGTGGGATAATATAATTTGATTTTAAGGTTAAATTCATGCAAATTGACCTCCAAATGCAATGATTTTTGAATATGTTATGTAAGACATTATTTTGGAGATGGGTTTAAATTTTCATAATATTCGACAAGCACCATTGTCCCAGTGGTTAAGTGCTTCGACTCTGGTGCGAGAGGTCACAAGTTCGAAACTTGCGTAGCGTGATTCGAACATATATTGACATGTGATATGTGGTTTGTTGTATCTAAGTACCATTTCAAAAAAAAAATTCATAATATTCCAAGCTATGGATAATTTATTATGAATTTTTAATGAAAAGAAATAGTTAATTTTGGATTTAATTATTTAAGGCAATTAAGTAATGTTTTCGGGTCAGAAATTTATATATATTAGAAAACATATTAAAAGTGAATAATTGTGATTTTTAGGGATTTTTCCTAAGTTTTGTACTATGGTTTTTAAATTATTTAAGTTATGGGACTTAAATGTTTTAATTGTTATATTAAGGAGAAGGGCTTATTTGCTAAACATTTTCAATTGTTAATTGTTGAATTCAACAGCCTTCTTAGAAAAGAATTTTGATAAAGAACCAATCATATTTTGAAAAATTAGGCAAGTTAGGTAAAAAAGAATTACTTTGAAATGCATAGAATCTGTTTTGTTTCAAATTACAACTTTGCCACTTCCATTCGCTTGCTTCTGTTACCATGTCCAATAGACCTTTTGCACCCATTTGAAACCAATGCACATGGAATCAAGCAATTGGTACGTAGTGGATTGGAGAAAGGCGAAAGGGACTATGCCAAAGGCATACTTTCGAAGGGGTTGAAGCCACTTTTATTAGCCTTTGAATCAATCAACTTGCTTTTGTTTTTAAAAGAAGCTTTCGAAATATTTGCCGCTTTTGAACCTATTCGATACCTAGATGCCGCATTCATACCTTTCAAATCAGTAAGAGGCCACTTTTCTTTATAACCTTAAATTGATGTATTTGAAAGGGGAGCTTTCGTCCTTTTAAATTTTAAAGCCACTTCCTCAATGCTTTCGAAAGGGTTGTTTTAGCCACTTTTATTAAGAGTTTCGGAGGCAATGGTTTCAAAAGGTTGGTTTTTAAGCTATCCTCTTCCCTGGTTCTTTTATTTGAGATCAATACTTTTGAAAGAGTTACTTTCGCTTTTGTTCTCTTTGACCTTATAGTTATACTAAAAGTTAAACCCAATGGTTTAGAAAGGAATACTTTAAATGGTTTCGAAGCTATGTTTCCACAAACTCTTACTTGAACCCAATGCTTTCAAAGGGTATGCTTTAAGTATTTTGAAAGGTATATTTTTTAGTGTTTCGAAAGGAAAGGTTCCCAATATTCGAAAGATATGTTGGATGGTTTCGAAAGTGAACATCTAAGATTTTAAGTAATGATTCGAAAGGGGAGAGTGATGGAGGGTAACTCATGATGTCACGATGAACCGAAGGATATAGTCGAAAGCCTTAGTTTTCAAATTAAAGAACCCAACCTCATTTTTGAAGTAAACACATGGCAATGTTAAAGAGTTTTGAAATGGCATTTAAATTTTGAAATCTTAGAGGAAGTTTTCCTTGCCAGGAATAGTGAGTTAAGGGTATTAACCATATTTTATTAGAAAATGATTACAAGGAGTTAAATCATGCATGTTTATATTGTTATGTTTTGATCAGTTATCATGCATGCTTGTGTATTCGTATACACTCCATTATTAACCCATAATTGCATTTTGGGGTGTTAAGGGCAGAATAACAGTCTAGGTTGACCAGTAGTGAATATACATTGAATTAACTACTGTGTGAGTAGAATTGCATCTAGAAGGTCATATAGACTAGAATATAGGACGCCCAAGGCTGATCAAAGATCATTGGTTTAAATAGGTCTTAGTAAGTCCATAAAAACATTGTATGGAAATTGTTATTGGCAGAGGGGCCAATAGGTCCTTAGTGATCCGATGAAAATTATGTCCGGAACAAGTTATTGATAGAGATCAATATGTTCATAGTCAGCCCATGAAAACTATGACATTAGAGATGTTATTGGAGAATCCAATAGGTTCATAATGACCCCGTGAATACAATGATTGGAAAATGTTATTGGTAGATACCAATAGGTTCTTAGAGGTCCCATGAAAACTATGAAATCAGACATATAGTCTGTAAGCTTGGAACATGTTACTAGTTTGCCCATGAAAACTAATAGGTAAATAGTGACCCAGGAAACTATAATATGAGGCAGATAGTCAATTGAACGGGGACGGGAAATTCAGCATATTGCATGTTTTCATATCATCATGATACATTTTGTTATGTTGTGTCTTAACCATTATGGATGCAGGTGCACAGTATATGGTTATTATAAATTGGGATTGTTAGTCCATGAGTTGATGATTTTGATGACAACAACCTTAGAATAAGATTATAAATTATAAATACTAACATTATAGTTTAGATATATATGTATATGCAGGATTTAACCATGCAGGTACCAAGAATGAAGATTGTACAATATAGAGATTCAAGATATCAAGATTGAAGACTCATGAGTATCAAGATAATCAAGAGTTCAAGATTTCAAGATAAGTATTGAGTCTAGAATTATGTTAAAACTTCACAATAGCACTGAAATCTTCACTCCATTTTTCTTTTGGGATGGAACCCATTTCTACCTTTTAGTGGCTTACAAACCCACGACAAGTAGCTTACAAACCTACGACAAGTGGCTTACAAACCCATGAACATCCTGGTTTTGTACAAGTTCTCGAGTCCTGTCATGATGAGATATTCTGCAGGAAGAAGCTTGCAAAACTACTTCAAAATGATTTTCAAAACTACTTCAGAATGATTTTCAAAATTGTTTTTCAAAATGTTTTAGCCTGAAAAAATATCCTTTCAAATGATTTTCAAAAAGATTTTTTAGCCTTAAGATCCGTAATCCGCATTCCTCACATTTGGTATCAGAGCAAGGTTTTCAAAAGTTTCATAATCTGATTTTTGAAAAAGTTTTCTTTAAAAATGGCTATGTTTAAGAAATCTGTTAATGCATGTTTAGAAATATTCAGATCATCATTGTCTCTTGAGTCTGCATATAATCAATATTCAAATACAAGTTGTCTACTAAGATTGTTTGATGTGCAGGAATCATGCTTTATGGGAATTGAGGAATCAATCCAGAACAAACAAACTATGGAGATCAAAAAGAACAAATGGATACTCGATAGTGGATGCTCTAGACACATGACTGGGAATCCAGATATGCTGAATGATATAATATACAAAGACGGAGGACTGGTTAACTTTGGAGACAATTCAAAAGGTTATGTGATCGGCATCGGCAAAGTCGGTAACTCTGAAACTCCTATTATTACTAATGTTTTGCTAGTTAAGAATCTGAAACACAATCTGCTAAGTATAAGTCAACTATGCGATAAAGGATATAAAATTAAATTTAAAAAAGATAAGTGTCACATTGAAGATAATAATTCAACCATAATATTTGAGGGAATTAGGAAAAAGAATATTATATTCTTAGTATGAAAATTTCAAATGATAACTTGTGTCTTTTGGAAATGCAAGTGACCCTTGGATTTGGCATAAGAGATTTGGGCATTTGAATTTCAAACTCTTATCTAGACTGTCAAAACATGATCTAGTAAGAGGCCTCCCTAAAATGAATTTTAAAGTAGATAGTCTATGTGATTCATGTCAACTAGGAAAACTTAGAAAAAGCTCTTTTAAATTAAAAGATATGATTTCAACTTCAAAACCTCTTGAATTACTTCAACTTGATTTATTTGGTCCATCTCAAATTCAGTCATTAAATCACAGTAAATATGTTTTTGTAATTGTAGATGATTATTATAGATTTACATGGACAATATTTTTGAAACATAAAAGTGATACTTTTGAATGTTTAAAGAATTTTTCAAAAAGGGTTCAAAATCAATTTTCTAAAAAAATTATAACCATCCATAATGATCACGATGGTGAATTTGAAAATGAAAAGTTTGAAGAATTATGCAATAAAAAGGGAATAATTCACAATTTTTCTTTTCCAAGAACTCAACAACAAAACGGAGTAGTAGAACGTAAAAATAGTACGATTCAAGAGTGTGCGAGAACTATGCTTTCTGATAGTAATTTACCAAAGTACTTTTGGGCAGAAGCAGTTGCTACCACCTGTTATATTTTAAATAGAATTTTAATTAGACCTTTAACTGATAAGACATCTTATGAACTTATTTTCTCAAAGAAACCTAAGGTATCTTATTTCAAAAAATTTGGAAGTAAATGTTTTATTTTAAATACAAAAGATAACTTAGATAAATTTGATCATAAATCCAACAAAGGTATCTTTATCGGATACTCTAATAGAAGTAAAGCATACAGAGTATTTAATTTAAGAACTAATACCATCGAAGAAACAATCCATGTTTCATTTGATGAAAATTTCAAAATTTTTGAAGAAATAAATGATGAAGAGGATTTAATCATTCAAAACCAAGAGTCAACTGAAACTAATAATGAATTAAATTATCCTAATAAAAGGATTAAACTTTTAAAAGATCACCCTATAGAAAATATACTTGGAGATATGCAATCTGTTTTTAAAACTAGAAACCAACTAAGTCAAATGAGTAATGTAGCTTTTATATCAACTATTGAACCGAAAAATCCAGAAGAAGCATCAACTAATGATTCATGGACTTTGGCTATGCAAGAAGAATTAAATCAATTCACTAGAAATGATGTTTGGGAACTTGTTCCTAGACCTGAAAATAAAACAATAATTGGAACTAAATGGGTTTATAAAAATAAAATGAATGAACAAGGAGAGGTTGCTAGAAATAAAGCTCGGTTAGTCGCTCAAGGTTATTGTCAAGAAGAAGGAATAGATTTTGATGAAACCTTTGCCCCCGTAGCAAGATTAGAAGCTATTAGGATTCTACTTGCTTTCGCAAATCATAATAATTTCAAATTATTTCAAATGAATGTTAAAAGTGCATTTTTAAATGGTTTTGTAAAAGAAGAAGTATTTGTTAAACAACCACCACTTTTTGAAAATGATAAATTTCCAAATCATGTTTACAAACTTAAGAAAGCTCTATATGGTCTAAAGCAAGCTCCTAGAGCCTGGTATGATAGACTAAGATCTTAATTGTTACAATAAAATTTTGAAAAAGGTAAAGTAGATAATACTCTTTTTATTAAAAGAAATAAAAATGATATTCAACTAGTACAAGTCTACGTAGATGATATCATTTTTGGATCAACTAATTTTGAAATGAATAAAGAATTCTCTGAAATAATGACAAAAGAGTTTGAGATGAGTCATATGGGTGAATTAAACTTCTTTTTAGGATTACAAATAAAACAATTAGATAATGGTATCTTTATTAGTCAAGAAAAATATGCTAAAGACCTAGTTAGTAAATTTGGTTTGACTACTACGAGTGGAAAACCCACTCCCATGGCAACCAATGAGTACCTTAGTAAAGAAGATCTCTCGAAAGATGTAGATCAAAAATTATATAAAGGAATGATTGGATCACTGCTCTATATCACTGCGAGTAGACCTGATATCATGCATAGTGTCTGTCTCTGTGCAAGGTATCAATCCCAACCTAAAGAAACTCACTTAAAAAATGTAAAACGTATTATAAGATATGTTAAACACACCTTTGATTATGGCTTATTTTATCCTAAAAATGATTCGTTTGATTTAATATCTTACTGTGATGCTGATTATGCTGGTTGTAAATCAGACTGAAAAAGTACAAGTGGAACTTGTCACTTTTTAGGGCATTCTCTGATTTCCTGGTTTAGTAAAAAGCAAAACACAGTATCTCTATCAACAACTGAAGAAGAGTATACTTCTGCTGCTTTGGCTTGTTCTCAATTAATATATATGCAACAAACTTTAAAAGATTTTGGTTTAAATATCTCAAAATCACCAATTTATTGTGATAATACTAGTGCAATAAATTTATCCAAAAATACTACTCAACATGCTCGAACTAAACATATTGATATCAGACACCATTTTCTCAGAGATAATATAAGTAGAGAAGTAATTACTCTCGACTATATCAATTCTGAAAATCAAATTGCTGATATCTTAAGAAAACCCTTAAATGAATCTACATTTACTAAATTAAGAAGAGAATTAGGTATTTGTTCATTAACTGAAATATAAAATATAAATACAAAGTATAAATAAAAATTAATTCAAAATAAATTAAATAGGCAAAAATTCAAGAACCATGTCGACATCCCTCCTAGACCCATGTCGACATATAACGTTTTTATTTTTTTAATTTTTTTTCCCACCAAAACTCAAATAAGTGGTTATAAATTTCTTCTATTTCGAAATTTTCTTCATTCTCTCTGTTTTCTTTATGTTCTTCCTTCTGAGATCAGTTTATCAATGGCCTCCTCTTCCAAATCAAACTTAAAATCAACCTTTTTGTTCCCATCGCCTACTTCTGGTCTGTGTCAGCAATCAACGCTCGCTCGTGTAACGAAAATAGAGGATTCTCTGAAAGATACCCTTCAGTTAATGATTGAAATCCAAGTGATGCAACTTCGAATGACCAAAGAACAAGAGAGGCAAGGAAAAATCCTTAGGAATTTGCAAAAATTTCTTATGGATAATCATGCTAACCTAATCATGATTGACGACGACTCTTCAGGAGATCATGATCAAGAGGAAAGTGAAGAAGAAGAAGAACCAATGGAAGAAGAGATTGCGGAAGATAACGGCAAAGTGGTTTGCGTTGGCGAAGTGTGCTTTGACAAAGATGGAAATCTTGTCGAACAACGTGGAAATTTATGTTTCCACTATCCAAATTGTTCGGTTCATAGATCTCCTATGTTCAAAGACACACATTAGTTTTTCTCTTTCTTTTCTATTTGTTGTTTGTTTCTACGTTCTCTACGAAAATGTAAATATAAACAAATATATAATTAATAAATAATGTGTGTTCTTATATATGTTCTATTAAAAGTATTATTATATAGATTCTTAGTTAGGAGAGTTTGTAATTTAGGACTAAGTTTTAGGTTTACAAGTAAGTATTGATGATAACACTATCATCATATACAATATTAGAATAAGAACTATATAGTTTGGAGTTATATAGTTTAGAGTTTGTTTTTGTTGATGACAAAGGGGGAGAAATATAAAATAGGAGTGTTAGGCATAGATTAAGGGGGAGTTATCAGATTTAGGGGGAGTTATTAGGATAGAAGTAATATTTTATAAACAAAGGTTGTCATCATCAAAAAGGGGGAGATTGTTAGTCCATGAGTTGATGGTTTTGATGACAACAACCTTAGAATAAGATTATAAATTATAAATACTAACATTATAGTTTAGATATATATGTATATGCAGGATTTAACCATGCAGGTACCAAGAATGAAGACTGTACAGTATAGAGATTCAAGATATCAAGATTGAAGACTCATAATTATCAAGATAATCAAGAGTTCAAGATTTCAAGATAAGTATTGAGTCTAGAATTATGTTAAAACTTCACAATAGCACTGAAATCTTCACTCCATTTTTCTTTTGGGATGGAACCCATTTCTACCTTTTAGTGGCTTACAAACCCACGACAAGTAGCTTACAAACCTACGACAAGTGGCTTACAAACCCACGAACATCCTGGTTTTGTACAAGTTCTCGAGTCCTGTCATGATGAGATATTCTGCAGGAAGAAGCTTGCAAAACTACTTCAAAATGATTTTCAAAACTACTTCAGAATGATTTTCAAAATTGTTTTTCAAAATGTTTTAGCCTAAAAAAATATCCTTTCAAAAAGATGTTTTAGCCTTAAGATCCGTAATCCGCATTCCTCATAGGGTTGAGATACCAGTGAGGGGAAAACCCGTTCCGCTAAGTGGCGTGGTCTCACTAGATATCAATATGGTTCGAGACGGAAGGTTATTATTTACAACAGATTTTTTGTCTGACTCAAAGTTTATGTTTTCCCCTTTAACACTCGGGTGCTCAATTGATATTGAGTAGTTTGAGAGTTAAGGTTTTTGGGTTCCCCTTTAGATAAATAAGCTTTCGAAGACATGTAAGAGGCAAGCTAGCTATAAGGAGTTCATCATGTTTGATTTCGTTGTGTAATTGGATGTAATGGAAAAGTTACTTAGTGCCTATATTTAGACTCTGATCAACGAAGGGGCATCTTCATATGTTGCTCTTGGCGTATTTTGTAATAATTATATTTCTCCGAACGTGGTTTACGAATTGGGATTATGTAATGAATTTGAAATGTGATTTGAAGTGGAAATGAGAAATTTGTTTTAAAAATTGAATTAAATTTTTTCCATATCTATGTGTTTCTGGTATATCAATGTATCTAACATTTTCACATTTGGTCACCGAGAATTAATATCTATGGATGACTGCAACATCCATAGCTGTTAGTTTTGGGCCTCCAAATGGGGGATGTTACACCCATGAAATCAAAAATATGCAAACTATAGGCAAATACATAACCTAATAATTCAAATTCGAATTGGTCACGTCTCATCCCTAGAGTTGCATACCTTTGGATTGGATTCACTACCCTTAAGAAAGTAACTAGATATGAGGATTCTAGGTTAAGCTTATCTACCAAGCATTAAGATATAAAAGAATGTGATGCACCAATATCAAACAGTACTCTAACAGGTATACCATGAATCAAAAGCGTACCTCCCATCACATCTTTCCCTTTCTCTTCGGCTGTTGGTCTCGAGAGAGCTAGTTCCAAAGCAACTAATTTTCATTTTTTTGTCTTGCCTACTTCCGGACATTATTTCTTGTAGTGTCCCACTTAGTTTCAGTTAAAACAATTAATGTTATTCTTTCCAATGATTTCCTTTCCTTTGCCACTTCGGAACACATGAACATAATGTCCCTTCTTGTCACACTTATAACACACAAACTTAGACTTCCCTTTCTTGGCAGCTCCACCCTTCTTAGCTCCCTTCTTCTGGTAAAACTTTCTCTTTTGATTCTGTCCACCCTGACTCTCTGCTGGCTTGTTATTACTGAACAAAGCAAGCATCTCTTCATTTCACAAATCTATCTCTACAACTACATCACATGGATCCCTGAGATGTGGTAAAGTCGCCCTAGCAAGCTCAGGTCTTAATATACGGATGAACTTCTCGTTTCTCTTAATCACTGTGTCTATGTAGCATATTAATATCAGGACCGCTCCTCGAATCTGGTTGCATACTCAAGCACTGTCATATAACCTTCACCAACTCATCAAACTACCTCAATAGAGTTGACTTAGCAATCTCAAGCATAAATCTTTCTTCAGACCTTCTCCTAAACTCTGCCCAAGTTAAAGTTCCTCTACTACACAAATAGTCACACTATTCCACCAGTACAATGCAGCTCCTTGCAATTGCCTGGATGCCAATCTCCTCTTCCGTTTTCCATTCAAACCAAGATCAGCGAAAATCCTTTCACAATGAAACAACCAGTTCTCCACTTTAATTGCATCCTCTATTCCAATAAATGGTTTCCCTCCAAGTTTTGCATGGTCTCCACTTAAAGTAGCATAATTGTTGACAACTGCAACTTCCTGATTAGCTCCTCCAGCATTTCCACCAACTAATCCAGCGGTAGCTCTTGCTTGCATCATATTGACAAAGAACTAATACATTGCTCCTATATCAACCGGTGGTGTTCCTTCACCTATTTTAGCAGCTGTC
This sequence comes from Allium fistulosum, assembly GCA_030737815.1. Classification (NCBI taxonomy): domain Eukaryota; kingdom Viridiplantae; phylum Streptophyta; class Magnoliopsida; order Asparagales; family Amaryllidaceae; genus Allium; species Allium fistulosum. Next base: position 777,407,025 of record CM060905.1, on the reverse strand, counting down.
TGTCGAACGGATTTCTCCTAGTGTTGGGCCTGGTATTTCCATTGGTAGTGGTTCTTCCTCCATCGAGATTTAGTCTTCCGTTTCCTCCTTCCATATCTTACTTCCATACATCTGCATTGGAATCTTAGTAAGATACGGAAGAACGGTCTAAGAGAGAGGGAGAACATAAATAAAACGATTTATATATAGCAAATATAAGTACGTTACTATAGCATTATCCCATACTCTAACCTTATTCTTTGATTTATTTGGATTATGTTTCAAAAAAAACTCTTTTTAAAGTTCAAAATTCTTTAATTTTACATAAACCTATGCTCTTATACAAAATTGTACCATTTTGAGGCCCGAAACTAAGCGCTACAAATGCTGCAATCATCTGTAGTATTAATTTCCAGTGACAAAATGCAGTCACGTTAATGGTGTCCATAATATCAGAAGCACAAGAATATGAAAGAATTTTTAACACAATTTCAAAGCAAGCTTTCATATTTCATTTCAAAGATAGTATTCCATATTCGTTACAAAATCCCAAACATTGTCCCAGTTCAGATAAAATATAATTATTACAAAATATTCCAAGAGCGGCATATGAAGATGCCTCCTTAGTTGGTTAAAGTTACTAAATAGAAAGATACATCTACTATCAATACATTCATACAACAACTAACATAACACAATGGATAATGGTAATAAATAAACTCCTACATAGCTAACTTTGCCTTTTGCACGTCCCCAAAAGCTTTATTCTCCTAAACCTACTTAACCTGGAAAGCCCTTACCCCGACCTTCTCAAATCAAATTTTGAGCACCCAAGAGTGTAAGCAGAAAACATAAACTTTGAGTCAGAAAAAAGCCTGAACCCAATAGGAGTTTTTCTATTTTGACTTGCTCCCCGCAACGATCGAACGAGAATGGATAAGAGGCTTGTGGGATTGACGTGATAGGGTATGGATGGTTATATTGCTGGGAGCGAACTCCAGGCTAATATGAAGCGCACGGATCCAAGTTATGCTTGGAATGAAAGAAATTCCGAATCAGCTTTGTCTACGAACAAGGAAGTTATAAGTAATGCAACTATGAATCTCATGGAGAGTTCGATCCTGGCTCAGGATGAACGCTAGCGGCATGCTTAACACATGCAAGTCAGCTCAATAATGAAGATTCCCGATGTCATCTGTGAGTCAAGAGTTTTACATTTATTCACGGGTTCCATCAAGTCACTTCACGGGCGCATGCATGTACGTGTGAAGCAACCAAAACCAAAGACGTCTGATTGGAGATAGATAAATCGGACCTTTTGAGGCCAAAAAGGCCGGTCTTCATCGTTCAATTTTCCTAGGCTTGAAATATGCCATATTGGTTTATAGATATTCAATGAGACCACGCTGCTGAGCAGAACAAATTTTTCCCTTACTAATATCCTTTAAAACTATATCTTTTGCAAATCAAAGTCCTGCAACCAAATTGGTTATAATGAACAATATAAACAATAAAGTTCATGCATGTTACATGGGTAATCATGACTATCCATCAAATCAGTGGACTATCCATCCCAATATTTAGTTTTCACTGGGTAACTACCAACCTAAATAGCTGTCTCGGGCCTACCAGATATACCAAATTTTCTAACTAACTATTAGAAGAAAACTGAATAGTCTGTCTAAATACACTTATCCTAGTGTTTACTTGACTATTTGTCAATCTTATAGTTTTGCTATTCTTACTATGAACCTAAAGGATTTGTAGACCAACCTGTAACGTACATTGTCTTTATGTATTTCTTTCTGTGCGTAAACCTACCTTTGTCTTACCCTTAACAAAGCCTTACACACTAGAATTTTGGACTTATATTAACTGGGGGCTAGCAGTTAAAGTATAGGCACTACTCTACACCAATCCCATCTGGATTTCTAATCTCTAAGTCAATTCATCCTATCATAATCTATCCAAAAGTGATAAGAACAATTATTTATTTAGTAAAATTCTGGGCTGAGTACCCTTTTCTATTTCCTTGAAAACACTTTCTTTATAAATGATTTAACCCTTGAAAATATATCTTTAAAACAAGGAAAATTACAGCCTTTTAATTCATCCCAAAACATTTATACCATGAAATGTGGTTTTATAAAACAGTATTGATGAATCTCCAAATTAGTTGGAAATTAACTCACTTCGAAACCATAGGCCATAGAGCCAAAACAATATAAAACCCTTATATTGATAACGTCGTTGACCTCATCACCATTAAGGGTCTTCGCCCTTCTTTAATATAAAAATACTTTAAAGTCTTTAACTTATAAAACATAAAGGAATAGACCGGCTAATATGAATATCGAACTTCATAGAGTTTCGACGTCGTAGGATATAAACCATAGTTTGCATAGCTTAAGGTGTTAAAGCTTAATGTCGACATAGTTAAATCTCGGCATCAAATGCCTTAAAGAAAAATAGCAGCTTCATTAGAGTAGAAGTTAACAGGAGCGACACTATATTTCCATCTTCGAAAACAAATTATAAAGATTGAGGTCGACGGTCATTGAGGTCGATGGTCATTGAGGTCGAAGTAATAAAATGTGGTATCATATATAGCTACTATAAAACAGTGGTGTCATCGCCCTTATAGAAAACATGGCACCAATAGGGTCAAAGTAAATAAAATGCGACATCATAGCCTTATAGAAAATAAGCGGCCTCACTAGAGCCAAAGTCAATATGAGTGCTTTAAAAGAATAGGGTCAGCGACATTATAGGTATGAGGCACCATACCCTTATATCTATATAAAGTGTGGCACCATAGAAAAACATGGGGCAAGGTTGACATCGACAATAAGGATGCCGTCTTCGAGCCTCTTCGACCTTAGCAGATTCACTTCATATCAACAAGAATTGATATCATGTGCATTGCTATTTGTTGTCATCGAAGTCATAGCAGCGATGAAGGAACGAGACATCACCGTTGCTGATATGACATTTTTGTAATTGATATTAAAATTGTTTATTTCCTTACAAAAGCAAGTTCTTTTCCACCAACCCAGTTATTTGTTAAAATCTTATTAGTCAACAAAAACTTTATCATAATTCTTTGCAGAAATCTGCTCATTACTAGAATTTATCATTCCCAGAACATTTCCAAATAACACATTTTATATTAATATTTTAACATAATACTTAAGATTTTCTAGCTTAAATAATTCATAATAAATCTTAAACAATTAGGGAAAATCCCCAAAAATCATAATAAATCCAATTTATTATATTCTTTAAAATATATAAATTTCAAGGCCAAAAACATAATTAATTAATTTGAATAATTAAAACCTGAAATATCTCATTTTCCAACCTTAGAAAATTCACCGAATACTCTGATTAAATCAAAAAATTATGAAATTAAAAACCCACTTCTAAAATAATGTTTCTAACATCATATCAAATACCAGGTCATTTGGATGTCATATGATAGGTTTTCTAACTCAAACATATCACTTAATTTCATAAATAAATTCCATAAATTCACTAATAAGCATATAATCATTCAAACTATCATAGCATGGCATAATATGAGCAAAAGAACTAGATTTATACTTAAAACAAAAAATAACAACTAAAACATGAGATGCATAACTATTATTCACCTTGAATGTTTTAAGAAGGTTGAGATTTGAATTTAATTTGCTTCCCCTAAGCTTTCTACTTGTTTTCCTAGATTTTCTTCCTCTTAAATCCTTTAGCAATGGCCGGCCTAAGCTTTAATTTAGTTTGTATAAGTGTAAAATGAATGAGTGAGAAAGGAGGGGGTTTGTGTTAGGAAATGTAAACTTTTTCCTATTTTACCCTTCATATGAATTCCTCCTTCCCATTAATATTCTAATTAATTCCATTAGTTTATTAACTAAGGCTCGACCCACTCTAATTATCTAATCTCAATCTCCTTAACGTTTTACATTATTTTATTTTATTTATCCAATTAAATCTCCTAAATAATTTCAATTAAAATCAAGGTTGTTACAATATTTTAGAGAATGATCCTCTTGATTGGCGTTTAAACCTTTTGTTGCTTGTAATGGGCTCCTCATCTTTAATGACCAATTTTATTTTAGCGAGTTTTGTGCTTCATACATCTTGTGAGATCGATCAAGCACAGTAAACAAGTCGAAATCTCTTTCTATTTCCTTTTCAAAGATAGTTCCCTTAGCCTTGAGTTGGATTTCCTTTCTCATTTTTATGAAGATGCTACCTCTTTTATATTTTCTTCTTAGGGCAAAGATTGGTGTTAGCCCTATATGGAATGGATTCAGATTCCATTTTTCTGGATTATAAGAAACCACCGGTCTCTTCTTATCCTCTATTATTTGTAGTGCTATGAATCTCAATACTTGTTCTTCATAAAGCCAAGGATCACTCGTAATTTGGTAAGTTGGCCTAATCATTTGAGGTTCAGAGGATCCTTGTTTAGAAACATCACTTGTCCAAATGAGGTTGGATAGGATTATGAGTAGGATATGTTATGTAGGAATAAATCCTTTAAGACTTATATGTGAAGGTTAAGGTATTTCCACTTATGGGCTAAGCGGAGTCAGAGGTTCGAGCCCTTCTTCCAGTGTCAAAAATGTTAATGAATTTTTCACTAACACCTAAAAATTGCAAAGAAAGAGGAATTTGGTTAAAAGAAGGATTAATCTTTATAGACCGTAACAAGTGTGTGCAAAAGTAACACTTGGTTGATAAGGGGCTTAGGTAAATAGGTTTAGTACGTTCAAGTCTATAATGAAGTCATAAATTGTTTAGGTTGAAGTTATGCTCAAACTCATGTTGAAGCCGTCAATCAATGTTGAACAATCTCGTGCAAGAAGAAATCGAGACTATGAATGTTTAAAAATTCGAAGCAAGTTAAGATTAAAAATCACAAGTGCTTTGAAACTCGAAATAGACTATCAGTCGTAATATATTTATTCATATGTTATGCAATGGTTGAATATACAAGAACTTATGTGTGATTGGTCAAAAAATACAATTTGCACCGAAATCACCAAATTGATTTAGAGTTACAAAGTTTAAAATGTAAGAAGTGAGAAAATAATGATTCACTCTTTCCTTTGTACCCCTAAGTTCGTATTTATAGGGGCCGAGAGGTGCAACATGGTTGCCATGTGTCCATGCGACATGCTTGACCGTTGGCATTAACCATTTTGATAGTGCATGTCGCTATATTTCATTTAGATGATCTTCAGCATTAAGGTTCATCCCTATGTTGTATAGTGTTATACATTTTTTTAATAATCTAAGACATCCCTTTGTATGTTGGTGATCTATGGAATCATTACGACATGACGTTGATAATAGGCGGTATTGATATTAGGCGGCATTGACAATAGGCAGCATTGCCTTAGGGGAAACATTACTAATAGGCAGCATTAATAAGAGAAGGTATTGGTGATGAGCGACATCAGAGAGAAACAACATTACTTGAAGTGCGACATCAGAAGTAAGTGGCATTGAAGAGACGTGGCATCAACCTGAGGCAATATCAACTAGATGCGGCATCCATTCTATCTTTATGGTGAAGTGCGACATTGATAAAATGCGGCATCGATGAGGTGCGATGTGGATGATACATCATGCTGCTATAAAATTATGGCTTACGGTATGATGTCATTTGATTCCACTGCCCTGACGATATATGTAATGAACCGCCTTTCTTACTTCGAAAGACAAGTCATTAAAGGTAGAAAAAAAAGATAAAAAGAAACTACACAATCGTAGAATCTCACCATGAATCAGAACATCATATAATAGATAAAATAGGATATTACATAGTTATTTCCATAATAATAATACATCAGAGTCATTACATTGCAACCTTCAACTGGACAGTTATAGCTACCAGCCTATGCAAAATAGATCATACATAGCGGAATAAGATAATAACTGGCTAATGGTGAAGCCACCTGCTCCAGGTCCTTCAAAATGCTTCCATGAGAAACCAAGATCACTTGGCTACTCATAAAAATTTGAGTACCTAAGAGTTTTATGAAAAGAAAATAGAACTCCATGTCAGACATGGGTTTGGTGTGAGTAGACTCAAATAACCTAATTTTTACTTTTATAAAACGCTTTGGAAATCAAAGGTATTTCGTAAGATCATGCCGCACATAAACATGGACGGGTTTTTACCTTACGATAACCAAAACATTTTATATTGAAATCCAGCGATATTATCATAATGTATAGGGTTTCCAAGTAAATAATTAACATAGCCGAAATTGTTAGATTAATTAAATTTCAACATAATAGGTATACAACTAAGACCGAAGGCACTAATTAGGAAATGGATTCCATACATGACCTGGTAAGGAACTACCTTCCGAAGGCGCAGCTCAAGATAAAATAACCTAGGGTCTGACAAGAACATCTTGTACCCCTACTACATAGAACCGACCTACCACTTGACTAGTAGTACCGAATACATCACCACCACGGTTAGGATTCGCAACTGTACCAAAGCATACAAAATGGGTCAAATATCGATTCTAGGTATAGCGATGACATACCCTGATGGGAGCGATCGACATAGCCCTGCTGCATACCCTATTTTGGTCAATTCCGGTTAATGAGGCCTGAGGCTACGTTTACCTTTATTAGAGCACTGCCACTTGGAATGCTACATCGCCTTCTAGATGTTGATACAATGTCAGCATTCATCTATACAACTCGTTCAGGAGATGAACGAATTGAAGGCACTACTTCCACTACACCCATTTTGGAATCACCCTCAGGGTTAGTAGCAAATAGCCCTTGCACATCAAAATCTTCATCTTGGACATTTCCTTCATTTTTTCAAATTCGAACGCTTACGTTGGTTCGAAGTGGTTTTCGGATAACAACTGCTATCCGATTGCGGTCTCTCCAAACCAACGTTTGATAATTTTAAAGGGTCAAGTTGTTTTATAGTGGACCATTCCACTATCAGGGTGTAAGATGTACATATGAAAATACGTTCCATATTCTTAGATTATCATGACCCGCTTATCGAAATTAACCCCCCTTGTATTCATCACGTTCCCGAAGTGCAGTATTTTTGATAAGTACAAGTCGACTTACTTTCAATAAAGCATGTCAATGTTTTATAACAACTACTTTAATTATTTTGGTTGCTTAATAGCATTGACAAGAGATCCCTTGGTTTAAAAATAATTTGCTTAAACAAGAAAGTTGGTTAAAAATAAATAGCTGATAGAGTTTTGAAAGAAACTTTAAAATAAATAAACCTCAATTAAATCATAAGTTTAAACTTAGTTAAACTTAAATTATTCTTAATTAAATCAAAAATCATAATTTAAACCTTAAAAATTTATATTTTAACTTTAATTAAATAAAATTCATTTTAGAATATAAACCCTAATTAAGTGGATAATTAACCTTTAATTAAATAATTTACTCTAATTAAGTAATTAATTAAAATAAATAAACTTGATTAATAAAAATTAATTTTATTTTTATCATAATTAATCATTATTTAAAACTTTATTAGTTAAAAATAATTAATTTAGTAAATAAATTTGTAAACTCTAATTACCTAACCTAACTACTTGATTAATTAATTGAATAATAATTGCCCTAATTTGTAAATAAAATAAATAAATTATTAAATAACCAAAAACTTAACTTTTTTACTTAATTCATTAGTTTGAAATGAGTTTTCAAAAACAATTCAAAAGAAATTACTTTAAAACTTGAAATCGTGAAATTTTCTGAATTGCATCTATAGCGATTATCGTTATGAGCACAGTTCGCTAAAATTGATTTTTAGGTGAAAACCTCACTTTAACTCTAGCTACTACATGTTTTGAAATACAAATGGTAGAGTTTTGAAAACTTAAACAAAAGGTGAAAACTTAGAAAAATATTTACTAAATCCAAAACTTAAAAACAAGCTTTTGTTTTCAAATCGGATCTCAAGTCCCTTTGCGACTTTTCAAGGTGCTAATTTCATAACCATTTCATCACATAACTTGGTTTTTGTTTTCATAAACACACTACCATCATATCATAGGCCCAGCATTCACAGATCCATATCCAAACATATCATTTAACATCCAAATCACAAATCCAAGCTCAGACACAAACTTATAATCATATGCCATTCAAAACAACATGATATTTCAACACAACAAATATTATATTTTCACAATATATAGTTCATCAAAAACAAGAGTTTTACTCATCTAAACTTTAATAACTCAAGGCGAACTTTTGCTAAAATTTGAAAACAACTTAGGATCTCGCAAAATTTGAAAACTTTGGCTGCTCGAACACCTAAATAGGCTCGACCAGGGGCTAATTGGGCTCGGCCATATGGAGTTTGGACTCGGCCATATAGGCTAGTGGAGTTTGGATGCTTATATTTTGGAAAAGGAGGGTTGTAGAGCTTGTAGAAGTATTTTAGCAAGAAGTGGAAGTGATTTAAGTGGAAAGAAGTAATTTTTCTCAATTTAGAAAATATGAAGAGAAGCCATGGATGTGTTTTTCTCAAGCTCTTAGGAAATTAAACTAAAGAAGAGGATTGTAAAATGATAAATATGAGAGGTAAGGGGTATATATATTCTTAGGAAATTTATTTAAAAATATATAAGTGCTTATATAAAATATATATATGTATGAATGCATCTCCATCCCCTCCCCCTCATTTCCACCCTCCCCTTGTACCCACCTCCCTCCCTTCATCATGCACTACTCATACCATACTCCAGGTACTTTGAGTTGAAAAAGATAGTTTTATAAGTTAATATATGTACTTTTTATAAATAAAATCTTTTATCTAATCTACACACACACGTGCGCGCACACACACACACTTTAAAGAGACGTCAATACATGCATATACACATGTATTCATCATGTTAAAATAGTTTGTAGTGTGTGCATATGTGTTTAAAATTGTGTTATGACATTTTAGATAACTTTTAACCAATGAAAAATCAAGATTTCGGAAAATAATTTCCGAACACATTTTCTATTCATTTCTAAACTATATATATTGGTAAACAAAATTTGAAAATAATTTTATCATCATTAGTTATTATTTAAAATAGTTTTATTTGTAAATAAAAATTCATTTATTTATTATTTAAATATTAATTTATTTAGCAATTAAATCCTAGGTCGTTACACTATCCCCCCTTAAAAGAATTTAGTCCTGAAATTAGCAAATAAGGAGATAATTCAAACTACGCAAAAAGCTATATATTCATATCATAAAACACATACAAAGACATACACTAAGAATCCATAACAAACATGCATATATTATACATACAACAAACAAACAACTAGCTATCCTAACATCAACTCGGGATAGGCTTCTTTCATACGATCCACAGTCTCCCAAGTGCAGTCTCTTGGATCCTCACTCCACTGAATCTTGACTAGTCGCACCATCTTGTTATGCAATCTCTTTTCATCCTGATCCACAACATAAACAAGATGTCTAACCACTGTCAAATTCGGTTCTATTTCCAATTCCTCTTTAACCGATGGCTTCACAATCAAAGATGGGTCATGAACATATTTTCTCAAATGAGATACATGGAACACATTATGAACACCTGCCAATCTCTTTGGCAATTCGACCTTACAAGCAAGCGATCCAATCCTCTCAAGAATACAGAAAGGTCCAACATACCTTGGAGCTAACTTTCCCGCTTTCCCAAATCCAACAGCTTCTCTTATTGGCAAAATCTTTATGAACACCAAGTCTCCAACCATAAATTCCAAATCCCTTCGCCTCTTATCAGCAAAACTCTTTTGGAAATCTTGGGATTCCTTCATTCTTTTCTCAATCGTTGCAACTTTTTGGGTAGCCGCTCGAATCATGTTGGCCCAAGTACTAGTCTATCTCCCGTCTCAACCCAACATGCTGGTGACTTGCACGGTCGTCCATATAGGGCTTCATAAGGTGCCATTTCGATGCTCGCTTGGAAACTATTATTGTAGGAGAACTCAACTAAATGCAGATGATCCTCCCATGATCCACCAAAATCCAGAATACATGCTCTCAAGGGATCCTTTAGAATCCGATTCACTCGCTCTATCTGTCCATCTTTTTAGGGGTGGTATGTTGTGCTTATGCTCAACTTTGTTCCTATAGTTGTTTGCAATGCTTTCCAAAATTGACTAGTAAATATGGGGTCTCGATCACTTACAATACTCATAGGAACTCCATGCAACCTGACTATCTAACTCATAAAAATTTTAGCTAAAGAAGCAACGGTCGTTGTTGTTTTACCGGAATAGAATATGCGCTCTTCGTTAGCCGATCTATGATAACCCATACTCCTTCATTTCCTTTTTTGGTTCTAGGTAAATCATTGATAAAATCCATTGATATCATTTCCCATTTTCAATTAGGTATTTCCAAGTGTTGTAATAATCCAGTTTTCTTCTAGTGATCACCATTGATTTGTTGATAGCACAAACACCTGCTTACAAATATAGAGATGTCTCTCTTCATTCCTTTCCCCCAAAACATTCGCTTCATGTCCCTATGCATATTTGAGACACCTGGATGGATACTCAACTTAGAACGATGGCATTCTGACAAAACTTCCTACCTAAGACCATTGACATTCGGTACACAGATCCGTCCATTCATCCTTAAAACTCCTCGGTTATAAATCTTAAAAATTGTACCCTGTCCCTCCTCAACCTTCCTAATTATTACCTCTAAGCTTTTGTCCCCTCTTTGCTTGCTCGTTATTCTTTCTAGTAGAGTCGGGGTAACCTCCAAAATAGCCAAAGCGGCATTTCTGCTTAAGGCACCTACCACCACATTAACCTTTCCTAGGGTATAAAGAATATCCAAGTCGTAAGATGCTAGAAACTCTAACCACCTCCGTTGCCTCAGGTTTAGATTCTTTTGAGTAAAAATATAGTTTAGGGATTTATGATCCGTAAAGGGCTCGAATTTTCACCTAATTAAAGAAAGAAATTTACTCCTAGAATCTCTAAATATTAGAAAGAAACTAATAGGAATAGAAGAATCCTTACCCAGCAAGTAGTGCCTCCACATTTCCAATGCAAAGACAACAGCTAGCAACTCTAGGTAAGATGTAGCATAATTCTTCTTATGCGGCTTCAATTGCCTGCTTGCATACGCAATCACTCAACCATGTTGCATCAAAATAGCACCTAATCTCATTCCACAAGCATCTGTGTAAACCGTGAACCCATAATTTCCATTTGGAACAGCCAACTAGTGCACTGGTCAATCTCTTCTTTAATTCTAGAAATGCTTCTTCACACATTAGGGTCCATATAAACTTCTTCCCCTACTTAGTCAGCATAGTCAAATGGGAGGAAATCTTAGAATAATCTTGAATAAGCCTCCTATAGTATCCAGCCAAACCTAAGAAACTATGAAACTTGGTAAGGGTCCGTAGAAGCTTCCATTCCTGAACAGCTTCCACTTTCACTAGGTCAACTTAAATGCCCTCTCCTGAGACAATATGTCCTAAGAATCTAACTTTCGATTGCCAGAAATGCCACATAGAAAATTTTTCCTTAGGACATGTCACCTCAATGTTTCCAACACCACTTCCAAATGATGTTTATGCTCCACCTTAGATTTGGAGTAGATAAGGATGTCATTGATGAAAACTAATACAAATTTGTTAAGAACATCTCAAAAAACACGGCCCAAGAGGTCTACAAAATTTCCGGCGCATTGGTTATCCTAAAAGGCATAACTAACCACTCAAAGAAATAGTCAAAGCCCCTAAACACAATTAAGGGTATACTATCTTCGGCAACCTTCAATGGATGAAATTCAGTAGCTAGATCCATCTAGGAAAATACCGTAGATCCATGAAGTTGATCAAAAAAATCATCAATGCAGGGTAAAGGATACTTGTTCCTAATGGTCAGCTTATTCAATTCGCTATAATCCATGCACAACCTTAAAGATCCATTAGACTTAGCTGTAAACACTACATCGGACTCCCAATTCGAACGATTGGGTCTAATCAATCCTCTCCTTAACAGGTCCTGGGTTTGACATACCAACTCCTCTCACTCTCTCTGAGCCATCCTTCGCTTAGGTTGGACCACAGGCCTTGCACTAGGGACTAAGTCAATGCGGAACTCTATCTCTCGGTGCGGGGGTAAAATTTTAACCTCTTCGAATACATCGGGAAATTTTTTAACAACTTTAATAGACCCTAAATTTTCTTGGGCTGCTTCAAGCGCATACAAGAAACTACACATATGAATATCGGGTTCCTTACATGATACTTTAGCTTTTCTTCCTATATCGATCACTAAAGATATAGTTCCCTTATTATGTTTTAAGACAGCCTTATACTTTGATACAGCCTTATACTTTGATAACCAATCCATACCAAGAATAATGTCAAATCCTTTAAAGTCTAAGACATACAGATCGCAAGAAAAGTTATGAGAAAGGTAGGAAATTAGCACATTCTTACAAATCATTTTCAAATGGGTTACCCCGCCTATGGGGTTAGACACACACATAGGGTTTTCTACGATACTTGGAATAGGATGAAATTTGTTTATTGATTTTAGAGAGTTAAACCTATGAGATGCACTAGTATCAAATAATTCTCGAACAAAAATACCATTAATCAGCAAGGTACCTTCAAGGACGCCTTTCCCCTTCACATCCGTTGAAGTCGATGGTTCATTCTTAATGGAATACACCTTGGGTTGCTACACCTTCTTCATGAGTGGGCAGTCCTTAACCATATGCCTAGGCCGATGGCAGTTAAAATAGAGAGTCTTTTGGACCATCAGAGAGATAGGTCCACTTTGTTGTTGTTGTTGTTGCTGTTGAATTTCAGAATTCTTGCAAAGCTTAGCGATGTGCCCCTTCTGCTAACACTTGTGGCAAACAAAATCCTTAAAATGACTCCCTGGAGCCCCACTACTCGGCTTTCCCTTTTCTTGGTTCTTTAAATTAGGATTAAATTTTCCATTGTTAGAACCCCTTCGACTGGTATTCCCACTAAGTGCTACCGGAGTAGGCTTCTTTTCCAAGGCCTCGTAGTCGTACCTAGAGCCATATCATGTAAATCCACAGAAGTACTCTTAACATGAGCAGTCATTCTCTCATGGTATTCTTCTCTCGTACCCAAAACAAGCAACTCATTTTTCTTTAACGGGGTGTTGATCAATTTCGATCCAAAATAAGATAGCTCGTTGAACTTCGTCTCATATTCTACTACAGATAGATCCCCCTACTTCAAGTCCATGAAGTTCCTCTACATCTTGGTTCTTTCTGTTGTTGGCAAGAATTGGCCCTTAAAAACTTCTTTGAATCAAGCCCACAAAAACTCTTCTTCTGGAACATTTGCAGTAAGGGAGTCCTACCAAGCTGCTGCTCCCTCTTGCAGTTGTCATTCTGCTAAGAACCTTTTATGTTCATCTGATAAACCAAGACCTTTAAAAATCTTTTCGCAAGATCGCAACCAGGCTTGCACTTCCATGATAGACTCAGTTCTTTTAAACGGTTTTCCTTCTAAATTGGTGTAATCATTACATAAGGTTGCAAAATTCACTCTTGGCTGCTCTAATGCTGCCTCTTCGGCAATCCGAACTCCTCCAGGATTTGGGGTTCGACCATTTGTAGTCGTAGTGCTACCTGCTCCCCTACCTCTTCTACCTCGGTTACTCATGTCTTACTACCTAGACATAGCAAGATAATCTTAGAATACTTGGATGAGATAAATCTTGAAAGAAGGGTACTAATCAAACCTATCAAGATGATCTATCAGTCAAAGATGTGTGTGTGTATGTGAATAAAAATTACAAATATGCACTCTAGAAGTTGACCCTATCCCAAAGCCTAGGTATTTGCTTAACCTAAGCTTCGATACCAAATGTAAAGAACCACACTTCTTAATCCGAAAGACGAATCCTTAAAGGTAGAAGAGAAAGAAAGACAAGAAGAAACTACACAATCATAGAATCTCACTATGATTCAGAACAACATATAATTGATAACATAGGATATTACATAGTCATTTACATAATAATAATACATCAGAGTCATTATATTTGCAACCTTCAACTGGACAGTTATAGCTACCTGCCCATACAAAACTGATCATACATAAACACAGCGGAATAAGATAATAACTAGCTAAGGGTAAATCCACCTACTCTAGCTCCTTCAAAATGCTTCCGTGAGAAACCTAGATCACTTGGCTACTCATACAAATTTGAGTACCCAAGATTTTTAGGAAAAGATAATAAAACTCTAGGTCGGACATGGGTTTGGTGTGAGTAAACTCAAACAACTTAATTTTTACTTTTATAAAATGCTTTGGAAATAATAGGTACCTCGTAAGACCATGTCGTACATAAACACAGACGAGTTTTCACCTTACGATAACCAAAACACTTTATATAGAAATCCAATGATATTATCATAATGTCTAGGGTTCCAACTAAATAATTAACACAGCCTAGTTTGTACATTAATTAAATTTTAGCATATAGGTATACAACTAAGACTTAAGGCACTTATTGGGAAATCAATTCCATACATGAACAGGAAAGGAACTACCTTCCGAAGGTGCACCTCTAGATAAAATACACCTAGGGTCTGATAAGAACATCTTGTACCCCTACTACATAGAACCAGCCTACCACTTGACTAGTAGTACCGAATACATCACCAACACGGTTGAGATCAGCAACCGTACCAGAGCATACAAAATGGGTTAAATTTTGATTATATATATGGTGATGACATACCCTCATGGAAGCGACCCACATAGCCCTACTACATACCATATTTTGGTCATTTCCGATTGATGAGACCTGAGGCTACATTTACCTTTACTAGAGCACTACCACTTGGAATGCTAAATCGCCTTCCAGATGTTGATACAATGTCAGCATTCATCCATACAAGTCGTTCAGGAGATGAACGAACCGAAGGCACTATTTCCACTACACCCATTTTGGAACCACCCATGGGGTTAGTAGAAAATAGCCCTTGCACTTCAAAGTCTTCATCTTGGACCTTGCCTTCACTATTTCAAATTCGAATGCTTACGTTGGTTTGAAATATTTTTTGGATAATAACTACTATCTGATTCTAGTCTCTCCAAACCAACGTTTGATAATTTTAAAGGGTCAAGTTGTTTTATAGTGGACCATTCCACTATCAGGGTGTAAGATTTACATATGAACATATGTTTCATATACTTAGATTATCATGACCCGCTTATCGAAACTAACCCCCCTTGTATTCATCACGTTCCCGAAGTGCGGTATTTGTGATAAATATAAGTCGACTTACTTTCAATAAAGCATGCAACGTTTTATAATAACTACTTTAATTCTTTTGGTTGCTTAATAGCATAGACAAGAGATCCCTTGGTTTAAAAATAATTTGCTTAAACAAGAAAGTTGGTTAAAAATAAACAACCGATAGAGTTTTGAAAGAAACTTTAAAATAAATAAACCTCAATTAAATCATAAGTTTAAAACTTAATTAAACTTAAACTATTCTTAAGTAAATCAAAAATCATAATTTAAAACTTAAAATTTATATTTTAACTTTAATTAAACTTTAATTAAATAACATTCATTTAAGAATTTAAACCCTAATTAAGTGCATAATTAACCTTTAATTAAATAATAATTAATTAAATAATTAAGCATCCAAATATTTTTACAACATATAGCCATCAAAAATAAGAGTTTTACTCACCAAAACTTTACTAATTCAAGGCGAATTTTTGCTAAAACTTGAAAACAACTTAGGATCTCGCAAAATTTGAAAATTTTGATTGCTCAAACACCTAAATGGGCTTGGCCAAGGGCTAGTTAGGCTCGGCCATATAGGCTAGTAGAGTTTGGTTGCTTATATTTTAGAGGAGGAGGGTTGCAGATCCTGTAGAAGTATTTTAGCAAGAAGTGAAAGTGATTTAAGTGGAAAGAAATAATTTTTCTCAATTTAGAAAATATGAAGAGAAGCCATGGATGTGTTATTCTTAAGCTCTTAGAAAATTAAAGTTAAGAAGAGGATTGTAAAATGAGAAATATGAGAGGTAAGGGGTATACATAGGCTTAGAAAAATTATTTAAAAATATATAAGTGCTTATATAAAATATATATGTATGCATGCATCTCCATCCCCTCCCTCTCATTTCCGTCCTCCCCTTGTACCACCCTCCCTTCATCATGCACTATTCATACCATGCTCCATGTACTTTGAGTTGAAAAGGATAGTTTTATATATTAATATATATATATACATTTTATAAATAAAATCTTTTCTCTTATCTTTATATATACATTTTAAGGAGAAGTATATACATGCATATACACATGTATTCAATATATTAAAATAGTTTGTAGTGTGTGTATATGTGTTTAAAATAGTGTTATGACATTTTAGATAACTTATAACCAATGAAAAATCAATATTTCGGAAAAATAATTTCCGGTCACATTTTCTTTTATTTTCTAAACAATATATATTAGTAAACAAAATTTGAAAACGATTTATCATCAATAGTTATTACTTAAAATTGTATTATTTATAAATACAAATTCATTTATTTATATTTAAAATATATTTAAATATTCATTTATTTAGTGATTAAATCCTAGGTCGTTACAATATATGATACCAATGGTGCATGACATCAATTCCTACCTTGGTGAAATATAGTATTGGCTTCATACGATGTTGTCCACTAGTGATATACAGAATGCAACATCATTCATTCAGCTTTTTGGTAGAGAGCGGCATTAGTGATACAAGGGATCATTGTAGGCCTTCAACATTGGCTTTGACGACATGCCATTTCCATACTTGCGTTATTATTTACTGATGCGAGATGCTCTACTATTCAATAACCTCTTTTCATTGAATGCAACATCATATAATGGCCTTTGTTGAAGAAAGGTGACATTAATGGTTTGCGACATTGAATCGTGTATGCCGGTGGCATTCAATATTCCAAATTGCAATGATGACCTCCTTTGGTTGCAAGATTCTTTGATCTTAGCACTCTTGTTGTCGACATGTCCTCATGCCTTCGGGATCAATATCGGTAATAATATAAGTCTATAATGATTATTTGTAAAATAGAAATGCCTAGTGTGATTATGGTGGATGAGGAACTTGCTCTAGTAAATGCTATTGGCAAAGTTCTCCCCAACTCAACACATTTACTATGTAAATGGCATAATGAGAAAAATATATTAAAGTACATACAAAGGTATGTTAAAAATGGACAAGGTAGTGAAGAAGTAACTATTTCATGATTGGAAAAACTTGATATACTCCGAAACTCATGATGTGCCCAGTCCAAGTTTATAAAAATTACATACAACTTATGCAAGTTATCCATATTTATTGAAATACTGTTCATAATTCTATGTTAGATCCTTGGAAACAACGGCTTGTTCTTGTGTGCATCAATATATTTATGAATCTTGGAAACTACAACTCTAATAGGTAATCACATTTAACTATATTACTTTCATATGAAGTACATTAAAATACCTCATGTATTATAACTAATTTTGTATTTTTAGTTCTAAAGCGACACATCTAAAATTGAAAGCGTAATACACATTCGACGTACCTACAAACTTATCAAGGAAATATTGAATAACCTAGGAAGAGTATGAATTATTTATTGCAATTTTTGTTTATGAAACTTTAAGCTTATATGCAAACAAGCTTGTTGAAAGTAAGTCATGTATATACTATAAAGGAATTTCAGCATTTTGCATGGTATTTTTCAATAACGATAATAGAACACATTCAATTTGAATTTAACAATATACAACATCTTAAAATATAGTATAGTAATTAGAAAAACATATGATTTTCCTTACTCTCATGAGTTAACCTATTTGTGAATATATGGAGAAATCCCACACATTTAATAGAAACGCATAGGAATATTGCATTTCACTGTTATAAGATAAGACAAAGAGGTTAGTTATAAAAAATGGAAGAATTAATAAATAAATAAATGGATACATTGCATCAAAATAAGACGTATAAGAAAAATCAAGGAAATTGTTTTACCGTAAACATTATCTCTAGTATCCTTTATTGGCAATGTCAAAACTAAAGGTCCATCACATGCTAAAATAAACACTTAAAAAAAATATACTTTGGAGTTGTTGGATAGAAAGTCAATATGATTACCTTAGACCCAATGCAACTAAAAACAACTTAGTGAAGAAGGCAAAGCTATAGGGTTGGAGCTAACTAAGTCGGTATGTTCTTAGTATTATAAAATGAAAAATAAATAGATTTCATATAAGTTAACCCGCCTTTTGGTAAGGCAGCATACAGGCGGATTTAACCCCATAAACTTCATGGTTATCGAGGTTGGAATATCATGGATTTGGTCCAATGGATAGATAGATAATCAACTACGGATAATAATATGAAGCCCGGATTAAACATAGTAGGTAGATAAACGATGCAGGGTGCTTGGAAGGTGGATATTGGCATGAATAAAGAAGGATCGACATAAGAGGACTCGGTGTGATATGGATTGGCATGGGTTAGATTAGCTAGGCTCGGCACAGGAAGGGTTTGGCATAGTAGAGGTCGGCATGGAAGGGGTCGGCAAGGCAAGAAATAACGTGGTTTGGATCAGCATAGTTTAATGGCATGAAGGATCGACATGTTTGATTGGCTTGGGGGGTTGTGTTGAAGGGTTCAGCATTGTAGGCTGGAAAGGATCGGCATACGTCAATTCAAGTAAGGGATCGGCATAGCTCGGGTTGGCAGGAATAGGAGGAAGGCTAGGGGTCGGCATAGCTTAAGTCGGCAGGACTAGGAGGAAGGCTAGGGGTCGGCATAGCTCGGGTCGGTAGGGTTTGGAGAAAGGCATGGCTTGGGTAGGCATTCAGCATGGATCAGCACTCTTAATTGAGGAGGGATCGGTATGCCCAGCTCATAGAAGTGGGGTCGGCATAATTGGAAGGAGATGGTTCAGCATACTTCTTAAAGGGGGGATCGGTATGGCCTATGGAAGATGGATCGGTGAAGCATGTGAAGGAAGGGATCAGCATAGAAGCATGGATCGGCATTGGTTTGGAGGAAGTGGAATCGGCATTGGTTTGAACGAAGGGGGATCAACATTGTTTTTGAGGTGGATGGATCGGTGTAGCTTGTTGGAACGCTATGGATCGACACATTTCAGGAAGAGGGATTGGCATTGAATTAAGTAGAGGGATATCGATCGGTAGAGATAGGCCGATCGTTATTTTTGGTCAAGTTGGCTTAACGATCGTTATGGTGGGCCCATGTTGGTGAGAAGGCCCTGTAGCCGAAGTTTCACCTATAAATACAGTAGATTTGGCTTCGGAAAAAGGATATTCATTCCGCTTCTCTTCATCTTCTACCTAGAGGCTACTCTGCTGTGATAACCCGGATTTTTGGATATCTGTAATTGATAATTAACTGGGTTAATTAATAGAAATACTGATTTATAGATTGAACAAATAGATCTGATAATATATATTTATATCTATATATATTTAGGTTGATTTTAAATTGAAATTTAATTTGAATTGGAAATTCAGAAGATAAACACCTTAAAATATTTTGGATTTAAAAATATTTTTTTTATGATTTTATTTCTTTTATATATAATTGGTTTTACATTATTTTCTTTAAAGGATTCATTTATATAAATTAAGATAATGTATTTGCTTAATAGAAATATATATATATATATATATATATATATGTTTTATAAAAATCATTTAAAAATTTATTAATTCAAGGAAATTACACTTGTAAGTTAAACATATATAGTTGAACAAATGTAAATCAATTAACTCATGCTAGGGACAAATGGAAGAAAATCTAACAAGTGTCATTTTGTCCTTTTATTTTCAAAAAATAATTAATAAAATTAAACAAGGTTATAAATACATCCCTACATTTCATATATTCCATTTTCAAAACTTTTACTCAAACCAAAACCTGGAAAGAAAATAAAACCAGGAAATATAATTTAAGTTTCAATTGAAAGTCAAATTCAAAATTAAATCAAAGCAACAAGCTCAAGTCTAAAAACAAGTTTAAAGCAAGATCTAATCATCTCAATAACCGATTCAAGTTCAAAATCTGGAAGCAAGCAATCAAATAATCATCTCAAACATCAGTTAAATCAATTTCCAAATCTAAATCAAACATCAGTTCAATGATCAACATTCAAGTTCCAGTTCAAAATGCAAAGTTCTGTTTTTTTGTTCTAACTATATAAAGGTGAGTAAACTATGCTTAAAAAAATTGATTTGGATTCATATGATAAATGTTGGAAGTGGAATTGTGATGTATGTTTGAAATGTATGCATGTTGTTTAAATCTGGATATATGTATATAGGAATGTAGAAACCTATGTGCATGTATGAATATATATGTATCAACTCTGTTTTAATTTATAGAGTTCAAAATTTAAATCAAAAATCCCAATTCTCTCAATCTAGTCTCTGTTAGGCTTAGGAATTCAAACGAATTATGTTTGTTTATACATTTACTAAGATTTAAAATTATTTTTAAGTGAAATAATTTAGTATAATTCTGGAGATATAGATAGGACAGTGGAAAATTTATAAATAGGTAAAACTCAAGTATAAAAATTCTTGGATTCTCCTATATAATCGTAATCTCCATTAAAAACCATGATTTTTAGAAGTTAAATCAAAAATTTTAACTTAGAATCGAGAGAGAATTCATGTGATGAATGGATTTTGGATTTAAAGCTTTTTCTGGTGATCGATGGCACTGGGATGAATCGGGTCTTGGCTGAAGCGAGCTGGGTGTTCGACGAGGTCGGGAAAATAGTCGGAGAAATTCTGGTTCATCATGGCGATAGGGATTGGTCGATCTAGGGTTTAGTTGCAGTTTTTGGTCGAGATAGATAAACGCGCTGTCGCACCTATGTCGGAGCACAGGAGGAGGCCGGTCATGGGGGAAACGAGGCATTGGTTCATAGCGAGGCTTCAGGCGGAGTCTTAGCGTCTCTGGTAGTCGGCGTTGCCTAGTCGAGGCGAGTTTAGGGCGGAGATGTTTGTTCCAGTTTTGGTCAGAGGAGCTTGTTTTCGATTTGAGTTTTGTGGTGATAATCTGGTAGTCGAAATTGAAGGATAGGATCGTAGGCGACTTGCCAACGGTGGCTCTGGATGGTCGAACGATGTCGACGATCTGTGCACGTGCACGTTGGGTTTGCGTGTGTCAGTGTTTGAGGAAGTTTGGGTAGGCTCGGGAAGAAGATGTTGTGTGCTTGGGTTCGAGTGCAAGTCCATAAGGTTTTGGCTCGAGTGAGTTTCGGGGTTGTTGTCTTTGGCTCGGGTTGTTTATAAGATAACAGGGTGTAATTTTTTTTAAAGTAAACTGTTACTAGTTTTAAATTTTAAATTAACTAAGTTTTTAAGAAGGGAAGGGAAGTTCTCGGGTTTATCTCGGAGTAGGCTCTGGGTTGAACTCGAAGTAATTTATAGCAAGTTTTAAAGTAAATTGAAAAGCAAATTTTAAAAATTTAAAGGTAAATCAAGTTTAAACTAATTTTAAAATCAATTTCTTTATATGATAATGTTTTTAAATACTTTGGTTAAGAAAAGTTGTATGTTTTGTTTAACTTAAAAATTTGTTAAGTTCTTAAGTTATTTTAGCTCAAGTTAAAAATATAATTAAGTGGTTAATTAAAAGATAAATGTTTTATCTTAAAATCAATTAAGATTTTGGATAATTATAGATTAATTAAATAAATGAAGAAATTAAAGAGAAGATTAATTAATTAATGATTAAAGATTAATTAATTCATAAATTGAGGGTTATCAGTTAATTAATTAATTAGTAATTTGAGATTAATTGGTTAGTAATTAGAGACTAATTACTTAAATGATTAAAGGATTAATTTTGTTAAGAGTTAATCAGTAATTAAAGGTTAAATTAATTAATAATCAAAGTTTAATTAATTGAGGATAATTAACCAATGGGATAATTACTTGATGAAAGTAATTAAAGGTAAATTACTTAAGGAAACTAATTAAGGGTTAGTTAATTAATAAAGGATAATTAATCAATGTAAGTGATTATAGGATAATTAATTTGAGAAATTAATTAAGGATAAATGTAATTAATGTGAATGGGTGAAGGTTAATTAATTTGTGTTATTAATTAAAGGCTAATTACTTAATGTAATTAAAGGGAATAATTAAGGGATGATTAATTAATGGTTTGTAATTAATTTATGTTAAGTAAGTAGTATTAGAAGTGATTAAAGAAATTAATTTAATTTATTTAAATTAATTGGAATGGTGTGACTGATTAATCTTGCTTATGAATGATTGAATTATGTAACAACCCGGGGTTTCGCATCAATTAATTATCGTCATTAGACGATTAAATTTTGCTGGCTAATTGCTGTTGGGATTTTATCGGGTTGTAATTCTTTTAAGAAATTGTTAAGAGTTATACGGGCTTTAAAATTTAATCTCGGCCCACATTTCTTTTGCTTGGTGTTGTGATAATTATCAGAGCAGAGACCCGTTCCCCTTTATTCTTTTTCATCGCAAGCCCTAAATTAAGCAAACAAGAAAACAAATCAATGGCTGCTAGGGTTTTTGGCTTCGCTCGATTTCTTGAGTGCTTTCGGCTGCAATTTGGGTTTGGATTCTTCGAGTAAAGGTGAGTGATTTTCACTCACATCAAATTCAATCTACTGTTTATATATGATTTGAGATCCTTGATTTCCGTTGTTTGAATTTGTCACTTGATTTATCTTGGCCATTCGATTTTGTCTTAATGTTTGAGATGATTCCTGACTTTGTCAATTTCGTATATATTTTGCTTGGTTGACACGGTGTTGAATTTGGCTTTCCTTGGTCATTACGGCTTTGATTTTGTGGCATTCAAACTTGATTTTGTTTTGATAAATTACTGCTTAGATCTTTGACCCACGGCTTCTTCTCGGTTTTGATTTTGGCCTCTGTGAAATTGCTGCTTTGAATTCTCTAGCATTGGATTTGATTCAATTTTAACTTCGGCCATTTTTGAAATTCATTGTCATTTGGAAATTGCTCTGAGATATTGTTTTGTTTGCATTATTGATGTGCACTTGCTGTTGGACTTCACGTAGCTTGTCTGATCTTTGTAAAAGCTCTGTCTTTGAAACTACTACGTAAAAATGTTCGACTTGAACTGTTTGCATATGAACTGATATGTGCTTGTGCACATATTCTATTTGTCACTATTGCATTTCATATATATGTTTCTTGGTCGTACTGTCCACCTGAGTTTATATGCATTGATGTTTGTTTTCAATGTTTAGTTCTGCATCTGTCTGGTTCATGTAGTCTTGGTCGAGTTTGAGTTGATATGCACTTGCATTGTCATTGTATGTTATGTTGTCTGGTCTTCGACATTTCATTGGTGCATATGTTTTGTTCTGGTTCAAGTATATGATCCATTGATATCTTGTTGCAGTCTGATATGCTTGAAGTCTTAGCGTTATCTGATGTTCCAGCTGAAGCTTGTACATGTGTGTTGTGTACTTCATGGTTCCCCTGACTTTTGCTTCACTTGAGTTTGATCTGTGTCTTTGACTTGTGAACCGCCTTCATGTATTCATTTTGACTTCACCTTGAACCTTATGTGTAGTTGATGTCTTCGTGTACATGTCTTCACTGTGTAGTTGAACTCATCCATGTATATGTGTAGTCTGGTTGCATATATACTTCACTGTACACATATATGCTCATGGTAGTCTGCTTTACTTGGTTTTGTACTGTCTGCACTTTGATTCATTCGAGCCTATTGACATTGTCTTGATTCATATTGTTTTGGTGTTGGTCTGTCTCGACTCGGCGTTTGGTTGCTTCATTGACTTGTTTGCCTGTTCACTGTAGTGTGATGTTGTCTTGTTGATTCGACCCAGATCATATTTGTTTATGTGTTCATACTTCATGTATATTGATGTTGTGAATATTGATCCTGGTTCACTTTAACCTTCTGATCTGGTGCCTGTAGTGTTGCAGTCTTTGACTTGTTTCATGCATCACTATATATCCATATTGTTGGCATTGTTTATGTTGGTTTTGGGTTTTGACCATTTTATGAACTGTTAGCCTTTGGGGTGTAATTTCTGATTCATCGGTGACTATGTTGATTTTTGGATTAGCTTGTGGCCTGTGCATTCTTGCCATGCCGTATTGCCATTCCTTTGGCGCAATTTCATTTGTTGTAGTTCTGCCCTTGTATTCATGTGGTGGCTGCAGTTTCATTTTGTTTGCAGTTCTGTTGAGTCATGATAGCCGTGACTTGACCTCTGCAGTTTCGATTTGCTGTAGTATTTGGGGGTTTGTGATGACATCTTATGCTGTAGTGGCGAGGCAGTGCACGCGAGCGTGTACTGCAGCACTATCAGAATTGACATTTTAATCGAAATTTCAATTGTTTGAATTGTTTCATGTGTCTAATTCAATATTTTGAAATTGTATTTTGATTGGGTTTAATTTGATTATTTTGTTGTTTCTGCTGTTCACTGGCTTGGGTTTTGCCTTGGCCACTTGCTGTTAATTGATGTTTGGGCAATTCTATTGTTTTTCTAAATTATCTTCATTGATACTCTTTTTATTTATCTTTGTTGATGATTTGAATTTGTTGATTTGTTGTTTAACACTATTTCGTGTTATATCTACCATTTTCCGATTCTCTTATTGAAGGGTTGGATATACGAGGTTTATTGTGACTGTCGTCTATTGATTATTTAATTATTATTGCTTACGTGCATTAATAACTGAGTTTGAATTAGACTGACCCGTGTATTATTTCTTTTGAATTAATACTCGGGTCAGACCGAGTTATTTCAGGTTGTTGATATTTTGCTTTGGGTTGCTGCTTGAGCTATGAAGTCTCTTCATATCTTTTGGAGTAGTCATTGTCATAGAATAGGATGATATGTATTCATGTATATTATTTACAATAATGTACTTGTATATGTAACTTCCAGTGTCGACAGTTGTAGTTGTATCATATGTATTATATCACATGTATTGTAACTGACTTCAGTTTTATATATATGAGATTTTGTATTATCTGTGTTCCGCATTTAGTTTATCTGTGTTATTATTATATATGTGTCCTAAACTATTATGAACCATCGTAGTTCGTTTTATATTGGAATTGAATATGTCGATGGGAGTATATAAACAAAGAGATGAAAAATATATATACCACTCCTATCGAGATAACCAATACTAGTGTAAGGCCTAACTACGGATGGCCACTCTTATCCAGCCTTATTCTTCATAATAACAGACAGTATTTCTTTTATTACTCTTTGTTATTGTGAGCATAGAGGTGGGGCGTCACAGTTGGTATCAGAGCGAGGGGTTTTTGGCCATAATATAAAACATAACTTAGATGGACCATGTGTTACAACTAATTGTTGATGTTTTATTTGTGCTTTGAGTCAAAACTAAAGTTTTGAAATTATAATGAAAATTTTAAATATCCTTATTTAAAAATAAAAGTGAAATTGTGTTTTGATGATTGATTAATTTGTGTTCTGTTTATCAGAGTGCGCATCGGAAACAGTGACTGTCTTCGCTGAGTACAGCTGATAACCTTTTTGATTTAAAAATCAGAATATGAAAATGAAATTAGTTTCATTGTGTTGTTTAACCAGTGGTTTTGATTTTGTTGAGATTTTTGCTGGTTTCCTTTTATGCTAATCACATATTGATTAGATTTTTGCTGTTTCAAATATATCTTCATTGAAGATATAATCGAGTGATTTCTTTGCTCATCTTTTGGTGTGCATGCAAATATGAGTTACACGTTACTGCATTGATTTTACGTTGAACCGATGTTTGGTTTAAACGTATTTATTGCCGTTGTTTTTTTATAACGGGATTTTTACACCGATGCTAAATTTATGAAGCACGGTGTTTTGTTGACATTTTTAATGAATGAAAATTCACTGGTATTATATTTTGATGCGAATTATTTTGACGAGATTTTGACGTATAAAAAAATTATTGTCGCTTTGACTTCTGTAACCGTCAAATTTTAAAGTGGATTTTCAAGCGGTTATTCCGCAATGCTGATTTGATCTCCGGTTTTACGGTGTTTTGTGAAGTGCAATTTCCTTATTGAAATTGCTACTGATGTTGCTGTTTTAATCACAGGCTTTCAAATCGTTTTAAAATAAAATTGTTTTCAAAAAATTTACAATTTGCGCTTTCAAAAGAATGAGGAAGCGATTTAAACGCTTCGGCAAAGTTGAGGACTATGAACCCTCACTTTTACTGATTCGCTTAATTCCGGACTTGCCCGTTTGAGAACGTAAAATGTTATTTATTTAAAATACACAATTTTGCACTTTCAAGGAAACGATGAAGAGATTTAAACGATTTACTAAAACACGTGTTATGGGACATGTGCGTTCACTATTTTGGTTAATTCCAGACTCGTTAATTGAAATATTTGCTGTTTTGATGATTTTGTGTGCTTTCGAGCCACTATGTTGGACCTTCGGGTCATATGTTGGACCTTCGGGTCATATGCTGGACCTTTGGGTTATCTGATGGACCTTCGGGTCATCTGATGGGCGCCAAAAATTTATAGTACTTGGTAGGCTTCGGCCATATGTTGTTGCACATGCGACGTAGCTTAGACTCGCCATATGCTGGGATCGATCCACCTTTTATGTTGATTTTCTAGGTTATCTTAATTGATTTCTAGATATTTGTTGTTTCTAATTATCTGCAGGTAATTAGATATTTGCTGATTTGAGATTCTAATTATCTTTGTTGATAATTAGATATTTGTTGATTTGAGATTTCTGATTATCATTTTTGATAATTAGATATTTGTGTTTTCTGATTATCGTTTTTGATAATTAGATATTTGTTGATTTCTGATTATCGTTTTTGATAATTAGATAATTGTTGATTTGAGATTTCTAATTATCGTTTTTGATAATTAGATATTTGTGTTTTCTGATTATCGTTTTTGATAATTAGATATTTGTGTTTTCTGATTATCATTTTTGATAATTAGATATTTGTTGATTTCTGATTATCGTTTTTGATAATTAAATAATTGTTGATTTGAGATTTTTGATTATCGTTTTTGATAATTAGATATTTGTGTTTTCTGATTATCGTTTTTGATAATTAGATATTTGTTGATTTCTGATTATCGTTTTTGATAATTAGATAATTGTTAACTCCCTTTTAGCAACGACTTACGAGTTAAAAAGCTTAAAGCCTGTGTACTCAACGACTCACGACTTAGTTGCTAAGAAGGAATCTACAGCTTGAACGACTTACGACCTACCGGGTTAAGCAGCTTGCGACCTAGGGGAACTTCGCGACTTAACTACTCAACGAGTTAAAGGCTCTATGACTTGAGAAGGTTTCGACTTAACATGCTACGACTCATCAAGTTAACTCTTCTACGACTTAAGAGACTCAGCGACTTAACTGGCCTAGCGACCTAACTATCTGGAAGGCCTTAAGTCGTCTACGACTCATGGTTTGCTATAAGTCGTCTACGACTCATGGTTTGCTATAAGTCGTCTACGACTCATGACTTGCTATAAGTGGCCTACGGCTTAAGAGCTTCACGACTCAACGAGACAAGCTTTCTACGACTCATGGTCTTACGACTCATCAGGTTCAACGAGTCATGGAGATTTACGACTCATGAGAACTGACGACTCAGGAGGTCTTACGACTCATCAAGTTTACGACTTAAGGGCTATCAAACTGGAATCCAAGGCCCTTGCCTGTGCTACTTTGATCTGATGAGTCGACTACGACTTAGCACTTCTCTTCCAACTGAGCCACAAGATGGACCAAATATGGCGCCCACGAGACATCTTAAGTCGAATACGAGTCACGACTTACCATGAGTCGGTCACGACTTACCATGAGTCGGTCACGACTCATGACTTGGCCAAACCGAGAGCTCAGAAATCTACTCCTATAAATAGGCCACCACTTCCAACATGAAGTGGACTTTTTGGCCATTCATTTCTCCAAGCGCCGTTACGCTGTCGAAGCCTCCTCTCATTCAGCAATCAAAGATCTTCAAGCATTCGAGACACTACAACAATCTTCGAGAAGAGCTCCTTACATCCAACACGGATTCGTCGAGTTTTATCATCAAAGATCGAGCTAGTAGTCAAGAATGTTTTCATGATCAAGTTGTATTGTATTTAGAAGGATATTGTATCAAATTGTAACCGAATCAGCAATAAAAGACTATAAAGTGGACGTAGGCTCAATTACGGGCTGAACCACTATAAATCTGTTGTTCATTTACTGCTTTTCTGCTATTTTCAGCTTATACTCTGTTCCCGTACCAGCCGGTGGTGCTTTCACAATTCTATTACACACACCGGGTGTTAGCGTTCACTTTTTACCGTTAACATTTTGGTGCTTTCACTGAGAAGGTTGAACTCAGGCGATCATCCACCGTTGCTTCGCAAAGACTCATAAAAAGAACCTCTCTTAAAAACCAGATCCGAAATAATGGCTCCTGGAAGAAGAGGTAGACCTATCAGATCCGGAAATGCTCACGAAGGGACTTCCGCTTCCCCAACAACAGACCAAGCTACTCGAACCGTTGGAGTCACCAGGGCTGAATTGGATGACGCAGTTTCTGGATTATACCAACAAATTGAAACTCAAAATGCTTTGATGATGGATAGAATAACTGCCCTGCTCGGGGCAAATCGTCGACCAGAAAACCATCAAACCACCCTTCCTGAAATGCCACCTTTCCAAGCTGATGGTTCTATGCCGCAACCAACTTATCATGAACATATGCCCGGGCAGACTACCGAGGGAAGAACTGGTGCTTGCCCGGAGGTGTCTTTGAACAATAAAGAGTACCTGTCTGAAATGGTTGGCCGCATCATCAAAGAGAGCATGCAAAGGGAAGAGGATGAGGCTGACTGGGGATTCGCGCCAAGCAGAACTCCATTTACTGAAAGGATCCTGAGAGCGGAATTTCCAAGGAAATTTGCACCTCCTACTATCCAAGCCTATAGGGGAACCACTGACCCTAATCATTTCCTATACAAATACGATTGGCATATGATCGGTGCAAGAGCATCAGACGAGATCAAGTGTCGATACTTCCCAGTATATCTGGAAGGTGTGGCTTTACTTTGGTTCACAAAGCTTCCAGTTCGGTCTGTAGATAAGTTCTCCGACTTGACACAAAAATTTAAAGAACAGTTCAGATTGTATGTTTCAAAAGCTAAGGATATAATGTCACTGTCTAACCTTGAACAAGCGCCCGGAGAATCAATCAAATCTTTCTTGAGCCGTTTCAATATAGCTTTGGCCGAGGTAGAAAATGCAGAACCACGCATGATCCTGACTTATTTGATGCGAGCCATTGATAAATCGAGTAAATTTGGAATATGGCTAAAGATGAAGGAACCGAACTCACTTGATAAATTTTATAAAAAGGCCGACGAGTTCGTTCGCCTTGAAAGCCTTTCTACGACGTCGAAGGTGGTTGCTGCCCAAACTAATAATAACAGTGTCCCATCTAAGAAAAGAGAATCTGAAAGTCAGAAAAGGGAGAATGAAGGAGGAAAGAACCAGGGAAATGAAAAGAAACCTCGCCGCTTTAATTCTTCGGATTATACTCCTTTAACTGATACACCAAGAAATATCTTTTTTGCAACAAAAGCCGTTGTCCGGTATCCTAAGCCACCTGAGATGACGAAAGGTGCAAAGAGCAATGGAAAATTCTGCCAATTTCACAATCAACCTGGCCATGACACTGACCAATGTCGCCAGTTAAAGAAAGTGATTGAAGAATTGCTGGAACAAGGTAAACTCCAACAATACGTTAAGAGAAGCGGAGTCAATCCAACCTCATCCACTCGGGATCAACAACACCCTACCCATCAATCCGATTCTCACAACAACACTGCAGTGGAAGATTCAGAAAAGCTTGTCATTAATGCTATCACAGGGGGACCATACCCAGCAAGCAGAAGTTGGGATGACTACTAATTACCCACAAAACTGCGGCTGGGGCATCTCTCACTTTCTCTGGCATAAAAATCCAAAAGCTATGAATCAAGCACAAATGGAAATCCAGCTTGGAGATTCTGAAACAACAATAACTAGCATTCATTTTTACTTAACAGCATTGCTTGAATTTGTAAAGATAATGATGGATGTGTAACCTCTGCATTGTAAACCGCTGAGAAATCAGCGTGACTCAATAATGAAAAACTATGCATTCTGTGTTTTCTATTATAAAATACCTGTTATATTTCGATGTATAAATACTCTAAATGTATTGCTAAAATGTCGATCTAATACTGCAGGTCATTAAAGCAAAGCTCACCCATCGCAAAGCTAAGCGAGCCTTACAAATCATTTATTAAAGCAAAACTCAAGCAACAAAAATTCCAAACTCAAATCCCATACAAGAGGAACTTCACATAAAAAGTTGACGGCCCCACTGTGTCAAGCCCTCGTTAACTGGTTGCGATCGTTGATATAAAAAAAAGGGCATCCAACCAAATAACTTGCGTTTACTCTGTGGAGTCATTCAACAGTGAAGTCTACTTCTTCGGATAAAGCAATTTACTTGCAAAAGAAAGGAAGATGCGCTTGGAAATGATGATAAAGGATCGCAGATTGGCGGATGATGATACAACATGAGCGGGCAAACATGGAAGTAGCCAAAGGGAGGTATGCCTCTCAACAGGAAAGCCGGTAGATCCACTAAAGGGATACCTTCCCAAGCAGAAGGAATAAGACCCTCGCTAACTGATTGTGATGCATCCGATCAGGCAGCCTGTGTCCATCCCATGGATCTACTTGCCCCTAAGACGCAACCTTCCTGGCACACCAACCAAAGCCCTCTAACGAGGCACGCCAATAAATGGGAGTGCTTTACTCAATCAAAAAGATCGGTAGGACCGCCGAAGGGGCACCTCGTTAATTGATTGCGATCGTTTGTAAAACAAACATCCAATCAAGCAACTTGCGCCTGTCCCGTGGACCCCCCCGACCATGAGAAAGTAACTTCCAGGCAATCACAAGCCCTCTTCGGAGGCACAAGCCCTCTTCGGAGGCACAAGCCCTCTTCGGAGGCACAAGCCATCTTCGGAGGCAAAAGCCCTTTTCGGAGGCACATTTCACCCGTGTAGAAGTGCAAAATGCTTCTCTTCGGAGACCCACTTCACCAGTGATGAAATACCAAAGCCCTCTAACGAGGCACGCCAATAAATGGGAGTGCTTTACTCAATCAAAAGGATCGGTAGGACCACCGAAGGGGCACCTCGTTAATTGATTGCGATCGTTTGTACAAACAAACATCCAATCAAGCAACTTGCGCCTGTCCCGTGGACCCCTCCGACCATGAGAAAGTAACTTCCAGGCAATCACAGGCCCTCTTCGGAGGCACAAGCCCTCTTCGGAGGCACAAGCCCTCTTCGGAGGCACCAGCCATCTACGGAGGCAAAAGCCCTTTTCGGAGGCACATTTCACCCGTGTAGAAGTGCAAACTGCTTCTCTTCAGAGACCCACTTCACCAGAGCTGAAATGCCAAAATTGCTTCTCCTCAGAGACCAAAAGACCCCTTCAGAGGCGTACTCCACCTTGCTTGAAGTACCAAAAATAAACCCTTTACTGGGGCATAAAATCAAAACCTTCTTCAGAAGCTCATTTCATTGTACAGGAAAATTCACTTTCAAACAAATAAAAGTGATCATTCCCAGAAGTTGAAATGTTCTTCAGGAAGAAAAAGAAAATAAAAATTTCTCCAAAGACAAGATATACTCTATTAAAAAGCAGAATAATTCTTCCCTGAAAAAGTGGAAAGTTATTCTTTGAAATAAGAGTACCGGTCTTGTGAAAGCAAGAAATATTACAATATACTTGTGGTATGGGGGCAGCATTATACAATTCAGTTACAGTAATAAAAGTAATATACAAGCGACATACCACAAGTTCATTGCAATATCACGTAATAAAGATGTGGAGTAAATGCGTTCTTGAAACACAGACAAAAAGTTTGTACAAATAGAAAGAATCGTTTACTCTACACTTCAAATGAAAAACAGATGTATTCCTACATACACAAGGATTTGTACAAGAAAAATATCTATTTATTTCAACACTATGAGAAATTTTTTACATTGTACAGGTTATAAAAAGAAGCGGAGACCGGTATCCGCACAATCCCCGGTCAATACAAAAAGCAGAAAAAACAAAATCAAACTCATTTCCCCTTCTTCCCACCCTTGGAGCTTTTACCCGGCCTGGTAATTAGCTTTGTAGGCCGTATCGGAGAAGGAGGAGAGAGAGACTCAGCCGGATCAATCTCTGCTTCATCCCCAGCAGTAGAAGAACTCTTCTTTCCTTTCTTCGAAACCGCACGCTTTCCCTTCTTCTTGGAAGAAGACTCGCTCCCCGGAGCAAGAAATGTAGAAAGCTTTGTGTCGTAGTCAAAAGACCGCTCCGGGGTCTTCTCGCTATCTTCCAGACCTTCTGCCTTCTGTTCTTCGGAAGCAAGTGGTTCGTCTAAACCTTGAAGGGCTGCTATTGGTTCTTCCTGTGAACCTGGTTGAGAAGCTGGAAGAGATATAACTTGAGAAGGAGGAGGAACGACAACTGAAGAAGGAAGAATTGGTGCAGTTTCCGGCACGACTGCTGCATAATAAAAGAAATCAAAATCAGTATTCTCCGAGAAAAAAGAAGACCGTGAATCGTCAAAGTTACCTGGAGAAGCCGGTTTAGCGAGATCAATCTCAAATTCCCGAGCTTGGAAGTCCTTCATTGCCTCTTCCTCTGTAGGGGTGGTTACAGTTTCTTTGTCAACCTTAGCGGGAGGCGTGGAATGAGAACTAGAGCCAGTAATATCCGCATGAGCTAAAGCCGAAGTATAAGCAGGAGCAATAGGAGGTGTTTCTTTCTCAGGAAGCTTCTCTCCCGTCGCCTCGACCCGCACTCGGATAAGCTACTCTTTTCCTTTGGCAAGGGCAGCGCGATCGCTCTCACTTAAGTAGGTAGCTTGAAGATCTGTTTCAGAATATCCGGCACCACCAAATAAGTCAATGATTGCCTCCCATACTTCCGCTAAAGTGACTTCATATTCTGGTCCCAAAAATGAAAGGCTCCCACGCCCCAGGACACAATGCATATAAAAGTCGAACAGAGTCGCGTCAACGGTGGCTATGGTCGCCTTATGGGATTCTTCGGCTGCAGCTTTACCAAAAAGAACTTCATCACGTTCTCTTTCAGCCTTCAGTAGCTGAGATTGCAGTCTTATAATTTCTAAATCTTGAGAGCTGACTTTCTCTCGAAGCTGAACAGCATCGTCGCGGTATTTTCTCGTAACCTGCTGTTCTGCTTCGAGTTTCACCTCAATATCTCTCTGAGCAGCATGGGCGTCTCGAACTTGTTTTTGAAGCATTTCTTCTTTCTGAGAATAAGAAGTGGAAGAAGTAGCAAGCTCTTTTTTAAGTCTTTCAACTTCAGCCTCGAGCTTCCCATAACCATCGCTAATGCTTTTCATCTCCGCGTCATGCTGCTTACGCCATTTGTCCCACTCGGACTTATCATTCTCCATGGTCATCATCGCCTCAAGGTTCATATGGTTGACCCTTTGAAGTTCATCAACCAGCTTCTGCCACCCAGACATTCTTTTGATGTCAAGCTTTACAGCATCAACATTTTTCAGCATCGCCTGCTTATCAATGGGGACCAAATCCAAGTCAAAACGCACTCCTTTCAGACACCAATTCGGAAATCGGCTCTGGAGTGTGGGAGGACCATCTCCAGCTTGGTACTGTGGCCTATTAATGATTGTCTGGATGTCAGACTCCTTAAGGGCAGGAGAACCAGAAGATGTATTAGGAGGAATAGAAGCGGTAGTCTTTTCCGAGATATTAGATGTATCTTTCTCGCCAAGTCTGATCCGTTTGCTGGAATCATCGGAAGTATGACTCTTCCCCTTATCATCGTAAGATTTCCTCTTGTAAGGATCATCGCTTCTGCGGGAAGAGTCACGTCGCTCGTCCCTACTCCCATAGTATTCCTCATCTTCTTTCCGGCGACGCTCTTCATGAGTTCGCCTCTCGTGAGCCTTTCTGGTAGCCCTCTCCTCATCAGTTTCCTTCACAGCACCGATATAACTCCTAAAGTCATAAGCCTCACGGCTTCCGTAACGCTGGAATTTGTTGTAGTAAGAGCCGTTTCGCCCCATCAGAGAACCTGAAATTGAAGAAAAAGACCAGTTTTAGAAATCCTCAAGTTGAAGAAGCTAAGTGCATATAAGTGCCAAAATTCTAAGTGTGTGTGATGTGCAAACTACGCGCATCAGACTACAAACCACTTTTGGGTGTAGAAATGGCAATAAGTTGTGTGGAAGGCGTTGTGGTTTGTTGCAAAGAAGAAGTTGCTTCGACAATAGGAGGGACCACTTTAGAAACATCATCTTTAAAAAGCTCCTGAGAGGTTATCATGATGTCGCTCAGACTGTCAAAAGTATCATCGCCATGGTGCAGGGGAGAATTCTCTTTTTCAACTTCCACCTCAGCCGTCTTTTCAAGAGTGTGAAGATTTTCCTCCTCTTCAACAACCGGGGCAAGTGCTAACTTATTGGACGGTCCAGCAATGTCGGTAGAAGTGGAACACTTTACCAATGAAGTCTCAGCGGTAAGATCTTGCGGTAAAAGTTCTTTAGCAGGAACAGGGGCATCTGACTCCTCAGCAGGAGAATCAGGGACTTCATGTGGCTGAGTGGAACGGGAAGGATGTAAGAGTCCAAATTCGTGGAGGAACTCATCTCTCAATAGAAATTGAACACTCCTCTCCTCAACCGGCACGGCCATAAGCCTCTCAAAGGTAGTCTTGTGACGAGATTCCCTAGAGGGGGAAGGAAGCGCTGAAACAGTAGAAAAAGAAGTTAACACTTGACAATTTGGACTTCAAAGAATTTAGAAAAACACAGGGAAAAGATAGATAATCGTACTTCCCACTCTCCAAATGGCGTAAAATCCCGGGGGACAACGAACAAAGAAAAACTGGCTCAGAAACCCAGGAACGCTTTCGGGAAGACCAATAATCAGTTTACGATTCCTGGCACTCCTTACAACTGTGATAGAGGGATGGTCTTTGGTCTTTGTGAATGAGCATAGAAAGCAAATTTCTCCAAAACTGGGAAAACGGTCCAGCATTCTCCTAAAAAGCACACACAGTCCCAGCAGGATGGCGTAGCCATTAGGATGAAGTTGAAAAGGGGAGATAGATAATCGAAGGAGAAGTTCTCGGAGACAGTCATTAAACGGGGGAATCGCTCCACTCAAGCACATTTGGCGGTTCACTGCAATAAAGCCGTGGGGCGGCCTGTCAGCAGTGTCATTTACTCCAGGGAGCAAAGCGTCAGATTCAGCGATGCCAAACTGGGTGCATAGTTGACGGAAGACTTTATGACTCAGAGTGGTAGGAATCCTTTCCGGGGGATCATTCAGCGGAGTAGCAATTGGAAAAGCTTCTCCAGCTGATTCCAAGTCTTCTTGATGAGATGCCATTCTACACAATCAACCGAATGTTCAAAAGTGAAGGTGCACGTTTCCTAAAAGTGTGAAGTGCTGTGCAAAACTAATGAAAATAAGAAAAAAGCAAATATAACTGGAATTAAACTAACTAACAATCAGTCGATTACGATATTTCAGAACTTGTTAATGCTCAAGTGCAGTGGTAATGCAGACAAATCAGTTTTAGTTAACCATTACGATTTTGCTTTAATACTTCACTTGAGTTGGTTATTGTGTAGCATTTCACTCATACAGTTCATTTAATTTAATCTTCTCTTTATCAACTAATCTGTCATTCGATGTGGGCAGTCAGTGGCAGTATATTCGTCCCAGTATTCTGTGAATGTTGTGTTAAGCAGGTTATTAGCATTAAAGTCAAGACAGTGTGAGAGGTAACACAACACAGTTCAAATTCAAGAGTTCAGCCAACTTCTGTGCAAAGTCATCTAAGTCTTAAGTCGTTAAACGACCTATCATGAGTCGGGGCTTTTAGATCGTATTAGGCGAATCAAGATGTTCAAGGCATGTTCTCTTAAGTCAGATCATTCAAGTCCAAGAATTCGAAGTCATAGAGTTCAAGTTATTAAGTCGTTCGGATGGGTTCGCGAGTTACGAGTTAAGGGCTATCTCATCCACGACCTAGTCATTCAGATGTGCTTGCAAGATTAAACCTTAAGTGTTAACTCGTCCACGACCTAAGGGGCAAGCTATGAGTTAAATCAAGTCGTCAGTCCTTAAGTCGCACTGCAAAGAAAAGTTTCAAGTCTGAATGCAAAAATGCAATGTCCTAGGTCGTTACCGACCTATGACCTATGACCTACTTAAGGTCGTCAAAAATTAAGTCGCGGTTTCTATTCAAAGGTGTTAGTTCATTCTCCCCAGTACATCGATTCGCCGAACTCCTAACCCGTTAACCCATTAGCCTCTCCTTCAACCAAAACTCTCGTCCCCTCAACGCATTCAATCATCTCGAAATCACCATACACCTAGTGTAATGATATTCCATCACAAATCACAAATCGGTCAAACTGAATCGCCGCAATCCATCGCCTTGTTCACACAAAACTGTCCAAGGCTAAGACAAATCATCTAGAATCCATCAATGATCGATTGAAACAAGGATTGCAGAGAAGTACGGCGTGAGGAAAGGGGGTCGATGGCGAAGATGGGATTCATAATTCAGTTATAGTCGGGGATTGAATAATCAAGTTCACTTACGCAATATAACGATGGGGATAACTGGCGATCGAGTATTTGAATTCGTCTTAAGAGAGCTCGAATGCTTGCAAATGGCAGAATAAGATGATAAGAACAAGTGAAGGAGGAAAAGGAACGACCTAAGCTATTTATGCCCTGGGACAGTGAAAGGTGAATCGACACATCCGGCTTACGACTTATACTAAGTCGTTCACGACCTACGACTCATCTTAAGTCGATCGAGATCTAGCACACTCATCAAGAAGCGAGCAAAGGAAATCGAAGCACACGACTTACGACTTAAGACGTATACTTCGAGGGGCAAATGTTAACTCCCTTTTAGCAACGACTTACGAGTTAAAAAGCTTAAAACCTGTGTACTCAACGACTCACGACTTAGTTGCTAAGAAGGAATCTACAGCTTGAACGACTTACGACCTACCGGGTTAAGCAGCTTGCGACCTAGGGGAACTTCGCGACTTAACTACTCAACGAGTTAAAGGCTCTATGACTTGAGAAGGTTTCGACTTAACATGCTACGACTCATCAAGTTAACTCTTCTACGACTTAAGAGACTCAGCGACTTAACTGGCCTAGCGACCTAACTATCTGGAAGGCCTTAAGTCGTCTACGACTCATGGTTTGCTATAAGTCGTCTACGACTCATGGTTTGCTATAAGTCGTCTACGACTCATGATTTGCTATAAGTGGCCTACGGCTTAAGAGCTTCACGACTCAACGAGACAAGCTTTCTACGACTCATGGTCTTACGACTCATCAGGTTCAACGAGTCATGGAGATTTACGACTCATGAGAACTGACGACTCAAGAGGTCTTACGACTCATCAAGTTTACGACTTAAGGGCTATCAAACTGGAATCCAAGGCCCTTGCCTGTGCTACTTTGATCTGATGAGTCGACTACGACTTAGCACTTCTCTTCCAACTGAGCCACAAGATGGACCAAATATGGCGCCCACGAGACATCTTAAGTCGAATACGAGTCACGACTTACCATGAGTCGGTCACGACTTACCATGAGTCGGTCACGACTCATGACTTGGCCAAACCGAGAGCTCAGAAATCTGCTCCTATAAATAGGCCACCACTTCCAACATGAAGTGGACTTTTTGGCCATTCATTTCTCCAAGCGCCGTTACGCTGTCGAAGCCTCCTCTCATTCAGCAATCAAAGATCTTCAAGCATTCGAGACACTACAACAATCTTCGAGAAGAGCTCCTTACATCCAACACGGATTCGTCGAGTTTTATCATCAAAGATCGAGCTAGTAGTCAAGAATGTTTTCATGATCAAGTTGTATTGTATTTAGAAGGATATTGTATCAAATTGTAACCGAATCAGCAATAAAAGACTATAAAGTGGACGTAGGCTCAATTACGGGCTGAACCACTATAAATCTGTTGTTCATTTACTGCTTTTCTGCTATTTTCAGCTTATACTCTGTTCCCGTACCAGCGGGTGGTGCTTTCACAATTCTATTACACACACCGGGTGTTAGCGTTCACTTTTTACCGTTAACAATAATTGTTGATTTCTGATTATGGTTTTTGATAATTAGATAATTGTTGATTTGAGATTTCTGATTATCGTTTTTGATAAATAGATATTTGTTGTTTCTGATTATCGTTTTCGATAATTAGATAATTGTTGATTTGAGATTTCTGATTATCGTTTTTGATAATTAGATATTTGTGTTTTCCGATTATCGTTTTTGATAATTAGATATTTGTTGATTTCTGATTATCGTTTTTGATAATTAGATATTTATGTTTTCTGATTATTGTTTTTGATAATTAGATATTTGTGTTTTCTGATTATCGTTTTTGATAATTAGATATTTGTTGATTTCTGATTATCGTTTTTGATAATTAGATAATTGTTGATTTGAAATTTCTGATTATCGTTTTTGATAATTAGATATTTGTGTTTTCTGATTATCGTTTTTGATAATTAGATATTTGTTGATTTCTGATTATCATTTTTGATAATTAGATAATTGTTGATTTGAGATTTCTGATTATCGTTTTTGATAATTAGATATTTGTTGTTTCTGATTATCGTTTTCGATAATTAGATAATTATTGATTTGAGATTTCTGATTATCGTTTTTGATAATTAGATATTTGTGTTTTCTGATTATCGTTTTTGATAATTGAATATTTGCTAATTTTGCTGATTATGAGATTTTCTAGTCTCTAATTGATTCTAGATTATGTTGATTATATTGAATTGCTATTTTCTATCTATCTCTGTTGATAGTTAGAGTTTGCTGATTATGAAGTTCGTGTTTTCTAGTTATTTGTTGGATAACTAGATATTTGCGGTTTTGCGATTTGTGATTTGTGTTTTCTAATTGTCTTTGTTGGTAATTAGATTTTGCTATTTTCTAATTATCGTATCGATAATTAGATATTGTTGTTTTGTGATTTCTGTGTTCTAATTATCTAATTGATAATTAAATATGGCTGATAATTGTATTTATTCAGTTTTGCTGTTTTCTGATTATCTATTTGATAATTAGATTTTGTTGAGGATTTGTGAATTTCTTTTATGAAATTAAAAGATTTCATTAGTGTTTGTATCCTTGACCTTTATTTTTCTAGCTTAACCAGTTTATGTTAGAAAAATAATTGTTATTGACGACTTTAATTATGAAAATTGCGGGGACGCAATTTTTATAAGGAGCGGAGTCTGTAACAACCCGGGGTTTCACATCAATTAATTATCGTCATTAGACGATTAAATTCTGCTGGCTAGTTGCTGTTGGGATTTTATTGGGTTGTAATTCTTTTAAGAAATTGTTAAGAGTTATACGGGCTTTAAATTTTAATCTCGGCCCACGTTTCTTTTGCTTGGTGTTGTGATAATTATCAGAGCAGAGACCCGTTCCCCTTTATTCTTTTTAATCGCAAGCCCTAAATTAAGCAAACGAGAAAACAAATCAATGGCTGCTAGGGTTTTTGGCTTTGCTCGATTTCTTGAGTGCTTTCGGCTGCAATTTGGGTTTGGATTCTTCGAGTAAAGGTGAGTGATTTTCACTCACATCAAATTCAATCTACTGTTTATATATGATTCGAGATCCTTGATTTCCGTTGTTTGAATTTGTCACTTGATTTATCTTGGCCATTCGATTTTGTCTTAATGTTTGAGATGATTCCTGACTTTGTCAATTTCGTATATATTTTGCTTGGTTGACACGGTGTTGAATTTGGCTTTCCTTAGTCATTACGGCTTTGATTTATGGCATTCAAACTTGACTTTGTTTTGATAAATTACTGCTTGGATCTTTGACCCACGGCTTCTTCTTGGTTTTGATTTTGGCCTCTGAGAAATTGCTGCTTTGAATTCTCTGGCATTGGATTTGATTCCATTTTGACTTCGGCCATTTTTGAAATTCACTGTCATTTGGAAATTTCTCTGAGATATTGTTTTGTTTGCATTATTGATGTGCACTTGCTGTTGGACTTCACGTAGCTTGTCTGATCTTTGTATAAGCTCTGTCTTTGAAATTGCTACGTAAAAATGTTCGACTTGAACTGTTTGCATATGAACTGATATGTGCTTGTGCACATATTCTATTTGTCACTATTGCATTTCATATATATGTTTCTTGGTCGTACTGTCCACCTGAATTCATATGCATTGATGTTGGTTTTCAATGTTTAGTTCTGCATCTGTCTGGTTCATGTAGTCTTGGTCGAGTTTGAGTTCATATGCACTTGCATTGTCATTGTATGTTATGTTGTCTGGTCTTCGACATTTCACTGGTGCATATGTTTTGTTCTAGTTCAAGTATATGATCCATTGATATCTTGTTGCAGTCTGATATGCTTGAAATCGTAGCCTTATCTGATGTTCCAGTTGAAGCTTGTACATGTGTGTTGTGTAATTCATGGTTCCCCTAACTTTTGCTTCACTTGAGTTTGCTCTGTGTCTTTGACTTGTGAACCGCCTTCATGTATTCATTTTGACTTCACCTTGAACCTTATGTGTAGTTGTTGTCTTCGTGTACATGTCTTCACCGTGTAGTTGAACTCATCCATGTATATGTGTAGTCTGGTTGCATATATACTTCACTGTACACATATATGCTCATGGTAGTCTGCTTTACTTGGTTTTGTACTCTATGCACTTTGATTCATTCGAGCCTGTTGACATTGTCTTGATTCATATTGTTTTGGTGTTGGTCTGTCTCGACTCGGAGTCTAGTTGCTTCATTGACTTGTTTGCATATTCACTGTAGTGTGATGTTTTCTTGTTGATTCGACCCAGATCATATTTTTTTATGTGTTCGTACTTCATGTATATTGATGTTGTGAATATTGATCCTGGTTCACTTTAACCTTCTGATCTGGTGCCTGTAGTGTTGCAGTCTTTGACTTGTTTCATGCATCACTGTATATCCATATTTTTGGCATTGTTTATGTTGGTTTTGTGTTTTGACCATTTTATGAACTGTTAGCCTTTGGGGTCTAATTTCCGATTCATCGGTGACTTTGTTGATTTTTGGATTAGCTTGTGGCATGTGCATTCTTGCCATGCCGTATTGCCATTCCTTTGGCGCAGTTTCATTTGTTGCAGTTCTGCCCTTGTATTCATGTGGTGGCTGCAGTTTCATTTTGTTTGCAGTTGTGTTGAGTCATGATAGCCGTGACTTGACCTCTGCAGTTTTGATTTGCTGTAGTATTTGGGGTTTTGTGATGACATCTTATGCTGTAGTGGCGAGGCAGTGCACGCAAGCGTGTACTGCAGCCCTATCAGAATTGACATTTTAATCGACATTTCAATTGTTTGAATTCGTGTGTCCAATTCAATATTTTGAAATTGTATTTTGATTGGGTTTAATTTGATTATTTTGTTGTTTCTGCTGTTCACTGGCTTGGGTTTTGCCTTGGCCACTTGCTGTTAATTGCTGTTTGGGCAATTCTGTTGTTTTTCTAAATTATCTTCATTGATAATCTTTTTATTTATCTTTGTTGATGATTTGAATTTGCTGATTTGTTGTTTAACACTGTTTTGTGTTATATCTACCGTTATTTGATTCTCTTATCGAAGGGTTGGATATACGAGATTTATTGTGACTGTCGTCTATTGATTATTTAATTATTATTGCTTCTGTGCATTAATAACTGAGTTTGAATTAGACTGATCCGTGTATTATTTTCTTTTGAATTAATACTCGGGTCAGACAGGGTTATTTCATGTTGTTGATATCTTGCTTTGGGTTGCTGCTTGAGCTATGAAGTCTCTTCATATCTTTTGGAGTAGTCGTTGTCATAGTATAGGATGATATGTATTCATGTATATTATTTACAATAATGTACTTGTATATGTAACTTCCAGTGTCGACAGTTGTAGTTGTATCATATGTATTGTATCATATGTATTGTAACTCACTTCAGGTATATATATATATATATATATATGATATTTTGTATTATCTGTGTTCCACATTTAGTTTATCTGTGTTATTATTATATATGTATCCTAAACTGTTATGAACCATCGTAGTTCGTTTTATATTGGAATTGTATATGTCGATGGGAGTAAATAAACAAAGAGATGAAAAATATATATACCACTCCTATCGAGATAACCAATACTAGTGTAAGGCCTAACTACGGATGGCCGCTCCTATCCAGCCTTATTCTTCGTAATAACAGACAGTATTTCTTTTAATACTCTTTATTATTGTGAGCATAGAGGTGGGGCATCACAAATTATATTGAATGCCTTGAATTGATTGATATCTCTGATATGAAAAGTTTTGTGATATGATATGTTTGGGTTGAGCAGTGAAAATGTGGTTATCTATTAATGATGAAACACTAGGAAAAAGTGACATCCTTCATTTAAAGTTTGAATTGTATTACATTTGAATAACTTGGGTTAAGATGGCATGGGACTCGAAGAGACAGGGGTCGAGTATCAGTAAATACCCGAAACCACTTCGATTTGAAATCTTCTATAATTCTTTATAGATTTATATGTGAAATAAATAGGCTAGATTGGGATAATATGGACCATTTAAACTAAGTTGGATACTTAGATATTGTTTTGTGAAAATAAGTGTTGACTATATAAGTTGTTTACTTGTAGTAAAGTACGGGTTACCCTGGGTTTTAAATAAGTTCTATGTATTGTAATTTCATGTAAGATGAGTTTACTCACGCTGGTTTCCAGCCTGACTCGGGTGTTACTTTAATGTAATGCTCGGGTCAGACCGAGTATTACAGATTTTCAGGTAAGGACGTTTTGGAGCTCAAGAGGCGAGCTGGGTGGCAGGAACATATGGAGTGTATTCCGTTGAGAGATATTATAGTTTAGCTGGGACATGTTGTTTTTAACTATCCAGTGTTGTGTAATGGTTGTTACTCTGATGTATTAAAGTGTAAATTTGCTGATACGGTTCTTCTTTGTATAACTGCTATTATTTGATATTATATTTTGATCCACTGCGAATGTGAGAATCTGTGTTTTGTTCTGTTTCTTCTTCTAACTCTTTTCTTCTTTTCCTAACTATCTGGAATTTTCGAGATCGAAAATTTCGGGTCGTTACATCTTCCCTTTTTATTCTGGAATTCTGGATTGTAACTGTAATTAAATTTCAGTATAATAAAAAGGATTGTTCTGGAGTGAACGTAGGCCGAAGTTAGCCGAACCACTATAAATCTTGTCTTATTTCCTTGTTTTCATTTTAATTTGCTTATTCTTCATATTATATTCTATACATCATATACTATATGTGATCTGTGACTAGTTATTGGTGCTTTCACGTATAGTTGGGTGTTGGTGGCCAATTTTGATGCCAACATTTTGGTACTTTCATTGAGAGAGCATGCACTCAGGGATTTGGGAGTTAGGATCTTGGATTTGAAAGCTTGAGAACTTGGATTTGGGAAGCAATGGCTAAGCAATCGACAAGGAGATAAAGAATAGACAGGAGTCATCATGAAGGAAGTCAGGAGGCTTCCTCAGGAGCTAATCAGACCTCAATCTTCATTACAGAGACGAGATGGAAACGATGATGGATGCTATGCAGGAAAGGATGCTGAAAAGGTAGGAGGAAATGATGCAGAACCTATTCCGACAGATTGGACAAGCTGGAGTGCAAAACCAAGGGAATGGACTTGTAGGGAATACTGGAAATATAGATCATAAAGTTGGAGCGGTAGGTGCAGAGGAAGTTCAGAATCTGAACCAAGGAAATGGAACAACCTGGATACGGGATAGAGTGGAGCTACCGGGAGCAGCCCCTGACCAACCAGGAATGATCGGCCAAAGCATTGCCGATTATTATAGAATGATCGATGTCAATCGTTCTACACTTAGAGGCATGCACCCGGATCATATTGGCTAGATTCCAGGCGGGATACCAGGTGGTGCTGTTTTGTTTGGCGTTGATCAAGATATGGGTGAACGTCCA
Source organism: Allium fistulosum (assembly GCA_030737815.1). Taxonomy (NCBI): domain Eukaryota; kingdom Viridiplantae; phylum Streptophyta; class Magnoliopsida; order Asparagales; family Amaryllidaceae; genus Allium; species Allium fistulosum. Next base: position 777,362,776 of record CM060905.1, on the reverse strand, counting down.
GAAGAGCAGATTTTAGGATTTCCTCGTGGACTCGGGGGGCAGGTTGGAGACAATAGACAAAAACTACCACTTGATAACAACGATAGGTTGGCGAAAATGATCAGACGGGACATGAGAGGAGGATTGGTAAATAGAGATTTGGGAGATGTGAATAGGAGCCCCTTCGCTTCTATGATTAGGCAAGCTAGGAATCCACCAGAATTCAAACTACCAACGCTGGAAACATATGATGGAAGAACGGATCCCGTTGTTCATCTGACGAGGTACATGAGGCACATGGAATTACCAGGGCATCAGGGGAGATCATGGCATGGTGCTTCACTTTGTATTTGATGGATTTAGTTATGATATGGTTCAGACAATTGGAAACCGGCTCTATTGGAACGTAGACGGAATTGATCGAAAGATTTGTGAGGCAGTTTAGAATTCACATCTCGAGACCCAAAAATGTGATGAGTTTGGCAACACTGAAACAGAAGACTGGAGAGTCCCTGAGGAGCATTCTAACACGGTTTAATGCTGCGGCAGCATCGGTGGATCGTCCGGATCCATTCATGGTTTTGATGGCAGCAGTGTCTGGCATTGCTGATGGCACGGAGTTCAAGGATTCACTAGCATGAGATCCACCTATGGATTTAGGGGAATTTTACCATGAAGTAGAAAGGTTCCTGCGACAGGAAGATGCACGAGCGAACAAACCAGAGGTGAATGCTGTGCAAAGTGGAGAATCATCAGGAGATGTAAACAAGAACGATAAAGGAAAACAGAAAGTGAATGATGGTAGTAATATGTCGAAAAGGCAATGGAGAGAACCGAAATTCTCTTCTTATATGGATTTGACTGAAACTCTGGAAAGGATTTATTTGGATACTAGAGGGCACCTCCAGTATCGAAGACCGGCAAGAAGGGAACCTTCTGAATACGAACGAGCATCAGGAAAGCATTACCTATTCCATGAGCTGGATGGGCATAATATGAATGACTGTAGACATTTGAAGGATATCATTGAGGAACATGTGAGGAATGGTTGTTTGCAACAATATATAAGGAATCAAGCTGTAGTCGTGGAACAGGAGCAACCACCACCCACCTTGAATGAAGATGGCACTAGATCATGGCATCATCGTCAGCTTATTATTAGCTGATTGGATTTATGGCATGGAATAAGTAATAAACCCCGTAGTGATGCGCTAAGTCACTTACACATATACGGGATCGAGGACGGTCCCTAGGCATGCTCTAAGATGACGATGAACCATAGTGCTCGGGTTTATGAAATTTTTGTTTTTTCTATTTACTGCAAACTCTGGATTTTCTGGTACTATGGCTATTTAGTTTTCTTGGTTGTACGGGCTTTAATTTTATATTTTACCAACTGTACTCTGGAATGATTAAATTTGGATTAATGTAATAAATAACACAGGTCACAGTTATGGCCCCAATCGGAGAGACGGGGCAATAACCGCAAGTTATGAGTCCCTTCGCCAGAGAGTGACATGATGGACTCGAACATGGATCAAGTCCTTGACTGGGGATCGAGGCCGGAGTAGGATACCCCACGGATTAAGTCCTCGACCGGAGAGTCGAGGCCGGAGAAGGATACTCATGGATTAAGTCCTCGGCTGGGGATCGAGGCCAGAGTAGGATACCACATGGATTAAGTCCTTGACCAGAGAGTCGAGACCGGAGAAGGATAACCATGGATAAGCCCTCGACCGGAGAGTCGAGGCTGGAGTAGGATAAAGTGACCCAAAGAGGTCCCGGATTTTGATATGGACCCGGAGATGTCCCGGATTTGGATATGGACCCGGAGAGGTCCCAAACTTGGATAAAACAATCCAAAGAGATCGGGGATTCGGTTAATGGATTCGGAATGGATTCGGAATTGGATATTGACTTGGAACAGTCATGGATTTCGCTAATGATCCGGAGAGATCAAGGAATTGGATTGGCAACGGATTGGATTCTAGGTTAGACAATATAACGATTAATGGATGATGGACTTTAGATTTGGGACTTATGGCAATTCAAAACATGCCTTTCTATCGAAGACGTGTTTTGGGGGGCAAAGTGTTAACTCGCCTTTTGGAAAGGCAACATATAAGTGGATTTAACCTAATAAACTTCACGGTTATCGAGGCTGGAATATCATGGATTTGGTTCAACGGATAGATAGATAATCAACTACGGATAATAATACGAAGCCCGGATTAAACATAGTAGGTAGATAAATGATGCAAGGTGCTTAGAAGGTGGATATTGGCTTGAATAAAGAAGGATTGGCATAAGTGGGATCGGTGTGATATGGATCGACATGGGTTGGATTAGCTGGGCTCGGCATGGGAAGGGTTTGGCATAGTAGAGGTCGGCATGGAAGGGGTCGGCAAGGCAAGGAGTAACATGATTTTGATCGGCATAGTTTCATGGCATGAAGGATCGGCATGTTTGATTGGCTTGGGGGGTTGTGTTGAAGGGTTCGGCATTGTAGGCTAGAAAGGATCGACACCCGTCAATTATCAAGTAAGGGATCAGCATAGCTCAGGTCGGCAGGACTAGGAGGAAGGCTAGGGGTCGGCATAGCTCGGGTCGGCAGGACTAGGAGGAAGGCTAGGGGTCGGCATAGCTCGGGTCGGTAGGACTAGGAGGAAGACTGGGGGTCGACATAGTTTAGGTCGGCAGGGATTGGAGAAAGGCGTAGCTTGGGTAGGCATTCAGGATGGATCAGCACTCTTAATTAAGGAGGGATCGATATGCCCAGCTCAAAGAAGTGAGGTCGGCATAATTGGAAGGAGATGGTTCGTTATACTTCTTAAAGGGGGGATCGGTATGGCCTATGGAAGATGGATCGGTGAAGCATGTGAAGGAAGGGATCGACATAGAAGCATGGATCGACATTGGTTTGGAGGAAGTGGGATCAGCATTGGTTTGAACGAAGGAGGGATCGGCATTGGTTTGGAGGTGGATGGATCGGTGTAGCTTGTTGGAACGCTATGGATCGGCACATTTCAGGAAGAGGGATCAACATTGAATTAAGTAGAGGGATATCGATCGGTAGAGATAGGCCAATCGTTATTTTTGGTCGAGTCGGGCTTGACGATTATTATGGTGGGCCCATGTAGGTGAGAAGGCCCTGTAGCCGAAGTTTAACCTATAAATACAACATGTTTGGCTTCGAAAAAAAGGACTTTCATTCTACTTCTCTTCATCTTCTACCTAGAGGCTACTCTACCATTTTTATTCTGGAATTCTGGATTGTAACTGTAATCGAATTTCAGTATAAGAAAAAGGATTGTTCTGGAGTGGACGTAGGCCGAAGTTTGCCGAACCACTATAAATCTTGTCTTCTTTACTTGCTTTCATTTTAGTTTGCTTATTCTTCATATTATATTCTCTACATCATATACTATTTGTGATTTGTGATTGGATATTGGTACTTTCACGTATAATTGGGTGTTGGTGGCCAATTTTGACACCAACAATATATAAACAAAGTTCTAGATTTCCAACTTTGATGTGTTGCAAGTTTTTTGAGCATACATAATCTAGTTGGCTAATGTGGTGGATTTTAACGATGAATTAAATGAACATAAAGAATTGCACAACTCAGTTTATGTTGAATGTGGTAGAATAGATGTTTTGCTACATATTTTATCCCATGAAAATGGACTGCACCCCCATATAAATGGATTGATATGCCCAACTTTGATAACATCATATCCACAAGGTATAATGTTGTTTTTTATAGTATTAGCAAGATGTTAAATCTTATTATACCACGATCAAGAGGTATATTTCTACTCTTAAGCAATGTGTGAAACTTGAATTGCTCATGTAGATGGTGGTCATTTCATCGGGTATGTGGCTATCCTCAATCCTAAATTATGCTACATTTAAATAAATAAAAATTAGTGCAATCTCTATAAATTTATAGGTGATATTAGACCTAAAAAATCTTGGTCACCAATATTCGATAAATGATTCTTAAAATAAGAATAAATGCTAGTAGATGAGCGTTCAATCTTCTTGATAGAAGATAAGCTTGGGATTAACTATGATAATGTCTTTATTTTCTAGTACTCATATTTCTATAACCATAGTAATTGTATTTGTAGTATGATAAAATATTATATCCAGTAGTATTTGTATTCATAATATTTGTGTTTGGTAGTATTTAAATTATATTTATATTTCGGAATATATGTATTCGGTTATATTTGAGGTCATTAGTGTTAGACTGGGTATTTGCCACCATCAAGAATGGGATTTTCTTTACCACACATGACATGAACGTAGATTATCTCATACACATGTTGATGCAAAGTTAAAAAGGGCTCTATGCAATGAACGACATAGGTAGTAGTGGTTCAATGTTATGATCTAACATGGATTGGTGCAAGGTGTGGGGTAATCTTTATGTAACTTGTAGAGAAATCCATGTCAAGGAAGGATGTGGGCAGTAGTAATACCATGTAGAAACGTGGATTTGGTCCACATGAACACCTAATGTAGGTATGAAAAATCACCTAAAAAGTGACTACGACACCGCACTGTTCTTCACGCCTTAAAAGAGTGTCAAATGCCATCAAAATTAGCTTAAGCATTTTTCTGAGATGTAAAAAACAGTGGGTCATTGGGTGAGTAATTTAAAACATTATTTAGACAAATTTAGTTAAACAATAATATGTTACTTCAAGGAATGTATAACATGCAAGAACCAATGCCATAAGTAATTTATCTACAATTGCCTTTATTTTCTAATTATAGCAATTATTACTTAATTTACAAACAAAACAATTATTATAATATAATGGAAATATATCAAATATGAAAAACCGTGGATGTAGCCTATAATCCGACATTTTTCCTTTCTTTGCTTTCACTTGCAATGTTAAGAATACATAGGAATATAAAGATAAAAGGGAAAATGGGTAATCAACTAGTTTGGACTGTGTCATAATGCTACACATCTCGACCCAACCCAAGTGAATCGATGATCTTACATAGGGAAAGAATGCATACTACCCTTTTGGAATCAAGACCATGTAGTTCTATTTTATTACAGCCTACTCTTCTCCAACAGTCACAAATCTTAATACATGATAACAATTATTGTTAGTGCATCAGACAATAATATAGGCATATTTGTCATTCTAACCATAGTACGATAATAAATAGTAGGGAAAAATATATCAACATGAATATATAACCAAAATGCATCCAATCCCTATTTCCTACAATTCCAATCAAAACTATCGAACAAACACTAATGCTCAATATAGAAATCAATACACCAACCAATAAATAATAACAACACTAGCCAGATATCAAACAACAATAAAACCTTTAAATGAAAACCAACAATCACACATGCAATGTAATGGTAAATATTGAATACTTTATAAATACCCACATCGAATAAATTACAATAAATAGAAATTACCCACTTTAAAGAGTAATCACCTCCACACACAGTAAATACAAATAGGTATGCCACCACAAATAGAAAATACCCACCCATAGCATATCCACTAATGGTAAACACTGACTCACACAAAAAATGGACAATAGTATATGATAATACTTCATTCCCAATGTAGTACAATCATTCCATTATTGTTTATTTAAACATCAACAATTCACTTCGGATAATATAAATTATGCCTTTAGACAAAACATCTTTATTTCCTCAAAAAAGTAATTTCCCATTAGGCTTTTTAAATCACTTTCTTTTTCAAACCAAAATAGTAATAGTAGTAGTCCAACTCACTTTTCTGAAAAACATAATATTTCACTTTCTAAAACATTCAAACCATATATTATCTATTTTAAAAGTAATAATAATTTAACCCGGATACTTTTGAAAAATATCGCTTTATTATTACTATACTTAGATATTTCCCATTACTATTTACTTCAAATAATAAAAGCCATATTTCTCAATATCTCATAAAAGTTGTCATATTATTATTTCCCCAATATAGTAACAGTTCTCATTAAAATCTTCAAAGTGCAATGTTACTATTTATCCTCCTCATATATTTGCATATTACTGTATAGCTCAAGAAAAATAATAATTTATCAAGAAACATATTCTTATGTGTTGAATTCCACTTTACTTTATTAACTAGTGCGTGGCCCGTGCTACGCACACGGGTAGATGCGGAAGTTTGAAGTTTGTATTCATAGTATATTTAATTCATCTCATTCTTCCATCAATGAGATTTATGCATAAATGTTATTCATGTTATTGTTTTAAAGTTATATTTGCTCATAGTATTGTAGAATTTTTCATTTCGTGTAAACAAAGCAAGTTAGTAAGTTTGTACCAGTTAACGTTTCAAAAATTATTTTGAAAGATATTTAGGTCTTGTTTGGATCAATTTAAATAAGCTTCTTTTTAGTTTTTTGAAAGGCACACGGGCATTAATGGTAATAGAATTGGCAAAGAATGTTGTTAGGAATACAAAATTTGGAAATAGTGATGTGTGTGTGTATTACAAATGTAGGGAAATTTACAATGAGATGTGTATGCAAAATATTATTGGTTATTCATTTAGTGCAGTAGTTTTGGCAATTTCACTTATTTGCAATATTTGGTTTTCATATGTTTATTAGTCACTAAATATTTAAAACCGTGTTTATTTCAATAAAGGGAGTACAAATACATCCTATAGGATAAATGAATAATTAAAATATTGCAAAACTATATTTGATTATATATATATCACTTTCATAAAGAGGGATGTACATATTTAATTTTGAGAATTATATATTTGGAAGGTGTTACTACATACACCCACTAAAACAATCTGTAATGACATTTAAGAAGAAATTAGAATAAAATAAAATAAAACTCAATTCAAACGTTTGAATATTTGCAATTTTATATAAGAAAAACCAACTTTGAATTTCTTCATCCATATGAACAATTGTTTATTGGCCTTTCGAACTCAACTTACCTTCAATTTTTATTGCTCGAAAAGGGATCTCAATGAAATAATTACCTATTAAAATTTGAAAATTACCAACCCATTTAAATTAAAAGATATTTATGGAGAACTATGTAGTAGGTTTGATAAAATTTGAACTTGTGATTCCTTTGACAATTAATTTCAAAAAAAATGAAAGGAAGACTTAAGTAAAGGTTGTATAAAGGTTAGATGAGTACTTGACTAAATATTAATGCGTGAAAGAAGAGGTGGATATAATAGCAGCTATAAAAATGATTGGTTATAGCAGTCCCTCAACCTATAAAAATGTATGAATTTTGGTATGTCCTCTTATTTCACTATTCTTAAAAAAAAATTTTGTTCCATCCCAACGGGTATTGGTTGTTATAAAAAATTAAAACATAGAATTAATGACATGCACAATTAATACATGGTTCATCATAGTTTTGCAATGAAAACAAATAGCTTCCATTTCAATGTGAAAACAATTATTAAAAATTCCATAATAAAAGGCATAAAGTTGGCTACTAATGTTAAAAAGTGCTCATGTCATTTAGTTATCACTAAAGTTGCAATTTTGATATTAATGAATTAAATGGTTATTGTATTTACAAACAAAGTTCTTATAAATATAAATGTCTAAAATTAAGTAATTGTATAGTGGAGAAAGGTTGATTAATAACTTATAGTAGTTTGTGTATAAAAATATATTTTTTATATTTGTTATTCGTTTCTTGTATTAGATTTATTGTTTAGTTTATGTGCAATACAGAGTTCTCAATATGCGCAGCAGTCATCAATATGTGCAGCAGTCGTTCCATATTTATGTTCAATGAGTTCTTTTATTGTACTTATTTAAGTACCTATTAAATTATAAACATTTAAATAATAGAAATATATAATTTAAACAGACTAATTTAATCAAAATTCAACAATTATACTTATTTAGAAATGTATGTTCACCAATAATTTATTATAATATGAAATAATAGTTAGAAGTTAATAAGTCATAAGAATCACATACGCATTTATGATATATTTTTATTGTATTAAACAGTTCATCTTAAATGGACCTTTAAAAAGGATTTTTTGAGAGAACATATCCCTATTCCTTGTCCATGGTTACACCACGGTAAGATTCTTAGGCCTGAGAGAGAGTAGGATTAGGAACCCACAACAATTGAGAGTCCTGAATGCTTGGTCCAATAGTTTTGTAACTGTAGAAAGATATCTTAATAAGAAATGCGAAAACTCAAATTAATATTACAACACCAGCCATTGAATCAGTTGACAAACAAAGACCAACATTAAAATGCATTATCTAATATACCCATTTCTTTTAAGAAAACAAATACCAAACATATCAATGCACCATATAAAATCAGTCAAACAAAGATAGCAGTTCACAAAAAATATAATCCTAACAAAAACTATGAAAACTGGAATTAAGATTTCCTTATTTGGCAGAATTATTAATAAGTGATTTATTGATATCATGATACTTTGCCTCTAGCAACGATTCAATTAATCAGAGTACAGAGCTCTTTATTTCCATGGATTCCAAGCTACAAATGATATAGAGTGATCGTTTCCGCCTTTAGATCCTTGCTTGCGTTTCTAGCAAGCTCAAGCACTTCCACAATCAGGTACTCCAAGATCACAACACCGTATACGATGGCAATAGGTATGACATAGCCATGAGTGGATATTTATTTCTTCAATTGATGGTGGATAACGTCCAACTGTGAACTAAATACCTACTTGAGAACATTGAAAGGTTGGAGCTTTGTTGTCATTGTCGACTACAGTTGTTTTAGCAGCAAGAAGTCCTTTTCTTCCTTTTCCAACCATTATGAAAACATTATTTTCGAGAAAAAATACATAAGCTTTGTGTATATTAGTTCATTAATATAGTAGTTCGGTCCAAACTTAATGTACATCAACCTTGAATATTGCTACATGCAATTTCCATTATTCTACCTCTACCATAGGACTATCGTATTTTCAAGAGATATTCTTAACTTAAATATCAAAACAACAGCGTCGCCTTTCTTAACTTAAATGTCTTTTGGTACACATCTCCCTTCTTTTCTGAATCAAACATGGAAGATCGCCATAGAGCACATGTAAATCCTAGTGCATCTTGGTCTTCCATTATGAAAGGCAAGGCCCTGGTTCAAAATGAGAAAGCAAGTGATCTTTAGCTTCGATGGTGATATTAATAGGCATGGTATAAGTGCATTACTTTTGATTGACATTCATAAGTTAAAAATTCACTCTTAATTCAAGTCATACGTTTTGGATTCAGTAATGTCCAAATTTAAATCCTGACAATGTATTTGGAAGATAAACTACAACGATGTACTTCTTCCAAATGAAAAACTAACAAAGTGACAAATTTTGAGTCTCCACCAATGGAAATATAAGGTACTGTGCATTTAAATAACATAATTTAAAAGGATTTACATTCATCCATGATCTACATGGATAATTAACATCTGGTAATAATGTTTTATTGGGACAATCTTATTAACAGTCATTGCCCTGTTTACAACAACAATTTGGTTTAAATTTTCTATGACCCTATCTAACCACTCCTGGTATCAAGCTGGAAAATAAATTAGACTTTTATCAGTATACTTGGATAATTACTCAACTTAGAAGTATATATAAGTGGAAGAGAATACAACAGGGAAGAAGAGAATGGATCATAGAATATATATCTCAAAATTCAAAAATTAATTGAGGAACTGGCGAACAAAAAAGGTAATAGTAGGAGAAAGCATATAAGAATGTTAAGTTTCAACGATGCTGAACATTTCATCAATCTTAAGGCAATGACCAAGGCACAATGATCCAAAAAGCATGTAGTTATCACTAAAGGTGATAAAGTTTAAAAGAAATAACTTCAATTATCTCATAAATAGTATGATATTGTGCCCTTTGCACATAATGACCAATTTCTCAAGTGAATCAACTTAGCAACTGTAGAATTATAGTTACAATATTCAAATTGTAAATTACTGGAATGATTTTATACTCAAACTATACAACATTGTGCCTTTACACATAATTACCAAGTTCTCAATGGGTAAAGTAACAATATTCGGTAAGGTCTACGAACAGATCAACTTGGTACTGCATTAAAAGAAATTGGTTATTTAGTAGAACCACAAAAGTTCTTATCATAAACTTTTGTAGTTCGTCTACTAATTCATTGATAGCATAAAATGTACCTGAATAGCGTCAAGTTGAACCTTGACTGGGCCTTCAATAAGGGCCTTCAATAATTGGTGGAGTAAATTTCATCCGCACTATGATCTATGAAAACAAACGCGCCGGTTAAGTTATTTGACACAACATATCAGTTAACATCCAAATTATATTTAACAAAATTAACTGGAAAACAATTTATAATTCATTGATTCGCAAAGAAATGACCGTAAATTCCAATGTTACCATGATATTTTCGTATTCATATAGTAAAGTTAAGTATTATTTCCTTACTACACCCGAACCATAGTTAATTTAATTTCAAATACCAGTCAGACAGTACAGTTGAGAAATAAAGCACTCGCTAATAGAGTAAGTTGAAAAAGCAGCATTACAGACTGGAGCTTGAACTTAGCATGACTGTTACTTCTACTGATATGATTAGAGGATGAAACCAAATATCCACTATTATGTACCTATTTTTAAATCTACATTGCATTTTAATATTAACTGCTAACCACCGTATATGCAAACTGTTTTATTCAGTTAAAAAACCACTGTAACAGTATGTAAAATAACATTTCCTAATATCCATTGTATAACAGTTTGCATTGTCATTGTAAAACCAATGTTTCTATTAAGTGTAGAAAAGGGGAAGAGGGAAAAAACAGAAGATTTAACATACAACATTTTATATTTTGTACACAAAAAGCACTGCGTTTACAAATTCAAGTGGTTGGTTAACATACTTGGGACATAAAAAATAGAGGTCAAATAGTCTTAACAATGAACATAAATTTACATAAACTAATTGAACAAAACAACCAGGTAAATGCCATGTAATAATTATGAGAAATATTAGTTTCCTTGATTGTACATACAGTACTACAGTAGGACTTTCACCCCAAAAGGTAACTGTCAATCTTAGTTTTATCGTTTTACAATACATGACATATACATAGTCCATTAACATTTATGCATATCTAAATCTGCTGCAAAAGGAGGAGTGCGAATCAGATTTGGATAACATAATATTTCAAAAATTAGTTCATAAATTTTGCCTACAAAACTTTTATGTCACTTGTATATAAAAGTTTGCAAAGTTAAACCAAAACTAAAGTAATGTGGTATATTTCTTCAAATTATGGTAATATAAGAAACATGGTTGGCAACATAAAAGAATTTCTTTTACAAACACAACCAGATTTGCATCTGGCAAATCAAGGTTACAAAATGCAGGGGATTTGAAAAGAATCAAATTCATTTATTTGAAATGAATTAAAAGGAATTTGACATATAGCAGCAAATCAGATCATCCCCATATGTTACCAAACAACATTATTCATATAAATTGCATAGTGTTGGGTTAAAAGCAATATTAACTCAACAACTTTTAAGCTTAATGAGAAGGTAGAAGCGGAAGTCAAATTATTAGTCAGTGACGAAATAATGGTTGCCTAAAGAGCGTGGTGTACTACAGTTCGTCGATGGGTGAAAATATTACCAGAGAATGAAGTTGGAACAAATTAATTCATCAAAAACAAAGTGTATGAAAAAAGTCATAGATTACTGACCTAGCTAACCCTCTTTTTTTCTATAAATTTGTCGATAAATCGACGATTGGAGAGTGTCGATGAAGTCTAATGTGCGATTGATTACGTAGTAGGAAAACTTAATCAGGGGACAATAGCTTATCTATGGCATGGACGAAGATTTTGGGAAGATGAGAATGATTATGTGAAAAGGTGAGTGTAGATTGAATGAACAGAACAGAAGAGAAATGGATGATTAGAATCATATATTGTAAACTATCGTAATCGTGAAAAGAGGGCAGTTGTCATGGACAATAGTTTTAAAAAGAACCGACATCAGCGCAAAAGGGCATGGTTTCTCATTTCACAACTACACATGTCAAGTAGAGAAAGAGTGGATTCTACTTTCCTATTTAAATAAAATATTATACCATTGCATATATTTTTTATCAATAAGAAAGGAAGAAAAAGATACAAAGAAAAATAATATTACTCAAATTCTTCACGTACAACGGTTGCAAACTTTCATGTATGGATGTGTTTAGAACTATAAATTAAGCAGTTATGTGTAATGTATGTTAAAATTCTGGCTTGATGGAGTGCATGCATTAGGAAACTAGGTGTTGTTAATTGAAAAATAGCTATGTAATAGGACACAACAGAGTCGAAATATTAAGGTTCTAGCCGACTTATCCATATATGTGTGAGATGAGATCCATTGTCCCAAACAACCATGGCTCCCCTTTCCCTTCCACTCCTTACCATTCATTTAATATAAATATCATTAGTCAAACTAAATTGTTAAAATAATGAATGGTGTTAATTTAATGAAATAGATGTATCATGGTATTTTGGGGACAGAGCATCCCACATGAGCATTAATTGTTTTGAACTCAATTGGTTTAACTGTATATGATAGATATACCCATTTTAACAACTAATATTTTTATGGAAAATTTTCTTAAAACAACATGTAGACATTCGAGCATAAAAAAATGAAATTGGAAGGAAAACCTCACATGGTTTATGTACATAATAATAATCAAATACATTTCAAATTTGAGTTAGGCCTTACATACACCGCTATGTTAAGATTTGTGAACAATTCTTTTTGATATTATGGTCATTGCTTGCACTCAGACATAATTTTCTCTCTTCCTATTTTCTCAAAATGTAGTCTCAAAATTACCAATGCTGTGTTAATTTTTACAGGATTATAAAGTTTATGTTGGTTAAATAACCACAATTGCTATAAAAGCTATAACATACATAGGTATGATCCAAGGTGAAAATGTATGTTATTAGCTAGAATGCAATCAGTAATCACATCTGGTTCAAGTTATTTGTTTACCTTCATGCTATTCCACTTTCACTATTTTCTCCTTAAATTCAGTTGTGGCTATCATGAACTCCATAAGACCATTACCTGTATTAAAACCGACATTATAACACATACAGATAAGTGGGTATATAATAATTAAAGCGAAAACTGATAACGCATGAAGCAACCACGGTGTCTAGTTATTACTACATCACTTTTCTCATCTTAATCAGCAAAAGCTATCAACCATGAAGAACCAAAAGAAAAACAAATAACCACACAACTCAAAATCACTCATCTCATAACTCATAATCATAAATATTTGTTAAACAAACAAATTAGAGAGAACATTTATGCAAACTTGGGGGAAAACAAATAAACTATATAGTTATAGACCTTTAAAGAAATCCAACGCAATTGAATTTCATGCGACTTTGACCTCAGGCACTGGTCTACTCTAAAATATATTGAAAATCTAATTTCATGCGAATTTCATGATGGACGAATCCACCATCTAGAACATGCATCTACTCTAAAATCAAATGGATTTGTAGTAGTTAAAAAAGTTGATTGAAAAGGGTAAAATATAGGAATTGAAATAGATGAAAAGGTAAATTACCATTTTATGAATTTAACGGCTGGTTTTGATTATTCATCAGTGAGGTTCGACGCCCAAAAATTCATCTGGTCCTGAAGCTATGGACGAATCCACCATCTAGAACATGCATCTACTCTAAAATCAAATGGATTTGTATTAGTTAAAAAAGTTGATTGAAAAGGGTAAAATATAGGAATTGAAACAAATGAAAAGGTAAATTACCGTTTTATGATATTAACGGTTGGTTTTGATTATTCATCGGCGAGGTTTCATAAGAACAAACTGCAATTAACAAATTGCAAAGTCGATTTGAGAGCTTGAGAAGGAAAACGTTGATTTTTGCTAGGGAAGAGAGTTTGAATTTGGGAAGAAGTAGTAACTGTCGCCGCCGAATGATGTTGAAAAAAATAGAACAGTGGAAAATTGAATAAAAGGACACGTGTAAATCAAACAGAGATGTGGATTCTCCTTTCCTATTTAAGTAATAGATAATATTAAGTTACCAAAATTCACTTCAAAATAGGTTTTATTACTATATTTTATGAATTTCCTCGGAAATTCAAAAATAATAACCTTATTAAAATTTACATATTAATTTCAGTACAGATTATCAATTACAAATATTTCTTAATTTTTTTAAATAATCTTATTTGATACCTAACCATACGTTTACACTGAATATGAATTAATTATTTATTTTCCCCAAATCTATAACTAACTCTTATAAAATATTCATCATTCAATAATGTAGTGCTCAAGTAGATAAATAATTGGATATTAGCATATATCACTCGCAAAACATCACAACATTCAAAAGATCATAAAAGAGATATAATACTATAAAGGTGCATATATATTGGCGAATATTTGTTTAATATATTAAAATATACATACTTGTGACAATTGAATCCTGCCAAGGCAGTTTCACAAACAGTGCCACAATCAAAAAAATTATATGCTAAGAGGAAGTGGATATCAATGCTTTATACAAGCTTTATATAAATTTGTATAATCGATGCACATTCATCATTTACTATTTGGTTTCTTTACAAGCACTAGATTTTCAAACTATATACTGCTTTGATAGAGTAATTTTTCAAAAATCTCTTGACCTCTTCTTGTAATGCTAACATTCAGACCTTATCAAACTACCTTTTTTTGCCATATTGGAGTATTTTTAATGCTTGAGATGTTACAGATTAATCAATTCTAACATGTTGGAACATGACCAAGAAAATACATACAAATATGATTTCATGAAATATATACTTTTACCTTTCTTATTTTTATCTACCACGTTTCCAACTTTGAGTACCTTGTTGTGGTAATTTGGATGTATAGGGATTTCTTCTAAGTCTTCAATAGTTTTATCATGTCCTCTTTCATCTCGATTATCCAAATATGTAATGATTGGGTTTGATAACTATTGTTCCTTTTTTCAATATTTAATTTTGGCATCACATCTTTCGTCCGATTGAGAGTTTATTTTCTATCACTTGCCTTGCCATCATTTTTTATTAACATCAAAAGCCATGATGCCACTTTCATATTTACATTAGTCAAAGATTCACACTTCTTGGTTGTAGAAAATGTTTAAAAGAGGAATTTTGAAGAACTTGCTTTTTTTGTTTGAATAATAGTTAAAGGCTATAAAAATTATGCATCGTTTGGATTTTCCATTTTCTTAAAGATAAAGATGCTGAGACTGCAATATATGCAGAATTAAATCTGTAACGACCTACTATTTTAAACCATTCGCATCCACACATGTCGGAGTTGAATTTCTCAAAACAACAAATTGTTAATTTATATTTTGCAAAACTCAGCATGTACAGTAAATAAATCAGTCACAGAATCACAGACACAGTATTACAACAATAAGCAGTGAAATAGATAAATAGTAGTTCATAAAGCTACTATAAACATCAGAGTCTGAAATAAAATACAACAGAATCTCAAATACAAATGAATCTCTAATACATAAGCAACTACCGAGTCTGAACATAAATGACTAGAATAAACTGAAATAACTGAATGCTAGATAGATAGATCTTCAAACAAAGCTCCAATCTCCAAAGGTGAGTCTCAAATGTTGTGACACTAAGTCTGACCCGAGTATAAAGCAAAACACAAAACACTCGAGTCAAGATTAACATTCTTATACCAGTAAATTCAAATCAAGTGAAATGTCAACTGAAATACAAGTAACTTAAAGGATGCTTGGGATTTCCATCCTCTAAGGATCCGTGGAACTATCTACTATGTAGTAATATACGTTGTTATAATATGTCTATAGTAAAGTAAACTATTAAAGTAGCGTTAAGGCGTTACCCATATCCTCTTTAACGCATTTTTTATATGCTCGTAGTCCATACAATGTCGTAAGCTCCACCAAACCAATGGTTTACCCAGAGGACACCACATAGGTACGGTACAAAACAAACTTGTAGAAGGCGCGATAGGGCATGTGACAAGGCACGCGAGGCAATGCCAGTGTAGATATACCGTTTGCGGATTCGGACTAGTGGTAACACATAGCAGCTACTACAGCCCACCTAGAGACACACTCCCAAGTCAAAGGTGCACCCAATCAAATCACAAAGTAACAGAATGGTATCGAAGAAATGTGTCTGATAAAAGGAATGACCTCACTTGGCCTGGCATGGCTCCTATTTTAGCCACATCAAACTGACTCACGAGAGTCAGGGCTACGCTAAAACCTCATATAGAATCGTCGCCAAACCATCCTACTTCATTCTGGAATCTCCACCACATACACAGTTGTTAAAGTGGTTTTCGGTATTGGCAGAGAGTATGACAATATTTGATCCCGGTCTCTTTAACAACCAAGCGCTTATTTCACACCGTGGTCATTTCATTTCAAAGAGTTCATACTTCATATCAAAATATCATATTCATTTCAAAACCATATTAATTCGATATCATTATTCACTTTAAATAATATTCTTCTCCAGAATCGTAACACTTTCAAATTTATAACACCTTCGAAATCATAACACCTTTGAAATCATAACACTTTTGAAATCATAACACTTTGTAATCATAACAGTTATCACCTAAACAGTTTAGGTGTTGAAAATATTATATATATTAAAATAGTTATAAATTAAAATAGTTTATATATATTAAAAATACTTTATATAATCAAATTAGTTTCCTCCAATTTCGTGAATCGATTCAAATCAACTTAAATTCTAAAATTCAATTCAAATCAATTCCAGTTTAACCATTTCAATTTAAAGGTCAAATATTCAATTCAAATTCTCAATAAACCATTTCATTTTTTATCGATTTCAAATCTGGGTTTGAACTATCTCTTCAAGTCCAATAAGATTCAAAGTTTAAATATTCAAACATTTTAATATAAGTTTCATTTATACTTCAAATTCAACTTTGCTATTATTTAGTTTTGAAATATTCACTTAATCAATCCAATAATCATTTAAATAAAATCTCAAATTACAAATTTAAACTAAATATCCCATTTCAATTTATTTAAATTTGAAAATATTCATTTAATCACCTATAATCAAAAATCAAGTTATAAAATCATATCTTTAAAATCTCAAATTAAATAACTTTCAAGTAAATTTTATTGAAGTATAATTCTTAACGAAATACAATTCAAATTAATTTCAATTTTTCTTCCCAACCTTAATTTATTATACTTATTACAAAATCTATTTTTAAAATATAAATTTAAATAAACACCTAAACATATTATATACTAATTAAATTAAAATTTTAAATTAAATATTATTATTAAATTTATTTATATTAAATCTATTTTTATATATTTTTAAATAGTAAAATTATAAGTAAAATCTTAAAATTTATATTTTCAAAACTAACTTATAACTTTAAAATTTCTAAAACATATTATTTTAATAATCTAACATTAAGACATATATAAAATAACATTTATATATATTATATTTTTTTAAATCAATATTTATTATAACCCATGTATTTCCTTTCAAAACTTTGGAAATCATTTTTCAAAATATAGACCAACGGTGTCCTTATATAATTTTCTATCCTATGGTCAAGTGATACAGATATTTATCATTTCAATCCGCAATTTAAATATCTACGGGTATATATCATTTCAACCCGCAAATCACAAAAATTCAAAATCAATGAAAATCGCTTGGGTTTATCATTTCAACCCATAACGATTTTCCCTTATTCTACAAGATCATTCGGGTATGTATCATTTCAACCCATAGAGAATTCTAAATTAACAGGGAACTTGCAGAGTGGGAATAATTATGGTAAATATAACATATCAACAATAGGCATATATCATCAGTAACAAACTAAATAAAATATACACAACAGGATATGGTGTCATATATCACAAGTGAACAATTGCAGATAATGGCATATCATAATTAAAAATTAAATAACTAGCAATTCAAATTTAACAGCATATTTCAATTGTCGTTTCAAATGAAATCAAATTTACCAACTATAAGAATATTAATCGTAAGTGATTGCTCACCTTTCAAGGCTAGAGAAATACAAGAATGAGATGCACGGACATGGATACGTACAGACGAGCTAGAGAGTTGCTAAGACCAATTCTGGACAGTAGTGAAACAAAAGCAAAGCACGATGAACTAGATTTGAAGAAGATCAATTATATAAGTGAGCTTTTATATATATAAACTATATATATAAATCATAATTTTTATTTCAAACCCATATTAGATTACAAATCTATATATATATATATATATATATTTCCAAAAACCATTGTTTAAACTAAAGACACGTTTTAAAATAAGATCATTATATGTATTTCCAAATCAAGGTTAATTTTAAACACATATAGCATAAACCTCAATACATATAAAATTTAAAATCAATATCAAAAAGAATAAATCTTTATAAACATATAAAAATTAACATTAAACATATTAACATGAATGGGTATAAAATCTGAAGCTTTATGAAACTGCCATCCCTCTAAAACTTTTATATAACACAGTTAATATAGTTTATGAAACTATATATATAACAACATAAATTTTAATAAACACATAACATAATATATAACTTATATAGACTAACATATGTAAAACTGGCATATATCAACTTATGTACTATAAGTAACAGAACCTGATATACAAACAGAATATATATATAATACTATTATAATTTGTACAACAGATAATATATAATACTAATATAAACTTATACATACAGATATAGATATATAAACTAACTGTATACTAATATACATATAAAACCAGGAATCAAAGATATATACAAGTTTTATATATATATATATATATATTATCCTCTGTTTCTTTCTTTTTATACTCAGAGATGAAATTTCAAGTGACAACAGCACATAACTTTATAATATATAAAATTATAGACACAACTTACAAGAGCTTATATATATATATACGAAGAAAGCTAGGTGGCTGCCGTAGAGGTGTGGCGGGTTGAGCGGAGCATGGCTACAGATAAACAGGCAGGCGTAAAATTTTGATATATATGTATTTCAAAACAACAGAGGCAAGATGACTGGAGATGGAGAGATGGTGCAGTGGCTTCGGGTAATGATCGGCATGTAGTTCACGTGGAGGGTTTGGTGGCCGAGGGCAATTGTTTAGGCAGGGAAAAATAGGCGAGGTTAGACGGAAGGGCTGTCGGAGGCGGGTATGGAGGGGCTTGCATGCTTTGGGTTGTGATTGGACTGAGCGTGTAGTAGACCGGAGGCTAGAGGTCGATGTTTGGGTTAGGCTAAGGAGCGGAGGAAGGTGGTCGGATATGGGGAGGAACAATGAACGGTGGTGGAGTGCCTGATGGGCGGAGCTATTAGGGAAGAGGGCGAAGTATGGTGGTCGGCGGTACTCTCTGGTGGACGAGCTGGTGAGGAAAAATGGCAGGGAAAGCATGCACACAGAATTCCAATGCATCACTTAGTTCGGCTACATGCTTTGATATATCTTTTTTTTTATAAACTATGGCCGAATAAAGAGAAGAGTGCAAGGGGTTTGTTCGGCTGTCATCTGATGTGTGGAAGGAGCTTCGGTTCCAAGCAAAAGAAAGGAGGCAAGGGCTTGCAAATGAAGGAGACATGTAGATTTCCATAGCTTCAGCTAATAATGTGTAAGCCATCACTTCCTCTCTTTTTTTCATAAGTGCGGCTATCAGGAATATAAAGCAAAAGCGAACAGGCTCCATGAAAGGAATAGAAGAAGTAGTTGATGGCTACAGAAAAATAAAAATACTTGCCAATATCTTCTTTTATCAGAACGAAAGATGGAAAGGGAAGAGACCCAAATAAATAATGAACCAGCATAGTATAAATTGAACCAGCGAATAGTAAAGGCCACATATTAAATTCTGGAATATAAAAGACTACAGGCTATTTGGCTTCAACGGATGGATAGATGAAAGGACACAGTAAGCCAAATGGAAAAAAAATACGAAACTGATACGGCTAATCGTTTCGCTGATTTTACCGCGTACTGGACACCGAATTATAGAAGTGAATATACTGTGGAGATCAGCACGATGATACAAACAGAACGGTACACAGATATTAGCGATACGATCATCTTATCAAAAGTCGATATTTCGCTGCCAAACTGCTGTTAAAACGCCGAAAATAAGGTAAACGGGGCTATAGCTGTCCGAATTTGGCGAAACGAAATATGATGTCTCACTAAGAAAATAGTTTACATTTTTATTGTATTAAAATATTCATATTTCAGAAATAATTTATTTTCATCAACTTCACTTAATTTAAATTGAACTTGAAAATTACACAACAGAACTAACTTTCATATTTTCCAATGAAAATCTATCAATTGCTATATTTAAATAGACGTATTCCAAATTTCAAATTTTCATTTCAAAAATTTATTGTTAAATTTTCATGAAAAGTTCAGTTACGTTATTAAAAATTGTTAAAATATCTAGGTCATTACACTCTCCCCCACTCAAAACTTTTCGTCCCTGAAAAAGAACGGAATAGTATAATAGAACAAACAAAAAGATAAGATGAATTTGAAAAACACACTAATAGATAAAACACTTAATTTAAAACCATATAAATTTCATTAGTTTTTAAATTGATTAATATTCAACAAATTTGGTTTCAATCCATTTATTCATTCAATAAATATTTATTGTATAAACATTTGGTTGATTTCAATTCAATGTGTTTTCATTTAAATTATTTATTTCCAATCTATTAATATTCATTCCATATTTTCTTTCCAAACAAATTTATTTTATTTAACCCATTTATTTAATCCATTTGGCTTTACTTAAGTTGATTCCACTTATAATTCAATCTCAACTATTCCTAAATTCATAAACTTTTATTTCATATATTTTATATTATATATTATTTAATTACATTCAAACTTTTTCCAGTAAAGTTTTTATTAATACAAGAGTTGACCAAAAGGAGTGGAAGTGAATGTGCTAAAGGCGGCAACTGCAAATGCTGAAGGTGGCTACGATGAGGGAAGACGGTGACAAATGAATTTAAATTGGTAACGAATTTTGGAATATTGATAGTGATGAATCAGGGTGTAGGGAGTTGAATTTGGTAACGTGGTTGATTTTGGAAAGAGACGGCGAATTAGGTCTTGCGGGGCGGGAATGTGAATGGAAAGACGGAGGGTATATTAGGTATTTCAAAAAGACGCAGTTGAATATAGTGGATGGAATTTACATTATTAGTAGTAAAGATTTACTGAATATAATTGAATGCTATACAAATTTGTCTTTCATTTACAATATTTTATTAAGCAAGAATTTAGTTTGAACATTTATATTACTTAAGTTTCTCTTGTATAATCTTCAATTATATATATATACACCCTAACCCTTTAATTTTTTTGAATATTTTTGGTAAGTTATATATTATAATGCAATTGAATATTATACAAATAAATTTTATCCTAGTTCAACTGTTTCAAGTTATTCTAAATTCCAATTTTAAATTTTAAACACTTTAAATATTTCAAATTTTTTGATTCATTTCAATAATTGAAAACTCTAGCTTAACACAAAATTTAAGAATTAAATTTTCGGTTTCACTTCCCACCATTTTGAAATAAATATACATATATATATTTTGGGAATAAAATCATATTCAAGAAATTCAAATCAAATTCCTCTTCCAAAACAAAAATGTAGCAAAGCTGCTATGTGGTCTCTCCACTTTGAGACTTGAAAATGAATGTCGATGATGCTGCAGTCATCACCAAAACCATTTTCCAGTGACACTGACTTACTTCTTTTAAGATTCTTTGAAAACAATTTCCATTTAAAAATACTTTCAAATAAATAATATATTTTTCCAAAACTTGAAAACCAAATTTTTGAAAATACCAGAAATTGAATTCTCAAATTCTTAATTTAAATTCATTTCAATTCCAATTCAATTTATGAACCATGTTTTATAATTTCATTTATTTATATCATGTTGCAATAGTCAATGGTTTACAAAACAATAAATGATAATCAAATATTATCATTTCTAACAACCAATTCATTTAACTATCCAAATTCAGAAAATTTTACTTATATATATAATATAACCATACAGAAATTATTTCATTTACAATGAAAATAATATTTTGTCAGTTTTCACTGTTCAAGTGTTTTGGAATTCCTATCGATAGCATTGGCCAGACGAATCGATCAAAACTCCAAATCAACTTTAACAACTCAAACAACACAATATAAAACAATTTTATATCAATTACAAATACACTCCATCACATGATGATTCAAGAATGGATTCTAGAACAAGAATAGAGATTCAATTTTAAATGAATCGAAATCAAAGAGAATACTAACTGAGAAGATAGATTCGAAAGGAAGATAAGATAATCAAATTGCAAAAGAGGGAAGAAGGAAAGACTAATATTAATCACAGCGACTTTAACCGGGTTAACCGTGACTTCAGGAATAAGATTGATACAAAATTTGAATTCCCGCTTGAGGGGGCAAAAGAGAAGTGACTTTACCAAAGACATCCAGAAATAGTTGGACAACTGAAGTGAAGTCGAGATTACTGGTTGAGAATCAAGCGAAGAGATGAAACTGTCTGCATAATTCTGAGGTAATCGACATTCGATCAAAAGAGAATTTCCCTCGGATCGTCTACTAGAGAAACGATTCGGACTTTGCTAAAGATAACAGCATCAAACCAAGGATATAGAAATCTCTAGTGAATCGATGCTTGTTGTAAAGGAGTTTCACCCCTTTACAAATCATAATAAAGTTGGCGGGACCGCCGATGGGGTTAGACACACACACAAGGAAGAAGTTGCCAATAGAGGTGGCAAGATGTGCTCGAATTTATTACAGAGATCGATGAAAATGGAGCTATGGGATGCTCCAGAATCAAAGAACAAGATAAGGCAAGAATTGATTTCAGAAACGAGGAATGTTCCAAAATTCAAAGGAAATCTGAATCAAAGAGGAAGAGATTTAAGATCGAACGAAGGTGATTTTGTAGTTAATTTTTACTCCATATGCTAAGTTTTTCCTAAACCATAGCTCTGATACCAACTGTAACGACCTGCTATTTCGAACCATTCGCATCCACACCTGTCGGATTTGAATTTCTCAAAACAACAGATTGTTAATTTATATTTGGCAAAAATCAGCATATACAGTAAATAAATCAGTCACAGAATCACAGACATAGAGTATTACAACAATAAGCAGCGGAATAGATTAATAGTAGTTCATGAAGCTACTAAAAACATCAGAGTCTAAAACAAAATACAACAGAATCTCAAATACAAATAAATCTCTAATACATAAGCAACTACTGGGTCTGAACATATATGACAGGAATAAACTGAAATAACCGAAAGCTGGATAGATAGATCTTCAAACAAAGCTCCAATCTCCAAAGGTGAGTCTCAAATGTTGTGACACTCAGTCTGACCCGGGTATAAAGCAAAACACAAAACACTCGAGTCAGGATTAACATTCTTATACCAGTAAATTCAACTCAAGTGAAATGTCAACTGAAATACAAGTAACTTAAAGGATGCTTGGGATTTCCATCCTCTAAGGATTCGTGAAACTATCTACTATGTAGTAATATACGCTATTATAGTAAAGTAAATTATTAAAGTAGCGTTAAGGCGTTACCCATATCCCCCTTAACACATTTTTTATATTCCCGTAGTCCATACAATACCGTAAGCTCCACCAAACCGATGGTTTACCCATAGGACACACATAGGTACGGTACAAAACAAACTCTTAGAAGGCACGATAGGGCATGTGACAAAGCACGTGAGGCAATGTTATGGTAGATATACCGTTTGCGGATCCGGACTGGTGATAGCGCATAGCAGCTACTACCGCCCACCCAGAGACACACTCCCAAATCAAAGGTGCACCCAATCAAATCACAAAGTAACAGAATGGTATCGAAGAAATATGTCCGATAGGAGGAATGACCTTAATTGGCCCGGCATGGCTTCTGTTTTAGCCACATCAAGCTGACTCACGGGAGTCAGGGCTACGCTAAAACATCATATAGAATCATCGCCAAACCATCCTACTTCGTTCTGGAATCCCCACCACGTACACAGTTGTTAAAGTGGTTTTTGGTATTGGTAGAGAGTATGACAATATCCGATCCCGGTCTCTTTAACAACCAAGCACTTATTTCACACCATTGTCATTTCATTTCAAAGAGTTCATACTTCATATCAAAATATCATATTCATTTCAAAACCATATCAATTCGATATCATTATTCACTTTAAATAATATTCTTTTCCAAAACCGTAACACTTTCAAATTTACAACACCTTCGGAATCATAACACTTTTGAAATCATAACACTTTTGAAATCATAACACTTTGTAATCATAACAGTTATCAACTAAACTGTTTAGGTGTTGAAAATAGTATATATATATTAAAATAGTTATAAATTAAAATAGTTTATATATATTAAAAATACTTTATATAATCAAATTAGTTTCCTTCAATTTCGTAAATCGATTCAAATCAACTTAAATTCTAAAATTCAATTCAAATCAATTCCAATTTAACCATTTCAATTTAAAGGTCAAAGATTCAATTCAAATTCTCAATAAACCATTTCTATTTTTATCGATTTCAAATCCAAGTTTGAACTATCTCTTCAATTCCAATAAGATTCAAAGTTTAAATATTCAAACATTTCAATATAAGTTTCATTTATACTTCAAATTCAAATTTGCTATTATTTAGTTTTGAAATATTCACTTAATCAATCTAATAATCATTTAAATAAAATCTCAAATTACAAATTTAAATAAACTAAATATCCCATTTCAATTTATTTAAATTTGAAAATATTCATTTAATCACCTCTAATCAAAAATCAAGTTATAAAATCATATCTTTAAAATCTCAAATTACATAAGTTTCAAGTAAATTTTATTTAAGTATAATCCTTAACCAAATACAATTCAAATCAATTTCAATTTTTCTTCCCAACCTTAATTTATTATAGTTATTACAAAATCTATTTTTAAAATATAAATTTAAATAAACACCTAAACATATTATATACTAATTAAACTAAAATTTTAAATTAAATCTTATAATTAATTAATTTATATTAAATCTATTTTTATATATTTTAAAATAGTAAAATTATAAGTAAAATCTTAAAATTTATATTTTCAAAACTAACTTATAACTTTAAAATTTCCAAAACATATAATTTTAATAATCTAACATTAAGACATGTATAAAATAACATTTATATATATTATATTTTTTAAAAATCAATATTTATTAAAACCCATATAATTCCTTTCAAAACTTTGGAAATCATTTTTCAAAATATAGACCAACGGTGTCCGTATATAATTTTCTATCCTACGGTCAAGTGATACGGATATTTATCATTTCAATCAGCAATTTAAATATCTACGGGTATATATCATTTCAACCCGCAAATCACAAAAATTCAAATCAATGAAAATCGCTTAGGTTTATCATTTCAACACATAACGATTTTTCCTTATTTTACAAGATCGTTCGGGTATGTATCATTTCAACCTATAAGGAATTCTAAATTAACAGGGAACTTGGAAAGTGGGAACAATTATGATAAATATAACATATCAACAACAGGCATATATCATCAATAACAAATTAAATAAAATATACACAACAGGATATGGTGTCATTTACCACAGGTGAACAATTGCAGATAATGGCTGTAACGACCCGGAAATTTTCGTTCCCGAAAATTCCAGATAGTTATGGAAAGAAGAAAGAGATAGAAGAAGAAGAAGAATAGATCACCAAACATCTCACATACGCAGCGGATAAAATATAATAATAAATAATAACAGTTTACAAAGAATACTGTATCTGTCGATTACATTTAATATACATTAGAGTTTCACATTTACCCAGTCACTGAATATATACAAATTTCAGCATATCTCAGATAACAAAAATATATCACAGCGGAAAACACTCCATACGTTCCTGCCATCCAGCTCGCCTCTTGAGCTCCAGAACGACCTTACCTGAAAATCTGTAATACTCGGTCTGACCCGAGCATTACATCAAAGTAACACCCGGGTCAGGCTGGAAACCAGCGTGAGTAAACCTATATAACATGAAATACTAATCAAATTTAAAAGGAAACCCGGGTAACTCGAACTTCACTACGAGTTCATTACTTGTTGTGCTCAACACTTATGACTCAAATACTAAGTATTCTAACTTAGTTCAAAGGTTCATATTATTACATTCCAGCCAATTGACATCACATATCAATTTATATAGAATCGAAGTGGTTTCGGGTATATACTAACACCCGACTCCGGTCTCTTCGGATCCAATGTCATTTAAATCCAAGTTATTCAATTAAACAATTCAACTTTAATTTCCCGATAACACATTTACATAATGATTCTTTCATTAATAGATAATCACATTATCACTTTCCATCTATCATATCATAAATCAATTCATATCATAGATATCAACTAATCCATAACACTTATCATCATTCTATTATTCATAAGCAAGATTGATCACTTCCATTAATTACATTAATTAATTAATGGTCCTCTAGTTACTTCCATTAGTTAAATTTCCTTTATTAAATAATTAACCTTCAACTTAATTACACTCATTAATCAACCTTGATTAATCATAATCAGTAAATAATTTTCCTTAATTACTTTATCAATTAAATCAACTCCTTGATTAATTACATTAATTAACCTTTAATTACATGGAATAATTAAACACTTAATCACTTCCACTAAGTAATTATACTTTATTAATTAGTAATTATTTTTAACCCATCCTCAAGTAATTCTTTTTAATTAATTAAACCTGATTGATTAATCACATTAACATAATTAATTACATTAAGAATTAATCCCTTCATTAAGTAATTTCTCTTAATAACTCTTTATTAGTAGGTAATTAACCTCTAATTAAATATTACTTAATTATTCATTAATTAATCACTTAATTACTCAATCCCTTATTTATAATCTAAGGTATAAATCCTTCGCCAATTTATCTTTAATTACTTATATTAATTATTAAGTAATTATTCTCCAATTACTTACATTAAATAATCTTTAATCCAATTAATTAATTACTAATTTCCTATTAATTAATCTTTAATTAATTTATGATATTAACCAATTCTCTTTAAAAAAATAACATTAAGTAATTTGTACTTTATTTTATTGCAACTTTTAATTCACTAAACATATAGGATTTAACCTATTAAATAATTTCTTATTATAACAAATTTGAAACATTTAAAACTTTGGAATTTCATTTAAAATCTCTCAATACTTGGAAAGATATAGGATTAAGATTTTCTTTAATTTTTAAAAACCAGGTTCTTTGTTTACATAATTTGCTGGGCTGAAAATCGAAACCCATCACAAATCAATTCCTGATGCCATCATAAACATGAGCCCAAACTCTTCTTCCCCAAACCAGCTTCTTACGTTAGATCACAACGTGCACGTGCACGTGCACGGACGTTGCCGAACTCCGGTGATCAACACGGCTACCCACGACCATCACTCGATCCCTCGCGACCCCAAATGAGAACCCAGTTCGCACGAAAATCCACTGAAGCGAAAACGAGTCAAAGTCTCATCCATCAGGAACTAGTACTTCACCGGAAAACCCTCGTCCCCTTTTGCCTCCGACCACGAGAATACCGGCCGTCTTCACCGAAGCTACGATACTCCTCCCACCAACTATCCCCACAAATGCGATCATCTCCGATCATCACACGAGGATACACGAACCCCAAACATCACGTCTACAAGAAACAGCCGTCTAGCCCTAGTTGCTTAATTCCGACCACCACCTCAAGTTATAAATCAATCAACTATTTTTCCCTGCCTCGACGCCCACCAATCTAACTCCAGCCTCAATCCCGACCTCCAAAGCTTCACCAGTCGCCGGAATTTACTCAAAACCCAAAAAAATCGATCAACCCAAATTGCAGATCCAAAACTAAACTAAAACTCATGATATGATTACTAAAATTCATGGTTTAGTATTTCGAATTCAAATATATACTTAAATCTGAAAATTTAATCGATTAAATTTTGACCAAATTAAGATTTCACTGTAAATTTAGATTTTCAACCCAAAGATTGATCCCAATTTCCTGTAATTATTTCTAGGTGAGGTGTTACATGGTTACAAACAACTCTCATTTACAATTCTCAAACAAATTCGAATTCAAGGTTGTGATATTGAATTTATTATGAAATCTAAAACCTGTAGTTATCAACAGAGCCTACTTTTAAAACTACTCAGGCATTAAATAATCACACGTATAACATGCCTCCATTCCATCAAAATTTCAGTTTAGCAAGATGAATTATATTCAGATATCATGGAAAAACTTAGGTTTAAAACCGTTTTTAAAACTTATGTTTACTCACAGGTATAAAGAAGAAAACTGGGGTTAGCTTACTCACCTTATTTCAGAAATGAACAGAGCATTTAATTTTTTGAACATGCCTTTGAAACTGCTAACAAAAATCACCCTTTAATCTGATCTTCATTTTGGCTTTGAGTTGAATTTGTCATAAGGCTTCAGTAGTTAATGTATTTACTGGGATGCTAAGTTTCTTTTCAACGAAAATGAAATGAGGCAGATAGATATGTGTGAACAAATATACAGGTTATTTTTTTCCTCTTGGTACAAACATGTTCAGAGATTTTTATCTCTACTAGGGGCTGAAATGATCTACATAATGTACTAGAGATATAAACATTAAATGCCTTGGTCCTTTATGTCTACAAATACATTCTTTACTTTATATTTCGTATGTACTTAGACATCAATTTCCTTTGCATATATTTCTTTTCAGGTGTACATATTATTTTATACTTCCTGTTCAAACATCATGAAGATATCTTTTCCCTTTTATACTTTGTTTTCTCAGCCTACATACATACTTTACTTAACCTATCTTACTGTCTTCTTGTGCAAGCCATAGATTTTTATATTTTAGTCTGAGTGTCTACTTTATATTATAAAACTTATCCTATCTATATATCAATTTATACAAGTGTTAATTGTTATTATTTTGTTACACATTTCATACTTATCTTATTTGTCCGCATTTAAATATATTCCTTTGCTATGGTCTTATTTCTTTATAATAGAAATTAAATCCTATATTTATTATGTTGTTATATTTTAGCTATGAGTTTTACAAGTTGAAGTATACACATGTACAGGCTATTTCCCATTGTACTAAAAAAAATTTATTTTGTGTTGATCAGAGATTTTGTTTGACCAAGTTTTGATTTTATACAACTGAAATGATCTTTGTTTTGTACGTGACCAGATAGCATTCTTATTCCATTGATATGCATGTACATATATATATTTGCTAAAATAATAAATTTGTATTTCAATTTAATTAGATTAGATGTTTATTAAAATGATATGCCAAAAATGGCCAAGTTGATTCAGATCGTGTTTAAATTGAATGTACATATGTTTACCATTATATAATATACATTTAAATATTTTATCTTAAATCTAATTTATGGGATTCATAGATATTTTATTAAAACCAATTTATATGCATCCAGATATTTTAACTATCAGAATCTTATTATTATTATTATTTTTGAAACTCTTTACCCCAAATGAAATATTTATTAAAATAATACTACCAAAAATTTCGGGATGTCACATCCCTCCCCCCTTAAAACTTTTCGTCCTCGAAAAGGAACGAAGCCAAATTTATTACAATGCTTAAAATCATATAATTTTTTCTTTGATCATTTTTAAACTACTTTAAAAATCTATATAATATTTCTAAAATAGTTTTTATAAAAAATTACTTTTATAACTCGATGTTTCAACAAGTCCATCTTTGTTCTCACATAAATTCGATCATACGTTGATCAGGCGTAGGACTGAAAATCTACAAGTACTTAGCAGACCTATTTTCAACACCCAGTGAAAATATTTTGAAAAATAATTTTATTGAAAATATAGAAAACAGATTTTGAAAACAGAGGAATATTTTTGGTGAGAATGCTCTGGAAATCATCACACCCATCCATGGTCGCAGTTACATCCTGGGTTACGTTGCCGTCGCAGCAAAAGTCCATGTAACTGATTTGAAATGACCCTCCTATATTCTACTCTAATTTCATAAGGAATTTTTTTTTTTTTAAGTTAAAGAGGATATATATAAATATATAGATATATCATCCATTGCAATCATAATTCTCAGGGTCACTATCTTTTCTCCAATAACCAAATATATCCAGGATCACGATAATCAACCAATATAAATATATCAGTACATTCACAAAGATAAGCACATACATGTGAGGATGTATATGCCTCTCTTGTTTGAATCAGAGTTTTGAAAAACAAGAGGATTTTGGATTGCTAATTTAATTTATTTTTGACCAAACAATCCACGGGTAACATACACCTTAGTCTGTTTATACTAACTAAGAAGTGATCAAGTAATAATCAATAGTAAACAAGCTTTTAATATAGATGTTTGTGTTAAGTTCTGAATAGTGTCAAAATCAGTATAAAATAAAGTGGATCCTAAGGAAACACAAGCAACATCTAGGCGTAATGGAAACGCGCCTAACTTATACATACAAGGTCACGAGTTCGAGTGCTATGCTGGTCGGTTCAAACACAATTTTTGTTTTTCATTTTTTTTTTTCATTTTTCTTCTGTACAATTTGAAACTTGTTATCTACCTGTCTGCATATACATATTTTATTTTACCTAAGATCCATCATACAAAACAAATATCCTTGCTTAATCATTTTTGAATTCCATTCCTACAACCTAGAAGGCTTCATGATTGAATGATAAGAGTGTTTATCATTTTCTAGGTTTGTATTTCTTCTTATAAGATTTGTCTGGCATTTAAAATGCATTTGGTTAGAATCTGAGTAAAATTCAGATTCTTATTTCAAATACAAAGGAAAAGGTGAGGTAAAATCTGCACTTAAACATGTTTATGTGCATATATATCTGCAACTATTTGAATCTGGCTTCCATCTATCTTACTACAGATCCTTTCTTTATTTAAAAATAGGACATGAAGCATTTGTATGGAACAAGTTAAATAAACCTTGCAGCCATATAAAAACATTCAACCTATGTCTATTTCTTTTGCATACATATGTTATATTAGAAAATAAAACCAGTTTGATTATCTGAGAATCAACTCTCCAGATTTTCCAAAAACTTAAATCCTTTTTAAAGTCTCAAGATTGACTAATACATTTATAAAATGTAATCATTCAATTTTTTTAACATAGTGTTCTTGCTAAATCTACTTACAAGATTTGATCAAAATCCTTTTTAAGCATAACAGAAATTTAACTAGGTTCATAGATTCCAGATACAAGTCAAATTCTTAACAAAATGCCTAACAAAATATCAATCCAATATTCAACACTTAATACAAGTAGCAATTTAAATTGTCAATACATGCAGATTTCAACATTTAGGCTCTTATCTAACTAAGTTTTAGCATGCTATATCTTCTTCTCAAGGCCTTGCTCCTACTCCTATTTAGTTGCTGCAATCCCTGAAAAAGCATTGGAAACTGCCTCATTTTAAATGAGACACCCCAGATGCCAATAGCACACTAGGGTCAGACACATGTCTGGTATGAGAAAATTCACAAAAGCAATTTGTTAATTAGTTTAAAATCAAGTTAAGTACAAATACATAAGGTTCTGTCCTTTGGAATCAGGTAAATACTTGTGTGCATGCTCTGTGTCATTGTGCATGTGCACACTTAAATTTTCTTCCCAGAGACTACATATATATATATATATATATATATAGCACAAACATTCAAGCATACAATTCAATCATAGACAAACAATCATTCATACCAAACAGGAAAATAACTAATATGAGTTAAATCACTCATTCAATACTCATATTTCAAATCTGGGAAAAACTCTAGTTTTCTCATCTGCTCAAGTATTACTTCCTTGGTATATTTGTCTATCCTTGGTCTCACCTGCAATACTTATGAATCAATGGACACACTGTAATGAACTAATTCACTCCATTACACAAAGATCTCAGGACTTAAACAAGCCATGTGTCAACTTATGTTACTCAAGCACACAAGTCATTCCTGCAGTGTTCTTGACCCCAATTTCCTAATCAGATTTAAGTTAATAATAACCCCTTTGATTTTTCATGACAAACCATTCAGTGATTCATTTTATTTAGCTAAAACATCCATATCATGGCATCTCATATTATTTATAATCATACAGAGACAAACAAGCAACAACCATTTGTGATTACAAAATAAGGTTCTGTATATTTACATTTTTCCTGGTATTTTTAAAAGGAGTTTAGGCAACTAACATTGGCTTATAGTTTCTGAGAGAGTTTTTTTTTTCTTTTGCAAACATTTGTGCTTGAGTAAAACTCAGGATGATCTGGTTTCACTGAATCACAAGATTTTGTTTGCTATGCATTTTATTGAATCAGGAGCATCAGCACATAGGCAACCCTATTGCACCCCTAATTCCTTTTTATTTCAAGCCTCAGCACTTATACATGAGTATATTGCAGCTCAACATTATTTTCATTTTTCTGGGTTAAGCCAAAACCAATACTACTTGCCTATTCTCAACATTTTACTTTCTGGGTATTTGTTTATATCCCTAAATATTAACATATCAGAGATCTGAGTGTATAAACAGATATGTATACTATCACCACATAAAACTTTGTTATAATAAAACAAGTGATCAATCAAGGAAAAATCAAAACATATTCAGGTTTAAATTCACTGATAAACATTCATATATGAAAATATTCTTTTAATAAAAATACTTTTATCTGGCTGCCTACATTAGGACTTATTGCCTGAGATTTTTTGAGTGAGTTTTCTCACCTAGCTCTCTCCTTTGTTTCCTTAATTAACTGATGAACTCCTGCTCTTATCCTCAAGCTCTCTTTCTTCCCTTGTCTTATGATTTCTGTGGTATTGTTTTTCTTCTTTTTTTTTCAAAATTCTTTTCTGAAGAGAAGAGGAGGCTGCTGCATATACATGTATATATATGCAGGGTCTCTCTTAGGGTTTTGGGTATTGGCTAAAGCCATTTTTGCCCACCAGAAAATCATGTTATCTGAATTTTAACCCAAAGTTTTACCCCCTCCCCGGCTTAATTTGGGTGAAGAGAAAAGTGGTTACACATTTTTCTTTCAGAGATTGCTTTTCAGAAAATACTTTTCCCCCCCTTGTCTACAATCATGCTAAAAATGTGACTTGGTTTTGTTATTTATTTAATACACTTCCTAATTCTGCCTATAGCAACATTTCCCTGTTTTCTCCTATTCTTTTCTATTTTTAGCTTTCATGTAAATGGCATGTACTTCCTTTATTTATTTATAAGAGGATTAGTTCTTTTTATATCTTCTTATATTAAAATATGTCTGTATATTTTATCTCACTAATTTAAACTCTGGTATTTTATTAGCACATGTATATATATATATATTTATATATATATTTATCATTCTGTAATGACACACACATGCACATGTATACTTAAGAAAAATATTCAGTAGCATATATATTTATATTTACTTATGCATTCAGCTTTTAAAGATTTTAATATATATATATATATATATATATATATATTTATTCCCATACATATCAATATGTATTTATTCTTAAAGTTCAGAGATTTTTAGCTTTAGTTCATGTGTATACCCTGTGCACACATGTACACACATACTGATACACTATCAAGCCACAACAATCTCCTTCCAAAATTAATTTAAAAATTATTTTAAATTTATTTATATTTTCCAGAATGAATTCCTAAAATCTTGGGTCATTACATACACCCCTCCTTTTAGAAATTGTGTCCCACAATTTTCCTAAGCTTAAAATAAATTTTAAACTTAATTCAGAGAACAAGTATATTCTCTACCAAATAGATTCTTAGTTCTATACTAACTAAAAATATATTCATCCAAAATAAAGAAAACAATCAAAAATCAGAATTACCTTAATCTGAAAATAGCTTAGGATAATTCATCCTAACTTTGTCTTCTAATTCCCATGTGCAATCACTAGGATCTAGACTCCACTGTACCTTCACAAGTTTCAGAGATTTATTCCTCAACTTCTTCACATCTTTTGCTAAAATTCCCACTGGATCCTTTTCATAAATCAAATTAGGATTTATCTGCACTTGGGTTGGGGTTTCAAGAATTTCTGCCTTGTCATGGACCCACCTTCTCAATTGTGATACATGAAAAACATCATGTATGCCTTGCATGTTTTCTGGTAATTCCAACTTATATGCCAAAGGACCAATTCTCTCCAGAATTTTGTATGGTCCAATATATCTTGGGGTTAATTTGCCTTGTTTTCCAAACCTCAACACATTTTTCATGGGTGAGATTTTGATGAAAACAAAATTTCCCACCTCATATTCTACCTGCCTCCTTCTCATGTCTGCAAATTTCTTTTGCCTATCTTGAGCTGCTGTCATTCTTCTTCTTATCAACTCAATTTTCTCCTTGGTTTCTTGTATGTACTCAGGTCCTAAAATAGACCTTTCTCCTGCTTCTACCCAGCAAACAGGTGACAAACATGGTTTACCATATAAGGCCTCAAATGGAGCCATTCCTATGGTGCTTTGGTAGCTGTTGTTGTATGTAAATTCAACTAGATGAAGATAATCTTCCCAGTTGCCCCCAAAATCCAGTATACATGCCCTCAACATGTCCTCCAAAATTTTGTTTACCACCTCAGTCTGCCCATCTGATTGAGGATGGTAGGCAGTACTTAAACATAGTTCACTTCCCATTGCTCCTTGAAAGCTTCTCCAGAATTTTGAAGTGAAGATGGTATCCCTATCACTCACAATGGTTTTGGGAATGCCATGTAACCTTACCACTTCTTTTATAAAAATTTGAGCTAGTTTTGGTGCTGTTCTTTCTGACTTGACTGGGATGAAGTGTGCTACCTTGGTTAGCCTATCAACTATCACCCATATACTTGTATTACCTCTCTTAGATCTAGGCAGTCCATCTATGAAGTCCATAGATATGTCTTCCCACTTCCACTGTGGTACACTAAGAGGTTGCATCAACCCTGATGGTCTTTGAGTTTCAGCCTTGACTTGTTGGCAAGTCATACATTTGGCAATGTACTTAGCTATATCAGATTTCATCCCCTTCCACCAGAAATCTCTTTTCAAATTTTGATACATTTTTGTGTTACCTGGGTGTATGGAGTATTTACTTCTGTGATATTCATTCAATATTTTCCTTCTTCAATTCTATGTCTTCTGGTACACACATTCTATTCTGGTATCTCACATAACCATCTTTATCAATGTGGTGATTCATTACTTCCTCCCCTCTTGAGAGGAGCATTCTCTTCTCTAATAAGTGAGCATCTTGTTCTTGCATTTTTCCTACCTTCAGAATTAAATCTGGTTGAAGTGTCATTAAGCTTAACTTCCCTTTATCTTCTTGTGCACCATGCATTTGCTCATTAATGTGCACACAACCATTCTCCTCAATCTCTAACTCAGTTAGCAAAGACAAATCTTTAAATTCTGCCATCATCATCATAGCCAATTTAGCATGCTGTCTACTTAGAGCATCTGCAACTTTGTTTGCTTTGCCTGGTGTATAGAGTATGTCAAAATCATAGGCAGCTAAGAACTCCACCCATCTGTGTTGCCTCATGTTCAAATCTTTTTGTGAAAATAAATATTTTAGAGACTTGTGGTCAGTGTAGAGTTCAAACTTAGTGCCTAACAAATAATGTCTCCAAAGTTTTAAAGCATATATCACAGCTGCTAATTCGAGATCATGTGTGGCATACCTTACTTCATGGGGTTTTAGTTGTCTGGATGCATATGCAATGACTTGGCCTTGTTGCATCAACACTGCACCCAAGCCAAATCCACTAGCATCAGTGTATACCACTAATTCTTCATTTCCATGTGGTACTTTTAGAATTGGAGCATTCACCAATGCCTCCTTCAACTGTTCAAAAGACTTTTCACATTTTTCTGACCAAACAAAAGCTTGGTTCTTCCTGGTTAGGTTAGTGAGTGGTGTAGAAATTTTTGAAAAATCTTTTATAAACCTTCTATAATACCCTGCCATCCCCATAAATGACCTTACTTCACTCACAGTGCTTGGCCTCTTCCATGCTTGAATAGCCACTACTTTATTGGGGTTCATAGAAATTCCTTTGGCAGATATAACATGGCCAAGAAAATGTACTTCCTCTTTCCAAAACACACATTTTGAAAATTTTGCCTTTAAATCTTTTTCCCTTAATCTAGACAAAACCAGGTGCAAATGATGCTTATGTTCTTCCACTGTCTTGGAATAAATCAAAATGTCATCTATGAAAATAAGCACAAACTTGTCTAAACAATCTCTAAAGGTTCTGTTCATTAAATCTACAAAGTAAGATGGTGCATTGGTCAAGCCAAATGGCATAACCAAAAATTCATACAACCCATACCTAGTGTTAAAGGCAGTGTACTTAATGCTTGATTCTTCCACCTTCATTTGATGAAAACCAGATGCTAAGTCTAGTCTAGAAAATACTTTTGCCCCTGCTAATTGATCAAAAAGATCATCTATTCTTTGCAATGGGTATTTATTTTTAATAGTTACTTTGTTTAATTCTCTATAATCTATGCAGAGTCTTAAAGAACCATCTTGCTTCTTAACAAATACCACTGGTGCTCCCCAGCAAGAATTACTTGGTCTTATAAAACCCTTTTCTTCCAATTCTTCTAACTGTTTCTTTAGTTCCTTTAGTTCATTTGGCCCCATTCTAGTTGGCTTTTTAATCACTGGGCTTGCTCCTGGAACTAAATTGATCTGGAATTCTACTGGTCTATGGTGTGGAATTCCCTTGACCTCACCAAACACATCCAAATATTCATTGACTATGGGAATTTCTTCAATGGTTAGTTCACTGAAATCTTTTTCTGAGTCAACTAAATGATATAGTTTTCCTTCCTTAGCTACCTCACATAAAACTGTGATTCTCTGGCCTCTAGAATTTTGCAATGATATGGTGGATGAGTCTAAATTAATTATGGCTTTAAATTGCCTTAACCAGTCTACCCCCAATATAACACCTATATTTGGGTAATTAAAAACATATAAATTGGAAATAAAAATATTTCCCCCTATGTTTAATCCCACATCCACACAAATCATATTTAAAACACTAGAACTCCCCAATGGACTGTGTATATGCAATGGGGTTTCAACCAATATGCAATTCAGTTTTAGCATTCTAACCAGTTCATAAGAAATTAAGGAGTGAGTTGCCCCAGTATCATATACTACTGTTATGGGTATGGTACAAACAAGTAATGTACCTTCCACTTGGCTATGGTTTACAGTGTTACTCTCCACTGTGGCTTTGCCTTTTCCTTCCAAATTTGCCAATTTGCCTTGCTGTTTATACTCAGGACAATTCCTCTTCATATGCCCCTCTTTCCCACATAGATAGCATTTGAAAGCTCCTCCTTTCAATTCTGGACATTTTGGTTTGATATGCCCTTCCTTTCCACACTGATGGCACACAATTTTCTTCTTGTCTTCCTTAGCCTTGACATCTCCAGTGTTTTTGTTACTAGCCTCTTCTTTCTTCTTATCATAAGGGTGATACCTCCCCTTACCTTTCTTGTTATTATTGCTCTTAAAATTTCTGAACTTCTCTCTTTCCTTGTCATGCTGTTCCAACCTCAAAGCTAAGTCTATCACATTATCAAAAGTCTTGTCTGCATAGGGTAACATGGCTCTGCTAAGTCCTGGATTCAAACCTTTTATGTACCTATCATTTTTAGATGCCTCATCTGCCACAAGCATTGCTCCATATGTGGAAAGCCCCTCAAACCTTTGAGTGTATTCTGTGACAGTCATGGTCCCTTGTCTAAGCCTAATGAATTCTTCTAACAAGGTAGTCTTTGCTGATGCTGGTACAAACCTTGCTTCCAACATCTCTTTGAATTGATTCCAAGTGATTTCATTCTCATTCCTTCCTGCAATGATTACTTCCCACCAGCCTAAAGCTACTCCTTTCAGCTGTCTTGAAGCCACTTGCCTCTTTCTTTGATCATCAAGTTGCATGTCATTGAAAATTCTTTCCAATGTTCTCAACCATGTTTGAATCTCCATGATACTCTCTGTCCCTTCAAAGCTTTTGCCTCCTAAATGAGTATATGTCTTAAGCAATTTTGAGAGTTCTTCATAGGGATTTTCTTGCCTTTGTCCTGCCCCATCCCTAAATGCTCTCACCAAGTCTTGCAGATTGACCATTGGTGGTGCATGGGAAGATCCTGCTCCCTGATTTGGTGGTCTCCCTACCATAGTTTGCTAATAATAATTTACATAGCAGGTTAGTTAGATATTTTAGTTCCTTTTAATTTTATTTCTATCTAAGGACTTGATCCTTACTTCTACTATGTTGAATAACATAGCTCTGATACCAACTGAAATGACCCTCCTATATTCTACTCTAATTTCATAAGGAATTTTTTTTTTTTTTTAAGTTAAAGAGGATATATATAAATATATAGATATATCATCCATTGCAATCATAATTCTCAGGGTCACTATCTTTTCTCCAATAACCAAATATATCCAGGATCACGATAATCAACCAATATAAATATATCAGTACATTCACAAAGATAAGCACATACATGTGAGGATGTATATGCCTCTCTTGTTTGAATCAGAGTTTTGAAAAATAAGAGGATTTTGGATTGCTAATTTAATTTATTTTTGACCAAACAATCCACGGGTAACATACACCTTAGTCTGTTTATACTAACTAAGAAGTGATCAAGTAATAATCAATAGTAAACAAGCTTTTAATATAGATGTTTGTGTTAAGTTCTGAATAGTGTCAAAATCAGTATAAAATAAAGTGGATCCTAAGGAAACACAAGCAACATCTAGGCGTAATGGAAACGCGCCTAACTTATACATACAAGGTCACGAGTTCGAGTGCTATGCTGGTCGGTTCAAACACAATTTTTGTTTTTCATTTTTTTTTTCATTTTTCTTCTGTACAATTTGAAACTTGTTATCTACCTGTCTGCATATACATATTTTATTTTACCTAAGATCCATCATACAAAACAAATATCCTTGCTTAATCATTTTTGAATTCCATTCCTACAACCTAGAAGGCTTCATGATTGAATGATAAGAGTGTTTATCATTTTCCAGGTTTGTATTTCTTCTTATAAGATTTGTCTGGCATTTAAAATGCATTTGGTTAGAATCTGAGTAAAATTCAGATTCTTATTTCAAATACAAAGGAAAAGGTGAGGTAAAATCTGCACTTAAACATGTTTATGTGCATATATATCTGCAACTATTTGAATCTGGCTTCCATCTATCTTACTACAGATCCTTTCTTTATTTAAAAATAGGACATGAAGCATTTGTATGGAACAAGTTAAATAAACCTTGCAGCCATATAAAAACATTCAACCTATGTCTATTTCTTTTGCATACATATGTTATATTAGAAAATAAAACCAGTTTGATTATCTGAGAATCAACTCTCCAGATTTTCCAAAAACTTAAATCCTTTTTAAAGTCTCAAGATTGACTAATACATTTATAAAATGTAATCATTCAATTTTTTTAACATAGTGTTCTTGCTAAATCTACTTACAAGATTTGATCAAAATCCTTTTTAAGCATAACAGAAATTTAACTAGGTTCATAGATTCCAGATACAAGTCAAATTCTTAACAAAATGCCTAACAAAATATCAATCCAATATTCAACACTTAATACAAGTAGCAATTTAAATTGTCAATACATGCAGATTTCAACATTTAGGCTCTTATCTAACTAAGTTTTAGCATGCTATATCTTCTTCTCAAGGCCTTGCTCCTACTCCTATTTAGTTGCTGCAATCCCTGAAAAAGCATTGGAAACTGCCTCATTTTAAATGAGACACCCCAGATGCCAATAGCACACTAGGGTCAGACACATGTCTGGTATGAGAAAATTCACAAAAGCAATTTGTTAATTAGTTTAAAATCAAGTTAAGTACAAATACATAAGGTTCTGTCCTTTGGAATCAGGTAAATACTTGTGTGCATGCTCTGTGTCATTGTGCATGTGCACACTTAAATTTTCTTCCCAGAGACTACATATATATATATATATAGCACAAACATTCAAGCATACAATTCAATCATAGACAAACAATCATTCATACCAAACAGGAAAATAACTAATATGAGTTAAATCACTCATTCAATACTCATATTTCAAATCTGGGAAAAACTCTAGTTTTCTCATCTGCTCAAGTATTACTTCCTTGGTATATTTGTCTATCCTTGGTCTCACCTGCAATACTTATGAATCAATGGACACACTGTAATGAACTAATTCACTCCATTACACAAAGATCTCAGGACTTAAACAAGCCATGTGTCAACTTATGTTACTCAAGCACACAAGTCATTCCTGCAGTGTTCTTGACCCCAATTTCCTAATCAGATTTAAGTTAATAATAACCCCTTTGATTTTTCATGACAAACCATTCAGTGATTCATTTTATTTAGCTAAAACATCCATATCATGGCATCTCATATTATTTATAATCATACAGAGACAAACAAGCAACAACCATTTGTGATTACAAAATAAGGTTCTGTATATTTACATTTTTCCTGGTATTTTTAAAAGGAGTTTAGGCAACTAACATTGGCTTATAGTTTCTGAGAGAGTTTTTTTTTTCTTTTGCAAACATTTGTGCTTGAGTAAAACTCAAGATGATCTGGTTTCACTGAATCACAAGATTTTGTTTGCTATGCATTTTATTGAATCAGGAGCATCAGCACATAGGCAACCCTATTGCACCCCTAATTCCTTTTTATTTCAAGCCTCAGCACTTATACATGAGTATATTGCAGCTCAACATTATTTTCATTTTTCTGGGTTAAGCCAAAACCAATACTACTTGCCTATTCTCAACATTTTACTTTCTGGGTATTTGTTTATATCCCTAAATATTAACATATCAGAGATCTGAGTGTATAAACAGATATGTATACTATCACCACATAAAACTTTGTTATAATAAAACAAGTGATCAATCAAGGAAAAATCAAAACATATTCAGGTTTAAATTCACTGATAAACATTCATATATGAAAATATTCTTTTAATAAAAATACTTTTATCTGGCTGCCTACATTAGGACTTATTGCCTGAGATTTTTTGAGTGAGTTTTCTCACCTAGCTCTCTCCTTTGTTTCCTTAATTAACTGATGAACTCCTGCTCTTATCCTCAAGCTCTCTTTCTTCCCTTGTCTTATGATTTCTGTGGTATTGTTTTTCTTCTTTTTTTTTTCAAAATTCTTTTCTGAAGAGAAGAGGAGGCTGCTGCATATACATGTATATATATGCAGGGTCTCTCTTAGGGTTTTGGGTATTGGCTAAAGCCATTTTTGCCCACCAGAAAATCATGTTATCTGAATTTTAACCCAAAGTTTTACCCCCTCCCCGGCTTAATTTGGGTGAAGAGAAAAGTGGTTACACATTTTTCTTTCAGAGATTGCTTTTCAGAAAATACTTTTCCCCCCCTTGTCTACAATCATGCTAAAAATGTGACTTGGTTTTGTTATTTATTTAATACACTTCCTAATTCTGCCTATAGCAACATTTCCCTGTTTTCTCCTATTCTTTTCTATTTTTAGCTTTCATGTAAATGGCATGTACTTCCTTTATTTATTTATAAGAGGATTAGTTCTTTTTATATCTTCTTATATTAAAATATGTCTGTATATTTTATCTCACTAATTTAAACTCTGGTATTTTATTAGCACATGTATATATATATATTTATATATATATTTATCATTCTGTAATGACACACACATGCACATGTATACTTAAGAAAAATATTCAGTAGCATATATATTTATATTTACTTATGCATTCAGCTTTTAAAGATTTTAATATATATATATATATATATATATTTATTCCCATACATATCAATATGTATTTATTCTTAAAGTTCAGAGATTTTTAGCTTTAGTTCATGTGTATACCCTGTGCACACATGTACACACATACTGATACACTATCAAGCCACAACAATCTCCTTCCAAAATTAATTTAAAAATTATTTTAAATTTATTTATATTTTCCAGAATGAATTCCTAAAATCTTGGGTCATTACATAATTACACCATAGAACCCACGACAGATCGCAGTTTCATCCAGGGTTACGTTGCCATCACAGCAAAAGTCCATGTAACTGTTGGCTCTCAGCGGCACACACGATTACGCTGTCAAAATGAAACTTCTCCACTCCCACATAGGTCGCAGTCTACCGATGTAAAATCAAACGTAGACTGTTGGCTCTCAGCGGCACACATGACTTTCGCTATGTAACCATAGTGTCGCAGTCTACCGATATAAAATCAAACGTAGACTGTTGGCTCTCAGCGGCACACACGACTTTCGCTATGGTCTGCAGTAGATCGCAGTGACATCGAGTTACACTGTCGTCACAGCATAACCCAAATGCCTCTGTGGGCACCAGCCCCTCGACTTCCGCTACACAATAATCCTTAGGAACTAGTTTTGTCCGGACTCCTCACAGGATCAACTTTAGAACCTTCCCCTTAGAGGCTCAAGGCAGTGCCACCCCGTGGCACTCCTGAGAAGTTCATTTCAAGGGAGCGCCTTTTTCCCCAGAGCCAATCTCAAAACACTTTATACTATACACATATAGTATTTTTCTCAAAATCATACACCTAGTATGAAGAACATATAAGGCTCCTTTACACAAATCGATTCCCAAAATCGATAATTTTCAAAGTAGGCTTTTCCAAATCTCAATATTGATTTTACCCAAAAATCAAAATCCTTTCTCAAATCCATAGGTTCTCAAAACCTTTCCTCAAAATTACTTTCACAAAATCCTTTTTATATATATACATATATGTAAAAGTTTTGAAAAAATCTTTGAATCAATTTGTATTTGTATAAATTCACTTTTATACTTCAAATACTTTCAAAAATCTTTTTCTTCTAAAATAGATTCAACAGGGGAGATTTTCTTATATAAGAAAGATATATAATTTGTTTAGTCCAAATCAATCTCCAAATTTTTTATTACTCTTTTGTTAAGTCATTCATCATATTGCTTACTTCTATAAAATAAATTTCAACCATAGAAATATTCAATTCCCACTTTACTTCATTATATATTTTGCAAAATGCACTTTCAATTTCAAAAATCATATATAGTCCTTATCCACAAGTTTTCAGTATCATTAAATCCGTACGATGTACACATATCATCCGTACGCAATATCAATCTGATCGCTCACTCGATCTCAAAATTTCACTTCCGAACTAGTATTGTCCACCCGACTTCCTAGTGCGGACTCAGATCTGGTTCCTTGATCAGAACCCGTCATTCTCCTTGCATAGTTCACACTATGATAGAGAATACCCAGAACCAATCAAAAATCCATATCCAGGTTCGCCGTCGAAAATCGAGTGAAAAATCCCAACTCGGATCGATAATACTATCTCGAAATTCTGTGCTCGAATCTGGATCAAATCATTATACAAATAGAATAATATACGTACATCCTACGTATTTATCTTCATTGATTATAAGTTAAATCAATTTACTTTCTATTCGCCCTCACTTTGATTTTCTATCGACATAATCACAATTGTTTCAATTCCATTGGATTATCATTTTAATCCTTATCCTAAATGGATATTCAACCATAAACAGTTCGAACTCTGTCTAATTTAAATTTTGAAAATAGCTTGGAAAATTTTAAAATGAATAAGTAGTTGAAAAAATAATTATTATTTTGTACAATAGCTGTAAAATAGTTAAGTAATTGTAAAATAGTAAAATAATTGCAAAATAGTTGTAAAATAGTAATCGGTTATAAAGTAGAAGAAAAATAGAAATTAGTTTATAAAACAGTTGTAAAATAGTTAAATAGTTCCAAAAATAATTGTAAACAGGCTTAAGATAGTTTTAGGTTTTAAAAAA
The DNA here is from genome assembly GCA_030737815.1 of Allium fistulosum. NCBI lineage: Eukaryota > Viridiplantae > Streptophyta > Magnoliopsida > Asparagales > Amaryllidaceae > Allium > Allium fistulosum. The sequence goes on along the minus strand of CM060905.1, from coordinate 777,318,515 downwards.
AAAGTTGTATAGTAAATAGTTTGGAAAATTAGATTTATATTAAAACAATTTATTTTGAAAATAGTCCAGAGTCAAACTGTTCAACTTCCCAATCTCCATTTCAATCAATTTCCCATTAATTCAATTTAACTTTCCACTTAAATTGATTTAATACCAATTCAATTTGAATTTATCTTGATTCCTTTCCCAGATTCAAATTAATTTTCATTTGAATTTAAACTCATTCAACTTCAGTCACGCTTCCAATTAATTCAAATCAAATTCAATTTGAACTAATTTCAATATCAATCCCAACTTTAAACCATCTCGAATTATATAAATTCAAGTCAAATTTTCAAATGTTGATTTAACCCCTTAAATCAAATTAACCTTTATCTTTAATTTAACAACCTAAATCTTTAACAATTTTCAATTCTGATTCCGAATTTCAAATGTTCATTTTAAATTGCCTTTACTTAACTTATTTCAAGGTTCAAATAAGAGTTCAAACTTTTAAACAATTAAATCTTCAGAATTTCATTTATCTCCAAATTTTTAACTTCTAACTTTGAAACCAATTCTTAAACAAATTTTAGTTTGCAAATTTAATTCTTAAGTTCAAAGTGATTCCATTTAATTTCTACAATGGATGTATATTACCTCCATCCATTTCTTAATTCAATTAGAATAATCCAATTCATAGTTTCATGGATTATTAATAACAAAAGGATGATATCGGGATAAGCCAAAGTAAATAAACATCCAGATTATTTAAAACAGCATCCATTAATAACCCACATTACCCATTTCCAGACCTCAAATCCGTTTGAGATCACACATAACTCCCATTTCAAAACAACCCATTTAACTTCACTAAGTAAAATTTTAATTTCATCTTGAAATTTCCAATTCAGGTTGTTCTTATTTAACTTCCCCTAAGTTAAATTCAATTTGTTTAATCCAATCAACCTTACTCAATTTGAATTCTCACTTCGAATTTCAAAATTCTTTCCCTCCTATAAGTTCAAAACTTATATCACTTTGGGTTTTACACCACACTTCAGGGAAAATCAAAACTCAACACCTTAGAGTTTATTTCAAATTATCCTTGATACCATGTATATCCATATATTTGTACATATTCATTTCTCGGTCCTTCCAGCCATGTTTTTTTTTTAAATTTTAAACCACCCTTGGTTTTACATTCAAATCAAATTTCAAACAACTCTTGTTTAATCAAGTTCTATCATTCAAATAATTTAAAATAACATTATTTATTATTTTGTCATTACTTTAAAACAAATTTTCAAATTCTAGATCCAGATTTAAAATTCCACAATTTAGATCATTCAAATTTACAAGTCATACTTACCTAAATGTTTTACTTCCCTAAAACATTTCACTTTGCTTACTCTTTAATAATATTTCATTATTTAACACAACAACCATTTATGATAATAACCAAGATTATCATATCTAGAAACCAATTTATTATTATCTTTATTCTGAAAACATTTCTACAAATTCAAGATTTTAATTTCAGTTTGGATTCCTTTCAAATTTATCTTCATTTGGTTGTATTTCTATTACCACTTAATTCTCATTATTTTATTTAATTCCAATAATTTTTAACAACCAATTATCTTAATATTTATTAAAAAGAAATATTTCTTTATATATCAAAATATAATCATTTAAAATCTTTATATAAGAAAATAACAAGTACGCTTTCTCATATATATTATACTCAACTCATTCTAGGGTACCATCGACCCTATACTTATGAGTACACCCACCAGAGCCAAGGTTCTCGCTTAACCTTTCAGCTCTGATACCAACTGTAACGACCCGGAAATTTTCGTTCCCGAAAATTCCAGATAGTTATGGAAAGAAGAAAGAGATAGAAGAAGAAGAAGAACAGATCACCAAACATCTCACATACGCAGCGGATAAAATATAATAATAAATAATAACAGTTTACAAAGAATACTGTATCTGTCGATTACATTTAATATACATTAGAGTTTCACATTTACCCAGTCACTGAATATATACAAATTTCAGCATATCTCAGATAACAAAAATATATCACAGCGGAAAACACTCCATACGTTCCTGCCATCCAGCTCGCCTCTTGAGCTCCAGAACGACCTTACCTGAAAATCTGTAATACTCGGTCTGACCCGAGCATTACATCAAAGTAACACCCGGGTCAGGCTGGAAACCAGCGTGAGTAAACCTATATAACATGAAATACTAATCAAATTTAAAAGGAAACCCGGGTAACTCGAACTTCACTACGAGTTCATTACTTGTTGTGCTCAACACTTATGACTCAAATACTAAGTATTCTAACTTAGTTCAAAGGTTCATATTATTACATTCCAGCCAATTGACATCACATATCAATTTATATAGAATCGAAGTGGTTTCGGGTATATACTAACACCCGACTCCGGTCTCTTCGGATCCAATGTCATTTAAATCCAAGTTATTCAATTAAACAATTCAACTTTAATTTCCCGATAACACATTTACATAATGATTCTTTCATTAATAGATAATCACATTATCACTTTCCATCTATCATATCATAAATCAATTCATATCATAGATATCAACTAATCCATAACACTTATCATCATTCTATTATTCATAAGCAAGATTGATCACTTCCATTAATTACATTAATTAATTAATGGTCCTCTAGTTACTTCCATTAGTTAAATTTCCTTTATTAAATAATTAACCTTCAACTTAATTACACTCATTAATCAACCTTGATTAATCATAATCAGTAAATAATTTTCCTTAATTACTTTATCAATTAAATCAACTCCTTGATTAATTACATTAATTAACCTTTAATTACATGGAATAATTAAACACTTAATCACTTCCACTAAGTAATTATACTTTATTAATTAGTAATTATTTTTAACCCATCCTCAAGTAATTCTTTTTAATTAATTAAACCTGATTGATTAATCACATTAACATAATTAATTACATTAAGAATTAATCCCTTCATTAAGTAATTTCTCTTAATAACTCTTTATTAGTAGGTAATTAACCTCTAATTACATATTACTTAATTATTCATTAATTAATCACTTAATTACTCAATCCCTTATTTATAATCTAAGGTATAAATCCTTCGCCAATTTATCTTTAATTACTTATATTAATTATTAAGTAATTATTCTCCAATTACTTACATTAAATAATCTTTAATCCAATTAATTAATTACTAATTTCCTATTAATTAATCTTTAATTAATTTATGATATTAACCAATTCTCTTTAAAAAAATAACATTAAGTAATTTGTACTTTATTTTATTGCAACTTTTAATTCACTAAACATATAGGATTTAACCTATTAAATAATTTCTTATTATAACAAATTTGAAACATTTAAAACTTTGGAATTTCATTTAAAATCTCTCAATACTTGGAAAGATATAGGATTAAGATTTTCTTTAATTTTTAAAAACCAGGTTCTTTGTTTACATAATTTGCTGGGCTGAAAATCGAAACCCATCACAAATCAATTCCTGATGCCATCATAAACATGAGCCCAAACTCTTCTTCCCCAAACCAGCTTCTTACGTTAGATCACAACGTGCACGTGCACGTGCACGGACGTTGCCGAACTCCGGTGATCAACACGGCTACCCACGACCATCACTCGATCCCTCGCGACCCCAAATGAGAACCCAGTTCGCACGAAAATCCACTGAAGCGAAAACGAGTCAAAGTCTCATCCATCAGGAACTAGTACTTCACCGGAAAACCCTCGTCCCCTTTTGCCTCCGACCACGAGAATACCGGCCGTCTTCACCGAAGCTACGATACTCCTCCCACCAACTATCCCCACAAATGCGATCATCTCCGATCATCACACGAGGATACACGAACCCCAAACATCACGTCTACAAGAAACAGCCGTCTAGCCCTAGTTGCTTAATTCCGACCACCACCTCAAGTTATAAATCAATCAACTATTTTTCCCTGCCTCGACGCCCACCAATCTAACTCCAGCCTCAATCCCGACCTCCAAAGCTTCACCAGTCGCCGGAATTTACTCAAAACCCAAAAAAATCGATCAACCCAAATTGCAGATCCAAAACTAAACTAAAACTCATGATATGATTACTAAAATTCATGGTTTAGTATTTCGAATTCAAATATATACTTAAATCTGAAAATTTAATCGATTAAATTTTGACCAAATTAAGATTTCACTGTAAATTTAGATTTTCAACCCAAAGATTGATCCCAATTTCCTGTAATTATTTCTGGGTGAGGTGTTACATGGTTACAAACAACTCTCATTTACAATTCTCAAACAAATTCGAATTCAAGGTTGTGATATTGAATTTATTATGAAATCTAAAACCTGTAGTTATCAACAGAGCCTACTTTTAAAACTACTCAGGCATTAAATAATCACACGTATAACATGCCTCCATTCCATCAAAATTTCAGTTTAGCAAGATGAATTATATTCAGATATCATGGAAAAACTTAGGTTTAAAACCGTTTTTAAAACTTATGTTTACTCACAGGTATAAAGAAGAAAACTGGGGTTAGCTTACTCACCTTGTTTCAGAAATGAACAGAGCATTTAATTTTTTGAACATGCCTTTGAAACTGCTAACAAAAATCACCCTTTAATCTGATCTTCATTTTGGCTTTGAGTTGAATTTGTCATAAGGCTTCAGTAGTTAATGTATTTACTGGGATGCTAAGTTTCTTTTCAACGAAAATGAAATGAGGCAGATAGATATGTGTGAACAAATATACAGGTTATTTTTTTCCTCTTGGTACAAACATGTTCAGAGATTTTTATCTCTACTAGGGGCTGAAATGATCTACATAATGTACTAGAGATATAAACATTAAATGCCTTGGTCCTTTATGTCTACAAATACATTCTTTACTTTATATTTCGTATGTACTTAGACATCAATTTCCTTTGCATATATTTCTTTTCAGGTGTACATATTATTTTATACTTCCTGTTCAAACATCATGAAGATATCTTTTCCCTTTTATACTTTGTTTTCTCAGCCTACATACATACTTTACTTAACCTATCTTACTGTCTTCTTGTGCAAACCATAGATTTTTATATTTTAGTCTGAGTGTCTACTTTATATTATAAAACTTATCCTATCTATATATCAATTTATACAAGTGTTAATTGTTATTATTTTGTTACACATTTCATACTTATCTTATTTGTCCGCATTTAAATATATTCCTTTGCTATGGTCTTATTTCTTTATAATAGAAATTAAATCCTATATTTATTATGTTGTTATATTTTAGCTATGAGTTTTACAAGTTGAAGTATACACATGTACAGGCTATTTCCCATTGTACTAAAAAAAATTTATTTTGTGTTGATCAGAGATTTTGTTTGACCAAGTTTTGATTTTATACAACTGAAATGATCTTTGTTTTGTACGTGACCAGATAGCATTCTTATTCCATTGATATGCATGTACATATATATATTTGCTAAAATAATAAATTTGTATTTCAATTTAATTAGATTAGATGTTTATTAAAATGATATGCCAAAAATGGCCAAGTTGATTCAGATCGTGTTTAAATTGAATGTACATATGTTTACCATTATATAATATACATTTAAATATTTTATCTTAAATCTAATTTATGGGATTCATAGATATTTTATTAAAACCAATTTATATGCATCCAGATATTTTAACTATCAGAATCTTATTATTATTATTATTTTTGAAACTCTTTACCCCAAATGAAATATTTATTAAAATAATACTACCAAAAATTCCGGGATGTCACATCCCTCCCCCCTTAAAACTTTTCGTCCTCGAAAAGGAACGAAGCCAAATTTATTACAATGCTTAAAATCATATAATTTTTTCTTTGATCATTTTTAAACTACTTTAAAAATCTATATAATATTTCTAAAATAGTTTTTATAAAAAATTACTTTTATAACTCGATGTTTCAACAAGTCCATCTTTGTTCTCACAGAAATTCGGTCATACGTTGATCAGGCGTAGGACTGAAAATCTACAAGTACTTAGCAGACCTATTTTCAACACCCAGTGAAAATATTTTGAAAAATAATTTTATTGAAAATATAGAAAACAGATTTTGAAAACAGAGGAATATTTTTGGTGAGAATGCTCTGGAAATCATCACACCCATCCATGGTCGCAGTTACATCCTGGGTTACGTTGCCGTCACAGCAAAAGTCCATGTAACTGATTACACCATAGAACCCACGACAGATCGCAGTTACATCCAGGGTTACGTTGTCGTCACAGCAAAAGTCCATGTAACTGTTGGCTCTCAGCGGCACACACGATTACGCTGTCAAAATGAAACTTCTCCACTCCCACATAGGTCGCAGTCTACCGATGTAAAATCAAACGTAGACTGTTGGCTCTCAGCGGCACACATGACTTTCGCTATGTAACCATAGTGTCGCAGTCTACCGATATAAAATCAAACGTAGACTGTTGGCTCTCAGCGGCACACACGACTTTCGCTATGGTCTGTAGTAGATCGCAGTGACATCGAGTTACACTGTCGTCACAGCATAACCCAAATGCCTCTGTGGGCACCAGCCCCTCGACTTCCGCTACACAATAATCCTCAGGAACTAGTTTTGTCCGGACTCCTCACAGGATCAACTTTAGAACCTTCCCCTTAGAGGCTCAAGGCAGTGCCACCCCGTGGCACTCCTGAGAAGTTCATTTCAAGGGAGCGCCTTTTTCCCCAGAGCCAATCTCAAAACACTTTATACTATACACATATAGTATTTTTCTCAAAATCATACACCTAGTATGAAGAACATATAAGGCTCCTTTACACAAATCGATTCCCAAAATCGATAATTTTCAAAGTAGGCTTTTCCAAATCTCAATATTGATTTTACCCAAAAATCAAAATCCTTTCTCAAATCCATAGGTTCTCAAAACCTTTCCTCAAAATTACTTTCACAAAATCCTTTTTATATATATACATATATGTAAAAGTTTTGAAAAAATCTTTGAATCAATTTGTATTTGTATAAATTCACTTTTATACTTCAAATACTTTCAAAAATCTTTTTCTTCTAAAATAGATTCAACAGGGGAGATTTTCTTATATAAGAAAGATATATAATTTGTTTAGTCCAAATCAATCTCCAAATTTTTTATTACTCTTTTGTTAAGTCATTCATCATATTGCTTACTTCTATAAAATAAATTTCAACCATAGAAATATTCAATTCCCACTTTACTTCATTATATATTTTGCAAAATGCACTTTCAATTTCAAAAATCATATATAGTCCTTATCCACAAGTTTTCAGTATCATTAAATCCGTACGATGTACACATATCATCCGTACGCAATATCAATCTGATCGCTCACTCGATCTCAAAATTTCACTTCCGAACTAGTATTGTCCACCCGACTTCCTAGTGCGGACTCAGATCTGGTTCCTTGATCAGAACCCGTCATTCTCCTTGCATAGTTCACATTATGATAGAGAATACCCAGAACCAATCAAAAATCCATATCCAGGTTCGCCGTCGAAAATCTATATATATATATATATATTTCCAAAAACCATTGTTTAAACTAAAGACACGTTTTAAAATAAGATCATTATATGTATTTCCAAATCAAGGTTAATTTTAAACACATATAGCATAAACCTCAATACATATAAAATTTAAAATCAATATCAAAAAGAATAAATCTTTATAAACATATAAAAATTAACATTAAACATATTAACATGAATGGGTATAAAATCTGAAGCTTTATGAAACTGCCATCCCTCTAAAACTTTTATATAACACAGTTAATATAGTTTATGAAACTATATATATAACAACATAAATTTTAATAAACACATAACATAATATATAACTTATATAGACTAACATATGTAAAACTGGCATATATCAACTTATGTACTATAAGTAACAGAACCTGATATACAAACAGAATATATATATAATACTATTATAATTTGTACAACAGATAATATATAATACTAATATAAACTTATACATACAGATATAGATATATAAACTAACTGTATACTAATATACATATAAAACCAGGAATCAAAGATATATACAAGTTTAATATATATATATATACATATTATCTTCTATTTCTTTCTTTTTATACCCAGAGAAGAAATTTCAAGTGACAACAGCACATAACTTTATAATATATAAAATTATAGACACAACTTACAAGAGCTATATATATATATAAAGAAAGCTAGGTGGCTGCCGTAGAGGTGTGGCGGGCTGAGCGGAGCATGGCTACAGATAAATAGGCTGGTGTAAAACTTTGATATATATGTATTTCAAAACAACAGAGCCAAGATGACTAGAGATGGAGAGGTTGTGTAGTGGCTTCGGGTGATGATCGGCCTATTGTTCACGTGGAGGGTTCGGTGGCCGAGGGCAGTTGTTCAGGCGGGGAAAAATGAGCGAGGTTAGAGGGAAAGGGCTGTCGGAGGCGGGTATAGAGGGGCTTGCATGCTCTGGGTTGTGATTGGACTGAGCGTGTAGTAGACCAGAGGACAGAGGTCGATGTTTGGGTTAGGCTAAGGAGCAGAGGAAGGTGGTCGGATATGGGGAGGAACAAGGAACGGTGGTGGAGTGCCTGATGGGTGGAGCTATTAGAGAAGAGACCGAAGTATAGTGGTCGGCGGTACTCTCTGGTGGACGAGCTGGTGAGGAAAAATGGCAGGGAAAGCATGCGCACAAAATTCCAATGCATCACTTAGTTCGGCTACATGCTTTGATATATCTTTTTTTTATAAACCATGGCCGAATAAAGAGAAGAGAGCAAGGGGTTTGTTCGGCTGTCATCTAATGTGTGGAAGGAGCTTCGGTTCCAAGCAAAAGAAAGGAGGCAAGGGCATGCAAATGAAGGGGATGTGTAGATTTCCATAGCTTTAGGTAATAATGTGTAAGCCATCACTTCCTCTCTTTTTTTCATAAGTGCAGCTATCAGGAATATAAAGCAAAAGTGAACAGGCTCCATGAAAGGAATAGAAGAAGTAGTAGATGGCTACAGAAAAATATAAATACTAGCTAATATCTTCTTTTATCAGAACGAAAGATGGAAAGGGAAGAGACCCAAATAAATAACGAACCAGCATAGTATAAATTGAACCAGTGAATAGTAAAGGCCACATATTAAATTCTAGAATATAAAAGGCTACAGGCTATTTGGCTTCAACGGATGGATAGATGAAAGGACATAGGAAGCCAAATGGAAAAAAATACGAAACCGATACGGCTAATCGTTTCGCCGATTTTATCGCATACCAGACGCCGAATTACAGAAGTGAATATAATGAGGAGATCAGCATGATAATACGAACAGAACAGTACATAGATATTAGCGATACGATCATCCTATCAAAAGTCGATATTTCGCTGCCAAAATACTGCTAAAATGCCAAAAATAAGATAAATGGGGCTATAGCAATCCGAATTTGGCGAAACGAAATATGACGTCTCACTCAGAAAATATTTTACATTTTTATTGTATAAAAATATTCAAATTTCAAAAATAATTTATTTTCATCAACTTCAACTGATTTAAACTGAACTTGAAAATTACACAACAGAACTAACTTTCATATTTTCCAATGAAATCTGTCAATTGCTATGTTTAAATACACTATTCCAAATATCAAATTTTAATTTCAAAAATTTATTGTTAAATTTTCATGAAAAGTTCAGTTAAATATGTTATTAAAAATCGTTAAAATATCTGGGTCGTTACAAAATCCTTTATTCAACATGTCCAAAGTGGAAAAATATAATTCCCATGAAAATATTTTTCCCCTTACAGCCCTTCACCCTAAATGTAATGCCCCACCTCTATACCCACGCTAACCAAGAACACTACGATGTAGTGCTGTCAATTAGCACGGAGAATAAGGCTGTGGAGGAGCAACCATCCATGTAACTTCTTTGTGCGAGCACCGATATGTCAGATAGAATAGAATGCATATCATTTAAGGAGGAAATCCGACATACCGATACAAACACAAAGCTATCACACGGTGGCTATATATAATCTTCGGAAACAAACATAGAAATAATCATAACATAAATCAGTCACAGACATCCATATCACAAAGGCGGAAGAAGATATGAATAAATATATAACACATGAAAGTGTACATCAGAGTAGTGGTCGGGAAGATCCACGATAATACAAAAGAATAGCAACACGTGCTATACAAAAGAATAAGTACACAACATAGAGTCTATATCTCAAATGTATACACCCAAAAACTACTAATCTATGTAGTTAGCCAAAAGTCAGAATAATCCTGAAGAGAAGTCAAGCAGAAGCACCTGTAACATCTCGGTCTGACCCGAGTATTATTTATAAGAAAATAATAAACGGATCAGTCTAGCTATAAATATCAGATGATAAGGTATAGGATAAATAATATGGCATGAACATGTAACAACCATAACGGCATACTACTATAAGTATGTAAATGATAATCAACAAAAGATTAACCAATATCATAAGAATCTTCTCAAGGATAAAATAGGGTATCATACCCTAAACTTGTATTCATAACAAGTCAATAACTCATAAATTCACCAATGCACAAAAACTGATATCATATCAATGAAAATCATGAAAGTTGGTGTAGCACAAATTCCAGAAATCAACACACGAAATCCAGGAAAACACATAAAAAGGGGGGAGGCCTAACACATGAACGGGAGCATGAAAACTCACCAATGCATATAACACATGAACGAGAAGCTATCTCATGGAAGCTATCCATTAAATTTTAACACATGAACGGCCCGAAGACCATGGGGTGCTACCTCATATATGTGATGGTGAAACATCACAAAAGCGGGGTCTAGTCTCCCTCGCAGACAAAGAGACATCGCTCAATCGCTAGTCTAAATCACAAAAATGATCGTCATGATCATAAGGAAGTGTCAATTACACTAAGCTAGTAAATATATGAGTTTAGCTTCATGTCCCATAACCACTAGCTTAACTTAAATATTTATGAACAAACTGTAGATCTTCACTAGGAAATTGTCACAAAAGGGTTCAATCGAACAAGTCCAAGAGCTAACCGACAAAGTGAACGCGAGCATTTCATACCACTCGTTTTACTAAGTAGTTTAATTCGATTTCTCATCCGAGTGAAGTAAAGGCTTGTATATACTAGTAGATTGGAAATCGGTTTGAGGAAAAGAGCTTTGTAGTTAAAACAGTGTTGAAATTGCTTTGATGAAAGAGTTTTGATATTCACTACTAGTATTGAAGCCTTCACATTTTTAAAGTGGCAAGTCACAAAACGATTGTTGAAACAAATCGAATCACATAAATTCACATTCGAAGACGTGAGTAAAGTCCAAAGGAATCAATCCCAAAACCATCAAAGTAGGAATATACTTGCGACCTAACGTGGTCGAATTGAAGTGCAACAACTTTAAGTCAAATAGGTCGAACGACCTAATGGATGCGACCTAGGGGTCTAAGGGGTCAAGCGACCTAGTGGTTGCGACCTAGAGGTGTTCACGAGTTAGCATTAAACAAGGCCAAATGACCTAGTAGAAAACAAGGTCTAACGACCTAACACCAAAGTTCCGAGCGACCTAACGAGGTATCAACCCGAGCGACCTAACGACCTAAAGAGGTAAAGGCCTAACGACCTAATGGAACACGCGAGCGACCTAACGAGGTAAAAATGACAAGGCCGAGCGAGCTAACGAAGTTCGGAGTCGAGCGACCTAGCGACACAGTGTTGAGCGACCTAACGAGGTCAATGTTGAGCGACCTAACAGAGGAAGCGACCTAACATAAACAAGGTCATGCGACCTAAAGGGGTATGCGACCTAAAGGGGTACGCGACCTAAAGGGTTCGCGACTAAAAGGAGTTCGCGACCTAAAAGGGTACGCGACCTAAAGGGTTGCGACCTAACTGGGTATGGGGTCAAGCGACCTAGTAGTTCGCGACTTAAGTGTGGCCGAGTGATATTAGGCCAGAAACGACCTAAAGTGTTTACACGCGAGCGACCTAACGTTATAAAGGCCAAACGACCTAACGCTTAACTCGTGAGTGACCTAGCGATCTAACTCCAGGCGAGCGACCTAAGGCCAGAACGAAAATCTGCAGGCAGTGGCCTCTAGACAGCGCGACCTAGTGCCCAGAATTTGCCAAAGACGCTGAAAATTTGAGTTTCTCACCAATCCAATCCAAATCCAATGCAAACATACATGCTAAAGTGGTGGGGAATCATTCCCAACAGTTCAATGACAGTTATAGGCAAGATATGAGATTAAAAATCTCACCTTTTCACTAAAATGGATGAAGATGAAGCTTGAAAGCAAGGAGAAGCAATCCAAAGCTTGAATCCAATATCTTCTACTTGAATTTGGAGTTGAATGTTGGGTTTGCAATTAAATTTGAGTTTGGAGTTTTAATTTCCCTTTTCCCCCTCCATTTTTGATGAAGCTTGAATGTTTAGTGAAGAGATGAAGTTATGAAGAGGAGGGATTGGGCTGAGCTTAATGAAGGTGCAGTCCAAACCAAAGTCAAAGGCGGGAAAAAGTGACGAAAATTCCACTTACTCCAAACATATCGAAGTTTACACTCAAAAAGATCGCAAACGTCATTTTGAACTCAATGGAAGTGGTCTCGAGTCCTAATTTGACCGTATGCAAAAAGTAGCTTTTCGGACCAAAATCCGATTAACGATAAAATATTTAAATAAAATATTTAAATATAAAATCGATAAATATGCGAGTTGTTACAGACTCCCCTCCTTAAAGAAATTGCGTCCTCGCAATATGTAAGGTGGAAATAAAAAGTAACAACCATAAAAAGCATATTAACACAAAAGAAATTTAAAATAAGAAGTTTACCTCAAAGAGCATGAGAAAGTAATTCTGGATGTGTACGCTCGATGAATTCTGTAGTCTCCCAAGAGCAATCCTTAGGATTTGAGGACCATTGAACTTTAACAAGTGGAACATCTTTATTTCGAAGGCGTTTGATCTCCGAAGCAATAATTCGAACAGGATGCTGCTCATAAGTTAAATTAGGTGAAACTTCAATCTCTTCCACAACACCGGGCTCAAGAATAGAATCGGAATCCCGAAGGCACTTCCGTAATTGAGAAACGTGAAACACGTCATGCATGGCAGAAAACTGAGCCGGTAATGAAAGGTGATAAGCCATGGAACTAATACGTTCAGTGATGGGAAATGGCCCAATGTATCGAGGCGCTAGCTTTCCCGATCGACTGAAATGTACCACACCTTTCATAGGTGAAACACGAATAAACACAAGATCTCCCACAGAAAATTCTAACTTCCTTCTTCGATTATCGGCATAGGATTTTTGTCTACTCTGAGCTTCTTTCATCCTATGACGAATAAGTTCAATCTTTTCTGTGGAATCACGAATAAGATCTGGACCTAAAACCAGCTTCTCACCGGCCTCAAGCCAACAAGAAGGAGATCGGCATGGCCTACCATAGAGTGCCTCGAAAGGTGCCATACCAATACTAGATTGGAAGCTGTTATTATAGGAAAATTCAACAAGTGAAATATGATCTTCCCAACTTCCACCAAAGTCAAGAACACAAGCACGAAGAAGATCTTCAAGTGTTTGATTCACATGCTCAGTTTGTCCATCGGACTGGGGGTGATAAGCGATGCTAAAATTAAGCTTCATTCCCAAAGCTTTTTGAAGACTCTTCCAGAACCCACTAGTGAACAATGGATCTCGATCACTAACAATGGAAGAAGGAATTCCATGCAGTTTAACAATTTCTTTGATAAAGAGTTTGGCCAGAAGAGGAACGGTTCGGTTCGACCGAACAGGAATAAAATGAGCAGATTTAGTAAGTTTGTCGACAATCACCCATAAACTATTATGACCCGAACGAGAACGGGGAAGGCCATCAATAAAATCCATGGAAATTTGATCCCACTTCCAAAATGGAATTTCCAATGGTTGCAATAACCCGTCAGGCCTTTGATGTTCAGCCTTAACAAGCTGGCAAGTCATGCAACACTTAAAAAAGTTAGCGATATCAGATTTCATTCCCTCCTAGTAATAAAGTCGCTTCATATCTACGTACATTTTACTGCTACCGGGATGAATGGAATATTTGGAACAGTGAGAATCTTCTAGAATATCTTTACGAAGATCTCCAGTATTTGGTACGATAAGTCTACCAAATTTTCGAATGCCGCCACGAAAATCGATATCAAAGTCTTTCAAACCTTCAACATCGGTTTTATCCCTAATATTCTGGCTAAGAAGAGCCAATTTAGAATCTAGCTGTTGAGCTTCAAGAATGCGGTTGAAAAGAGAAGGACGAGCCTCAAGGCTACATAAGACAAAAGATGAACATAAATCGGAGGCACGGTCTCGAATTTCACAAGTGGATAAAACCTCGAGATCCCTCCATTCGGATATCATCATCGAAACAACTGCTTGTTGCTTGCGACTAAGTGCATCGGCAACCCGATTTCCCTTTCCGGGAGTATAAAGGATATCAAGATCATAAGAGGCAAGGAACTCGAGCCAACGCTGTTGGCGCAAATTAAGCTCCTTTTGAGAAAATAAATATTTCAAAGACTTATGATCAGTATAAAGTATAAATTTCTCTTCCAAAAGATAGTGTCGCCAAATTCGAAGGGCGAAAACGATAGCCGCGAGTTCTAAATCATGTGTTGCATATCTAGTCTCAGCCGGCTTCAATTGCCTAGAAGCATAAGCAATAACACGTTATTTTTGCATAAGAACAGCACCCAAACCAACGCGACTAGCATCGGTATAAACGACAAAATCTTGATTCCCTTCGGGGATAACAAGAATAGGAGCATCAGAAAGGAGTTCTTTTAATTTCTGAAAAGAAGTTTCACATTTGTCCGACCAAATGTATTTAACACCTTTCTTTGTTAAGCCAGTAAGAAGCACGGCAATCTTAGGAAAGTCTTTTATGAAACGGTGGTAATAACCTGCCAATTCGAGGAAGCTACGGATCTCAGTCACACACTCCGGTCTCTTCCAATTTTGAATCGCTTCAATCTTTGAAGGATCCACTGATATTCCGGATTCGGAAATAATATGACCGAGAAACTTCACACTAGATTGCCAAAAATGGCATTTAGAAAATTTGGCCTTTAATTGATTGCTCCTAAGAGTTTCCAATACAATCCGAAGATGCTTTTCATGTTCCTCTACGGTTTTAGAATACACAAGAATATCATTAATAAAGATGAGAACAAACCGATCGAGGAAATCTTTGAAAACTTGATTCATAAGGTCAACGAAATAAGCCGGAGCATTTGTTAAACCAAATGGCATAACTAGCCATTCATAAGATCCATAACGAGTACGGAACGAAGTCAAAGGAATACTATCCTCTGCAATACGAAGTTGATGAAAACCGGTAGCCAAGTCCAATTGTGAAAAGACTCTAGCACCACTAAGTGGATCAAACAGATCATCAATCCGAGGTAAAGGGTATTTATTCTTAATAGTAAGATCATTAAGCTTGTGGTAGTCGACACAAAGCCTAAGTGTACCATCGGACTTATTTACGAAAATAGCTAAAGCTCCCCAAGGCGAGGAACTAGAGCGAATAAGTTGCTTCGTCTCCAACTTGGATAGTTGTTTGCGCATCTCTTCATTCTCCTTATTGGACATGCGATAAGGAGGACGGGTAATAGGTTGAGCTCCAGGTATAAGATTAATTTTGAACTTAATTGCTCGCTTAGGTGGTAATCCTAAAATGGGCTCAAAGATGTCGAAAAATTCACGAACGACGCGAATAAGAGAAATGACATCTTTCTCATCATCATTGTCATTATCACGAGGATTTAAAGAATATAAAGATGCAACCAAAGCGGAATCCGAATCTTTAAGAATAATAGAAATCTGATTAACAGATTGCGGATGACGGAGATAAATAGTCCGCTCAGGACATAGGATATGAGCTTCATAACGAGTAAGCCAATCCATACCCAAAATCATTCCAAAGCCTAAGTAACGCATGACATGCAAATCGACTAGGAAAGAAAAATCACACAAAATAATCTCGACATCTTTACAAAGCAGACTAAGAGTTGCGGATCCACCAACCGGATTCGCAATTCTTAAAGAAGTCATTAAAGCAACAACACTTAAAGAAAAATTATCGACAAGTTCCTTTGATATAAAAGAATGGGATGCACCCGTATCAAAGAGAACTCTAATAGGTTGATCATGAAATATAATAATGCCATCAAGAACAGAATGAGACATACCTTGTCCGCGAGATGTGTTGCCAGGGGCTTGAGCAACGTTTAACTTTCTCTCCTTGTCTTGAAGCTTAGGACATAGATGCATAAAATGATCTGGACTTTTACAATAGCGATAAGAGCGGGGCTTTGAACACTTGTTCAAAAAATGGCCCTTAGCACCACAGTTGAAGCATTTCCTATCACTGGGGGAAAATGCCTTTGCAGCAGGAGTTGCTTGCTTACCCTTTTTGTTGGGATAAGGACCTTTGAATTTGTTTGGCCTCTTCTTGTTGTTGAAGTTTGGTTTGGAAGCCACCACTTCAACATCACTGTCCTTATCAGCCTCTTCAAGACGAAGAGCAATATCAATGAGTTGGTCGAAAGAAACTTCTAATTTTAGAAGTAATGGCTTCTTGAGATTCTTGTTTAGGCCATAGACGAACCTCTGGTTCTTCTTCAATGGGGTGTTGATGTATTCAACCCCATATTTGGACAGTGACTCGAAGGATGTGACATAATCCGTCACAGAGGATTCACCTTGAACAAGGTCTATAAAACGTCGAGCCAATGTCACCTTCTCTGCTTCTGGTACGAATTTTAATTCAAAGCGTTCCCGGAATTGCTCCCAGGTGAGATCTGCTTCATTAACTTTAGAAATAAGAAGTTCGTACCAATTCAATGCTCTCTCTTGGAGCATACTGGAAGCCACCTGAACACGGTGAAGATCGACAAGATTCATGCGAGAAAAGATTCGATCGCATGTTCTTAACCAAGCCTGGACCTCGATAATAGTTTCGGAACCCTTGAATGGTTTCCCACCCAAGTTAGTATAATCGTTGCACAAACGTGCAAATCCAGACTTAGGATGAGTAGGCTCCTGATTAGGACCGGCTTCCTGAGCATTCTTTACTAAATCAAGAAGCTGTTGAGAAGTCATAAAAACTCCATCCTGGGGAGTAACAGTAGATGGTCCAGCTCTGGGACGACCTGGTCTAGACATTCTCTTCATTAAGGAAGAGAAAAGAAGAAAAAGTTATTCTCCAAATAAATATCAAGCAAGTCTTGATAGATAAAACAAGGATTCATAAGAGGAAATAGGATGAGTCGGTTCGAAGACTCGACTAAAATCCTAAGGCACGACTCCTAAGTTTGACTTAGGACGATGATCCTTGTTAAGTTATTCTACATTGTTCCGAAGTTTGGCTCGGATACCAAGCTGTAACGCCCCACCTCTATACCCACGCTAACCAAGAACACTACGATGTAGTGCTGTCAATTAGCACGGAGAATAAGGCTGTGGAGGAGCGACCATCCATGTAACTTCTTTGTGCGAGCACCGATATGTCAGATAGAATAGAATGCATATCATTTAAGGAGGAAATCCGACATACCGATACAAACACAAAGCTATCACACGGTGGCTATATATAATCTTCGGAAACAAACATAGAAATAATCATAACATAAATCAGTCACAGACATCCATATCACAAAGGCGGAAGAAGATATGAATAAATATATAACAGATGAAAGTGTACATCAGAGTAGTGGTCGGGAAGATCCACGATAATACAAAAGAATAGCAACACGTGCTATACAAAAGAATAAGTACACAACATAGAGTCTATATCTCAAATGTATACACCCAAAAACTACTAATCTATGTAGTTAGCCAAAAGTCAGAATAATCCTGAAGAGAAGTCAAGCAAAAGCACCTGTAACATCTCGGCCTGACCCGAGTATTATTTATAAGAAAATAATAAACGGATCATTCTAGCTATAAATATCAGATGATAAGGTATAGGATAAATAATATGGCATGAACATGTAACAACCATAACGGCATACTACTACAAGTATGTAAATGATAATTAACAAAAGATTAACCAATATCACAAGAATCTTCTCAAGGATAAAATAGGGTATCATACCCTAAACTTGTATTCATAACAAGTCAATAACACATAAATTCACCAATGCACAAAAACTGATATCATATCAATGAAAATCATGAAAGTTGGTGAAGCACAAATTCCAGAAATCAACACACGAAATCCAGGAAAACACATAAAAAGGGGGGAGGCCTAACACATGAACGGGAGCATGAAAACTCACCAATGCGTATAACACATGAACGAGAAGCTATCTCATGGAAGCTATCCATTAAATTTTAACACATGAACGGCCCGAAGACCATGGGGTGCTACCCCATATATGTGATGGTGAAACATCACAAAAGCGGGGTCTAGTCTCCCTCGCAGACAAAGAGACATCGCTCAATCGCTAGTCTAAATCACAAAAATGATCGTCATGATCATAAGGAAGTGTCAATTACACTAAGCTAGTAAATATATGAGTTTAGCTTCATGTCCCATAACCACTAGCTTAACTTAAATATTTACGAACAAACTGTAGATCTTCACTAGGAAATTGTCACAAAAGGGTTCAATCGAACAAGTCCAAGAGCTAACCGACAAAGTGAATGCGAGTGTTTCATACCACTCATTTTACTAAGTCGTTTAATTTGATTTCTCATCCGAGTGAAGTAAAGGCTTGTATATACTAGTAGATTGGAAATCGGTTTGAGGAAAAGAGCTTTGTAGTTAAAACAGTGTTGAAATTGCTTTGATGAAAGAGTTTTGATATTCACTACTAGTATTGAAGCCTTCACATTTTTAAAGTTGCAAGTCACAAAACGATTGTTGAAACAAATCGAATCACATAAATTCACGTTCGAAGACGTGAGTAAAGTCCAAAGGAATCAATCCCAAAACCATCAAAGTAGGAATATACTTGCGACCTAACGTGGTCGAATTGAAGTGCAACGACTTTAAGTCAAATGGGTCGAACGACCTAATGGATGTGACCTAGGGGTCTAAGGGGTCAAGCGACCTAGTGGTTGCGACCTAGAGGTGTTCACGAGTTAGCATTAAACAAGGCCAAACGACCTAGTAGAAAACAAGGTCTAACGACCTAACACCAAAGTTCCGAGCGACCTAACGAGGTATCAACCCGAGCGACCTAACGACCTAAAGAGGTAAAGGCCTAACGACCTAATGGAACACGCGAGCGACCTAACGAGGTAAAAATGACAAGGCCGAGCGAGCTAACAAAGTCCGGAGTCGAGCGACCTAGCGACATAGTGTTGAGCGACCTAACAGAGGAAGCGACCTAACATAAACAAGGTCATGCGACCTAAAGGGGTACGCGACCTAAAGGGGTACGCGACCTAAAGGGTTCGCGACTAAAAGGAGTTCGCGACCTAAAAGGGGTTCGCGACCTAAAAGGGTACGCGACCTAAAGGGTTGCGACATAACTGGGTACGGGGTCAAGCGACCTAGTAGTTCGTGACTTAAGTGTGGCCGAGTGATATTAGGCCAGAAACGACCTAAAGTGTTAACACATGAGCGACCTAACGTTATAAAGGCCAAACGACCTAACACTTAACTCGCGAGCGACCTAGCGATCTAACTCCAGGCGAGCGACCTAAGGCCCGAACGAAAATCTATAGGCAGTGGCCTCTAGACAGCGCGACCTAGTGCCCAGAATTTGCCAAAGACGTTGAAAATTTGAGTTTCTCACCAATCCAATGCAAACATACATGCTAAAGTGGTGGGGAATCATTCCCAACAGTTCAATGATAGTTATAGGCAAGATGTGAGATTAAAAATCTCACCTTGTCACTAAAATGGATGAAGATGGAGCTTGAAAGCAAGGAGAAGCAATCCAAAGCTTGAATCCAATATCTTCTACTTGAATTTGGAGTTGAATGTTGGATTTGCAATTGAATTTGAGTTTGGTGTTTTAATTTCCCTTTTCCCCCTCCATTTTTGATGAAGCTTGAATGTTTAGTGAAGAGATGAAGTTATGAAGAGGAGGGGTTGGGCTGAGCTTAATGAAGGTGCAGTCCAAACCAAAGTCAAAGGCGGGAAAAAGTGACGAAAATTCCACTTACTCCAAACATATCGAAGTTTACACTAAAAAAGATTGCAAACGTCATTTTGAACTCAATGGAAGTGGTCTCGAGTCCTAATTTGACCGTATGCAAAAAGTAGCTTTTCGGACTAAAATCCGATTAACGATAAAATATTTAAATAAAATATTCAAATATAAAATCGATAAATATGCGGGTTGTTACACTAAACTGGTAAGAAAATTCAGCACTTGATGTTTGGTTAAAATATGTTGTTCCATTTCATAAAGAGCATGTCCCTTAAGAAACACATTATAGTAAGAAGGTTAGTATATCAGCACAAATGAAATTTTAAAAGTTCTGGACTTTGGAGGAAATCTTAGTTGCAAAAACAAAATGTTGGTATCTTATCATTGAAACAAAAATTTGGTTCTAGGCTTGAGACAAGAAAGTGGAATATTCATTCAATCAAAAATATGGTGAAAGATTACATTTGGTACACTTCCGGTGTCGACCAAGACCTTTGGTATAATCAATAACCTAACCTAAGAAGATGTGATTAGTGGATCTATATATAGACAAATTACTCCAAGCCTATCATAAGCTGTATAAACTAAATTTGGAATCTCAATCTACTTCATTTTCGAAGTTAGTTCGGTATTGACGGCAAAAAAACTTCTCTTGCCTATTCATTGTACTAGTTAAGATCCTTGGTTCTTGCTCTTATAAGATGTGGACTACCATGTTTGACTGCCAGTAAATTAATCCCTACTAATTTTAAGTAATTTATTTGCATGTTTAAGTGGATTATTTCAAAGGGTCAAAAAGTCAACTTTTGCATATAGATGAATTGGATTATGAGACATATCCTATTGTGTTTAAAACTTTAGAGAAATGCAAGATAATATAGGACTTTATATTTGGAAGTTATGAATCTTGAGTTACAAAGGAAATGAGTTTGTCACGTGTGAGAGAGAGACCTATTAGTCCAAAGGCCCACATAACTTATGTTATATGCATAGCTCCTCCTTCACTCCCATTCATAATTCACTTTACATTTCCAATTCCCATTCTCTTCTTCCTTCTTCTCCATGAAGTTTTGAATCTACCCAAACTCCTTGAAATAAATTTCCTAAAATCAAATAAAAATCATCATAATTCTTCTAATGAGATTCACTACGAACCCAATCCATTTGGAAGAATTTGGATGATATTTGTATTTCTACCATGAAGAAAAAGATGCTTTAAGAATGGGTTTCATACTAATTTGGTGTGCTAATGAATTCTTAGGTAAGAAGGACTTCTCACTAATCTATATAATATCTCTTACGCGTTTATTCCCTGCTTGATTTCTAAAGTGGTTTAAGCTTGTGACTAGGATGTTAAATTTTTGACTATGGAGGGTTAATCTTTCTATTTATAGCTGATATATAAATGATGTAATGTTGAATGAAATGTGTATGTAAACAAGTTAGTAAGCTCCAAGTTAAGAGCCTAAACATTAGATATAATGTTATGGTTTGATTATAAATGATCTATGGGTGCTATGTTTCATAATGTAGTGATTAGCATTCTCAAATTGTGACTAGTAACAAATTGAATGATGAATCCTTGAGGTGTTTGATGAAATTCTACATAGTAGATAGGTAATAAATTATTTTCAAATGAGACCATGATTAATATATAAAAGGTTTCAATTACTTATTTTATTCGTTGGAATATTGTATGCACGTATAAGTAAGTTAGTAAGATAATTTATGGCATTAACTATTTTACGAAATACTGAATATTGATTTGATCTATATTATAAGTTAGAGGTTTATGAATGGCAAAAGTGTGATTTAATTACTAAATCCTTATTTTGTAACTTAAAAATGATTTTTAGAAAAACTGGATAAAATCTTATGTTTTAAGGAATGGGAATTTAGTTGAAATTTTTAGGGGATAATAGATATAACAAAATGAATATTTATGGAAATTTTAGCAGATATTGTGTTGGGTTGATAAGTTGAATAACATACCATATGGCGAATGGAAGTAAAGCACTGTTATTTGTAACAAATGATTGTAATGGTGGTTGAATGGTTATCGAGTGTATGTTATATATATTCATTTAAGGTATATATATATTTATTGCTATTTTTGTTGCTAGTCTATAGTTAATTTTTTAATGTAATGAGGCATAAAGGAGTGATCGGTGTTCTCTTTAAGTTGTTAGTGTATAGTAAAACATTATGATCTCTAGGTGTTGCTTAAATATCACAAAAGTAGAAATACCCCTAATGTAGTTGGGGTAAATCAAAAACATATATGTGGAGATGGCATAAAGTCACAACAAGTCGTAGAGGAGTTGGTTGGATGTTCGTGTGAAAGGACTTGTGGTTTGAGTACTTTAAGTGTACAAAATGGGCTTGTTGTACACTTGCAAGCCCGATCAATAAACTGATCAAGTCCAGTCAATCGACTGATTTAGCCTCAGATTAAGGTCAACTTTCAAGAAAAGAATTATTGTAAATTTAGGAAGGTTTAATTGACTTACCTCACCTACCAGTCGAATGACTTGGCTTCCAATCGATTGGTCCACCTAATCAGCTACCGGTCATAATGTTATTTACAAGGGTGAAATTGAATCAACCTTAGGATGATTGGAACGAGACAGGAAAGTCTAGGGAGTTCATAAGTGCCTAATTAAAGTTTGAAGATGAAATAACCATATACACTATGTTGGTATACTACATTTGTGTAAATACATTATGTTTGTGTTGACTCTTATGGGCATCCATATGTATAAGGGGTTCCCATTAACCCTAGCTTTGACCTTGGGTATTATGTGACCGTGTGATTTTTGGGCCTGGTAAAAAGCACTAAAAACAAGAGTGTTATATCAAAACAAATAACTCAAATAATTGATATTGCAAGATGATATAATATGACTTATACAATAACTAATTAATACGGATAGGATATGCTTTGTTAATAACAAAATATCTATTAGAGTGGTGTATAGTTATTGAATCAAAAGACATACATTAGTTATCAATTATAAATGATAATCACAATGAAATTTCCTGCCAGTCTTTTTTACAGTGGAAATCAACATTAACCTTGTCATGCAATATCATTATATAAATATATATACACAAATGTAGCACATATAAATCGGATGGATTGACTACGTCATAGAACTATTGTGACTTCCTATATACCCATTATAGGATCAAGGCTAAGTAGTTCATTTCCATACCTACTAACTAACTAAAGGGAGGGTTTAGAAACCACACCTAGCCTGCTCTTCTCCTAGATCAAAGAGTTAGCATATATACACAATATATAATAATATAAGAGCATAGTAAAATATAGCATATAATCGATCTAAAGTAAATAGCAATAATATGAGTTAATCATAACTACATGCTTTACCGCCTCCTAAGATATAACAATAATAAGAATAGAAATGGAGTAATATTTGGACCAAGGAATAATAAATCACCTCCTAAGAAATATGCTCAACTATGTGCTAAGTTTAGGAAACCAACCAATAGTCAAAGTGGGTCAAATAAAAATACTATTAAGATGTGGATTCCTAAAAAATAATGACTAGATTAGGAGCAGGTATAAATAAATTTGTTATCGATAGTAAAAATTATTTTTTAATGGTTCTACCAAACACTTTTGGTATGATTACCACCTTTTGATTAACCCCAAGGACCCTAGTGTAGAAAGTGGGTACTAATAAAATTTCTTTATTTCTTGTAAGTAACCAAAAATAAAAAGGAGAGGTGGTTTTGGATAACAAATGTTTCAAACATATGATGAGAACGCAAATATGCTAATAAATATACGACACATGGATGGATGTACTTACACATTCGGTGACAACACTGAAGGTCATGTTGTTGGAAAAGGGGACATCAGTAATCCTGGAGGTCCAAATTCAGCTATTATTACAAATGTGTTATTAATAGAAAACTTCAAATATAATTTGTCATGTATAAGCTAGTTGTGTGATAAATCGTTTAAAATTAGTTTTGAAAAAATTAAATGCTTTATTTCTTATCAGATAAAAAAATGATTTTTGATGGATTAGAAAGAGAGATATTTTACGTTGTAAACATGAAAGTTAAGCCTAATATGGATATGTTTCTAGTTGTGAATCTTGGTGATCTGTGGTTATGGCATAAAATATTCTATCATATTAACTTTAAATCTTGGAAAAAACATGCAAAAAATGAAATTGTCAAAGGTTTACCAAAGATGAGTTGTAACGTTAATGATTTATCTAATGCATATCAAAAGGGAAATTTGAAGAAATCATACTTTATATCTATGAATTAAAATTACCACTAAGGAAATACTTCATCTTAATTTATTAGGTTCGATTCTGGTTAGATCTGTAAACCATAATAAATATGTTTTAGTAATTGTAGATGATTTTTCATGCTATATTTGGATGCTACCTTTGAAGCATAAGAGTGATCTTCTATAATGTTTAAGATTTTTGCAAAGAGAATACAAAATTTGAAAAAATTTAAAATATATATAGTGACCATAGCAGAGAATTTTACAATGACTCGTTCAATTAATTTTGTAACAAAAAAGAAATAAGTCATAATATCTCATTTTCTAGGACATCACGGCAAAATAATATTGTAGGAAAAGAAAATAGGACTCTATAGGAATGTGTTGGGACACGACGCAACAATAACGTTATACCCAAAATTTATGGGCTAACGCAGTTGCCACTACATGTTATGTGTTTATATAAGGCTCTTTACTAAAATACTGCATACAAATTATTTATGGTAAATGCCTAACGTTTCCTACTTTATAGTTTTAGTTCAAAATGTTTTATCCTTAATACAAAAGACCAATTAAGCAAATTCAACCCGAAAGCTGACGAAGGTATCCTTTTTTGTTATTTGGTGAGAAGCTAAGCCTATAGGGCTTTTAATAAAAGAGAAAAATATCATTGAAGAAATTTTACATGTATCCTTTAATGAAAATTTAAAGCTTTAGACGATGAGCTTGAGAATGTAACTATAAATCAACCAATAACTACCATGAAAAATGTTCCATGAAATAATGAACCAACTGTTGAAAATGACAATAGTTAAACTAATATTTTAAAATCACCACCAAGGATTTTAAAAGACCATCTTATTAGAAATATACTAGGTGATATCTCTACAAAAGTACTAATACAAAATCAGTTAAACAAAATGGGTCATACTATATTTATTTCAAGTCTAAAACCCAAGAATTATAAAAAAAGAGGCAAAAAATGAATATTGGACACTGCTATGTAAGAATAACCAAACCAATTTGAGCATAATGATGTGTGGGATTTAGTTTGAAGACCAACCAACCAGTTAGTAATTGGAACTGAATAGATTTATAAAAATAAAAGTGATGAAAATTATGATATAATAATAAATAAAGCTGGATCATCTGCCCAAGAGTATAATCAAGAAAAAAGGACCAACTATGATGGACCATTTATCCATGTTGCATATTTAAAAGCGGTAAGAATATCACTGGCTTTTGCATGTCATTATAAATTTAAACTATATAAAATAAATGTTAAAGTGCTTTTTTAAATGGTTTTATTAAAGAAAATGACTATGTTGAATGACCACCATTAGTCAAACATGAAAAATATCTTGATCGCTTATTTCAGCATAAAAGTGACTCTATGGTATTAAACAAGCACCACGTGCTTGGTGTGATAGAGTAAAGAGCTATTTATTAAGCTTTGGATTCGAAATTGGAAAAATAGAGTCCACACATTTTATAAAAAACAAATGAAAATGATTTACCTATTGTACAAGTCTACGTCGATACATTATTTTTGGTTCAACAGATGAACAATTTTGTATAGATTTTTCTAACATAAAGAAAATTAAGTTTGAATTGTCACATATGGGAGAAGTAAATTATATTTAGATTTACAAGTGAAGAAATTAAGTAATGGAACTTCCATTTACCAAAAAAATACTATAAAGACTTAGTAAAATGATTTGGCATATTGGTAAGCCTACATCGATTAACACAAGTATACACTTAGATCGTGTTGAAAAAGGTAAAGATACTGACCAACGACCATACCGAAGTATGACCGGACATTACTCTACCTAACAAAAAGCTTACCATATATTATGATGAGGGTATGTCTATGTGCGCTATTTTAAGCGAATCCTAAGGAATCACACTTAAGAGTTATTAAATGCATACTACATTACTTAGCCGAAACTAAGAACCACATACACTTCTATCTGAAAGGTTTTCTTTCAAGTTAGTCTCTATAGTGATGTTGATTTTGGAGGATGTGGGATAGGTAAAAGGAGCATGAGTGGAACAATCTACTTAATAGGCCAATCATTAGTCACTCGGTTCAACGAGAAACAAATCATTATCTACGTGAAAATATGAATATATATCAGTTGCATTAGCTTGTACACAATTAACTTATATGCAAGTAACGCTAAAGTATTTTGGTGCAATTATAACAAAATCTCCTATATATTATGATAATACTTGTGCTATTAACATATCAAAGGATTCATTTAATCACTCACATACTAAGAATATTGACATACGCCATCATTTTCTATGCGGTCATATTGCTAAAGAAAACATAACTCTATATTTTGTAACTACTAATAAGTAAGCAGCAAACAATTTTACAAAACCATTATGTGAAGCTAGTTACATCAGCTTAAGACAAGAATTAGGAATATAGGCCTTAAACGGGTTAAATTAGAAAGTTTGAACTTTTCTTACTTTTGTTGGAAAATTCAATTTATGATTAAATATTTTATAAAAGGAGAGAAAATCTTTTTAATTAACCAATTTTTCTTTCTTTTTTTGATGACAAAAGGAGAGAAAACAACAAGCATTAAAACATAAATATAAGGAGAGTACATAGATATAGGGAGAGCATTAATGTTTAGTAAGAATTTATTTACTATGTGAATTGTATAATTATCATCAACAAAAAGTGAGTGAATGTTAGGAAAATCATACAAGTATTTTGATGATAACAACATTATAACAATGTTGCTAACAAGATTATTAAGTAATTTTAGGTTATGTAGCATTTATATAGAACAAGCGATGTAGCATCAATAAATAAAAGCATAACTAAGACATCTATAATGAGAATATCACTTATGAAGCCAATGAAATGAAGATATGCACACTTGAAGACTCACGATTGTGGTTGCAAGTCATTTGCAATCATAGCGACACTTAAAGATTATTTGAAAAACTCAAATGCACAAGATTGTTATATACATCGTGTGTTGAGTCCCAGAAGTAGAATATTGTTAAAATTACATAAACCTTATCCAATTCACTTCAAACTCCACCATACTATCCGAAAGAGTATTCTTAATTTTGTAGAATTTTTCTCGATTTTTGAAGCAAGAAAAATATAGAAAATTTGAGAAAATAATGCGTAGAATTTTGCATAGCTACTGAAGCAGCATCGGTTAGTCGCAAACGGTTGATACGTAGAGTACAATCGGTCGACCAGTTAGCAAAAAACCGATGTATCAATTCTATAGCAATGCATGTTATGCTTCGTTTTCTTCTGACCGTTTGATCATTTCTCTTTGTCACCTCTCTTCGATAATTTAGACCCCAACCTTTATCTATAGTTTCTTTAAACAATCACATCCTCAAATCCATAATGCTTCAACCCTATAAAAGCCTATATTAAGTTAGAAAAACCTAAATTTCCTGCTCTTCATCTTTCTGAATTATTTCAGTCACTATACTCTCCTAGTGCAATCTAAAATCTTAAGTACTTAACTCTTAAATCACTTTGAATTGATTCCTAAATCTTGCACGTTCATCTCAAAAATTATTGAGTGGTTATAAAGCTTTGTATAGGTGTTAGTGAAAAATCACTCTACTTAGAGAAAAGTCTATCAAAAGTTTTACTTCAAATTATTGAAGTCTTGTGAGGAGTCTCAAATGATTTGGTGTGGTCATGTTCAAGGAGATCAGATGGTACTGTAAATATTATTCCTTCTAGTTAAGCGAGTGCAAGTTAGTGGAAGTCTAAACCAATATAAAAATTTCAATATGCTTTTTCTAATTACTTACTTTATTTCCACTACATATATATCATAGTTAACTTAATTCTTTGTTGCTTAATACATAGTTTATCTAGCTAAATCACATTATCTAAGTTATCTTATTTATTGGTTATAGAAATCGATACAATCCTAATCTCTAATGCTTAATTACTTTTATTTATCAAATGTAGTATAATTCTATCAAAAATATCTCAAGGTTGCCAGACATCTCTCTTCATCATGCATTTAGAGCACATAGAGGCTATATATGTATAAAAGAATGAGTAGATGGCTTAATTGTATGCTTATCTATATGTATGAGTCTATCCGGTGGATCCATTTAGTGTGTGCAACGTCCATTTTTGTGTTAATGTTTGTTGATACAAAATTACACATTTTTTATATTAGTGCTTTGATAGTACTTCTACACAGTTATTTCGATTCACTAATTATTTAAAATTTTGGTAGTTATCGCATTAATTGTCGCATATACTCCAAACAAAAATTATTTATTTCACCAAATAAAAATAATTATAAAATCCATTAACAAATGGTAAATAGTTGGTTTATCACATGTTGAGAGTTATTTCCTTTGGTATTACCTATTGCACCCGATTCAGATGCATTCATGCGACGATCAAAGAGAGATGAGGAACCTTAACTAGCACAGTTCGGCTGGTACCTATGTGAGTTGGCAAGTTACGGACAACCTTTTATAGGTCTTATGGGGAATCCAATAGAGTAATATAAGGCATATTTATATATATATATCGATTTGGCGATGATATATGCATAGTTCACAATGCAATGATAATAGAACAAACAACCGGGCCAACATTAATTGTGACCAACATTACTTGTGACCGACCTAAAGCAAACAAACAGTCGGGCCGATGCATAGGACAAAGCCTAAATTCTTGGTCGGCATGCAACCCCCAAACAACAAATTGTGTTCGACACTAACACCCAGACCGTAGGACCCACTTCATTTCCCCGCCCAACCCAAAACCACCACCAAACCAAAATCCTTTGTAACGACCCTACAGCGATGCCTAGTTTAGCAAAGATCATTACAAGTAATGTTGTCTGGTAATCCGGAGAATATGGCTTGTTAGGGGCAATCGAATGTGAATATTTCTTTCTACTAACACTGACACGTCATTTATACCTTTTTCACTTAATACCTAAACTGAATTTGATGTGTACAGTATTAATACAAAGTAATAGACACGCCGATTTCTCAAAATCAAAACAATATATCATGTAAATAACAGTCACAAATCACAACAGAATAAATCTCAACTTACACATATACAAATTTTGAGTTTACAAAATGAAATACTAAACTCGATTGTCATATAAGTTTTACAATTCTCTAATCTCAAGTGTACATCTTATAAACATATTCACAAATTTTCTAAATGAGAGAAACTAAAAAGTCAAAAGTGTTTATCTCCTTGCTAGCCAAAACATCCAAAGGTCAACTTGTCCTTTAACCTGAAAAGTATCGGCCTGATCCGAGCAAAATAACACCCAGGTCAGACTATCTCTAAATATCCAATAGGGTGAGAACAGAATATAACACAATAATAAACAACATATAAGTAAATACAGATGTCCATGAAATAACGAATCACGAGAATTAATTTAACTTAGAGTTCATCACAAGGCACATGATTATACATTTAAGTCATGAACATATATTAATCACTAAACACTGAATTCACAGAACAAAACACAATATCTCTAAGCATGCAAAAATTAATGATTAACTCAGAACAGGGTTATAAGTTTAAGTTACAAACATGAACTAGTCACTAAACACAAAATAACAGAATTAACTTAACATCCATCACAAGACACAAGAACATATGTTTATTCCACGAACACACGACACAAGAACATATATTTATTTCACAAAGACAAGACACAAGAATATATATTTATTTATTTCACTAATACAAGAAACAAGAATATATATTTATTTCACTAACACAAGACACACGAATATATATTCTTGTGTCTTGTGTTAGTGAAATAAATATATATTTTTGTTTCTTATGTTAGTGAAATAAATATATATTCTTGTGTCTTGTCTTCGTGAAATAAATAAATATTCTTGTGTCTTATGATGGACGTTAAGTTAATTCTGTTATTTTGTGTTTAGTGACTAGTTCGTGTTTGTGACTTAAACTCATAACCATGTTGTCACGTACCGAAATTTTCGACTTTCGAAAATTCAACATCGATACTCACTTTATCGACTGCCGAGCAATCGAGTGCCGGAAACTCCAATAGTGAGGGTTTTAAATAGAAGAAAAAGGTAGAAGAAGAAGAAAAGAGGAAGAAGAAAGAAGAAGAACAGAACAACATCAGAACAGAAAACAATATCAGAATCTTACACATCGCATCGGAACAATATATAATAGATAAACACTAGTCTTTTAAAACAAAGAACTATATCAGTTTATACATACATCAATCAGAGTCAATATACAACTCAATACAACACAACAAATCAATGGACAGTTGTATAACTTGTCCTCATACAGAATACACAGCGGAATAAATACTATTAGATACAAATACTACGTCTCGTCATCCAGCTTTCTTCCAAAGCTCCAGAATATCCAGAATATCCTGATAATATAACTCTAGGCTGCCCGTGTGGAAATTGGTGGGCACCCAGAGTTTAGAAGGGAAACAATAAACTCCGAGTCAGTCATGGTGACTGGTGTGAGATCGTAAAACAATTATTTATCTTTAAAATAAACAAAGGAATATTTTTAAAGTCAATTCGCAATGCTTTTGGAAAATGAAACTACCATAAGACCTCCCGCCACACACACAATGCAAACGCAGACTT
Source organism: Allium fistulosum (assembly GCA_030737815.1). Classification (NCBI taxonomy): domain Eukaryota; kingdom Viridiplantae; phylum Streptophyta; class Magnoliopsida; order Asparagales; family Amaryllidaceae; genus Allium; species Allium fistulosum. The sequence goes on along the minus strand of CM060905.1, from coordinate 777,287,354 downwards.
GGAGGAGATTTCTTCTTATGGTAGTCAAAGATGCTTACTACGCAAAAAATCAAATTCTTTTTGATATTATTATTAGTGCATAGTGTAGAAAACATTTCGAAAGTAGAATATAAATCTTAGCCAGCATAGGTACCATTATAGTATGCTTGCTATAGCTACCATATTAAATGGCAGGTTCTACAACTAAAACCGTACAAGGCTCGTATTGTTTCTTTGGATTTCCAACAAATGGTCAGGCTAAGGAACTTCCCTTTCCACGATGGGTACGTCCCTGGAATAGACGACCCGAGAAATAACCTAACATTACGGTTAGATCTCTGCCAACACAAGGCCGGGTTACCTCTGCAAAAATAGGTAACTACTGACACACGTATGCCATCCCCCGATCGTCACCGATCTTCCCGAGGATCCCCGATTCGCAACAACCACAAAGTAATAAATTTGCAGCAACCACAGAGGTTAAGTATCTGGGCTCCATACCATGATACCACCTTTATCCAGAAGGAATGACATACACTAAGGGGCGCTACTCCCTAGAACCTTGCCGCATCCTTCCTGTTTTGACCATTTCCGGGGTGTGAGGCTCGATGAAGTCTCGTCCACAAAGCTACGCTTCTCAAAAAGCCATGCTTCGGGTCAAACAAATGATGAACCTATGATCACAAAGATATAAGATCAAACAAATGATCATATCGCAAATGATCAAACACTGATCATTTCACAGCAACACTCAGTATGCCACGTTACCAAATTGGGAATATATTGCTGATAAATTTCTACTACATAACCTCTGAGCTCGTACGTCTCAGAGAAGGGTGTTAAGCTAAGAGAATAAATTCTCCGCCACCAACAGAAATGTATTTGAAAGAAATCAGCTTTATATCTCAAATTGTAACGTTAGACACACAATCCATACAAGTCTGTTCCGGGATCGAACAGAACCGAAGGCACTTCTCACGAAGCCCTTGCATATCCAGATAAATTTCTAATCACGTCCGGACTTCCCGTCACTAAGGGTGATAAAAACCTCTAAATCGGAGATCAGCCGATGTAGAGTAACTCGACGGTAATCCTTCCGTTTTCAAAAATATCCGGTCTTCAACACCGGTCTTCAAATGCAATTCATAACGACGTATCACATATTCGGAATGGGTTATACGACCCCATGGTCCTTTCCCGGCTAACCCGAATAGTGAGCGATTATTCAAAAATAAGTGTGGCATTCAAATTCATCCAATTCACAACAAATACCATTCAAGGTAATTATTGATAGTCGGTTATTTAACTATCAATAAAGATGCGCAACATCATCAGATTCCAAATAATTTTTCAAATTATTTATTTCCCAAAAATATCTTTACAAGATATAAAATTTCCACACTTAACCGTTTGAAAACAAATTTCAAATATTCACTTTTCAATTTATCTTTGCAAGGATAAATTCTCAAAAAGTTCATTTCATATTGGGAAAGCAATTCCATACTTATTTAAAAATAAGTGTTTCACAAATCTATTTATTTTCAACACTTGGAAAATATTCGATATACTTAAATCAATATTAAGTATATATACATTCTTTTAGGAAATCTATTTTTATAACACATTTATCTGAGTCAAAACGAATGTTACGTAAAACATCGTTACGACGACTCAAAATCACTAGTATAGGGATTCGGAATTAAGATAGATGTATAAATCCCAATACTATATAAAACATTTCCTTTCGGAAATCATTTACTATAACAACAGTGTTATAGTCCACTATTTCCTTATTTTTTTGAAAACATCTATTTCAACAATAAAATGTTGAAAACTATGGTTTCGATACTTAACACGTTTTAAAACATCTTTTAAAACAATTAACTTCATTTTATAATATCGCTTTCCCAAAACCATATCCATTTTACTTAAAAATATATTCACTGTCCAAAATCGTGAATATACTTCACTAACCACATTTCAATCTTTTCTACACATTTATTTCAAGAATTTATCCACTATCCAAAATCGTGGATAAAATTCCCTTAATAACCTTCTATATTAAATTCATCAAATTTGATTGATTTTCGAATTTATAAAACAACGTTTATAAATTCTATTTCTATTTTATAACAACTTTGATTTATAAATCTCCTTTATAAATCAATTCGATAAATATTCCATTTAAAGGCAAAAATCTAATTTATAAGTAAATTTTCTTATAAATATTTTATTCCACAATTTCCTTCACATTTTATAACTTCATAATTTATCAATCTATAAATTTCATATCTTCACATTTTAAAATTATAAATTTCATATCTTCACATTTTATATTGACTTTCCAAATTCGTTTCAATTTTCCAATTAAATTTATAGTTGGACTTCCAACTTATTTCCTTTTAAATAAATTCCTCTTGAAGAAAATAAATTTCAATTTGTTTCTTTCAATCTATTTAAAAATCCAAATTTTTAAATTAAATTCTTCAATTTATAATCACTATTTTTACGAAATCCATTTATTTAACATTTTCACTTGATTCTGGAATTAATTCGATAAGATTATAAAAATTAACTTTTTATACTTTAAAATTCCTTTCTTCAAAATTTCTTCAATTTCAAAATTGATTCACTAAGAAATTTTCTACTTGAATTTCAAAAATTCAACTTCGTTTATCTTTGGAATCCAATGATATCAAACATCCATTCAGCTAAATTTTAGCTTTCAAACAATTTCCAGACAACAATTCAATAACATCAATAATCATTCACAGATTATCACATCACAGTAGAAATAAATTCAATCAATGTGAGGGGTCCAGTTGGATCCCTCCAACCTGTTTTCCTGCATCCAAAGACGTTAGCACAATACCAATTCCACTTCGAGGTGGAATATCGCGGTATATGGGTTTTATAAAAAAAATCCGCTTACTAACGGCGCAATAGGGTCTCATCCGCTATACAAGGCGGGAAATCAATCAATCCAATATATACATATGCCAATATGTATATATTGTTATATATATATATAGATATATCCTACTATATCTAATATCACATCCAATGGCAATCAATCAAATCAATAATAACTGCAATTCATTTTGAGTGAGAAAAATCTCACCTTAGCTTAAATTTTGCCATCCATTTTCCTTTCCGGCTTGTTTTCCTTGATTTATACCTTGTATAACAATTTATATAAATTTATTAATATTCGAACCAATCGAATAATTTAAACTTCATTTGATAAATTAAATTAACCAATGATCGATTTTAAATCATTAATTTAATCTCAACTAAAAATTTATTCTTTTGTTCATTCCCAAATATTTTTTCTTTATCTTAAACTAATACTTTTTAAATTTAAACCAATTCCTTTTTAACTTTGAAACTAAATTTCCTTTAATATAATACTATCTTCAGGGACCAAAATAATCGATTAACCCATTAACCAATTTTACTCAAAATTTCCTTATTAAAATTTTTTTGAACTACTCGGAAAATTAAATTTTCAAACTAATTCTCTTTAACCTTGTAAAATCAATTTATACAATTTATTAATATTTAAACAAATTGTACCATAAATTTTCCATTCAATAAATTTAATTAACTAGTGATTAAATTTTAAACTAGACATTTTCCTTTTTGAAATTATATATATATACACTTATATAAAAATAATCTGTATGGGTTTAAAATCTGATTTTTATATAAACTACTCAATCTAAATCCTATATTTTCCAAATCTTTGTATATATATATTTTTCTTCTTACAGTAAGTAAAATCATACAGATATATATCTTTCTTTAACTATACATATATACATTTTTTTTAACTAACTTCGATTATGTTAAAACTCGGATTTGGAAAAGAGTTTACCAGAGAATCCACCCTCATCAAAACGAAGACAAAATCCACCCTCGTCTGCTACTTCAACTACTGGCCGAGTACGACCCTACGGCAACCAAAATCGACCATGACGCCGAGACCTGACTTGCCGCCTCCCTTCGAATCGCGCACGCACCAGTCACGAATTCCCAAATCGAGCACAAACCCTACATCTCGCCTCGAACTTGCCGGCTGTCGCGCCTTGAGATCGAACACGCATCATCGCGAACCCTAGCTACGCCGATACCACATCCCCCTTTCGACGCCGCCTCGCCTGACGTTGTGATGAAGTCGCCACGAGCTAAAGCAATCCTCTCGCGACCACGTCGCCCAGGTCCAGTCGACCTCGCGACTTCGTGCTAGCCTCGCCCACGCGCGAACGCGGCCATTTGTTTATTTGTTTTGACTGATTTTTCTTCCTCCTTTGAACGATGAAATGTTTTCATTCGATCGAGATGTAGAGACGCCATTGATTTTAGTTTAGAACGAGATTTTCTTTTGTTTTGAACTGAATAGAGGGAGTGGGGCATTTAAAAACGTAAGGGATGGGTCGCACGATTTATTTTCGTGATTCTCGGCGTAGACACTGGGGCGTGCTTTACGGGATGAAAACGTGGTGATGAGTGACAAATTAAATTTAAATTTAAATTCGAATTCGAATAAATTTTGATGCGTTTACACGTCGTGTGCTCACAGATTAACTCCAAAAAAATACGAAATTGGAAATCCGACAATAATACAATATTACGGACCCAATGGAACTGGTTTCGTCGAATTCCGAGACTGTTTGAAAAAGGACTATTTTTAAATATCGGTTCAAACAATTAAATTTCAAAACCGAACAAAACAGTTTAAATTTCAATACTGAAGCTGCTGTTATCTTCAGTGTTATCAATATAAATTTTAAAAGCTTTTGAAATATTTTTCTTTAGCTTTAAATTGAAGATTCAACTTTTTATTCAACTTCAATCGATTAAATTTTAAAGTTTAATCGCAGATTTCAAAATTATATCCGGAATACAAATTAAATCATCTTTTAAATATTTAAAATTAATTAAATATTCTCAATTTAATTCGTTCAAAATTCTGGGTCGTTACACATGTTCTAAGTTAATCATTGATATTTGCGTGCTTAGAGATATTGTGTTTTGTTCTGTGAATTCAATGTTTAGTGACTAATATGTGTTCATGTCTTAAATGTATAACCATGTGCCTTGTGATGAACTCTAAGTTGAATTAATTCCCATGATTCGTTATTTCATGGACATCTGTATTTACTTATATGTTGTTTATTCTTGTGTTATATTCTGTTCTCACCCTATTGGATATTTAGAGATAGTCTGACCCGGGTGTTATTTTGCTCAGGCCAGGCCGAGACTTTTCAGGTTACAGGACAAGTTGACCTTTGAATCTTTGGGCTAGCAAGGAGATAAACACTTTTGACTTTTTAGTTTATCTCATTTAGGAAATTTGTGAATATGTTTATAAGATGTACAATTGAGATTAAAGAATTGTAAAACTTGTATAACAGTCGAGTTTAGTATTTCATTTTGTAAACTCAAAATTTGTATATGTATAAGTTGAGATTTATTCTTCTGTGATCTGTGACTGTTATTTATATGATATATTGTTCTGATTCAGAGATATCGATGTGTCTATTACTTTGTATTAATAATGTACACGTCAAATTCAGTTCAGATATTAAGTGAAAAAGGTACAAATGACGTGTTAGTGTTAGTAGAAAGATATATTCACATTCAATCACCCCTAAGAAGCCGTATTCTCTGGATTAACAGACGACATTACTTGTAATGTTCTTTGCTAAACTGGGCATCACAATGGAGTCGTTACAACTTGGTATGAGAGCTGTGCTAGAACATTATAGCATATAATATTACGGATCAAGACCTAGATGACTTAGGATCATGTCCCATGGGGTGTGTGGTAGATAGTTATATTAATTATCTAATTAGGGATAGGAATATAAAATGATTATCAGGATAATCATTTTGGACATGAATTTATTTAAAAATTTTAAATTGATAAATTGGAATTTGTGACACTAAAACCTTTGGAGAATAATTAGAAAAATCTTTAGAGTTGAGAAAATTTTGGAATTAAATTGGAATGAATTTAATTAAACTATTTTCTTTTAGTATAAAATTTGAGAAATTCGAGTAAATAAGTTTAATATTTAAATGATCTAGGAATAATCAGAGTTGCGCAGTGGAATTTTGGACATTGATCCATGGTAAGTGAATATGTATGTTTTGGTTGACTGGTTGCTAGGAATTGATTGCTTGGTTGCATTTATTTAAAATTGGATGCATGGATGTTAGTGATAATAAAATAAATGCATCTAAACTTATGATTATCTATTGTGTTAACTTATCCGGATGTTGTTTAAGGATTCTGATCCGTATGTGGGACGTTATGTTATCGATAGGGGTTCCTACACATCGAACGTGACATTTTGACATAGGAAATAATTATTTTGGTAATTGAAAGATAATTGAGTTTAGAATGATTTAAAATAATATTTTTGCCATGAATTAGTTGTGTGAAACGGAGAAACTCGGTAAGGCAATGTTGAAAGCTAAGGTGGTCAACTTTGTAGTGATAAAGTAGATTAAAAAAAGTTCATGGTTTAATATTATTATATTTTGAAAAGAATTTTGGAATTTGGTAATAATTAAATTTAAATGTAGGTTTTTTGGTTAAGGAAATTGCAAAGACGCAATTTCTTTAAGGGGGGGAGTCTGTAACAACTCTATTGTTAATTATTTGATTAATTAAATTTAATTATGAATAATTGATTTTTAATTGTGATTTGTGAAATTTTATTGCAAAAATTAATTTTAGTGTGGAGAATAATTGATTAGATTTAATTAGAAAATGAGTTTCATTTTTTAATTGGGATTTCAATTTAAAATTTCTAAATATTACTAAATGAATTATTTAATTTTGGTAGTTAGAGTAAAATGTCGATATTGTGGTTCATTGTTAAAATGGGGATTTTTAATTTGAGGTTTGGTTTACTTAAAATTAAGAAATCAATTTTTATTTTGGTTTAGTGTAATATAGCGTTAAAAGAAGTAATAAAACATAATATGATAAGTAATTCTTTCATTTAGGATTCTTATTGGATTCTTACCATAACTCGTTTGGCTCATGTTGTAAGAATTAGAAAGAAGAAATAAGCATATACGTTTATTTTCCTCTCATCTTTTTTTCATTCTCAATCAGATACAAAAATCAGTAAATTCTTTTCCTCCTTGCTCCAAAAAAACGCTAGTTTATATCTTCCCCAAATAAACTCAAATCAAAGGGCATTTTGAAATTAATTGAAGAATTAGAAGCAATTTTATCTTCTCCATCTTCTAGAGAGTCTATTTCTATTATTAATCTCAGTTTTTCATCATGGGTGGTAATTTTGTTTTTGTAAATTTCTAAGTTGTCTTAGGGTTTGTGGTTGAGAGATGGTTGCTTAGAGAATTCGGGATTAGTTGATCAAATTCAAGCTTAAAGGTGAGTTAATCACTCACACTATTATCTCTAATCTGTGAAAATAATTGTTAGGTGTTGTTTGGATTGAATTGGATTATTTGTTGTTGAATTGCTTTCAATTTGATTATGAATTGGTTGTTTGATTGGATGAATGCATTGATTGTTTGTTGAAAATTTCTTAGGGAAATCGCTATAGTAAAATAGTGATATCGTGGTGCAGAATGACCAAATTGGCTCAATCGTTTTGTAGTAGAAAATTATTTAAATAAGCTATAGATTCTCTTTTGGTCATATTTTAAAATACTGTATTTAAAGGGGTTTAAATTGAGTTTGAAACTGATGTTATAGCACAGCCATATAAAAAATTTCTGAGTTAATACCTGAGAGTAAAATGGACATAACTTTTGATTGATGAATCCAATTGTATTGAATCTTTTTGCAGTAGAAAGATAATCCCCTAAGGAAGAACTTTTTTTAATCACTTTCTCAGATTTTGAATAATTCTGCTCAAAATCAGGTTTTTAACAAAGTAATAACCTCTGCCCTATCAAATTTTCTAAGCTAAAACATTGTTAGTAATTTAAGCATAACATTCTCATTTCTTATTAGAATTCGATAATTCTTAAAGTTCTGGAAAGTATGTACTCTATGCTATAACTTTCATGTTTTGTGTTTTGAATAATTTTGAAGTTTAAATGGTCAAAAATCTCATTTTATGTTGATGGCATGTCAATGAAAAACAATGTTAATAAATTTAAATCTGAGAAATTGTTTTGACCGTAACTTTTTTGTTACTTTGCGGAATTTGATATTTTTTGAAGTTATGGAAAGCTTAGACTCTATGCTACAATTTCATGTTTTAAGTTTTGTAAAATTTTGAGATTTATGTCGTCGAAACTAAAGATCTTTAAATCCTCAATTTGAGCTAAATGAAATAAATAGATATGCATATCAAAATGGATTTGGCAGAGTAATTAAATATGGTTTTAAAATATGGTTTTGATAATAATATAACATATGGAAATTTGAGATAATTTTGTGAAATTAAGTGAAATCTTGGAATAATTTTGAGTTTATGGAATATTCTAATTTAATTGAATATTTCACCTTGTTAAATAATAAATTGTTTTCTACAATAAAACGTGTTAGTAAAATAGTTGTGGAATTTGGAAATATGGAAATGTAACAACCCGCATTTTGACCGTTCAAGTCGACAATAATCCACACATGTCCAACTCAAACCGTTCAAAAAGGCAGATGGTTATTGGGGTTAAATAAGAAAAGAAAAGAAAGAATAGAAACAAACTCAGAATCTCGCAGCGGAAGGAACAAGATATAATAATAAAATAACAGTTCATGAAGCTGTTAAATAAATAAATTTGATTATTATTATACATCATAAATCAGAGTTACATACATATCAGAGATAATACAATAATGCAGCGGAAAAATAATATGGTAGTAGAATACAAATGATGTAATACCAAACTCCATCTTCGTCCTCCAGAATAGATCCTCAACCTTATCTGAAATGCTCAGGCTGACCCGAGCGTAATGAAAAGACAAAACACTCGAGTCAGGACTAAAATATCTCATGTAAGTCAAATCGAATAAGAAAATATGAGTGTGATGGCGTCAGAGATGTTTACGGGGTTTGACATCTCCTACCCAGTGTCAACGTGAGTGCAATAACTTAAGAGATGTTATGGGATTTTTCCATCTCTTAAGGATCCGTTAAACTATCTACTATGTAGTACAATACGCTATTATAATATGTCTACATTAAAGTAAAAGTATTAAAATAGCGTTAAGCCATGGCCCATTCCACCCTTAACACAGTTTATATTCCCAAGAGCATATACAAGACCGTAGTTTCCCCAAAACCGGAAGTCACCAGAGGGCAATCCATATACTAAAGGTACAAATCAAAATCGTAGTGGTCGCGAATAGGATAATCAGTATGACAAGGTACATGAGGCGATACCAACTAGGATACTAGTAGTTTCCTGATCCGGACTGATGTTGGGCATAGCAGCTACTACCCCAACACCGCAAAACAACACTCCCAAATCGAGGGGTGCAGCCAAATCGAATCACATAAGTAATAGATAAGGTATCGAAGAAGTGTGTCCGCTAGAGATGGCGATCCTCAATGGCCCGGCGCGGCTCCTGTTTTAGTCATGTCAGGGGTCATCCAAAATCGTTCTCTTTCTTCAGTCAACGCGTTCACCAAAACCATCCACTTCGTTCTGGATCAACACTTCGCGTATATTAGTTATTAAAGTGGTTTTCGGTATCGACAGAGAGTATGTCCATATCCGATTCTGGTCTCTTTAATAACTACGTATTATTACATCGATGGTCATTTAATATTTAAAGTCCAAACCAAATCAAATCAAAAGTCAACTTCAAATTTACTTTCAATTTTGATTATTTCACAATTTTATTCGTTTCAATGGTTAAATCATATTTCCAAATAAATTTAGTTCAACATTTATTTAGCAAATCAATTCAAGTATTCAATTTCAGTTTAATAAGGTTCCAATTTCACTTATTAAATTTATTTCATATTCAATGGATTTAATTTGATTCTTAATTTAATTCAAAATCATTTAAACAAAATTCGATTCATTCACATTTATGTTTACATTCATTACTTCATTAAATATAATTATAAATTCGGTTAAATCAATTTCATTAACTAAATCCCCTTTTAAATCAAAATAGTTTTAGTTAACCCGTTTACAAAATCAAATTCAATTTCTATTAAAGAATCTTATTTCACTTTATTTAGTTCATTGATTAATTAACACAATTTTATTTTTCTCAACAAGTTTCAAAACAATTTAACTTCGTAACCAAGTTACAAAATCATAATTAAACTAATTCACCCAATTTAAAATCATTTTATATTTAATTTATCACTTAATCAAATTCGCAAACTTTACTTAGTTTAAATTCCACTTATGTCAAATTCCCTTTAATCTTAAATTAAATTTTATTATCAAGTCTCAAATCCGTTTAATCAAAACCCAGTCTATAGATCTTAAATTTTTACTTAACTTTAAATTTTACTTAATCCAATTCCGTATAAACTCAAAACAATTCATTTATTTATTCTATTACAATTCAAATAAATTTATTAATTTATTCAAATCTAACCCATTAATTTATTTCATTTAAACTCGAGTAAAATCATTTATAAGTTCCAAATTAAATCCATTAAGGTTGTTAATTAATTTCGAAACAATTTGTTGGCCAATCGGGTTTCTAATTTTAATTGTCTATCCTAGGCCAAGTTGTTTAATTGGGTATTTATCATTTCAACCCGATCCCATTTTAATTAAATATAAATATAAAATAAAATAAACACTATGGGAACTTGTAGTATTAGAACAACATAAAATAAACACAACATTCAAATATCCAAATATCAATAGTTAAACATCCATCACATCATCATCCAAATCAGACAATAGATAACATAATTTAATTGATTATCAATAACGGTTATTAACTGGCAATTTATAAGTTCATGCTAATTAGATGACGATTAAATGAAATAAGGTCATACTTAACTAAAATAATAATTCAAACATTTCAAACATCAATCAATAAACATTAATAGACTATTTATTATCATTAACAGGTATAAACTTGCAAATTTGAATTTAATATTAAATCGAATGGATATTAAGTGCAATGAATGTCATATTTAATTGGAATAACAAATTTAATGTACCAAACATCAACCATCAACAAACATCATAATTCATCATTCAATCAACAGGTCATAACAAATAACTGGTTATCATAGATGGGTATTTAATTAACAATTAAATTTCAACACTAATTTAAATAACAATTTAATCCAATTTGATTAAATTTCAACTAAACATCAATTTTCAACGACTAACTAGCAACCAGAAACATTCATATTAACTAATGAATTCAAATTAACAAACATAACCTATTTAGTCTAGCGTGAGTGGTTAAAACACTCACCTTTGATTCAAAGCCCGTTAATAAGGCCCAAAATTTCACAGTCTCAGATCTGAACGAAACCTATGCCGAAATGTCCGGAATTCAGATACGATCCTAACAAAAGAAACCACGCGTAAAACGGAGTTCGTATGCAAAAGTTATAGCGAAAATTGTGATTGAATTTCAATTTTAAAAAAACAAAAAGAGAACACATTACCCCGCCACGTCATCTCCTTTCCTCCCTCCCTTTCTCACGCACTTTTGCTTCCAGGTCGTGAACCCAAATACCGTGCCTTTGACCGAGGCTTTGACCGAGATTTCGACGACCCTCCGACCACTTATAATCGAGCCGCCGCCATCGACGAGACCCCCATCTCTCCGTCTACCGACCGACCCCACCGCGGCATCCCAAGGTCGCCGCCGCCGCCGCCGTTTAGGGTTTTCAAAACCCTAAATCGCCAGATTCGAGTGCCTCCGATCGAATTAGCCCTCCAGACTACCAGCGTTTGCTTCCCCTTGTCGAGCTCTTCGATACCCAAAAAGGAATTTCTTGATTGCTGCTCGAATCAAAAAACGCCCAAATCACCTTATGGGTTTCGAAATTTTGACCTTTGACCATGATTTGCCGTTGGTTCGAGCTCCAATTGCAAAAACAGAAACTACGCGTAGATTCGTATTGATGAGATCTTTGATTCTCTAATTTTTTTGAATTTTTCCGAGGACTTTAAATTTTTGACTTTGGATTGAAATTGGATTTGTGTTTGGATCTGCCATTGAGGAGGAGAGATAGTTGAAATATACGTATAGACAAATGAGAAATAAGAGTAGGCTAGGGTTTATAACCAGTTATTTATAGATAGGGTTGAAATAAAATAGATGGATCCGGTTGAATATACGCGCTAACGACAAAGTGGCCCAAAAGCCCGTTCTGACTCCGGAACGAAATTGGGTCAACCCATATATCAAAATAGATGTTTAAAAATATTTTAAACGCAATGGAAAAAGTTTCAAGTTCAAATTGCATCGTATGAAGAAGTTATGCTAAAAGCAATAATTTCCAAATTGATTTCAATTGCATAAATTTCAAGGCGTTTCGAGTCCGTACGATCAAACGACCAGTCTGATCGATACGAAACTTGAAATCTTACAATAATTCACCGTTACGGATCCGATGAAACTGGTTTCGTCGAAATCCGAGATAGTTGTAAAAATGGCTATTTCTACTGTTTAATTTCAATATAAAATTCCCAATTTTAAACTATTAACTTTTAAACCAAATTTTAATTGTTCACAAATTTCATTTTTAATTTCACAGTAATTAACAATCTTTTACAATGCAGTTTTCTATTATAAATCCAGTATAAAAGATTACATTAGATTCAGCGTTCAATTATATTGTAATTCAATTCAAGTTATTCAATTCCAATTGAATCTTTTATTTCGATTTACACTTTCATTATTGAATCAACCATTTACTTATACAGTATTATCAATAGTTTATAATTCATTTACTTTCATTTTCTTTAGCTATCATCTTATTTAAATTCACAGTAATATTAAATTACATTCATTTACGTTGATTTCAATATTATGACTTCCATTATTAAATCTACCATTTTATTTATTCTTTGTTTACAATCATAACCAATTTGGTTTACAATCAAATTCAATTCATTATTTACATTCACTACAAGTTAACATCCATATTTAATTTACAAATAAGTTATTTCAGAATTCAGTTTTGTATTTTAACTTGTAATTCACATTTAACAACACAAAATTTTATTTCCTTCGGATTTTTATCCAAAATTTTCATTTTAATTTGTATTTTTAAAATGTTAAAAATACGGGTCGTTACATTCTCCCCCACTTAAAACTTTTCGTCCTCGAAAAGGAACGGAAAAGGGGAAACCATCATTTAGATATAATTCATCCAAAATATTCTACTTATTTGCAAAATTTAGTTATAGGATTTTTTTTTCACAAAATTTTCTAACTCCCGGATTTTTGAAAAAATTTCTGCAGCACCTCCTTTACGCGGCTAGGACCGAAAAATTTCACAGTAGTAATAATTGCATGATATACATCTCATTACAAGAATGAGGCATCCCAAAACATGGGGAACACAATAATATACCACAACATAAACTGTAATCCGAGAACATACCTTTTATTTAGCGTTTATTAGCATTTTAACTTACATTTTGCATTAAGCGCAGAAGCGAGCTCCACAAGCGAAGCGCAACCCCTTTGCTACCTACTAAAATGCTCAATAACCAAGTTAGAACCATGCATATAAAGATAGATCGATATACTTATCATAAACAACACACATATAAAATGTTTAGCTTCAAAACTGAAATTCCAATTCCAGGACAGCAAACGAATCCCAGTTTTTGGCAACCTAAATGATAAAATTTGACAATGGAATCTAAACAAAAGTTGTTGCCTTCGTTTCAGGCTTTCCGGAATGTCCAAAATCATTGAATTAGGACCTTACGTTCAAAAGTTACGACCGTTTTACTAAATAGATACGCCTCAGCCTGGCAATGAATTGCGCAGGTCAGCGACGTTCACTCCCCTTTTCGACCATCTAAATGACAGCAAAACACAATACACTTAAAACAAAAGTTTTAACTTAAGTTCTTAGCTTTCCAGAAAGTCGAAGATCGTCAAAATCCGATACACCAGTAAAATGTTATGGCGAGAATACTAAGGTGCTTCAGATTTCTACTCCGCACAGGCCAGCGACTAATATTGGTGTTTTAAGCCTAGTGGATGAAGGTATTTATCAAAACATTCTAAACAAAAGATGTAGCACAGTTTCTAGGCTTTCCGAAAAGTCCAAGATCGTCGAATTCCGTTCAAACATTTAAAAGTTATGGTTATTTTCGTTCCAGCATATATTGGACAATTTTGGATTTTTTTTTTCTTCCCAAATTTGCTTTTATTATTTCAAAGCACAAATTATCAAACTTCAAATTTTCTAAAGAAACAATCATAAACACAAAGTCGTTTATTTTCTTATTTATCCAGGAAATAAGTTTACATTCGATTTGTTTCCGATTTATTCAAGTTTGTTTCATTCATAATTTAAATTCAAGTCAATTTGCTTCAATTTAAATTGAATTCAATTATATTCAATTTCCCTATGCTTCAAATTTGAATTTAATTATTTTAAAATTTTATTCCATTTATTCAATTCCATTAACGCTAATGAATTATATTTAATCAATTATCATCCATCTAACAACCAATGCATATCAAACATTAACATCCATCCAAATCTATAATAAATCAATTATACATTTCCAAGTCAAAATTTTAATTTCATACACTTCCAAGTTTATTGACATTTAGTTTTATTCAAATTTAATTAGTTTCCATTTACTAATTCTATATTTAATTAATTTTAAATTTAATTCATTTTACAACTTAAATTTCCTTTATATTTACAACTATCAATAGATCTTCACATTTTATTATTCACTCTCACACTGGTATATTATTCCTCTACTTATCCTTATTAGCATTTTAAACTTTTTAAGTATTTGGTAAGTTTTTGTTATGCAAATAGAATGTAGTTAAACAACATACAACCTCTTTTCATTCAAAGTTGAATTTTCAATTAATTAATTCTTAAGTCATTACTTACATTTCACTATAATTTAATTTCACATTTACATTCACATATAGTATTTCCATTTTATATTAACATAATGGTGAATCACCTTTAAATGTTAATTTAAATTCCAATTATTTACTAACAATTTTATTTATATTTGCAAACCATTAATTAAATGCATATTTCATTATTCAAACCTATACTTGTATATTATCCAATTAACAATTCATATAACATTTTTGAACTTCTTAAATGATTTGGTAAGTTATATCTATGCTATAGAATGAAATTTAATACTATGCGAGTTTTACAGTTTCAATTTTATTTTAAATTCATAATTTCCTAATTCTAAGGATTTCTACTTCAATTTGATATTTCACTTAGCTCTTAGGTTCATTTCTCATTTCGCAATTCAGAAGTTCCGTAATGATTCAAGTATTAATTCATTTCAACCATTAAAAGAAAAATCATTAATTATTAAAGAACTCAAGAATTCCAATCCCGGTTTCATTTCAAATCAAGTTTTGAAATAATATATACTTATATAATTTATATATCAAATCATACTATAGAGAATACAAAATAAAATTCAATTTTAATCAAAACAGGGTTTAGAAAAACTATTAAGTGATCTCCCCCACTTAGACTCTCGAAAATAAACGTCGATGATGCGTGCACTCATCACCGAAATCATTCTCTAGTGTCAAGAGGGGAGTATAACACTTACTTCGTTTGAAATCCTTTGAAAACAATTTCTAATCGAATATACTATCATATAATACTTATATTATACATTTCAAATTTTTGTTAATAAATTTTCAAAACACCGGAATTTAAATTCTCCATCTTAATTTAAATTCATTTTTATTTCATTTTATTTACCATTTATATTCATTGTCAATCATATTTACAAGTTTCATTTCTTAAAATCATTCAATAGTCAATAGTTAGAAATATTGACTAATCAACAATCAACGATGATAATCTAATATTATCATCTCCTAACAACCAATACAATCA
Organism: Allium fistulosum; assembly: GCA_030737815.1. Lineage (NCBI taxonomy): Eukaryota > Viridiplantae > Streptophyta > Magnoliopsida > Asparagales > Amaryllidaceae > Allium > Allium fistulosum. Next base: position 777,271,353 of record CM060905.1, on the reverse strand, counting down.
AAATTTATAAATTTTCAAGATAAGTCTTTTATATATAGAATATAATCCAAAACAATATTATGTCAATCTGTCCTATTCGAGTGTTTAGAAATTCCTATCGATGCCTTGGCGTCCCAAGTACCAACCAGAATTCATAAATACTCAACGGAACAAATTAACACAATATAAAATCATTTTTATATCAAAATTACAAATACGCTCCCTCATATACACTCAACTCATTCATATAGTTTACCTCTATTTCAATGAGTTATTCCCCACTAGAGCCAAGGTTTTATCGCTAAACCAAAGCTCTGATACCAACTGTAACAACCCGCATTTTTGACCGTTCAAGTCGACAATAATCCACACATGTCCAACTCAAACCGTTCAAAAAGGCAGATGGTTATTGGGGTTAAATAAGAAAAGAAAAGAAAGAATAGAAACAAACTCAGAATCTCGCAGCGGAAGGAACAAGATATAATAATAAAATAACAGTTCATGAAGCTGTTAAATAAATAAATTTGATTATTATTATACATCATAAATCAGAGTTACATACATATCAGAGATAATACAATAATGCAGCGGAAAAATAATATGGTAGTAGAATACAAATGATGTAATACCAAACTCCGTCTTCGTCCTCCAGAATAGATCCTCAACCTTATCTGAAATGCTCAGGCTGACCCGAGCGTAATGAAAAGACAAAACACTCGAGTCAGGACTAAAATATCTCATGTAAGTCAAATCGAATAAGAAAATATGAGTGTGACGGCGTCAGAGATGTTTACGGGGTTTGACATCTCCTATCCAATGTCAACGTGAGTGCAATAACTTAAGAGATGTTACGGGATTTTTCCATCTCTTAAGGATCCGTTAAACTATCTACTATGTAGTACAATACGCTATTATAATATGTCTACATTAAAGTAAAAGTATTAAAATAGCGTTAAGCCATGGCCCATTCCACCCTTAACACAGTTTATATTCCCAAGAGCATATACAATACCGTAGTTCCCCCAAAACCGGAAGTCACCAGAGGGCAATCCATATACTAAAGGTACAAATCAAAATCGTAGTGGTCGCGAATAGGATAATCAGTATGACAAGGTACATGAGGCGATACCAACTAGGATACTAGTAGATTCTTGATCCGGACTGATGTTGGGCATAGCAGCTACTACCCCAACACCGCAAAACAACACTCCCAAATCGAGGGGTGCAGCCAAATCGAATCACATAAGTAATAGATAAGGTATCGAAGAAGTGTGTCCGCTAGAGATGGCGATCCTCAATGGCCCGGCGCGGCTCCTGTTTTAGTCATGTCAGGGGTCATCCAAAATCGTTCTCTTTCTTCAGTCAACGCGTTCACCAAAACCATCCACTTCGTTCTGGATCAACACTTCGCGTATATTAGTTATTAAAGTGGTTTTCGGTATCGACAGAGAGTATGTCCATATCCGATTCCGGTCTCTTTAATAACTACGTATTATTACACCGATGGTCATTTAATATTTAAAGTCCAAACCAAATCAAATCAAAAGTCAACTTCAAATTTACTTTCAATTTTGATTATTTCACAATTTAATTCGTTTCAATGGTTAAATCATATTTCCAAATAAATTTAGTTCAACATTTATTTAGCAAATCAATTCAAGTATTCAATTTCAGTTTAATAAGGTTCCAATTTCACTTATTAAATTTATTTCATATTCAATGGATTTAATTTGATTCTTAATTTAATTCAAAATCATTTAAACAAAATTCGATTCATTCACATTTATGTTTACATTCATTACTTCATTAAATATAATTATAAATTCGGTTAAATCAATTTCATTAACTAAATCCCCTTTTAAATCAAAATAGTTTTAGTTAACCCGTTTACAAAATCAAATTCAATTTCTATTAAAGAATCTTATTTCACTTTATTTAGTTCATTGATTAATTAACACAATTTTATTTTTCTCAACAAGTTTCAAAACAATTTAACTTCGTAACCAAGTTACGAAATCATAATTAAACTAATTCACCCAATTTAAAATCATTTTATATTTAATTTATCACTTAATCAAATTCGCAAACTTTACTTAGTTTAAATTCCACTTATGTCGAATTCCCTTTAATCTTAAATTAAATTTTATTATCAAGTCTCAAATCCGTTTAATCAAAACCCAGTCTATAGATCTTAAATTTTTACTTAACTTTAAATTTTACTTAATCCAATTCCGTATAAACTCAAAACAATTCATTTATTTATTCTATTACAATTCAAATAAATTTATTAGTTTATTCAAATCTAACCCATTAATTTATTTCATTTAAACTAGAGTAAAATCATTTATAAGTTCCAAATTAAATCCATTAAGGTTGTTAATTAATTTCGAAACAATTTGTTGGCCAATCGGGTTTCTTATTTTAATTGTCTATCCTAGGCCAAGTTGTTTAATTGGGTATTTATCATTTCAACCCGATCCCATTTTAATTAAATATAAATATAAAATAAAATAAACACTATGGGAACTTGTAGTATTAGAACAACATAAAATAAACACAACATTCAAATATCCAAATATCAATAGTTAAACATCCATCACATCATCATCCAAATCAGACAATAGATAACATAATTTAATTGATTATCAATAACAGTTATTAACTGACAATTTATAAGTTCATGCTAATTAGATGACGATTAAATGAAATAAGGTCATACTTAACTGAAATAATAATTCAAACATTTCAAACATCAATCAATAAACATTAATAGACTATTTATTATCATTAACAGGTATAAACTTGCAAATTTGAATTTAATATTAAATCGAATGGATATTAACTGCAATGAATGTCATATTTAATTGGAATAACAAATTTAATGTACCAAACATCAACCACCAACAAACATCATAATTCATCATTCAATCAACAGGTCATAACAAATAACTGGTTATCATAGATGGGTATTTAATTAACAATTAAATTTCAACACTAATTTAAATAACAATTTAATCCAATTTGATTAAATTTCAACTAAACATCAATTTTCAACGACTAACTAGCAACCAGAAACATTCATATTAACTAATGAATTCAAATTAACTAATATAACCTATTTAGTCTAGCGTGAGTGGTTAAAACACTCACCTTTGATTCAAAGCCCGTTAATAAGGCCCAAAATTTCACAGTCTCAGATCTGAACGAAACCTGCGCCGAAATGTCCGGAATTCAGATACGATCCTAACAAAAGAAACCGCGCGTAAAACGAAGTTCGTATGCAAAAGTTATAGCGAAAATTGTGATTAAATTTCAATTTTAAAAAAACAAAAAGAGAACACATTACCCCGCCACGTCATCTCCTTTCCTCCCTCCCTTTCTCACGCGCTTTTGCTTCCAGGTTGTGAACCCAAATACCGTGCCTTTGACCGAGGCTTTGACCGAGATTTCGACGACCCTCCGACCACTTATAATCGAGTCGCCGCCATCGACGAGACCCCCATCTCTCCGTCTACCGACCGACCCCACCGCGGCATCCCAAGGTCGCCGCCGCCGCCGTTTAGGGTTTTCAAAACCCTAAATCGCCAGATTCGAGCGCCTCCGATCGAATTAGCCCTCCAGACTACCAGCGTTTGCTTCCCCTTGTCGAGCTCTTCGATACCCAGAAAGGAATTTCTTGATTGCTGCTCGAATCAAAAAACGCCCAAATCACCATATGGGTTTCGAAATTTTGACCTTTGACCGTGATTTGCCGTTGGTTCGAGCTCCAATTGAAAAAACAGAAACTACGCGTAGATTCATATTGATGAGATCTTTGATTCTATAATTTTTTTGAATTTTTCTGAGGACTTTAAATTTTTGACTTTGGATTGAAATTGGATTTGTGTTTGGATCTGCCATTGAGGAGGAGAGATAGTTGAAATATACGTATAGACAAATGAGAAATAAGAGTAGGCTAGGGTTTATAACCAGTTATTTATAGATAGGGTTGAAATAAAATAGATGGGTCCGGTTGAATATACGCGCTAACGACAAAGTGGCCCAAAAGCCCGTTCTGACTCCGGAACGAAATTGGGTCAACCCATATATCAAAATAGATGTTTAAAAATATTTTAAACGCAATGGAAACAGTTTCAAGTTCAAATTGCATCGTATGAAGAAGTTATGCTAAAAGCAATAATTTCCAAATTGATTTCAATTGCATAAATTTCAAGGCGTTTCGAGTCCGTACGATCAAATGACAAGTCCGATCGATACGAAACTTGAAATCTTACAATAATTCACCATTACGGATCCGATGAAACTGGTTTCGTCGAAATCCGAGACAGTTGTAAAAATGGCTATTTCTACTGTTTCATTTCAATATAAAATTCCCAATTTTAAACTATTAACTTTTAAACCAAATTTTAATTGTTCACAAATTTCATTTTTAATTTCACAGTAATTAACAATCTTTTACAATGCAGTTTTCTATTATAAATCCAGTATAAAAGATTACATTAGATTCAGCATTCAATTATATTGTAATTCAATTCAAGTTATTCAATTCCAATTGAATTCTTTTATTTCGATTTACACTTTCATTATTGAATCAACCATTTACTTATACATTATTATCAATAGTTTATAATTCATTTACTTTCATTTTCTTTAGCTATCATCTTATTTAAATTCACAGTAATATTAAATTACATTCATTTACGTTGATTTCAATATTATGACTTCCATTATTAAATCTACCATTTTATTTATTCTTTGTTACAATCATAACCAATTTGGTTTACAATCAAATTCAATTCATTATTTACATTCACTACAAGTTAACATCCATATTTAATTTACAAATAAGTTATTTCAGAATTCAGTTTTGTATTTTAACTTGTAATTCACATTTAACAACACAAAATTTTATTTCCTTCGGATTTTTATCCAAAATTTTCATTTTAATTTGTATTTTTAAAGTGTTAAAAATACGGGTCGTTACAGGAAATAAGTTAATATATCTTTTGAGAATCGGGATAATATAAATTGTGAACCATATTTAATTCTTTGAATTTTAATCATTAATATGGTTTTGGGGAAACACGGAAAAAATCTTAATTTTATAATAAATGTTTTTGGAAATAATAAATAGATTTGTGGACAAAAATTAACAAGTGTTTTAAACAATGAAAATCAAAGAGAGAGAGAGAAAATGTTTTGAGAACCTTAGTTCTATAATGTGGGGAGGGCTAATAATCGATTTAGTGTTATCGATTGGTTTAACTGCTTTCGTATAACACTTCGTTGAATGTGGCATAAACTCATTGAATTGAACATTTGAGTGAAATTTACTAACCATTAGTGAATATGTGAATTTCACCAGGTAGTATGGGATACTATGGTTAAATTCATGTGATCACTATAGGGAAGTAATTAACGCTTTAGAGTTGTTTTCTCTTCGGGTGTGCGACAAGTGGTTGCGAGATCCAGAAGAGAATATAATTCAGGTTTTTCAGTGGTATCCGTAATAAGTGATATTTACTAGCTTTTAGTAAATACTTGTATTTCACCATACGGTATGGGACGTATTGGTTAAATTCTAGTGATTATTGAAGGTGATAGTATTTGGCACTTTAGAGTTTACACTCTTTTGATGTGCGGCAAGTGGGTGCTAGATCCTTAAGAAGTTACTCCTGGATTTCTTTTAAAGTGTAATAATCTAAAATAAATCTGGAAGATTTGGTCATGGCTGCTATCCTTGAGATTGTCTTGTGGTCCTGTGATTCCTGTCCTGTGTACGATCCCCGGTATCGGATCGGTCGTGTGATACCAAATTATTTGTTTATTTGCTACAGTTCTGTGTAATCATTACGAACGTTTTGAGTAATATCTCTTGGATTCTGGATATTTGGATTCTGTGACTATTTTGTGTTCCTGAAATAAATATATATTCTTGGGTCTTGTGTTCGTGAAATAAATATATATTCTTGTGTCTTGTGTTAGTGAAATTAATATATATTCTTGGGCCCTCTGTTAGTGAAATAAATATATATTCTTGTGTCTTGTATTTGTAAAATAAATATATATTCTTGTGTTCATGAAATAAAAATACATTCTTGTGTCTTGTGATGGATGCTAAGTTAAGTTAATTCTGGTATTCTGTGTTTAGTGACTAGTTCGTGTTTGTGCCTTAAATCTACAACCTTCTGAGTTAAATTAATTTCTTAACTTGTTATTACCTGAGCATCTGTATTTACTTATATGTTGTTTATCCTTTTGTAATATTCTATTCTCGCCCTATTGGAAATTTAGAGATACTCTGACCCGAGTGCTAGTTTTCTCGGGTCAAGCCGAGACTTTTCATGTTACAAGACAAGTTGACCTTTGGATGTTTGGGCTGGCAAGGAGATAAACACTTTTTACTTTTTGGTTTATCTTATTTAGGAAATTTGTGAATATGTTTATAAGATGTACAATTGAGATTAGAGAATTGTAAAATTGTATAACAATCGAGTTTAGTATTTCATTTTGTAAAATTAAAATTTGTAGATGTATAAGTTGAGATTTATTCCGCTGTGATCTGTGTCTGTTATTTATATGATATATTGTTATGATTTTGAGAAATCAGTATGTCTATTACTTTGTATTAATACTGCACACCTCAAATTCAGTTCAGATATTAAGTACAAAGGTATAAATGATATGTCAGTGTTAATATAAAAATATATTCAAATTCGATCGTCCTTAACAAGTCGTATTCTCCGGATTAGCAGACAACATTACTTGTAATGTTCTTTGCTAAACTGGGTATCATGGTGGGTCGTTACATCTTTGCTTACCACTTCCACCATCGGTCACACACCAAACACCACTGCACTGAAGCTAGTGTCGTCGATGCAACCTTCGACCCAAATTCCAACACCGGCCACCATATGCTGACCAGGCTCCATGTAATGTTTTCTAGCACTTTGATTGTCGTGTTGATTTGACCGCTACACTTGCCACTTCGACCCAAGTGCATCCTTTATGCACGATACAACCCCAAAACTCTCTAGAGTCGATTCATCGAAGTCCAGTTCTATTTTATGGATCTCTTATCCTTTATGCATTGAAGAAGAGAGAACATCACTACTTCTTCTACGTGGAGACCATTAACTATAGAATCGATCGTTGCCTTCATTTCGCTTTGATAAGCATTTAGAACCATTCAAACATACATCAAAACAAGCATCAAACAACATTCAATCATCATCCAAACATATAAACATACATTAAAACATGGAAAATCATCTCAAAACACATATATAACATAGACTAATATTTATATAATTAATCACTCATCAATGCAATATGATCAAATCGCTTTAAATCATTTTAAATTCATTTTTACTTCAGGTTGGATTTCAAACAGTCCAAAAAATTATTTTTCACTTTCAAATGGATCTAAAACATGTCTAAATATATAAATACATATGTAATAAGTTGTGAGATGATAAACCACTCATAAAACATCCAAAAATTGATGGTTTACATGCAAAATGAGGCAAATCACAAAATAGACAGCAAATCCCTAATATTTCTTCAAAAATATGGGTTTGGAAGTCTTTTGCTAATCCTCTTGCTAATTTACCCTTAATTTATGGATTTGGCTTGATTTGGAAGAGATTAGATAAGTTTTTAGCTAAAGAGAAGTTTGATGGAGGTTAGATCTATTTATGGGTGATGGGAAATGATTTGGAAAAGTCTATAACAGGTAATAATACCCTCATACCCGAAATAAGCTATTGGGCTCATCCCAAACCCCATCAATTATCAACTAAGTTGTCTCAAAAACTGTTGAACTTCAAATACCCATATCTCCCAAACCGTAAGTCCAAAATGCTATTATGGCCATTCTACGGAAAGAGAAACTGTTATATATTTCCAATAGAAGTAGACATGGACCCTAATTCAGCTCCTATTTGAAGTTATAGCCGTTACGAGTTTTAAGAGGTGAAATCGTCCAATCAAATTCTCAAGGGTCAAAAATGTCAATAATCAACACCACCCAAAGTTATAGTATTATACGCCCTAATAAAAATTTAAAAATAATATTATATGATTCTCTGATACGTAAAATATGGGTTATTACACTCTCCTCCTTTAGGAATTTTACCCACGAAATCCCCAGTCATAAAGTCAAGTCAAGCAATATTTATTGCACATGCCTAACAACCATGGAAAATCATCTCAAACATCAAACATGCACAATCAAGCAATCAAATGTCATGTATGCCTACTATAGCATGCAAAGTACTAAAATATCCTACATGGTAGCAAAAGTGAAAGTAAGTGCAATAAATAGAAAATCTTACTGTAACGACCCGATTTTTCGACTTCCGTAAGTCGACATCAATACGCCCACTGTATCGAATGCCAAACCATCGAATGCCAGAAAATTGAATCATTAGGGTTAAAGAAGAAAGAGGTAGAAGAAGAAACAGAAACAATAACAGAATCTCACATTCGCAGCGGAACAATATATAATAGATAAATGAATAATCTTTAAACAACATAACTATATCAGTTCATACAATACATCATCAGAGTTTACAACAACAACACACAATACTGGCAGTTATAATAACATGCCCATATGATTGAATACACAGCGGAATGATAATAGTAAATGGAAGTACGTCTCGCCATCCAGCTTGCCTCTTGATCTCCACAACATACATTTCTGACTTCGCTCCAGAACAACTGATAACCTGACTCTAGGTTGCCCGTGTGGAAAATTATGAGCACTCAGAGTTTAGAAAGGGAACAATAAACTTCGAGTCAGTCATGGGACTGGTGTGAGATCTTAAAATAGTTATTTGCACAAAGGAATAAAAAGAAATCCGCTATGCTTTTGGGAAATGAAACTACCATAAGTAAATGGCAGGTTATACAACTAAAACCGTACAGGGCGCGTATTGTTTCTTTGGATTTCCAACAAATGGTCAGGCTAAGGAACTTCCTACACCACCTGGGTACGCCTTTGAAGGGACGCCCCAAGAACCTAACCGGATCTCTACCAACACAAGGCCGAGTTATCTCACGCTTCTGGTGCAATGAATCTGTAACTAGATAACTCCATACATGAGCTATGCCGTTCCCGGTCGTTATCGACCTTTATCCGAGGATCCTCAACACCAACAACCACAAAGTAATAAATTTGCAGCAACCACATAAGTTAAATATCTGGGCTCCATACCATGATACCACCTTTTTCTAGAAGGAAATGGACATACCCTGAGGGTACTACCCCCAAACAACCTTGACACGTCCTTCCTGTTTTGACCATTTCGGGTTGTGAGGTCCGACGAAGTCTCATCCACAAAGCTACGCTTTTCACAAAAGTCATGCTTCGATCAACAAATGATCAGCAACACTTAACGTGCCACATTACCAAATTGGGAATGTATCACTAGTAACAATCAACTACATAACCCTGAGCTCATACGTCTCAAAGAAGGGTGTTAAGATAAGAGAATAAATTCTCCGCCACCAACAGAAATGTATTTGATAGAAACCAGCTTTACATCTCAAAGTGTAACGTCAGACATACATCCATACAAGTCCATTCCGGGTTCGAATGGAACCGAAGGCACTTCAAAGAAGCCCTTGCAATCCAGATAATCCCTAATCACGTCCGAATTCCCCATCACAAAGGGTGATAAAATCTCTATACCGGAGCAAATCGGTGTAGAAACATTCGACAAGTAATCCTTTCGTTTTCAAAAATACTCAGTCTTCAACGCCATCTTCAAATGCAATCCCATTACGTCGTATCATTATTCTTGATGGGTTTTATGACATAAAGTCCTATCCCGGCTTAACCGAATAATGAGCGCTTGTTTTGAAAACAAATTCAAGTGTCGTTTCAAAGGCCAATATTGATAGTCGGTTATTTAACTATCAAACAACATTCACAACAATTATCAAATTTAAATAATTTTTAATGAATTATTTATTTTCCAAATGTTTTCGCAAGATATATTTTAACACTTCAATCCTTTGAAAACAAATTTCAAATCATTTTTCTTTTTCGGAATAAATTTCCAAATGTTATTTATTTCCACTGAAGATTTGCCGAGTCTGGATACTTTAAAATAATTTAAACACTTATCCAAAAGTATATGTATATTTGGAAACATTTGAGATAAAAACTATTTTTAAACACCTTATCTAAAATATTAGTTATGAAAATATTATACTAATATCTCATATAAACTTCAAGCCCAAACTAATTTTTAAAAAATGAAATTATTAGATAGAGTATAATTATTTAAATATCCATTTTCTAAATCAAATCTCAATTTGATCTTTAAAATAATCACTTCTATAATTAACCAAATAAATCTTTACTTTAAAGATTTAAAAACAACTTAAGAAAATAATTTCTCCAAAGTATCCTTTTTAAAACCATCCTTAAAACTTTCAATTTATATTTATCAGCTACTTTGAAAACATACTCGGCTTTCCAGTGAAAATACACTTTCCATTTCAAAATGGTCCTTTTAAATCAATTAATAAATCCTTCATGACTTATTTCAATTTACATTCCAAATCCGTAAATTTCTTTCCACACTTTTTAAAATAAACCAACATTTATTTTAAAAAAAAATTCTCTTTCCTTTTTAAATTCCCATTGTAAATTTACATTTCCAAATATCCATTGATATACAATTTTCAAACCAATTTCCAAATATTCACTTTCAAACACCAAATCAAATTCCAAATTTATTTCTAAATTTATTTCAAACACAAAATCAAATTCCAATTTGATTTCCAAAATTTGTTACCTTTTAAAATAAATCTTTACTTTGATTTTCAAAAATTCAATTATATTTATTTCTGGTATCATACGATACCAAAAATATATTCGGCTAAATTATAGCCTTCAAATAAATTCCATTTATCAATATAATCATTCACACCAATATAATCATTCACAGATTATCACATCACAACATATACAAATAAATACAACAATTTTGAGGATTCCAGTTGGATCCCTCCAACCTGTTTCCCTACATCCACAGCTGTTAGCACAACAATTAAATACCAATTCCACTTCGAGGTGGAATATCGTGGTATATGGGATTATATAATATCATCGGCTATTATGCGGCGCATAGGGTCTCATCCGCTATATAATGCGGGAAATCAATCCCTCCATATATATATATACTATCACATCCAAACAATCAATCAATAATTGTAATTCCAATTATTTTAATTTAAGTGAGAAGATCTCACCTTTAACTATGCATGCAACCCATTTCCATTCCAGCTTGTTTTCTTCACAGTTTTAAACCTTGTATAAATATTTATACAATTTATTAATATTCGAACTAATCGAATAATCAATTTTTTTTCAATAGATTAAATTATTTAACACTTTTAATTTGAACTAATCTAATAATTAATTTCCTATTAGATAAATTAAATTAGCCAAATTATTCTATTAAACAAATTTTCTCTTTCCAATTTATTTAATTAAATCGAATTCCCTTTTAAAAATCTTTTAGTATCAAAATAATTTAAATTAGCAATTAAATAAGTATATTTCTTTCTTTCTCACTTGAAACTATATATATATATATATCAAAACAACAATTTATATAAATTTAAAACTCTTCACTATTTTTTTTTATATTCCAACTATTTTTCTATTTTATATATTTATTCATTATTTTTCAAAGCAAACATAAATTTATATTTCACTGTAATGTACACATATATATATATATAAATTAAATTTAAATTACATTGAGAAATAAATTTAAAAAAATCAAAAAGAATAGATCTAATACCTCTGACCATACTACTGTTCCCATACATGCGCGACCTAACCTCACTGCAACTACCCATGGTCATCGCCTACAAACTTGCTGCGCTCAACCCAATTCGCCGACCTCGATTTTTGCAATCTCGATCACCCCCTCTAGGAATCGCCTCGCTTCCTCCTTCGATTCGAACTCGCGATCCTTTCAGTCATCACGCAAGTTTCAGTTTCCATCTGATTAGTTCGAGCGTCTCGATTCCCATTTCGGTTGAAGAGGAAATGAAATTTGGATTACAGGCGAATTTCGATTCGGCCATTAATTTTTCTGAGCGTTTTTTTTATTTGATTTCGATTTTATTTCGTTCGAAGGTAAAGAAAAGCTCGGTTTCCTTTTTAATTTACTGTTGTTATTTTTCTTTAAAAACAAACGCGTGTAAATATATTTGCCAAGTGTTGGAGAACGAAGAAACGTGTCTGATGCTATAGTGCTTATTTATATTTTATCTATATTCAAATTTAAATTGTCTTGAAAATGCAACTTAAATTTTCGAACTCCAATCGAGGCGTGCCGCTAGGTGTTTATAATGTTATATGCCTATTTCGAACGTAATGGAAAGGTTTTTGAGTCCTAACTCGATCGTATGGAGAAGATAGCTTTTTGGACCCAGTTATTGAATTTCGATATAATTTTCAGTGCGTTTGCTTATCGTACGGCCAAACGATCACTCCAAATTCTACGAAAATTGAAATCCGATAATAATACAATATTATGGATCCAATGGAACTGGTTTCAATGAATTCCGAGACTGTGCCTCGGAAGGCTATTTTTATATATTGATTTAAACGATATAAATTCAAAACTGAACAAATCACTTTCAAATTCAATTCTGAAGCTTTTATTATCTTCAGTATTATCAATATAGAATTTACAAGACTTCAAATTATTTTTAACAAGCTCAAAACTGAAGATTTAATATATTTTTTCCAGTTTTCAAAAATTAAATTTAATAATTTAATCGCAAAATTCATAGTGATATTTGAAATTCAAGTTAAACTAACTTCCAAATATTTAAAATCAATTAAATATTTCAATTTCAAATGTCCAAAATTCAGGGTCGTCACATTCTTCCCCCCTTAAAAGAATTTCGTACCGAAATTACCAGTTAAGAAGAATGATCCATAACCCGTTTATCATTTTCCCAAAATCCAAATAGTTTTATCAACTTTCCAAAACAAATCTTTTTATTGAAGACACATTTGCCCTCTTACTAACTTCCCAAACTCAACCATAAGTTTCAAACAATATTATTTTCTCAATAATTCAAATTTCAATTCAAATTCAAATTTTAAATTCAAAATTTTAAATTATCCAAATTTTCTCAAAAATTTTCTAACTCTCAAAATTTTCGAAAATTTCGCCAGCGTCTCCTTTGCGCGGCTAGCTCGGTACGACTACAAAATGCCACAACGGGCCCCTAGATTTCAAAGGAAAACAAAAGGCCAAGTGGCTGGACCAGAAAATCATCAAATTTCATATTAAAATTTAAATACATACCTTTTATCGAGCAATTAAATTTTACCTTCGAAATCAAAAATCCAATTCCCTTTTCCTTTATAACCCCTGTATATTTTACTTAACAATAATGTCCAATTACAACATTCAAAAATCTTTTTGCACATTTATATTTTGATTTCTATCCACTTATTCACAATCATCATTTTACAACTTCCCGTTTAATCTTCACTCACTTATTAACTTAAAATATTTCCTCAATTCAAAATTTACTTAAGAATTCCATTATCCATTTCTTAAGTTCAATATAAGTATTTACATACTTCTTATATTTATTTTCACTTCACTACCAAAGTTATATATTCATTTCCATTCAACTTTTCATTTTCAATTCCATTTGAATTCAATTTACAATTTCAATTCTATTTGAATTCATTTTATCTTCAAACTCCAGATATTCAATTTTATCAATTATCTTTCATTCACAACTGATTCACCTCATTATTTAAATTATTTTCATTTACTAATTTTTATTTCAATACTTTGCTTCATTTGATCCAACTTGACAAATTTTCCACTTCACTTTGTTTATCACAGATCAAATTCAATTTCCAATATTCAGCTTCAATTTCATTTACTTACAAATTCAAAACGAATTTCAACATTCAGTTTCAATTTCATTTACTTACAATTGTAAATTCATTTATTCATTCAAAAATTTATTTCCACCTTAAATTTTATTTGAGTAATCATTTCACTTAGTCTTCTTAGACCATTCTTTCAATTCTCTTTACTTAACTATATTTAATTATAATCCAATTCAATTTAAATTTTAAACTTCTATAAGTTTCCCAAGTTAAATTTCATTTGCTAATTTCTTTTGATTCACCTCAATTAATTAGCTTACCTTCCCACTTATTTAGGTTTTACACTTACTTTTGTTTATCCCTTTTCAAGTTGAATCTTATTCCAACAAATTTCAAATTTTTATAAGTTATAAAACTTATTTATATTCCGTAACATTTTAAATAAGATTCCAGAGTCTTTTAAACAATTACTCAACATTTCAAAATCATCTTTGAAATCAATTATATCCAAAATCCCTTGGTTATTACCTTAATTTCTTATTCAATTTCCATACAACAATGATAATAATTCAATATTATCACTTCCTAACAACCAAGCAACCATATACTATAATAATTTATGAAAAATGATTTCTTTTCTATAAAAATATAGTTTGGGCAAAATTATTTCATTTACCCTATTTTAAAACAATATTGTGTCGGTTTACCTAGTTTAAGAGTTTAGAAACCCCTATCAATATAGTTGGCCAAACTGAACCGACCAGAATCTATAAACAATCAACCGATAAGTCAACATAATACAAAACAATTTTTATATTCACTAACAAATTCGCACTCATATCTATTAATACACACACTCATTCTAGAGTATTACTGACTCTATCTCTAATGAGTAATCCTCACCAGAGCCAAGGTTGTCGCTTAACCAATTGCTCTGATACCACTTTGTAACGACCCAATTTTTCGACTTCTGAAAGTCAACATCAATACGCCCACTGTATCGAATGCCGAACCATCGAATGCCGGAAAACCGAATCATTAGGGTTAAAGAAGAAAGAGGTAGAAGAAGATTCAGAAACAATAACAGAATCTCACATTCGTAGCGGAACAATATATAATAGATAAATGAATAATCTTTAAACAAAAGAACTATATCAGTTCATACAATACATCATCAGAGTTTACAACAACAACACACAACACTGGAAGTTATAATAACATGCCCATATAATTGAATACACAGCGGAATGATAATAGTATATGAAAGTACGTCTCGCCATCCAGCTCGCCTCCTGATCTCCACAGCATACATTTCTGACTTCGCTCCAGAACAACTGATAACCTGACTCTAGGTTGCCCGTGTGGAAAATTATGGACACCCAGAGTTTAGAAAGGGAACAATAAACTCTGAGTCAGTCATGGGACTGGTGTGAGATCTTAAAACAGTTATTTGCACAAAGGAATAAAAAGAAATCCGCTATGCTTTTGGTAAATGAAACTACCATAAGTAAATGGCAGGTTATACAACTAAAACCGTACAGGGCACGTATTGTTTCTTTGGATTTCCAACAAATGGTCAGGCTAAGGAACTTCCTACAACACCTGGGTATGCCTCTGAAGGGACGCCCCGAGAACCTAACCGGATCTCTACCAACACAAGGCCGAGTTATCTCACGCTTCTGGTGCAATGAAGCTATAACTAGATAACTCCACACACGAGCTATGCCATTCCCGGTCGTTACCGACCTTTATTCGAGGATCCTCAACACCAACAACCACAAAGTAATAAATTTGCAACAACCACATAAGTTAAATATCTGGGCTCCATACCATGATACCACCTTTTTCCAGAATGAAATGGACATACCCTGAGGGCACTACCCCCAAACAACCTTGCCGCATCCTTCCTGTTTCGACCATTTCGGGTTGTGAGGTCCGACGAAGTCTCATCCACAAAGCTACGCTTTTCACAAAAGCCATGCTTCGATCAACAAATGATCAGCAACACTTAACATGCCACATTACCAAATTGGGAATGTATCACTAGTAACAATCAACTACATAACCTCTGAGCTCATACATCTTAGAGAAGGGTGTTAAGCTAAGAGAATAAATTCCCCGCCACCAACAGAAATGTATTTGGTAGAAACCATCTTTACATCTCAAAGTGTAACGTCGGACATACATCCATACAAGTCTGTTCTGGGTTCGAACGGAACCGAAGGCACTTCAAAGACGCCCTTGCAATCCGGATAATCCCTAATCACGTCCGGATTCCCCATAACAAAGGGTGATAAAATGTAACGTTTCTGGATTTTCGACTTCCGAAAATCGACATTAATACGTCCACTGTATCAACTGTCGAGCAATCGAATGCCGGAAAACCGAATTGTTATGGTTAAAAAGAAGAGGTAGAAGAAGGCAGAAAGAAAGAAAGAAAGAAGAAACAACAGAAACAATATCAGAATCTCACATATCGCAGCGGAAAAACATATAATAGATAAATGAATAATCTTTAAAACAAAGAACTATATCAATTTATACATTACATCATCATCAGAGTGTACAACAACAATATACAACACAATACATCAATGGACAGTTATACAAACTTATCCTCATACAGAATACGCAACGGAATAAATAATATCATATACAAAGGCTACCTCTCGCCATCCAGCTCGTCACTTGAGCTCCAAAGTCTCCTGAAATCCAGAATGACCTGATAACCTGACTCTAGGCTGCCCATGTGGAAAATGATGGGCACTCAGAGTTTAGGAAGGGAACAATAAACTCCAGGTCAATCATGGGACTGGCGTGAGAACTAAAACAGTTATTATCTTTAAAACAACAACAAAGGAAGTAAAAGACATCCGCAATGCTTTTTGGAAAATGAAACTACCATAAGGCCTCCCGCCACACACACAATGCAAATGCAGAATTGGAAAAGATTTCTTTTTATGATAGTCAAACATGCTTACTACGCAAATTCTCTTAAATATTATTATTAGTGCATAGTGCAGAAAACATTTCGAAAGTATAATATTAATCTTAGCCAGCATAGACATTTCGCACTTATGCCTACTATAGCTACCATGTTCAATAGCAAGTTACCGCCACATTCCATGGCAGGTTATACAATTACAACCGTACAGGGCTCGTATTGTTTGATTGGATTTCCAACAAATGGTCAGGCTAAGGAACTTCCTACTGTCAATGGGTATGCCTCTGGCGGGATGTCCCGAGAACTAACTAGCTCTCTGCCAACACAAGGCCGGGTTACCTCTTACACTAGGTAACTACTACACAAATATGCCACCCCCCGGTCCTTTGGGACCTTTATCCATGGCGCCTCGATCACAAAGCAACAATCACACAGAGTAAATGAGATTGGAGCAACCACATAGGTTAAATACCAGGGCTCCATACCTGGTACCACCCTTTTCCAGAAGGAAATGACATACCCTAAAGGAAGCGACCCTCATAACCTCGCCGCATCATTCCTGTTTCGACCATTTTCGGGTTGTGAGGTCTGACGAAGTCTCATCCACAAAGCTACGCTTTTTCAAAAAGCCACGCTTTGATCAACAAATGATCAATAAATAATCATCACACAGCAACACTCAGCATGCCACACTACCAAATTGGGAGTATATCACTGATAACCTTCAACTACATAACCTCTGAGCTCGTACGTCTCAGAGAAGGGTGTTAAGCTAAGAGAATAAATTCTCTGCCACCAACAGAAATGTAATGTAATGTCAGACATGTAACCACACAAGTCTGTTCTGGGTTCGAACAGAACCGAAGGCACTTCCAAAGAAGCACTTGCAATCCGGGTATTCACAATCCCGATCAAACTTCCCATCACAAAGGAAATCTCTATACCGTAGCTAACGGTGCAGAGACAATCGATAGGTCATCCTATCGTTTTCACAAATACCCTGTCTTCACCACCGATCTTCAAATGTTATCCATATCGTCATATCACTTATTCGGAATGGGTTATATGACACAAAGGTCCTTTCCTGGCTAAACCGAATAGTTAGCACAATATTTAAAACATATGGATATAGGGATTTCAATTAAGTCACAACTTATTACCCAAATCCTTTCCTTTAAATGGTTTAAACAAATTACCATTTTAAATCTTTAAACAAAAAGATTTACTTCACAAAGTTCACCCAATTTCACAAAGATTCATTCACAGATTTCCAAATCAATTTCCATTTCAATTGGATTAACCCATTAAATCTTTAAATTAAGATTTTTAACTTATAGTTTTCAAAACTATTCACAATTCAAGTCTTTTATAATATAAAAGATACACCTTTTAAAATCTTCTTTGATTTCAAAATAAAGCTTAATCATCTTCACAAAGGTTAATTCATAGTCTTCAAAACAGTTCAATTTCGAATTAACATCCTTTTAACACAAATTAGCAATTCTTTCCTTATATGAAAGCTATCATTATTTAAAAACGGATAGTTTCCATTTTGGGAAAACTGATTACAAATTACACAGGTTAAAGCCATCCAAGTATAAACCTTGGATTTAAATTTAAATTTCCAAAACCATATTTTAAATGGTTAAAAAACCCATATAAACACCTTTTATACTTGCATAATCTTTTAAACCAAAATTCCCAAATTATTGAATTCAATTTCAAATATTGAATCCAAATTTAAATCAAATTATTCAAATCTCAATTTTATTAAGTTATTTATAATAACTCTTATTTTTTAAACTCATTTTCAAAAACTTTCAATTCTAATTCCAAAACTATTGTGGATTCAAAAATTCAATCTTTAGAATTGTCAAAAATCTATGACTTAACCGATTTCCACGTGAAATCCACATTGGTGTGTGTATGGTGTAGTCCAGGGTTTAGCACAATAGTGCAACAACATTCAACCATCATAGATCAGAACACAGAAATATAGTTGATAAGCGGTATAAACTATATCGCTTATTTTTTTAATTCACAGATCATAGATATTCATATCATAGATAAATAGATCACAAATCACAACACAGAACAAGATATATCACAAAGCATCACATATTTGGGATATCAAAGAATTCAACATCCAATATAATCCAAACATCCATAAGAAGGATTAATTTAATTATCTGACTAATTTAAATCAGGTAAATTTCCAAAGTTATTTCCTTTTTAAAATAAATTTCTTTATCTCTTCAAATCTATTTAAAAATCCAAATTTTTAAATAAATTCTTCAACTTGTAATTAATATTTCCCGAAATCCATTTATTAAGCCCTTTTTCCCAAAATTTGAAATTTAATTCAATATAGTTCAAAAATAGACTTTTATCTTTTTAAAACTCCTTTTAAATTTATCCAATTCTCAAAAATAAGTTTTTCGATAAATTTTCAACTTGAATTCCGAAAATCCAATTTTATTTATTTCTGGTATCCAACGATACCAAAAATTTATTCGGCTAAATTTTAGCCTTCAACAATTTCAATCACAAAAATAATCACACGGTGATTATAAATAATCAACACACAACATATGAAATAATTTCAAATGTTTGAAGAATCCAGTTGGATCCCTCCAACCTGTTTCCCTGCATCCACAGATGTTAGCACAATACCAATTCCACTTCGAGGTGGAATATCGCAGTATATGGGATTTATAAAATACTATCTGCTATTTTGCGGCGCAATAGGGTCTCATCCGCTATATAATGCGGGAAATCAACTCCAAATACATATATAATACCAATTCCACTTCACGGTGGAATATCGTGGTATATGTTTTTAATATAATAACCTCCGCTTAATATGCGGTGTATAGGGTCTATTTCAGCACAATAGATAACAACCATCATTCAATTCACACAATCAAGCAATTTTAAATTTAACTATTTAAAATTTAAATCGAAACACAATTCGATTGAGTGAGGAGTTCTCACCTTGCTTCCAAAGGAGTTGCAGTGTTTCGTTCCGAATAAAATTAAACACGCATTTAATTTTACCCAAAATTATCACTAGCTCCAATTGACTCCAAACCAGCTCCATTGCGTAGTGCTCGTCGAAACGAACCCAATGCAAGTTGTTTCGTCAAAAACGGACCTCGTATAACAAAGTTATGAGGTTTCAAAGTTAATACGATTTATAATATAATAATTTACGATTTTAATTTTAATTTAAAAACCCTTAACCTATCAGAGCCGTTCGATTTCAATCAAACGAGATCAGGGCCTCACCCTTCTTCTTCCTCCCCCTTCGTTCATTCACGTTCAAAGAACCCATGCCGCCTCCAAAACCCTAGATGTCGCGACCACAACGTGATGCTCGAAGACGATCAGACGCCACCATTCGAAAGCTGCCAAACCCCTCCACCTTCGACCAGAGCCGTGGCGCACTCGGTCGTGCCAACGCATGGAAAAACGCGCTCGAACATGATGACTTCACACATAGATTGCCGATGATCCACCTCTTCGTTTTCGATCATAACCGTTGAAGTTGTAGATCTCGATACGATCTTCGTTTTTGTAGTTGAACATTTTTCGTAATTGGCTACGGATTTGGAGAAACCGAGGGAAGAAATTCGTGCGTTTCTGGCCATTGGAATAGAAGGTGGCGGCTGAAGCTTGAAACCCTAGGGTTTTTGCAAATAGAAGATAATGGGTCCTTTTATAGAATATTGACAAAACACTATTCTTCCGAGATTTTCCGAACTCCAAACGAAGCGTGCCGGCTAGCGTTTCTAGGATTTTACCCGCGTTCCGGACATAATGGAACGTGTTTCGGGAGCTAATTTGATCATATGTATGAGTTACGAAATTAAACGATCAAATTTAAATTAAATCGATTAAAACGATTTCTATGCGTTTCAGCTTGCCCCGGATAAACCGTACGTCCGATTGACACGAAATTTGAAACCTTACAATAATTTAACATTACGGATCCGATGAAACTAGTTTCGTCGAAATCCGAGACTGTTTGAAAAATGACTATTTTTAGTCGTCAATTAAATATTAAAATATTCAATTTCTACAAATTAACTTTTAATTCAACTTTAAAAGTTCTATAACATCATTCTAACTCCAATATGATTTAATATAACTTTATACATCATTTTTATTCACATTAAACCCAATTTCAAATTATTTCTGTAATTTTAAATCTCTATATTCGAATTATAATTCATTCGGCTTGTAAATCTTACTTGTTAATATTTAAAATCAATTAAATATCTGAATTTCAAATGACAGAAATTCTGGGTCGTTACAATCTTCCCCCCTTAAAAGAATTTCATCCTCGAAATTGCCAAGTAAGAAAAATGCCCCAATCCATTAACTTTTCAAAAATCCACTTAGTGAAAATTTTATATTCACCTTTTCCAAAACCTTTAACTTCAACCAAAACAATGGTTTCCATTTTCTAGTTCAATTCCTATATTTTATTACAATTTGGGGAAAACGACTTTCCGTTAACAAAAATTTTCCAAAAGTTCAAAAAAATTCTAACTCCCAAAATTTACGAAATTTTTTGGCAGCGTCTCCTTTGTATGGAGGAGCTTTTACAAAATCACAATAGATATAAATATATATACATCGACCCACACGGTCGGAAAACAGAAAAACAGTTCATATTTCCTATTTTTATTGCGTAGGCGTACCTTTTTACCATTTTAAGCAAAGCAGTTATTAATTTAGCATTTTAGCGCAACCAAATCCCGCCAAACGGCAGCCCCGGTACCTGTACTTACTCAATTTAAACACGTAAGTGACATATATATAAAGTTATTAATAATTTACTCTTTTAAACAACTACAACACATGCATATTAAAAGAAATGCATACTAAACAAGGTTTATAAGCAACTTATATGATTTCAACATCACTTGTAATTGTTTACAACCAATTTATATACAACGACATTCATTTCTCCATTTTCAGTTAGTTTACATTCACTAATTTACATTCATATTAGTTCACCTCCAAATTAAATCAAATTCAATTCTATTTAAATTTACTTAACTTCCAATTTTAATTCAATTTCTTTAGCTTTCAATTTTACTAATTCAATTTCATTAACACTTAATGAATTATATACAATCAACCAACAATCATATAACAACCAATGTATATTCAACACAACCAATTTATTCACTTTACTTTACTTCACATTCAATTTGGTTCAACATTTTTAATTCCAATTAGTTTAATATTAAATTGATTTTCATTCAATTATTCAATTTCCAATTTATTAGCTTTTAATGAATTAACACTTACATCCATTATTCCACATCCGATTGATTAACATTCAATCCATTTATTAATTCAATTGCTAATTCATTTTACAAATAAAGTTGAATTTCATTTATATAACTCAAGTTCACATTCATTTAATTCACTTCGACACCAAAATCAACTTCATTTAACATCACTTAAGTTATATTCCATTTCAACTCACTTCACTTATACAACTTAAGCCCATTTCTAATTTATTTTAAATTCAATTTCATTTAACTTTTCCTTAAAGTCAAATTCATTACTTAATCAAAATCAAATTTTATTTTGCTTAACAAAACTTGTTTAACCATTCTGATATTTGGTTTTACTTATCTTTTCTCATTTTATAAGTTATACAACTTATTTATTTAATCTTCCAAATTCATATTACAATCACTTATCTAATCCAATTCAATTTATTTAACCTTCCTTTAGTTAAATTCACATCATATATTTACTATGCTAACTCAAATTATTTAACTTTACCAAAGTTAAAATCTTTATTTCATATTATAAGTTCAAAACTCATTTTACTTATATTCATCAATTTTAATTTGGACTTTAATTTAAATTTTGTATATCACAACAACACTTCAATTTTCAATTTACTATGGTAGCAAATCCATCACACAAAAACTTGAAAATGATACTGATGATGCTGCAGTCATCACCCTTATTATTTCCCAGCGAGAGTAATGAATTCAGTGCTTTAAATTCTTTCAAAAATTTCCTTTTATTTATAAATCACATTTATAAATCCTTTTCTCATATAATTTCACTATTTTACTTTACTTATACAAGATTATTTCACAATTGTAAATCATTTTAATTATAATTCTATACTTATACAATTGTTGCTCTTATATAATTTATTCTTTCATAATTATTGTTTTTATTTAGATTATTCAAACAACTTTTATTAATTCATATATATTCTTACATTTTCAACAACCAAACAATTCAATTTTATATACGCTTTAATAATTTCTGAAAGTTATTTCATTTATATACAAAATATAATCGAGGTAAAATTATTTCATTTACCCAATTTAAAATGATACTATGTCGGTTTATCTCGTTTAAGAGTTTAGAAACCCCTATCGATTATAGTTAGCAAGACTGCACCGACCAGAATCTATAAACAATCAACCGATAAGTCAACACAATACAAAACAATTTCATATTCACTAACAAATACGTGCTCATATCTATTATTACACTCACACTCATTCTAGAGTACTACTGGCTCTATCTCTAATGAGTAACACCCAACAGAGCCAAGGTTATCGCTTAACCAAATGCTCCGATACCACATGTAACGATTCGAGACAGTGGGGACCGGTAGGCTTTGCAACCATCCCAGACCCACCGTGGCTTACATTGGTACCCTGCCCTTGCTTTTACGGCCAGCCTTTCGACTGTCTCACCTTACGGCTAACCAACCCCTATTCACGAAGAGAGGACATGTAGGGGTAAGAGTCTCCCATTCGCCACCAAACCGCGAAGCGAGAACGCCATATCACATTTGACAAACATAAGCAAGGTCAGTCATGGGACTGGTGTGAGAACTAAAACAGTTATTATCTATAAAACAACAACAAAGGAAGTAAAAGACATCCGCAATGCTTTTTGGAAAATGAAACTACCATAAGACCTCCCGCCACACACACAATGCAAACGCAGAATTAGAGGAGATTTCTCCTTATGATAGTCAAACATGCTTACTACGCAAATTCTCTTAAATATTATTATTAGTGCATAGTGCAGAAAACATTTCGAAAGTATAATATTAATCTTAGCCAGCATAGACATTTCACACTTATGCCTACTATAGCTACCATGTTCAATAGCAGGTTACCACCACATTCGATGGCAGGTTATACAATTACAACCGTACAGGGCTCATATTGTTTGATTGGATTTCCAACAAATGGTCAGGCTAAGGAACTTCCTACTGCCAATGGGTACGCCTCTGGTGGGACGTCCTGAGAACTAACTAGCTCTCTGCCAACACAAGGCCGGGTTACATCTTACACTAGGTAACTACTACACGAATATGCCACCCCCTGGTCCTTTGGGACCTTTATCCGAGGCGCCTTGATCACAAAGCAACAATCACACAGAGTAAATGAGATTGGAGCAACCACACAGGTTAAATACCAGGGCTCCATACCTGATACCACCCTTTTCCAGAAGGAAATGACATACCCTAAAGGGAGCGACCCTCATAACCTTGCCGCATCATTCCTGTTTCGACCATTTCCGGGTTGTGAGGTCTGACGAAGTATCGTCCACAAAGCTACGTTTTTCCACAAAGCCACGCTTTGATCAACAAATGATCAATAAATAATCATCACACAACAACACTCAGCATGCCACACTACCAAATTGGGAGTATATCACTGATAACCTTCAACTACATAACCTCTGAGCTCGTACGTCTCAGAGAAAGGTGTTAAGCTAAGAGAATAAATTCTCTGCCATTAACAGAAATGTATTCGAAAGAAATCAGCTTTATATCTCAAAATGTAATGTCAGACATGTAACCATACAAGTCTATTCCGGGTTCGAACAGAACCGAAGGCACTTCCAAAGAAGCCCTTGCAATCCGGGTATTCACAATCCCGATCGAACTTCCCATCACAAAGGAAATCTCTATACCGTAGCTAACGGTGCAGAGACAATCGATAGGTCATCCTATCGTTTTCACAAATACCCGGTCTTCACCATCGGTCTTCAAATGTTATCCATATCGTCATATCACTTATTCGGAATGGGTTATATGACACAAAGGTCCTTTCCCGGCTAAACCGAATAGTGAGTACAATATTTAAAACATATGGATATAGGGATTTCAATTAAGTCACAACTTATTACCCAAATCCTTTCCTTTAAATGGTTTAAACAAATTACCAATTTAAATCTTTAAACAAAAAGATTTACTTTACAAAGTTCACCCAATTTCACAAAGATTCATTCAGAGATTTCCAAATCAATTTCCATTTCAATTGGATTAACCCATTAAATCTTTAAATTAAGATTTTTAACTTATAGTTTTCAAAACTATTCACAATTCAAGTCTTTTATAATATAAAAGATACACCTTTTAAAATCTTCTTTGATTTCAAAATAAAGCTTAATCATCTTCACAAAGGTTAATTCATAGTCTTCAAAACAGTTCAATTTCGAATTAACATCCTTTTAACACAAATTGGCAATTCTTTCCTTATATGAAAGCTATCATTATTTGAAAATGGATAGTTTTCGTTTTGGGGAAACTGATTACAAATTACACAGTTTAAAGCCATCCAAGTATAAATGTGATATCCCGGAATTTTGGGCAATATCAATTTAATAATCTGTATTGAAAATTAAATTGATTTGTTAACCTTTGTTAATAAATTTGAATTAGTTTAATAATCTAATTTAATAAATATTTAACTGGTGAATTTTATCTTTTAAAAATTAATAAAATATTTTCTATTTATAATATATATATATAACTGTATATATTGTAAATAGATGAGCTTTGGTTTGAAATAAATAAATCTTGTTTTCTAATATATATTTTGGTAATTTGGGAATCATGATTAATTTAATATTAAGCTTTTCAAAGTTATTTAACAAATAACTATATGGTTTTAAAATACATAAAATAAATGTTTAATTGTTTAAATAGATTTAAGCTTAAGTTTAAATTTAAATAAAAGGTTTGTTTTATTTCTTTAAAAGTTATCTATATATATAAATAAGTATTTGTAAATTTATAAATTAAGTAAAAAGCTTTTAATTTTATTGGTTTTATTTACATTTTCTTTAAAGTAATTTATATACATATATACATTTAGGTAAGTATTTATAAATAGTAAACTAGTATAAAAGTTTTATTAACATTTTAAAATAAATAAAAATTATGTATTAAATACTTAAAAGACAAATGTCACCATATTAAAACTTAAATAAAACATGTGTAATGTAAATAACCAATGTATATGACAAGTGTCATTTAATCTTGTTTTTCTTTTATTTTTATTTTTAGATAATTTCAGCCTTTATATAAACATACATCTCCATTTTCTTTTCTTTTCTAATCTCCTTTCTAAACAAAGAAAATTTAACAAATCTCAGATCAACAAAACCTGAAACAAATAAAGTAAGAAACTCTTCAAAACAAAAATGTAATCAAAGCCTGTAAATCAAATCCTTCAAACTGGAAATTCAAAAACCTGCATTTCTTCAACCTGGAGCATATTCCAGCAACTTAAATTCTGTTTGGAAGCAAGCAACTCAAGTATTTAAATCAAAGAAGCATTCAAGTTTCAAGTTTAAAGTTTTCAATAGCAATGGCAATGCAAATTTCCAGTTTTAAAACAATCCAGTTTTCAAAAGGGTTTTCAAATTAACCTGGAGGCTCTGTCTTCATTCTATATACTGGTGAGTAACTTTAAAAAAAATTTAAATTATAATTGGTTGCATGCTAGTATGGTTGAATTTAAATGTGTATTGCATGTATATATAAGTGAATGTCTGATATTTGTGTGCATGCTGTTTATAAGTGCTGTTTTCAAAAATCTGGAGGCTCTGTTTCTTTAAAATCTTGTGAGTAACATCATATTTAAATGCATAAGTATTGATGATCTATCTGCATGTTGATTTCTGGAATGAGTATGCTTTGCATGTATATATATTGGTGAAATCTTCTGTGTGTATATGAATGCATATATCGGTGTTTGATTTATATCTGTTCTTGTCTGTTCCTGTTCTTATAATTAAGAATTTGGTAAATAATACATCATCACTTGATTCGATCTTTATTAGGATTTAAGATTAAAACAAAAGTGGTTTATTTCATTTCAAGCTTTAGTTTAGAATTTTAAATCAAGTTAAAATAATATTCATTGGCTCTGGAAACCATAAGTACTGGAATATTTATGCTAAGTCAAAAGTCAAAATTAGTAAATTCATGTATTCAGGGTTATGAATCAAATCCTTAAACTAAATCATGTTTTTAAAAACTAAAATAACAATTTTTAGATTAGAAATGTATGTGCATTTCTGGTTTGCACTGTTTTTGTACTTTTGGGTAGTTCGGGTGATCTCGAGGATCTGGAATGTTGTAAATTTCTGTGGTGAGGCAAGAATGATTGGGGAGTTAGGGAAAATTAACAGGAAGAAGTTCAGATCATTGTGATGGTAGCGGTGTTCGATTTTTAATTTTAACCCTAGTTTTAACTAGGAATAAGGAATCGATCACCACGTCAGTTTGAGTTGATCGAGTACCACTATACTTAGGGAAATGATA
The DNA here is from genome assembly GCA_030737815.1 of Allium fistulosum. NCBI lineage: Eukaryota > Viridiplantae > Streptophyta > Magnoliopsida > Asparagales > Amaryllidaceae > Allium > Allium fistulosum. The sequence goes on along the minus strand of CM060905.1, from coordinate 777,243,909 downwards.
GCATGGGTGTTAGCGAAGGCGAGGCCGGAAGTTCAGCAACTCCGGTGGTCGGAGGAGCAAGGAGGAAGTTGTTCCAGGCTTTATTTTCTGTTCCAGGATGGGTTGAATGCTCGATTCGATTTCGCGTTCGTAGTGATGCTGTTGGTGGTCGGGATATAGTTCTCAGGTGATCGCCGATGTGAAGAAGTCGTCGTGGTTGACCAGGATGGTCGGAGGATGGTGGTTGACTGTGCACGTGCACGGTTGCGAGTATCTGAAGTCTGGTTTGGGAAATTTGGGTACTCAGGGTTTCTCGAGTCATTTGAAGTTTTTGCTCGGGTAATTAGGGGTTTGACTCGAAGCATTTTAGAGGAATCTCGAGTGTAAGAAATTGTTACAGGTTTCTCTGGAAAACCTGTCAGTTCAAATTTAAACTTGATTTTAAATTTGAAAGCAAGTTTAAAAAGCAGAGTTTAAAAACCAAATTTAAATATGATTCAAAACTGAATTTATATCCTAGTTTAAATTAATTAAGTTTTATAAATTAAATTGTTTTAACAACTTTAATTGTATAAAAATAATTTGAATTTAAAATAAATATGGTTTTAAACTCTTGTAAATTCCTTTTATAAGATTAGTGTGTCTTTAACATATGATTGTAAAGAGTTTGTAAATGTTTTTTTTTAAAACTTTGTTAAAGTTAAAATTTGTATTCATTTTAACTCTTAAATTTAAAATGAAATTTAAAAGTAAATTATTTTAAATGCTTTATTAATGATAATTTAATCATTAATAAGAAATAGGTTTATCTTAAAGATAATTAAGATTTAATAATTTAGGATAAAATAAATTATTAAGGTAATTAAAAGTAAATTTATCAATTTAATTTATTTATGACTTGGGTTAATAAATTAGTAATTAAGGGTTTAAATTGATTAATAAAGGTTTAAATTTAATTAATTAAAGGTAAATTAATTTGGAATTAAGGATCATTAATTTAAGATGGTTAATTAATGGTTAGGAATAAATTAATCATGTAATTAAGGATGAATTAAGTCATTGTTAGGTAATTAATTAATTAATTAATTAGAGATTAATATATTGGTAATTAGAATTAATTAATTTGTAATTAATAATGGTTAATTAAAGTCTAATTATTTAAGAAAAATAATTAAAGAATAGTTAATAGTTAATGTAGATCATTAACTTGGGTTAAATAAGTAATTAATTAATGTGATTAATTGTGATAATTAAATAGATTAATTAATTAAGATAATCATTTGTGAAATTGTTTAATTTAATATAATTACTTAATGGAAGTAATTAAGATATTAATTACTCATTGTAATTAATTAAGTTTCTTTTGATTAGTTAAGTTGATTAACTAAGTTTAATTAATTTAAGAAAATCACTTAATGATTTGTATAATTACTTAATATAATTTAATGAAGATTAATTACTTAGGAAAGTAATTAATAGATAATTACTTATGTAATTAATGGAGTAATTAAGGGTAGTTAATTACTTAATGGAATTAATCAAGGGATTAATTAAAAGATAATTAATTAAGGAATAATTAATTTATTTTAAAGAAGTAATTAAGGGTAGTTAATTACTGAATGTGATTAATCAATAGTGATTAATAATTATGGTTTAATTAAAGATTAATTACTCAATGTAATTAATTTAAATAAAGTAATTAATGATAAAATGTAATTAAGGATCATTAATTTATATAATTAATGATGTAATTAAGAATTGATTAATTAAGTAATAATTATAAATGAAGTGATTAATTAATGTAATTAATTAAGGAGTAATGTAATTAATTTTAGTTAATTAATAAATGAAGTAATTAAAGGTTAATTACTATAAGTGGTTAAGAATAATTAATTTGTATAATTAATTTAATACTAATTACTTGAATGTAATTAAATAATTAATCAAGGATGATTAATTAAATTGAATAATTGGATGATGATTGATTAATTGATTGATAATTAATTAATAATGATTTAAGCAGGATTTATAGATGTAGTAATTAATTTAATTTACTTTAAATTAATTAAAGATGAAATAATTAATTTAATTCATTTTAAATTAATTGTAGATGGTGATAAATAAATCATTGCTTATGAATGGATGATATTGTGTACCTTGAATGGTTTGAAATCTCGGATATGAGATAATTGATACTGTATGATTTGGATGTTTTGGTTGCATAGTGATGATGATATGGATTATCTGCTTATAATGATAATGTTGATTATCTATTGTGAATCTGTGAATTATCTATCTGTGTGTAAATAGATAGTAGAATTGAATTGTTTTAACCTTAAAACAACTTGGCCCTTAAAAGATACGTTTTGGATTTCGATGAGACCGGGATCGGGTTTCCGTATACCGGAATTCCAGGTCTGGAGACCCGAATACCACATCGATCCAAATTTACGATAGGTCATGAATCTCAAGTAAAGATGAAGATTCAGAGTGCAAGTGTGACGCCCCACCTCAATACCCACGCTAGCCAAGGACACTACGATGTAGTGCTGTCAACTAGCACGGAGAATAAGGCTGTTGAGGAGCGACCATCCATGTAATTGATTATCACACGGTGGCTATAAAATAATCTTCGGAAACAAACATAGAAATAAACATAACACAAAGCAGTCACAGACATCCATATCACAAAGGCGGAAGAAGATATGAATATATAACTAACACATGAAAGTGTACATCAGAGTAGTGGTCAAAAAGTTCCACAATAATACAAAAGAATAGCAACCTGTGCTATACAAAAAGAATACAACTATGAGTCCATATCTCAAGTGTATACAACAAAAACTGCTAAACTAAATAGTCAGCCAAAAGTCAGAGTAGCAAATCCCGGAAGGAAGTCAAGCAGAAGCACCTGTAACATCTCGGTCTGACCCGAGTATTATTTAAGAAAATAATAAACGGATCAGTCTAACTATAAATATCAGATGACATGATATAGAATAAAAGATATGGCATAAACATAGAATATCCATACTGACATACTACTATAAGTATGAAAATGATGATCAACAGGAGATCAACCGATGAGAAATGATCAATATCACGAGAATCTTCTCAAAGATCCAAAGAGGGCATCATACCCTAAACTTGTACTCATAACAAGTCAATGACATAAAAATCCAGAAATCAAACAAGAAATCCAGAAATCATAAAAAGAGAAAGAGGCCTATCACATGATGGTCCGAAGACCATGGGGAGCTACCCCATATGTGTGAGTCGGAATCACACTGATTGAGGCCTAGGCTAACCAAAAAGCAAAAAGGTATGTGTGAATGGAATCACACAAGTGGTGTCTAGCCTAACCTCGCAAACAAAAAGATATGTGTGAGTCGGAATCACACTACTGCGGCCTAGACTAACCTTGCGGACAAAGAGATGTGTGTGAGTCGGAATCACACTACTGCGGTCTAGTCTTACCTTGCAAACAAAGAGACATCGCACAATTGCTAGTCTAAATCATAAAATGATCATCATGATCAGCGAGAAGTGTCAATCACACCAAGCTAGTAAATATATGAGTTTAGCTTCATGTCCCATAACCACTTGCTTAACTTAAATATTTACGAACAAGCTGTAAATCTTCACTAGGAAATTGTCACGAAAAGGGTTCAATCGAACAAGTCCAAGAGCTAACCGACGAAGTGAACGCAAGCGTTTCATACCACTCGTTTTACTAAGTCGTTTAAGTCGATTTCTCATTCGAGTGAAGTAAAGGCTTGTATATACTAGTAGATTGAAAATCGGTTTGAGAAAACGAACTTTAGATATTTAAAATAGTGTTGAAATCGCTTTGATGAAAGAGTTTTGATATTTACTATTAGTATTGAAACCTTCATATATCTTTAAAGTGACAAGTCATAAAACGATGGTAGAAACAAATCAATTCACGTTCGAAGACGTGAGTAAAGTCCAAAGAAGTCAGTCCCAAAACCATCAAAGTAGAAATTCTGATAAATGTTTTTCAGAAGAGATTGCCTACGCAGAGTAATACGGGGTTCGACCTGCCCGGTCAGGTCGCGGGGGTCCAGGGGGCAGCGCCCACGGCGGGGTGCGGGGCAGCGCCCCGTCACGGTACGACTTAATGAGGACAAGCGACCAAAGGATGCAGGACGACCTAATAGCCGAACGACTCAAGGACGCCGAACGATCGAAGGAGGCTGAATGACTTAAGGAGACCGAACGACAAAAATGCCGAACGCTCTAAGTGTGCCGATCGACTCAAAAATGCCGAACACTCAAATATGCCGAACGGCTTAAAGATGCCGAACGCTCGAAAATGCCGAACGCTCGAATATGCCGAACACTCAAAGATGCCGAACCGACCTAATATGCCGATCCGACCAGAAGATGCCGAACGACTCAACAACCGAACGACTCGAAAATGCCGAGCGTTCAAGAGACCGAACAACTTGAAGATGCCGAACGCTCAGGAGGCCGAACGTTCAGGAGGTCGAACACTCAGGAGGCCGAACGTTCAAAGATACCGAACACTTAGGAGGCCGAACGTTCAAAGATGCCGAACACTTAAAGATGCCGGTCGACTAAATGATGCCGAACAGCTTAAATAGGCCGAACGGATCGACTCAACGATGCCGAACAGCTCTAGGGGGCTGGAAAATTCGTCAAAACGCTCAAAAATGGTGTTTTTCGCCAATCCAATCCAAACCAAATGCAAATATTCATACAAACGCAATAGGGGATCATTCCCAACAGCCCAATGACAATTTAAGCAAGATGTGAGACTAAAAATCTCACCTTTTCACGGAATTTGATGAAGATGGAGATTTGAGAGCAAAGCAAGAACACCAACAAGCTTGAATCACTGGTCTTCACGTGAATTTGATGTTGAATCTCGGATTTGCAATAGAATTTGTGTTTGGAGTTTTAATTTCCACTTCCCACCACCATTTTTGACAAAGCTTGATGTGTTTTGATAGAGTGAGGAAGATGGTTGGGCTGAACTAAAGGGGTGCAGTCCAAACCAAAGTCAAAGGCGGGAAAAAGTGTTGAAAATTTCACTATCTCCAAACATATCGAAGTTTACACTCAAAAAGATCGCAAACGTCATTTTGAACTCAATGGGGGTGGTCTCGAGTCCTAATTTTACCGTATGCAAAAGGTAGCTTTTCGGACTAACATCCGACTAACGATAAAATATTTAAATATAGAATCGATATATATGCGGGTTGTTACAGCAAGGGTTATTGTCGTTAACTCTGAGGGTGATTCCAAAACGAGTGTAACGAGATAATGCCTTCGGTTTCGTTCGAACCCGGAACGAACTTGTATGGATTGAATGCTTTCAGCACATCGTCAGGCGGACGATGAGCATTCTAAGTGATATGTTCTGATTAAAGGTAATCGTAACCTCAAGCCTCATCAACCGGGAATGGCTAAAACAGGGGAGGTGCAGCAAGGCTTCGTGGGTAGCACCCACTGAGAGCAAGATAGATCCCTGTCTAGAGGTCCCTTTTCTTTTATTCGGCTTAGTGTGTGGTTGGTCGCACCAACTACGGGATTATCTTGTTCGGAATTATCCAGTAAGGGATGGTTCCGGCTTTGTGTTGCAGGGGAGCGGGCGTACTCCTCGGTACGGTGATCTAGGCCACGTACTGTGACGGGCGGTACCCCAGTAGCCCTGCCATTGTATGGAATCCAAACTCCAATAAGTGCCGTACGTATTAGTTGTGCCCAACTATGTTGGAATGTGAGATGTAAGCATTTCAGCTATTTCTGTAATTTACTTGAAAACCCTAGACCCTATTATAATAAAATCAGATTTCCTATCAAATGTTTTGGTTAGCGTAAGGTAAAAACTTACCCATGTTTATTTGTGGGGAGTCTTACGTGATACCTTTTCTTTCTAAAGGTTTTGAAGTTAAGCAAGTTTAACCTGTTACTCACACCAGACCCATGTCTGACCCAAGTGTTTATTTCTGTTTTATAAACTCTTGGGTACTCAAATTTTTACGAGTAGCCAAGGGATTCAGGTTTAGCTTTGATGAATATTCTGGAGGAGCAATGGAGCAGGAGGCTTCGGCGTTCGTAGATATAGTATTCCGCTGTGTTGATATCTGTGATAGTGTCTTGTCTTGTATTTGAGTTGTAATGTCTAGACAGATGATTATAACTGTCTAGTAAGTGATGTATATGCTGTGTAACTCTGTAAATTGTTGTATACTATGTAATAGTTTACGTTATTAATATAATTTATTCGTTCCGCTGTGAGATCGTTGTTGTTGTTCTTTCTTCTTTTCTTTCTTTTCTTCTTCTATCCCTTTCTTTCTTAATTCATGATACGTCTTTCTGGTGGTAGAAAGCCGGGTCGTGACAATAAATCTTGGATTTAAATTTAAATTTCCAAAACCATATTTTAAATGGTTAAAAAACCCATATAAACACCTTTTACACTTGCATAATCTTTTAAACCAAAATTCCCAAATTATTGAATTCAATTTCAAATATTGAATTCAAATTTAAATCAAATTATTCAAATCTCAATTTTATTAAGTTATTTAAAATAACTCTTATTTTTTAAACTCATTTTCAAAAACTTTCAATTCTAATTCCAAAACTATTTTGGATTCAAAAATTCAATCTTTAGAATTGTCAAAAACCGTGACTTAACCGATTTCCACGTGAAATCCACATTGGTGTGTGTATGGTGTAGTCCAGGGTTTAACACAATAGTGCAACAACATTCAACCATCACAGATCAAAACATAGAAATATAGTTGATAAGCGGTTAAACTATATCACTTATTTTTTTATTCACAGATCACAAATATTCATATCATAGATAAATAGATCACAAATCACAACACAGAACAGGGTATATCACAAAGCATCACATATTTGGGATATCAAATAATTCAACATCCAATATAATCCAAACATCCATAAGTAGAATTAATTTAATTATCTGACTAATTTAAATCAGGTAAATTTCCAAAGTTATTTCCTTTTTAAAATAAATTTCTTTATCTCTTCAAATCTATTTAAAAATCCAAATTTTTAAATAAATTCTTCAACTTGTAATTAATATTTCCCGAAATCCATTTATTAAGCCCTTTTTCCCAAAATTTGAAATTTAATTCAATATAGTTCAAAAATAAGACTTTTATCTTTTTAAAACTCCTTTTAAATTTATCCAATTCTCAAAAATAAGTTTTTCGATAAATTTTCAACTTGAATTTCGAAAATCCAATTTTATTTATTTCTAGTATCCAATGATACCAAAAATATATTCGGCTAAATTTTAGCCTTCAACAATTTCAATCACAAAAATAATCACACGGTGATTATAAATAATCAACACACAACATATGAAATAATTTCAAATGTTTAAGGAATCCAGTTGGATCCCTCCAACCTGTTTCCCTGCATCCACAGATGTTAGCACAATACCAATTCCACTTCGAGGTGGAATATCGCGGTATATGGGATTTATAAAATACTATCCGCTATTATGCGGTGCAACAGGGTCTCATCCGCTATATACTGCGGGAAATCAACTCCAAATACATATATAATACCAATTCCACTTCACGGTGGAATATCGCGGTATATGTTTTTAATATAATATCCTATGCTTAATATGCGGCGTATAGGGTCTATTTCAGCATAATAGATAATAACCATCATTCAATTCACAAAATCAAGCAATTTTAAATTTAACTATTTAAGATTTAAATCAAAACACAATTCGATTGAGTGAGGAGTTCTCACCTTGCTTCCAAAATAGTTGCAGTGTTTCATTCCGAATAAAATTAAACACGCGTTTAATTTTACCTAAAATTTTCATTAGCTCCAATTGACTCCAAACTAGCTCCATTGTGTAGTGCTCGTCGAAACGAATCCAACGCAAGTCGTTTCGTCAAAAACAGACCTCGTATGACAAAGTTATGAGGTTTCAAAGTTAATACGATTTATAATATAATAATTTACAATTTTAATTTTAATTTTAAAACCCTTAACCTATCAGAGCCGTTCAATTTCAATCAAATGAGATCAGGGCCGCGTCCATCTTCTTCCTCCCCCTTCGTTCATTCACATTCAAAGAACCCATGCCGCCTCCAAAACCCTAGATGCCGCGACCACAACGTGATGCTCGAAGACGATCAAACGCCACCATTTGAAAGCTGCTGTAACGACCCGATATTTTCAACCATTCGCATCCGCACATGTCGGACTTGAATTGCTCAAAATACCATGTTTAAATAAAAATTTGGCAAACTCATCATATACAGTAAATAAATAATCACAGATCACAGACACAGAGTAATATAATGCAGCGGAAACAAAGAAATAGTAGTTCATGAAGCTACTATAAAAATACATCAGAGTTAAGTAAGATACAACAGGAATACCAAGTTACAGCAGGAGTAACAGTATGATAATCAGGTACAACTCAGAATACAACTGGAATCAACTGGATAGCAAAATGAATAGATATTTGGATCTCCAAAGCAAAACTCCAGCTCCAAAGGTGAGTCTCAAATGCTGTATCACTCAGTCTGACCCGAGCGTAAAGCAAAACACAAAACACTCGAGTTAGGACATACATACTTATATAATGTAAACCAACTCAAGTGAACTGTAATAAAGGGTATAGTAACTTAAAGAATGCTTGGGATCGCCTATTCTTTAAGGATCCGTTAAACTATCTACTATGTAGTAATATTCGCTATTATAATAATGTCTAATATAAAATAAATATACTTTTAAATAACATTAAGGCTTTACATTTTCCACCTTAACACGTAATAGTGCCAGTAGTCTATCCAGTATTAGCATACTCCCAAAATGGGGGCTACCCTCGATACTCCACAGGCTACGGGAGAAATCACAAATCGTAGTAAAGCTCGATATGGTAGGTGACATGGCACACAAGGCAATGCCAGGGTAGATATACCAATTACGCATCTGGACTGGTGGTGACGCATAGCAGCCACTACCGCCCACCTCGAACATCACTCCCAAATCAAGGGGTGCACCCAATCAATCACAAAGTAATAGAATGGTATCGAAGAAGTGTGTCCGATCAGAGGTGCTACCTCCTTGGCCCGTCGATCGCTCTTGTTTTAGCCACCTTATGCCAACTCACGGGAGTTAGGTCCACGTACATACCTTAGGATCGTCGCCACCATCCTACTTCATTCTGGAAACTCCACCGCGTACACGGTTGTTAAAGTGGTTTTCGGTATCGACAGAGAGTATGTCCATATCTGATCCTGGCCTCTTTAACAACCAATCGTTATTATAACCCATGGATATTTATTTTCAAAACAGTATATACTTTCAAAACCAAAATATCATATCTATTTCAAACCATATCATTTATTTTAAAACAATATATACTTTCAAAACCAAATTATCATATCCACTTCCAAAATTAAACATTTAATTATAACACTATGAAACCATAATAATTTAAAACCCATAGCACTCTAAAATGTAACTTTTATAACCATAGCAATTTGAAACATTACATTTTAGAAATAATGACATTTCGAAAACATAACCTTAGGTTATCATAGCATTTTGGAAAAGCGATACTTAAGAAATCATAGCAAGTTGGAAATGTAACCTTAAGGGATCATAGTGTTTTTGATATGTATTATTTAAGAAATCAAGGCATTCTGGAATGTAACACTTTCCACTTTACCATTTTATATAATCCAAATGTTTATATACTTACAATTTTTTTACCATAGTTATTTTATCACTTCTATTTTATTACACTAATTAATTCATTTGGATATTAAGTAAACCATGCTTTTAAGTTAAATAAACTTAATTACTGTAATTTCCCATTTAAAGTTGAAATTCCTTATGTTAAGTTAAAGTATATTATTAACTTGCATTTCATTATTATAGTAAGGAACATTTATTGTTTTAATCAATATTACATTAACTAAAATTACATGTCAAATGTTCATTTTTAACTTACATTTTATTTTCACAATAAAGATCATTTATTGTCTTAATCAATATCCCATTAATTAAAATTTCATGTCAAATGTTCATTTTTAACTTACATTTTATTTTCACAATAAAGAGCATTTATTGTCTTAATCAATATCCCAATAATTAAAATTACATGTCAAATGTTCATTTTTAACTTACATTTTATTTTCACAATAAAGAGCATTTATTGTCTTATTCAATCTCCCATTAATTAAAATTACATATCAAATGGACATTTTTAACTTACATTTTATTTTCACAATAAAGAGCATTTATTGTCTTAATCAATATCCCATTAATTAAAATTACATGTCAAATGTTCATTTTCAACTTACAATTTATTTTCACAATAAAGAGCATTTATTGTCTTATTCAATCTCCCATTAATTAAAATTACATGTCAAATGTTCATTTTTAACATACATTTTATTTTCACAATAAAGAGCATTTATTGTCTTAATCAATATCACATATTTCCAAATTAGGTTATATTTCCAATCACAAATTTCCATTCATTTATTTAACTTTTTTAATACATAGAAAACCATTTTTCACTTTATTAAATCATTTTAAAAACCAAATTTAAATATCAAAATTTACATTTTTCAAAATACTTAAAGCTTCCAGAAAAATATATAAAATAACCACGGGACTGTATAATATTTTCTAACCTAGGTCAAGTGATACGAATAATATATCATTTCAATCCGTAATTACAAAGAAAAATCCGGGTTCTATCATTTCAAACCCACAATCCCAAGTTAAATAAAATAAATAAAAATCGCTCAGGCTTATCATTTCAGCCCATTACGATCTTTCCCTATTCTAAAGTCCGTTCGGGTATGTATCATTTCAACCCATAGTGATTCTATTCTACAGGGAACTTGAAGTGTGAGAAAAGAATATAAATAAACAGTAAAATAAAATAAAATATAACACATGATGTGACAAGTTAATAACAGGGTTTAACATCATATAATTTACATCATAGGCAGGTATAACATGATATAATAATTTCTACACTTTCACTTGCTATCAATTCACAATAATATAAGTATGAATGTCAGGTGTGATTTACTCACCTTTTAAAGCTAGAATCAAACTCAAAACCCAGATCTAAACTCAGCAAAGCACGAAAGGCACGAGAAGGCACAACTATATTTTTAAGTGGATGGAGAATCAGATCCAAATTTTATATGCAAACAAATATTACATACATAAGAATATGATTCAATACAAAAGAATAGAGGTTAAAACAATGGAAAAATAAACGAATCAAAGTGGCATAACTTGCCTTAGTCAATCAATGGCTTGGCTACACCACATATGGGTTCAACCATCATCTTGTGTTGCTTGGTCATGATGGTTAGAGGTGTGCTAGAGGGAGGCATGACCGAGCCTTGCTTGAACAAAATAGAAAACAAAAGAAAGAAAAAAGGAAAGGGAGAAGGAGGAGAAGCCATGAAAACTTGCTGTAATTTTTTTTCTTCAGGAAACAGATGAGAAGAGATGGAATGAATTTTGTACATGAATTGCAAGTAAAAGGCACATCTAAAGGAAAGAAATAAATGTTAGGAAAACAAAAGGGCAAGAATTAAGGAGTTTTGAATGGTAAGAAAAAGGAAAAGAATCTTGTGTATAATTTATTCTTAAATGCAAATGGAAAATGAGAACATAATGGGAAATAAATTTTATACGTGAATGGCAAAAGGAAATACACGGCTATATAAGAAAAAAAGAAACAGCTAAGGAGTTATGAATGCTAGGGAAACGGAAAGGCATAAGTTAAGGAGAAAGAAACGTACAATATATTTTATTTTTAAATGCAAATGGAAAAAAAAGAGTGGCGGCTAGGTTAAAGGAATGAACAGCTAAGGTAAGAAATAAAGAGGCTAGGCAATAAAAGGTAGGAGTTTGAATGGTTTGGGAAATAAAAAGGCAACAAATAACTTGATGTATTTATTAATTTTTTTCCTTTGTTTACATGCAATGAAAAGAGGAGTTTAAGGAACAATACGTACGTGAATTATGAGAAGAATTCACGGTTAATGAATGTGGGAAGTAATTGGCTATGCAAATGGAAAGACAAGGGAAAAGAAAAAGGCAACAAATAAACAAAACAAGTAACCTATATCTCTTGCAATTTCTAAGCTATTAAAAAAAATCAATCAGAAATCAAATAAACATATTCAAAGTTTATACAAATAAAATAGAAAATAAAAATTAGAGAAACAACATAGGGAAATAAAATATAGAAAGTCATTGCGTATAAACACCATATTTTATCTAATTTAAAAATTATAAGTTTAAATCCCCAATTAAATCCATATATTTGATTTCTCAATTTTGTTATTGAATCAACTATTAACTTATCCTCTTATGGGAAATATTAACATTGGTTTATATACTAATACATTAATAACTTCCCAATTCATCCAAATTTCAATTTACATAGTAATTAATTTCATTTACCTACAATAATCCATTTTATTATAGATTACATTCCAAAAAAATTGCTTCCAATAATTTGATTTGGTTTAATTGCCATCTTTATACTAGGTCCATTATTACCCTCTATACCTAGTTATATTAGTTTTATACCCCCTTTTTACATCTTAGATTCTGTATAAATGTTACATTTCTAAATGTGTACTCTTGTCAATTGTATACATTAATTAAGGTTGAAAACCAATAAATAAATTTACCTTAGTTCCCTTCTTTTTTACAAATTTATTACTTAATAAATAAATTTACGTTTCTATTTAATTTATACATTCACATTTCCCGTTAACGCATTAACTCTCATTAATGACATTAAAGATTCCCTATTAAATTTATAGACTAAATAGGCAACTTATAATAGCTGTTACCATTGCCCTTTAATTTGCAGTTAAGTTTATTATATTCAACTAATTATTATAATTACCTACCTAATATTGAATTTACTCAATTACTATTAATTATACTAATTCATTTATTTACACACCACTTACCCTTATTTACTTATATTCAAATTTATACTCAAATATAACAGTTACAACTAAATTAATAGGCCAATTAAATAGTAACTTACAATCGTTACTATTACTTTAAGTCACATTAATGAATTCATTATTGTTTACAAATCAAATGTTACAATTACTTAATTAACACTGATTTACTTCAATTTATATTAATCATATATTATCTCATTGATGATTCAACATTCACACTTGTGATTTCATTGTTCACAACAAATGTTACCATTCTTATATACCCAATCTTTATTCAAGAGTCATTTAATTCATATTATTCCTTTTATAATTTAAATGTTTGCACTAGTTTTCTTACATTAATTTATAGCCAAGTATACCAATTTTCATTACTTCACAAATTTGTAATTTCATTTCAATTGTTAATAATTAGTTTTTAAATTCATTGTTACATTTCATTTTGGCATTCATTTCATTATTAAATTACAAAGTTTTTATTTCTTCCAAATTTATTTACCAAAATCTTATTAAATTGACAACTTTAATTATTGAAAATTTACGGGTCGTTACAGCTGCCAACCCCCTCCACCTTCGACCAGAGCCATGGTGCACTCGGTCATGCCAACGCATGGAAAAACACGCTCGAACGTGATGACTTCACGCACAGATTGCCGATGATCCACCTCTTCGTTTTCGATCATAACCGTTGAAGTTGTAGATCTCGATACGATCTTGAACATTTTTCGTAATTGTCTACGAATTTGGAGAAATCGAGGGAAGAAATTCGTGCGTTTCTGGCCATTGGAATAGAAGGTGGCGGCTGAAGCTTGAAACCCTAGGGTTTTTGCATATAGAAGAAAATGGGTCCTTTTATAGAAAATTGACGAAACACTATTCACCCGAGATTTTCCGAACTCCAAACAAAGCATGCCGGCTGGCGTTTCTAGGTTTTACCCGCTCCGGACACAATGGAACATGTTTTGGGAGCTAATTTGATCAGATGTGCGAGTTACGAAATTAAACGATCAAATTTAAATTAAATCGATTAAAACGATTTCTATGCGTTTCAGCTTGCCCCAGACAAACCGTACATCCGATTGACACGAAATTTGAAACCTTATAATAATTTAACATTACGGATCCGATGAAACTGTTTTCGTCAAAATTTGTGACTATTTGAAAAATGACTATTTTAAGTCGTCAATTAAATATTAAAATATTCAATTTCTACAAATTAACTTTTAATTCAACTTTAAAAGTTCTATAACATCATTCTAACTCCAATATGATTTAATATAACTTTATACATCGTTTTTATTCACATTAAACCCAATTTCCAATTATTTCTGTAATTTCAAATATTAAATTGTCGATTTAATTATCCAATTAAATCTCTATATTCGAATTATAATTCATTCGGCTTGTAAATCTTACTTGTTAATATTTAAAATCAATTAAATATCTGAATTTCAAATGATAGAAATCTGGGTCGTTACATAAAATCTCTATAACGGAGCAAATCGGTGTAGAAATCTTTGACAGGTAATCCTTTCGTTTTCAAAAATACTCAATCTTCAACACCATCTTTAAATGCAATCACATTTCGTCGTATCATTATTCAGAATGGATTTTATGACATAAATTCCTCTCCCGGCTTAACCGAATAATGAGCGCTTGTTTTGAAAACAAATTCAAGTGTTGTTTCAAAGGCCAATATTGATAGTCGGTTATTTAACTATCAAACAACATTCACAACAATTATCAAATTTAAATAATTTTTACCCAATTATTTATTTTCAAAATATCTTCGCAAGATATATTTTAACACTTCAATCCTTTGAAAACAAATTTCAAATCATTTTTCTTTTTCGGAATAAATTTACAATGTTATTTATTTCCACTGAAGATTTGCCGAGTCTGGATACTTTAAAATAATTTAAACACTTATCTAAGTATATGTATATTTGGAAACATTTGAGATAAAAACTATTTTTAAACACCTTATCTAAAATATTAGTTATGAAAATATTATACTAATATCTCATATGAACTTCAAGCCCAAACTAATTTTTAAAAAA
Organism: Allium fistulosum; assembly: GCA_030737815.1. Taxonomy (NCBI): domain Eukaryota; kingdom Viridiplantae; phylum Streptophyta; class Magnoliopsida; order Asparagales; family Amaryllidaceae; genus Allium; species Allium fistulosum. Next base: position 777,228,851 of record CM060905.1, on the reverse strand, counting down.
TGAAATAATTAGATAGAGTATAATTATTTAAATATCCATTTTCTAAATCAAATCTCAATTTGATCTTTAAAATAATCACTTCTATAATTAACCAAATAAATCTTTACTTTAAAGGTTTAAAAACAACTTAAGAAAATAATTTCTCCAAAGTATCATTTTTAAAACCATCCTTAAAACTTTCAATTTATATTTATCAGCTACTTCGAAAACATACTCGGCTTTCTAGTGAAAATACCCTTTCCATTTCAAAATGGTCCTTTTAAATCAATTAATAAATCCTTCTTGACTTATTTCAATTTACATTCCAAATCCGTAAATTTCTTTCCACACTTTTTAAAATAAACCAACATTTATTTTTTAAAAAAAATTCTCTTTCCTTTATAAATTCCCATTGTGAATTTACATTTCCAAATATCCATTGATATACAATTTTTCACTTTCAAACACCAAATCAAATTCTAAATTTATTTCCAAATTTATTTCAAACACCAAATCAAATTTCAATTTGATTTCCAAATTGATTTCCAAAAATTGGTTACCTTTTCAAATAAATCTTTACTTTGATTTTCAAAAATCCAATTATATTTATTTCTGGTATCCTACGATACCAAAAATATATTCGGCTAAATTATAACCTTCAAATAAATTCCATTTATCAATATAATCATTCACACCAATATAATCATTCACAGATTATCACATCACAACATATACAAATAAATTCAACAATTTTGAGGAATCCAGTTGGATCCCTCCAACCTGTTTCCCTGCATCCACAGCTGTTAGCACAACAATTAAATACCAATTCCACTTCGAGGTGGAATATCGCGGTATATGGGATTATGTAATATCATCCGCTATTATGCGGTGCATAGAGTCTCATCCGCTATATAATGCGGGAAATCAATCACTCCAAATATATACATATATATATATATATATATACATACACTACTATCATATATACTATCACATCCAAACAATCAATCAATAACTGTAATTCCAATTATTTTAATTTGAGTGAGAAGATCTCACCTTTAACTATGCATGCAACCCATTTCTATTCCAGCTTGTTTTCTTCACAGTTTTAAACCTTGTATAAATATTTATACAATTTATTAATATTTCGAACTAATCGAATAATCAATTTTTTTTCAATAGATTAAATTAATTAACACTTTTAATTTGAACTAATCTAATAATTAATTTCCTATTAGATAAATTAAATTATCCAAATTATTCTATTAAACAAATTTTCTCTTACCAATTTATTTAATTAAATCGAATTCCCTTTTAAAATCTTTTAGTATCAAAATAATTTAAATTAGCAATTAAATAAGTATATTTATTTCTTTCTCACTTGAAACTATATATATATCAAAACAATAATTTATATAAATTTAAAACTCTTCACTATTTTTTTTTAAATTCCAACTAATTTTCTATTTTATATATTTATTCATTAATTTTCAAATCAAACGAAAATTTATATTTCACTGTAATGTACACATACACACACACACACACATATATATATATATAAATTTAAATTACATTGAGAAATAAATAAATAAATAATCAAAAAGAATAGATCGAATACCTCTGACCAGACTACTGTTCCCATACATGCACGACCTAACCTCACTGCAACTACCCATGGTCATCGCCTACGAACTTGCTGAGCTCAACCCAATTCGCCGACCTCGATTTTTGCAATCTCGATCACCCCCTCTAGGAATCGCCTCGCTTCCTCCTTCGATTCGAACTCGCGATTCTTCCCATCTTCACGCAAGTTTCAGTTGCCATCTAATTAGTTCGAGCGTCTTGATTCCCATTTCGGTTGAAGAGGAAGTGAAATTTGGATTACAGGCGAATTTCGATTCAGCCATTAATTTTTTTGAGCGTTTTTTATTTGATTTCTATTTGATTTCGTTCGAAGGTAAAGAAAAGCTCAGTTTCCTTTTTAATTTACTATTGTTATTTTTCTTTAAAAACAAACGCATGTAAATATATTTGCCAAGTGTCGGAGAACGAAGAAACGTGTCTGATGCTACAGTGCTTATTTATATTTTATCTATATTCAAATATAAATTCAAATTTAAATTGTCTTGAAAATGCAACTTAAATTTTCGAACTCCAATCGAGGCGTGCCGCTAGGCGTTTATAATGTTATATGCCTATTTCAAATGCAATGGAAAAGTTTTCGAGTCCTAACTCGATCGTATGGAGAAGATAGCTTTTTGGACCCAGCTATTGAATTGAATTTCGATATAATTTTCAGCGCTTTTCTTATCGTACGGCCAAACGATCACTCCAAATGCTACGAAAATTGAAATATGATAAAATACAATATTACAGAACCAATGGAATGGGTTTCGATGAATTCCGAGACTGTGCCTCGGAAGGCTATTTTTATATATCGATTTAAACGATATAAATTCAAAACTGAACAAATCACTTTCAAATTCAATTCTGAAGCTTTTATTATCTTCAGTATTATTAATATAGAATTTAAAGACTTCAAATTATTTTTAACAAGCTCAAAACTGAAGATTAAATATTTTTTTTCCAGTTTTCAAAAATTAAATTTAATAATTTAATCGCGAAATTCATAGTGATATTTGAAATTCAAGTTAAACTAACTTCCAAATATTTAAAATCAATTAAATATTTCAATTTTAAATGTCCAAAATTCAGGGTCATCACACTTACCAAGCGAAGAACTTCGGATAAGTGATCCTTATGCTCCCACATGCGATCGCCTTAGCTTTCACCTTACTAAATCTTCAATGACTCCACTGTCTTCCTCCTAAGCTACTTCATATCATGTCCGATGATACAATTATGCCTACGAGATCTTAAAGCTTTCGGTTCAATCTTGATGTCATTAAATTGAACAATGAAACAGTCATGCCTGAGCTATGCATGAACTACCGCAAATGATAAACTTAAAACACATTGTGCACACCTACCATCTTTTGGGTAAAGTCAACTTTGTAAGCTATATTTCCAATCTTTTTGAGCGAACCTCGATGCCAACTTCCCCTTTGTACTGAATCGAACTGCATTCTTCACTGGAGATATTGTAACAACCCGCGCTTTAATGACAAATAAAATTAATTGAATTAACATAATTGCAAAACAATGACAAATATAAATGTCAGATATACGCATTTAAAAATTAAGAGGTTACATAGGTATATGCAACCAATGAGTGTGTGATTAATTGACAAATTAATCAATTAAAAGAGGAATTAATTAAGGGACATAGAGGCATCAATTAGTCAGAGAATATATCACTTTTATAACATTAATTAATTAAGGGATCTTCTAATAAAGGGAAATGTATGTGGGGAATAAATTAAATGATAACATGCATATATTAATTTATAATTGACGCAATCAATTAATTGAGAAATTAATTAAAGACATTAAGTAAGCGTTAATTAATAAAAGAGGGAAACTTATATGTCAATTAGTTGGGTAATGAATTGATGGTTTAAATATGTACAACTAATAAATGTCTGATTGAGTGACGCATAGGAATTAATTTGGATATTGATTAAAATGGGAAAACGTGTCAATTAATTAATTAGCAATTAGTTGAGCGTTTTAAAAAAGGTGTCAATTAATTAAAGAATATGCCATCTTTACAATAGTTAATAATGTAAATTAATTAGCTAGAAGAAAACGCCAGTTATAGATTATTTGTTTCCAAGTTAAAAAAAATTGGAATGCATACAAAAATCAAACAAAGTAATTAGGTTTATGATGTAGGTAAATTAGTAAGAATAAATTAAAAAGTATAACTTTTATATGCATTCAATTAATAGTGGTATTAATTGACGTGTTCAAAAAGGTAAGAAATTATAATGTATAAGAATCAATTAATACTGGATATATATATATATATATGTATGTATGTATGTATGTATGTACGTATGATCTAATTAATTGGATAATTAATGGGAGAAACTTATTTAGAAGGAAACGTGAATTAATAGGGTCATATAACAAAGGAACAAATGAATAACGTTGGAGAGTTATACATTATAAGCTAACGTAAACAAATCAAGTTCTGATGGTGAGGATTATTTTTAGGGTTAATCGAATGGTTCCTAGTTGTTCACTGCACCTATAAATTGAATGTAACTTAACCCTAGCCCACACTATTTTCTCTGAATCAGCTGCCGTCGTTTCCAGCAAACTCCTCTTCTCTTCTCCCTCTTCCTTTCTCCTCTGTTAATCAAATCTTTCCCCAAACCAAAAATAAAATTAAGCAAGGAAATACATACAAACAAATCAGAGAATTGTGCAAGCAAATCAGAGAATTTACATCGAATCAAAAAGGAGAAAAAGCGGAGAAAATCATAGCAAATTAAAAGGGATAGAGATTGAAGCTAAGGACGACAAGTGAGTGGATTTAATTATGTATCTTTTACATTTATGATATATTATCATTAGATTCCCGTTAAATAATTTTATTTAGTATTTATTTCAGTAATTAATTCTGTTAATTAGTTATGCTGAGATGGTAAATTGTATAAGAAAGCTTATATTCAATTAATATTAGGCTTGACAGTTTGAGAAAGACGTAAACCTAAAAGCAATAAGTTTGCAGTTGATTGCATCTATTTTAAAGTAGAAATTTTGCCTGTAAATGTAGCTTCTTTTTATTCCTTTTTACGCGAACAAAATAGCAAAGAGAAGAATTCGCAAATACGGACTAAAATAGAAGAATACTAGATTTACAGAAATTAGATGTAAAATAAGAAAAGCTAAAATAAAACGAGAAAGATAGAAATTTACAGTAATTATGTTTAAACTGGAGTAATAACTTAAAGAAAAATCTAATAACTTGATTTGGAAGTACGTGATAGATTAATTGGTTGGTTTAGAAAATAGAATACATTTCTATAGTTTAATATTTAAAAAGATAATGATAAATGTAATTGCAAGAATAAAAGAAAGAAAAAGGGAATTAGTGTAAAATAGAGAAACCACTGTATTTTGCACTATCCAAAAAGTAAAGAGATAATAAAAGAAATATCTTACAGTTATGGATTATTGTTCATAGCATTATTTAGTATTAAAATATGTAAATAAATTTTTAGCACAGTTTTCGTAACCAACCAAATAGAATAGAACTACTTCCTATAATATAAGATAAAGCAAAGAATTGAAGGAATCAAGTTAATTATTAGATAAGACTAGAAGCTATAAATAGAAATGTACCTAGATCTGCATTTACTGCACAGATAATAGAATAAAAGTAAAGTAGTTATTATGATAAGTCAATTTGTGACAAGCGGACGTAGTCTAAAGCTAAGCTTGTCATATAATATAAGAGAATTAAAGAGAATTCAGCATCATAATAAAAGAAGACAGACTAGAATAGAAAAGAGACGCTTGTAATTATATTTATAATGTACAGATTATAAAAGAAAATAAAAGCGACAATTATAAGTGAAATTATAACATAGGTTATAATTAAGTAGAAAGAACAGAAGAGGCTTGTTTTAATAAACTTAAGACTTAAATTAAGTTAATATGCAAGATAATAGAAGTGGCCCATACCAACAGCATTTCCTTTCAGTCAGGAACTGATAGTCTCACAACAGTTAGGTGAAGATGGGACAAGATTATGCTAATTAAGGTAAATAAGTAGCCAACGGAATAAGAAAAGTAAACTAAACGCAAATTAGAAGATTAGACTTAGGGTCTAATGAAAGAGTGAGATGCGTTTGGAGCAGCCCAAAGGATGAAGAGCCTAACGAAGTAGTTCATCACAGATTTTAGCATAGAAGAAGCATGTACAACTTAGTTATTTTGGGCTAGAAGGGAGTACGAGACTTCAATGGGACGTGATGGTACTCTAGGATGGCCCACTGGGGTAGGCGTAGTGAAGCAGTCCTCCAGAGGCAGGTCTGTAGGTGTTTTATCAAAAGAGTATGCCTTGACTGCTTTTTGCATGACAGCACCATTGTAGGCAGTCAAAAGGGGTTGATGTTTGGAGTAGGATATACGTATGTCCCAGTACTTGCAAGTAAGTTTAGTAGGCAGGACCAAAAAGGATATTCGCATGCGGATATCGGGCCAGCATCAAAGCCAAGAGCGAGTTGGGAAAGACTAGAGTTAAACCAACAGTCCAATGTTACTTTCACTATCGAGACATTAGATGAGGGGTGCAACCAATTGGATGTTTAGATTGTTTGCAGTAGGGCATGACTACTTAGCTCTTTAGAAGTCTTTCGATTAGTTGAGGGGTGGCTGCGTTGGGCCACAGCCACAATAAGAAAAGAGACAGACCAAATAGAATATCTGTATTGTAGGCCTAACGAGGCAGTCCTTTATAGAAATAGAATATCTGTATTATAGGCCTAACGAGGCAGTCCTTTACAAAAATAGAAAATCCCCGCCTGAATTACATATAAGGTAGACCTTGTTAAGCGGGATTCAGGGAGTAGACAGAATGATTACGTATAGTCCTCAAGATACGATGGGTGGAACATTGAGGATGTTTGAGCATTAGTATAAACTAGTGTGGATGCCGTTTACGTTTTCATAGTAGATGACGGAACATCTGTATTATAGGCCTTATGAGGCAGTCCTTTATAGATTTTGTTACAGAATGCTATGGAAGCAAGACGATGGAGTCCTTTACGAGGAGGATACGGAAGGTACTATGGGTAGTACCTAGGACCAATGCGGTCATTGGGCATATAGCTATATATATCAGTTATTAGGTTTTAATCTACTAGGGAGTAGATGGGAAGGATTCACGCACAGAGGCAAGAGTATTATAAACCCAATGAACCTAACATAACAGTAAATGGAAATAAAACGGTATATGTAGAATTAAGCTTAGAAGTGTATAATTTGTCCATTCACCAGAACTTTAGTTCTGACCCCCTCCTCATAACATCCTACAGGTTAGGTAGATAGCAGAGACTTCCCAGCTTTGAGACACTTGTTTAGAAAGTGTTATTTTATTGGTGACTATTTACTTACTATTATAATTTAGTCAGTTCCGCTGTGAGATATTCATCTGAGCTCTGATATATTTGTCTTTGCCTATTTGCAGGATACCAGATACCCAACTCGAGCTTCAGTGGGTTTGGGCTTTAGCATTTTTTTGCGAAAAATCCAGACCCACTGGAACTTGGGTTGTTACAGATATCTTAATAAATAACATATCGTCGATAGAGAACTCAATATCACTTTATCAACGTAGCTCTTCTTCCTATCATGGGCAGCTTTCATTCATTGTCAAATGTTCTCAATCTGCTCTAATGTTTCTCAGATTATATCTGGTCTTAGTATCAGTTTCTTGCTTTCTTCCTACCAACATGAAGGAGCATTTCATAGTCGACTATAAAGCACCTCAAGTGGTGTCATACGAATGCTAGACTAATAATTGTTGTTGTATACGAACTTTACTCAATGCAAGTGATAATCCCATAAGCCCCCAAAGTCAAGTATGCAAGCCCAAAAGAGATCTCTAAAATATAATTTACCCTCTCGGTATGGCCATCATTTTATGGGTGATAAGCTGTACTCAGATGCAGCTTCATCCCCAATGCCTCTTGTAAGCTCTTTTGAAACCCGCTAGTGAATAATGGGTCTCGGTCACTCATAATGCTCTTCGACGCACCTTGGACTCGTACAATCCACTTCACATACAACTCACCCAATTTGGATGTTGTTTTACTATAAATTATGGGTATAAATTGGGTATTCTTTGTCAATTGGTCGACTATGACCTAGATGCTATCATACCCCTCACTGGCTCTCGGCAATCCATCGATGAAATACATCAATATTTGTTTCCATTTACACTTAGGAACCTTAAGTGGTTGCAGCAAACCACTTGGCTTCTTATGTTCAGCCTTCACTAATTGACACTTCATATACCTCAAGATGGATTCCCCTACGTCCTTTCCATCACTTCCCAATAAAATTTCGGTTTCATATCTCTATACATTTTATTGCCACATGGATGTATAGTCAATCTCGAATAATGGCACTCACATAGTGCCTCATCCCTCAACTCATCGAATCACGGTCGAGCCTCTACTTCTTCAGCTTCTCAGACTCTACTCCATACTCAATCTTAGCCATGATCTTCACCGGTCTAGCATCATTCCTCTAAGTAGTAGTGATCCGTTCAATCAAAGTGGGTTTGATAGTCAAACTAGCCAACATTCCTGTCTCTAACTTACATCGATATCTGAAGTCTTGACCAGTAATAAATTCAAGCTGCTTCCACTCTAGGAACATCGCTTCCAAATTGGCATGACTTCTACTCAATGTGTCAGCGATTGCATTTCCGTTACTAAGCATATAGAAAATGTTAAAGTTGTAGGAGGCTAGGAAATCTAACCATCGATGCTAGGGAAGGTTAAGATCCTTCTGGGTGAAGAGGTACTTCAATGACTTATGGTAGTGCCTCCAAATCTTTAAAGCAAACACTATTACTACTAACTCCAAATCAATAGTCAAATATTTCCTTTTGTGCGATTTTATTGTTGACTAGCATACATGACAACCTTTCCCTCTGCATCAACTTGCTCCTCTTTCAGTACCACAAACGTCGATGTATACAGTCAATTCTTCATTCCCTTTTGGAATGACTAACACTGATTCACACGTCAACTTCTTTTTTAGACATGTGTGCTCGCACCTTGCATTCCAAGAAAAAATCCGAATATCCTTCATCAAATTGGTTAACAGTGATGCTACCTTAGAGAAGTCCTTGATAAAACGCCTATATTTCCCCGCCTATCCATGATAACTCCTCACATCTGTAGCATTCTTGGGTTGATTCAAATCTTAAACCATTGCTACCTTGATGAGATCCACAATAATATCCTGCTAAAAAATGACATGACCTAGGAATCTCACTTCCCTCCTCCAAAAAGTGACATTCTTAATGTTGAAACTGGGCCAGCATACAGTAGAGTTAAAGGGTAAATTTCAGAAAATAATCCCTTATTAGATCTTCAATGGCCCATGAAGTCTAATCCATTTAGAACTTTTCTAAACTTTATTCAAATAAAATTAATATTTTATTTAATTTCATAAATAAAATGAGTTTTAAATTTAATTTGAATTTAAGTATATAATAATAAATGTATCAAATACATTCATGTGTGTATAGTGCAAGTGCAACATATAAGTAGTGTACATAATTAATGTGTATGTATATAGGTATTGGGATTTATACCGGAATGAACACATTCGCCCTTTATATGTATGCCTTTGTTGCCCATAGTTTATTTTGAAATTATATAAAATAAGAATATGTGTGTGTGTGTAGTTTACTTATATTTACTTATTTATAATATGTGATAAAATTATATTAACTAGTCAAAAGTTTGCATGTGTTCAAATGACAATTAATTATGTTAAAGCAAGGAATTAATAAGGAGAGGAAAGGGTAGAGGAGTTATCTCCTTTCATTTGCTTATCTTTAATGCTACTTCAGAACAATTTGAACGCTCAACCACATATATGTATGCATATATGAACAACTACAAACTAAGTTTTGAATTAACATAACACACATATATATACACACACACTTGTAATCAATTATATGCTTTAAAACTGAAGTATCAAATTGAAATCTATTTTAACTTAGGAGGAATTCAAAGGGTTTATGATGTTTAACACAAAAGTCCACTTTTTTTTCCTTTTTAATTGAAACAAAATTTAAACAAATGTCAACAACAACGAAAAATTATATTCAAAACAACAAACATGTGAAATATATATTCAATCTCTGAAGTAATTTTAAATAATTTACATTTATAGTTAATTTATATTTGTGTATATAACGGAGTACAAAATACATTAACTAATTAAAATCGGTTTCCAATCCAAAATAGTTTGTTTGTTTACCCTTTTAGTTAAATAATAATTTTGAAAATAATGACAAATTAGATTGGACTACTTAAGGATATACAAATTCATTGTAAATTGAATTAGATCTAAACTATACATATAATATGAACATATGATGAAAAATTTATAGCTAATGTAGGATCTAATTATATTATCATGATGAACATATAATCAATTAACATATATCAGATCTAAACTTTACGTCAACATAATGAACAAATAATGAGATTAGATGTAACATGTATAGGATTTAAACTTCATTGACATGGTGAATATATAATAAAATAAAATTAGAATTACCTAAAGTTGAAGCCTAAGGTTTGCACCTCGAATGAAGAATAAAACTCTGATTCGATTGAATCAACCTTTGGATTTTGCAAGGATCTAGAGATAAACACCACCTTGAATGTTATTGATTTTTATTTAAATTTGTTTTGGGGAATTTTTATTATGGAGGCCACTAAGGGAGAGGAGGAGAGTAAGAGAAAGAAAATAAACATTTTGTCAGAAAAAGAATGATGGATTGAATAAGAGAATATATTTTAAAGGAAATATTGAAACCTTTGAATTCTCTCCTTTAAAACTTCCCTATTTAATTCCTAATTAAATCTCATCAAATTTTCCCTCTCTTTTCTTTATATTTTCGATAGAGGAAATAGAATTAAAGAGAAAAGGACAAAAATTATTTCATAAATGAGATTTAAGCGAGTCATAAAGAGGAGTAAAGGGTGGAGATTTAATTCCTTCTTTTAGATTTTCAAATCGCATTTGAAACCTCTTTTTTTTCATCATGCATGTGGGCCTCAAAAAATTCATAATACAACTTAGCAATTAATCTGATTAAACCTGATTTAAATATTTTATCGATACCATACATCAATATGTGTGTTTATAACTTTTATATACACACTTGATTAAATGCTAATGGTATGCAAACAAATCAAATAAAGTTTAATAATTAATATTTCATAAATATTAATTAACTTAATTAAATTACAATAATTTAAAATTAATTAAATCATGTTTATTCGTCATTATGGTTATGCGGCTCAAAGGTGTACATTCAGTCAATGGCTAGTATCGAACAAATCAAAAATTAACATTGCACATACCCTTAGCTAATGGTGTGACATTTTGGCTGAATTAATCACTTACACATCTTTCTGGTAAAATCCAATTTTACTTTTATAAGCAGTACCTGACAGTAACGGTTATTTACATCGATTCTCTTCCTCAAAACTATGTTACTTTGGACTTATGGAATTTGGTAGTGGTCAAAATTCCAATATCGTCCATATTCAACTTTATAGTCCAAACATAAAGTCTTTGGTTAATAATAATTATTATTATTAATTGAACTCCTTTGGTAGGAGATTTCGAGTTTGATTTGACTTTAGTTGACTGTGATGATAACCCCATAAAATTAAGGAGATGAATCCTCTCTTAAGTATATCTCACTTCCAATACTTCCACTCGACCCAACTATAGTCTTTCAATGAATGCCATACCACGATTTAACTATAATCAAAGTGGAGCTTTCAAATTGAAGATCAACAGTATTCTCAAGTCAAGGTAACTGTGTAAATTAGTCACTTTGATATTTTCTGTTTGACCGTAGTTATATTAACCAATAGAAAACCATTGAGTGAGTCATTCCATAGTTATTGAATAACTATTAGTACATAACCCCTTAGAGCCCCCGGTAGCCATGAGTAATACACTACCCAACATTTAGCGACCATTATGTACTCTAGTCTCAACAGATGCATTGATGTCTAGTCTCGATACATCTTGACTAGGAATATTTAAAATGACATGCTTATCATATTGTGATATAATACTCATGGTTACAACTATTTGTAACTGCAATCACAAACTCATTATTTATGGACTTTCTGACATACACCTAAATTATCTAATTAATTATATCATTTTATAAAAAATATATAATAGAAACTAAACACCTTTTATTTTGAACAAGATTGGTTATTGAGTTTGATTTATGTAACAAATTACATAATTTCCCGTAGGGCATACTCCTAACTCTATCAATCTACCACTTGAACTCGGGATCAATTATGGAATATTGTTCTAACTCTACAATTGGATTAGTCCCTCAGTGAATTGGTATGGTATTATGTGTCAATTATCTACTATGTCAATCAACTCTCTCTTATGCTGATAAACTACATTTATCACATGGAAGAATTTAGAGCATGTCTCTTAACTTCCAGCGATATCTGAGTTCTGTAAAGAACTATATCACTATATTGTTATCATATAACAATGTTATGAGATTCTCAACATTTGGAATCACCCTCAGCTCAGTTATAAATTTGTGCATTTATTATGTATATACATTGCTTTTATTATAGCGTTATTCAAGGAGATATAATATGCCTTTTATTGAATCGGCCACAACTTCTCATTTGAAACATTTCCAACTTAAAGCTTCTTAACCAAGCTTTAAAAATGAATTTTTTAATGACATACCTTACTCAATATCACATATAAACTCTGAGCCTGAATACTCCATCATAAGGAGTTTGTTATTTCTATAAACAATTCTTCTATGTTTCATAAATACACAAGAACACTCTAAACTATCTTTTAGTGACCTTAATATGGGTTTGATATTTGCTTCACGTATCAAAGACATAAACAAATCACGATATCGTAGACAACATAACATGTATGATAATTCCTATTGACAATGCATAAGGAATCCTTCTTACATGTTTCTTATTAAACATTTTAATAAGGTGTTTCTTCATATCATCTAGAATATTCCCAATGTCCTTTATACTCACTGTAAAAGAAATCATTTGCAAATCCAATGTTGAGTATAAAGTAGCTAAAAATTGATTTTAACACTAGTGCATTGTTAACAATCAGCAATGTGTTGTTTTCTTATGTTCAGAAATATTAATGCACCTTCAACTTTCTTTCTTATGGACACACGCTTCCTTTGCATTTTGATTGAAATCAAACTATTTGATATTTTTATCAAAATACTTATTCAATTTTGATGCTTTTTGAACGATACTTTTATATCGATTTATGGATTATATCCATAACCATAAATCTAATAATGCTCCCACTGACTTTGAAACACTTTGATTATTATGTGAAAATGATCTTGACTAAATTTTTATTTAGAATTTTCCATTTCAACGCATATATACCAAAACACAAAGTCATACAAGGTGTCAAAACGGGTTTTAGTCCAACAAATGTCAAACCAGATTTTAATCCAATGTCAAATGTTCTAATATAAGTAGAATTCAAATAGAATTTCAAAAATAATATAAATCAAAATGTCCAGAATACCCAGAGGATCCAAAGTTCAAGTCATTCTTTTTGTATATGAAATCAAAATGAAATTCGAGAATACATGCAATTTTTCTTTATTCAATGGTTAATATGCAAAAAATACAAGTCATCCTCTTTTTTTCTAATTCAAAGATCATGAATGAAGTTAATTTACAAAGTTTTGTTTCTAAAGGTCCTTATATCCAAAAGGTCAAGCCATCTTCTTCTTCGTTGGTCATTGGAGGGGACCTCTAGCTCTCAAGGGAGCTTAGAAATGTCATGCCGCAAATTATTATTTGTGCTAAGAGAGAGAAAGAAGAGAGGAGCCCTCCCTTAGTTGGGGTTGGGTCCCTATTTATTGAGGTTGGAGAGTGGCATAGCCTACTTGGATTGGTTAATCGAAATTGAAGAGGATTGGTGACTTGGTAAGATGGAAGGTTTTGATGATGCCACTTGTCATCAACTTAATACTGTAGTGATTTATGTGGATTGCTATCTTAGCCATGGTGCCAACAAAGGTGGCATGGTTGTATAAGAGTGCTTTGAAGCTTTATTACATAGGATTTCCTTCATATTAATATACTACTTCTTTATATGGGCTATTGCTAGCACTTCACCATTATGTGATGGCTTGTAATTCCCACTTGCAATGGCTTAATCGGCTCACTACAGCTTTGGCTGCCATCTCACGATGGCTTGATAGCTTGAATAATTATCTTATGATAGTTTTAGTGGCTTTAATGAACACTTTACAAAGGCCTTAAGGAATTCATCACGAGGGCTATGAGGAACCTTCCAAGATGACTTTGAGAGATTATTCATGATGGTCATTTTAATAGCTTGCTTTATGAAGACTACCATGTCTCTTTTCACGATGAGTCTAGGAAAATAATTTACAATGGCTCTAGCATCTTACTTCATGATGGCTTGTGATTAACATATATGAAGGCTTATAGCATTAATCTGTGATGGCTTACTACATTAACTTATGATATGAATCTCCTCGTGATGGCTTTAATTAACATATCACGATGACTTTGATTAATACATGGCGGCTTTCCAAAAATATTTCACGATGGCCTCAATCTTTCATACCATGATGGCTTCATAATAATACTCCACGATGGCTTCAATCTTTCTTATCACGGTAGCTTCACAAAAATATTTCATTATGGCTTCAACCTTTCTTATCATAATGAATTCCCAAAAATACTTCATGATGGCTTCAACATGTTCAACGTTATCACATAATGGCTCTTGTAAGGTTTTCTTCATTAATTTGTGAAGGCTTTTATTATTTTCCCATGATGACTCTTGTGTTTACCAATCCATTCTTGGAATTTTGGGTGTAACAGTTGCCCCACAACATAAGAGGTTTTCTTTTGCTTTAGCTTAAGTAAACTTCTACTCTTGCATTGTTTCTTCCCTTCTCGAGTTGTCATTCTTTGTTTTCGTATTCCTTATCTTTGATTGCATCTATTACTACTTCATCTTATGACAACCTTTATTCTTTAACCCTATGACTTTCCATAAAAAGTTTCTCAAAACACATAGAATTTTTTAATTCTTTGAAAATATTTTTATTTGGAACGATTGTTCTTGCTGATAATGTTCTTTATGGTAAAGAGTTTCCCGTAGATTTACTTAAAGTTATCCCTAGTAATATAAAAGATTTCATAACTTTATTTGGAAACCATTCAATGTAAAGACCAAATATATATATATACACACACACACACATACATACTGAAGTGTTATTTTTGAAAAAATAAAATTTTAAAAGTAAGGAAATACTCATTAAACCCCTTGAGAGTAGTTTTTATCAAAACAAACCGACGTTACCATAAGTTAAAAATTCTTGTGGTTTTAAGGGAATGCACTTTGTCCTTCGTCTATTCTAAGTTTGGTCATTCGTCGAATCATGAGTTCAGCTGATAATCCTTCTTTGGATGGTTGTTTTCATAGACACACTTGACCATCAGTGTTTCCATTGACCATCTCCCTTGGATGGTTGCTTTGACCAGGCCCAGTGGCGGGATCAAAGGCTTAATTGACCGTCACTCTTAGATGGTTACTTTGGCCTGGCCTTATGGTGGGACCAAAGGTTTCTCATCCATCTTCCTTGGATGGGTGCTTTGACCAGGCCTTGTGATGAGATCAAAGGCTTAATTGACCATCACTCTTTAGATGGTTGCTTTGGCCAGGCTTTGCGGTTGAACTAAAGGCTTTTCATCAATCTCCTTTGGGTAGGTGCTTTGACCAGACCTAGCAGTGGCATCAAAGACTTAATTGAACATCACTCTTTGGATGGCTGCTTTGGCTAGGCCTTATGGTGGGACCAAAGGCTTCTCGTCCATCTCCTTTGGATGGATTCTTTAACAAGCCCTAACATCAGGAACAAAGGCTAAATTGATCATCACCCTTTGGATGGTTACTTTGGCCAGGCCTTACAGCAGGGCCAAAGGCTTCTCGTCCATCTCCCTTAGATGGGTGCTTTGACCAAGCCCTACGGCAGGATGCAAAGGTTAATTGATCATCACTCTTTAGATAGTTGCTTTGGCCAGGCCTTGTAGTGGGATTAAGGCTTAACTGACCTCTTTCGAGTATGAGGTGTGCCTTTGCTTAACTAACCTTGTCAACCTTGTTGGGTTATGAGCTAAGTCAAACATACCGCATCTCAGTCCAGGGACTTGTTTGTTAGAACAAGTTTTTTGAAATCCTTTATCTCTTTCCTCAAATTATTTGAATTATATATCCTTGGTATTGCATTTCTATTAAGCTTGTCCATGCCATAGGAGTTTAATACTGAAGATTCTTCCCAATGTTAATTTTTAAAATTACTTGCCTTTCTTTCGACTATAATCTTTTATCTTTTCAATTCTAAACCATTCTCCTTGTAAAACTTTCTTGGACTGAGATACTTAGGTTTTTCCTATTATTATTCCTTAGGTCACAATATGGTTTTGGCTAAGCCAAAGGACTTCTTTCTAAGTTCTCAGTTTGGCTCTCATGCTTATGTTATTTCCAGATATGGTGGAACCCGTACTTTGTTTAGTATCATTAGTTTAAATTATTGTGTTAATGAAAGAATGGCATGTCTATTAGCTCCTTTTGTTTAGGTTTTGCACGATCATAATTTAGAAATTAGTTATTTTACTCAAATTTCTGACTAAAGTGCACTTTTTGGGGTATCCTTGATCGTCTTGTTTGTGGCGTTTATTGTATATAAATCCTAAAACTTTTTGGTAGATATTGTCTCGGCCTCTCCCATTTGGTAAAACAGTTAACTTTTTTCATTCGTGAGTCTGACATCAAATTTAAGATTGAAAAGGTTAATTCCATCTTATAGTGCTTTTTCAATTGTCGCATTGGAAGGTGTAATATTTTTAATTCCCTTAATTTTATATTTCATTATTATAGGATTTTTGTCAATACTTATCCAATTATTCATATGTTGATATTAACGGCCACTTATTTTGAAGGTGTATATGGAGTAGGGGATTGAAATTTTATCCTATCTTTGTATTTAAGTTGGAAGCTTGTCCATAGAAGAGAGCCAAGATAAAACCTTTCCTAAAACAATTGACGAACCACAGTATGCGGATGACATGCTTTTATAACAAAAATTTTCATCCAGGTGATAATAAAAAATCTGTTGTAACGTGTAACTTAAATTTTGTCTTAGAAACAGAAGGTCGAATATCTTAATTAACCCTTCTTATTGACAATTAATTTTGACACTTCTTGAGCTTCATTATTAGGTAAGTAGCTATGTTTGGTAGGAAAACCTTACGATCATATTGATTATAGGGAGATGGATTACTTCTTCTCCGATAAACAGCACCATAATCTAAGAGAGTTATACTTTAAACTTCATTATTAAGTAATAATTTATTTCCAAAGAATCTAGGAATTTATAGAGTCTTTTTTAATGAAGTATGTGATTTCCATATATAAATCCCATGGTATTTAATCAACCCAAAAATCTTAGTATCTACTCTTACGAGATTAGTATTCAGATTCAAATGATGGAATTTGTAAATTTAGTAAATAGCGATTTATACTTCTTCATACTTTTAGGAGTTTTCCTAAATATGAGGTCATATTTATTTTCTCTAAATTCCGTTGATTTAGACACTTGGTGACATCATTCCAATAGTATGAGTTTTGTCGTTCAAGGTATTATAAATAATCTTTAAAAACCTTCTCAATAAAGAGATTCACCATTGCTTAATAGGAAACTCAAGCCTTTATTCAACAACCATAATTTTAGTCCTTATTTGATTAACAGCTTAGAGGCCGATATACGGAGCTCCATTACGAACAACCATTAGTGCTTGATGAGATACTATGGAACTTTATAGATTCACTATTTTGATGGAAATGCATATATAGTCTTGAATACTCAATAACTCGTGCTTTCATTTTTTCCCCGCTTGGGAATTAAAGACTTTTGAATAGGAGCTGTAATAACATATTATCTCGAAAAGTCCATTAATAAGGATGGGAGGAACAGATTTCAATAATGGGAGTTATATAGCCTAAATGATAATAATAAGAAAACCAAAACTCCATATGGAAAAGAAATCCATCGTTATATAGAAGAGAACCCTTATTCAAGTTCTTTAAGAAACCGTCTAAGATAGGAAATCGTAATAATATCTCATCTCGAGAATCCTGCTAGCCATGAATAAAAAGGAAACCCATCAATAAAGAGAGCTCTATCACAAGGAATATAGAATTCCACAAAGAATTCCACTGTCCTTTTCTCTTCCCATGGATTTTCTTTGAAAATTTAAAAGTCTGCTCCATTATAATAAGGTTGACCAAGAAATAAAGAAATCCATGCTTACTTAGTAAGGAAACCCAAATGCATACTTAAGAATAACAAATGGAAATTATCTAGTTTCGGTATTTAACATAGCAATTTAGAAGGCTATATTCCAAGCTTTATTGTTTGTGTTCGATAATAATCCAAAATCCCATAGATTCACATCCTTTGATTTACTTATAAAGAAACTCGAATTCCCAATTTTTAGATCAACAAAATTTTCAATACAAATGGTCAATATGCATTTTTAATTCGAGAATAAACACTTACTTGGCACATTTGCAATGGATTTAAGAAGCTTATAATTTCACGAATTCACTATTGCAACCTTACCTTTTATCGGAGTCGTTTTATTGCAATATGTTCTATTATTTCTTGAAGTGAGTAATTAGTTTTATCATTCATTTATTTAAAAATTTATCTGATTTCCTTACCTAACTTTATATTTCAATTCATATTTGATTATTCTAAATTTTTAGAACATTAAAAATTTTTAATTTCAAAATTGGTCGTTATTTTATTTTTCGAGCTTCAATTAGCAATTTCTCTCACATATAGGTTGATACGAACCAACGGTCTTAGTCGTTCATATTTATCCAAGATCGTCCCAATGATAAAAAATTTATCAAGAGCTACCCCTACTTGGATTTAGGCGAATAAATATAGTCACTCATAGCCATCCATTTGCAATCTTCTAATCTATGGCTCCGTTCATCAAATTGATTACATGGCATTATGCATTTCGATTAGTAGAATTAATCCATGGAGGCCGATTATCATATCTCATCACTAATTCACTAGAATATTGCCTGAAAGTTAAAGAATAACTTCCATAGTTTGGTTTTTTGGCATCAATGACGGATCTTAAATCGCCATGTCCCTGCCGCAGGGAAGAGAGAAGAATGGGCTACAAAATGGTGGTGGCTGTTGAAATTTTACAGCAATGGTCGTGATGAACTTAAGCATTGATGAACTATGACTTTTCCTACCAAAACCCTATTGCATCACCAATGTTCACTACAATCAATTTGGGGGAGGCAGATGTTAAGGCTACGGTTCATTGAAGGCTTCTCCATTCAATCATGAATTTTTCAAGGCTGAATTCACTTCCTATCATTGTCACTTAGCCTCACATATACACCAATGGTGAAATTTAGTTATAAATTGATTCCTCTATCCTAACACCTACTAAAGTTCATCTCAAGCAATCGTGAATCATCTTGAACAATATATCGTGAACAATAATAGTGTTGAAGATTATCGAAGGTGAATTATCGTGAACAGGCTATCATGAACAATCAAAGTTAATGATTATTGGAGGTGAATCATCCTGAAAAAACAATTTATTTATCATGTATCGTCAAATTATAATGTATCATCGTGCACTAGAGTGATCGTAAGGAAATCAATCCATCTTATATCGGTATATAATCATGTATCAGTGTGTAACTTCATGAACCATTACATATCATCTCATATCCTCATGCATTGATGAAGTCAGAGGCATCATGTGTTATCGAAGACCATCCTGAATCACGTGAGTTTAAAGAAACTGCGGAGGATTTGTCATTGTAAAACACTATCTTTGTGAATAGAGTTCTCGTGGATCATTGCCACAGATGAAGGAGTCATTGTGTTTGATGATGATGGAGGAGTATTCATGTGTGATACTGGTGAAGGAATCTTCCTGGAATGAAGGAAGTTCTTTCCTACAAACATTAAGCCACGAGAGTTAAAAACCACAATAGCTAATTTTAAAACTTTCAAAATTCATATCTCCTTCAATAATAGCATGATTCAGAAAATTCTTCAACCAATGCATCCTCAAAAATGTGAATTACATTTTAAAATTATTTCAAAAAAAATTAAAAAAATTTGAAGTTAAGGATATTTTGGTAATTTTCTGAAATATAAAGGTCTTTGAATTCAACTTTCAATGAAAGCACCAAAATGTCAAACTAGTTTTTAGTCTAACAAATGTTAAACAAATGTCAAACCAGTTTTTAGTACAACATCAAAATGTTTTAAAAAATGTAGAATTCAAATATAATTTCAAAAAAATATATATCAAAATGTCCAAAATGCACAGAGTATCCAAATTCAAGTTGTTCTTTTTTCATATGTAATAGAAATGAAACTTGAAGATATATGCAATTTCTTTATTCAATGGTCAATATGCAAGAAATACAAGTTGTCCTCTTTTGTTATAATTCCTATATCATGAGTGAATTTAATTTGCAAAGTTTTATTCTAAAGGTCCTTATATTCAAAATTCCAAGCCATCTTCTTCTTCGTCGACCATTAGAGGAGACCTCAAGCTCTCAAGGGAGCTTAGGAATATCAAGCCCTAAATTATGGTTTGTGCTAAGAGAGAGAAAGAAGAGATGAGCCCTCTCTTATGTGGGGGTGGGTATCTATTTATAAAGGTTGGAGAGTGGCATAGCTTGCTTGGATTAGTTGATCAAAGTTGACGCAAATCGATGACTTGGCAAGATGGAAGGTCTTGATGGTACCACTTATCATCATCTCAATACTATAGTGAATCATGTGGATTGCTATCTTGGCCATGGTACCAACAAAGGTGGCATGGTTGTATAAGAGTGCTTTGAAACTTTATTACATAGGATTTCCTTCATACTAATAAACTACATCTTTATATGGGCTATTGCTAGCACTTCACCATTATGTGATGTCTTAATTGTAACCCCCACTTGCAATGGCTTAAATAATTAAGTCATTATGACTTTGTATTATCATCTCACGATGGCTTGATAGCTAAAAATGATGGCTTGTTAGCTTGAATAATTATCTCATGATTGTTTTGGTGGCTTTAATGAATACTTTACAAAGGCCTTAAGGAATTCATCATGATGGTTATAAGGAACCTTCGACGGTGGCTTTAAGAGATTCTTCATGATGGTTGTTTTAATAGTTTATTTTATGACGACTTTCGTGTCTCTTTTCATGATGACTCTAGGGAATAGTTTATGGGCTGCGAAATTATGTATCATAGGGCAAATTAAACACTATAGGGAGGGAGATGAATAGTATTTTCTAACTTTTGTAAACCTTTTTAAAATTGTTTCAAGTTAAATATTAAATCTCAAATTAACAACACATAGTTATACTATTAAATAGTCACAGATGCAATCATAGATAAAAATAAAAGCAGTAAAGCAAAGTAAAGAGTTAGATAGATGACACTATGGATTTTATACTGGTTCGGATTTCTCCTACATCCATTCCCGTATAATTGCTTGTACAGATTTCTTTTCAAATGCCAATCTTTAAATGGGCAGTAGACAAACCCAATTACAATCTCGATTTGGAGGCTATGAGACACACCCTTCTAATTTTTCTGGCTTAACATACACCCACTTGATTTGGACGGGCTATAGGCACCCCACTTAGATTTCTGGGTTACCAAGCACACCCACTTGATTTGAATGGGCTACAAGTGCATCCAAGCAAATACAAATAGAGTTTGATAGTTTTTCAAAAGATAATTTCTTGAATTTTGATATAATGGATCCTATAGCCTCTTGGACAACACTTTAATCTTTGATTTGAGAGAGAGATGATTCCAAAACAGTAAAAATGTAGTAGTGAATCAATACAATGAAGTTTGAACTGATTATATATGAATTTAAAGAGAATAGATTATATTTTTAATGGAGTTTTCAAGAGAGTAACAGGAGGGAAGAAAATAAGGTAATAACTATCAAAAAATTTGTTTGAACTTCCCTTTATATAGTGAATAAACAAATGTGTCCATTCGCAATGATTTGCGATGAATAGACATTTCTTTTCAAAATTTAAAAACCATTTGGCAGCATGTATGTCGACATATCCATACCTTGTATGTCGACATATACGTGTATTTTTTGAAAACTAGTTTCATTTAAAATGTTTTGAAAATTCTATATTTTGTCAAATAATTTCATACTTTGTCAAATAATTTAAACATAGTTTATAAACATTTTTAACTATGAAATTTTTTTATAAAATATATTGAAATGTATTTTAAAAAAATTTTAAAAGCATAAAAGATAGAGAAATAAGAGATAGAGATCAAAGATTGCTACCAGAGATTTTAACAATATACTATGACTCTATACACTATATTATAGTCTTTAAATCTTCATATCTTGGTCTTTGCATTCATGAACCTCCATGTCCATGTAACGACCCACAAATTCATCACTTCAGAAAATTTTTAAAATATTCAAATATAAGATTTTTTAACATAAATGATATTGTTTTGAATAATAAATAATATTGGTAATCTTATTTTGAATAAATATTTACAAAATATATATTTTGGAAGATATATCGATAAAATGGCCGAAAACCGTTTTATCAATTAACAGCTCTTAGACCATCCGACATCATGCATGGAGCTGGATACATACACTCATTCATATTTATGAGTGAGAATATGTAATAAAATTATTTATTTTTGAAAATAAAATCCCTATATGACATTATTAATGATATCATTATTTTGAAATAAATGATTTAATAATTATTTTAAGTATTAAATAAGCCCTTATAATAATTATATAGGGATGGAAATATTAAGATCAAACTTTATTTACAAATTTATATATATATTATAATATATATTAAATAAGAAGTGAAAATATGATAGGAAATCGAGATTAGAATCCATAAAGATTCAACGTAGAAAAGTTGTGCAACATTGTGAATCATTTGATATATATATACACACACATACATGTACGTGTACATGAATACATTCACATGCACATTCACATATATATACATACAAATATATTTATACGATTATATATATATTAGAAAATATCTAAGATATTTTCCTAAAACTTAACCCTTAAGTAAAACAAAAGTCAACATCTTACACCCTAAGTAGAAGCACATGGCCACACACATAGGGGTATGCTCGGTCGAGAATGATGAGGGGAGAGGGGGAAGTGGTGGTGATGAAATGGTGATGAAATGGCAAACAAATATCATGATATTTCCATCCTTACATTTGCCTACAAATAGCGCCCACCTCTCTTCACTTCATTCACACTTCTTCTTCATAAAATTCCTAAGCTCTTCATCCTCCTATTCTCTACATTAATGTCTATTATAGCCTAAGAAAGAAAACATTACAAAATCAAATCAAAGTTATGCCAAAATCAATTGAAATCTATACCACTTCAAACCAAAGTTCAAGCTAGTGATCTCTCCCTTTTCCTCCACCAAGGCCGTGTGCAACCAAGCCCTCCACCACCATTTGCCAATCAAGGCTAAGCCCTTCCAAGCCTCCAAGACCAAGGCTGAACCCCCTAGGAGCATTCGAGCATGCGGTCGTGAGCTCCGATTTTGAAACAGTGGAGCTATAGCCGTCTTAAAGTTAGTCTGACTGAAAATCAAGTGAGAAACTCTATTTATATATATAATGATGATGTTATGTGATTGCTATGGATGTTTATTATGCTTTGATCATCAAGTATTGGTTGTTTTAATATAGTGTTTAATTGTGTAAACAAGTCACGTTAAGTACACGTCGATATTACACAAGGAAATCACTTTCTAAATCAAGTTATAAAAGTGATATGGAATCATTAAACCCCTTTTAAATGGTTTTAAATGGTTTATAAATTTTTTATAAACACTAAAACCCAATTTGATGAAGTTTAGACAAGTTATGAAAATTGAGTCAAAAATAGGCACGTAGCGTAACGGCAATTCGCGATTTCATGCCATAGAAAGTTAAATCCATTTATACGATGGATTCGGAGTCGGAATTATTAGTAATAAGAATTTTATGAACTCTTATAATCATAGTTTTCCAACAAAAGAAAAAGATCAAGATTTCGTTTAGTAGATTTTGAAATATGAGCAAATCAAGTTTTCAAAATAGTCGCGGTTTGGCAGTTCTGAAACTATAGCGACAAATTCTTTATAAATGATATTTTTAAATCTTTTAAAATATGGAATAAATTCTATAAATGTTTTAAAAGATATTTGAGTTATAAAATGGATTTCTAAACGATTGAAAAGTTGTTTTGATCAAATAAGCTTAAAAGCACTATCTGGAGCACTATTCGCAACACTTTTTGCAGTACTTTTAATAACTTTTGAAATATTTCTTTAAACTTAAGTATTCTTTCCCAAATCTTTTATAAATGTTTTCAAGTTAATAATTAAGTATTTTGAAGTTAATGTGGAGGTTTTTTAATTTATTTCAAAAGAGTTTAAATAAATGATTTAAAGAAAAGCTGTTATAATTAAATGATTTAATCTTGGCTCTAAAGCCGATGAGTAGACTGGATTTTTCTATTCGTGAGATCCAAATGGGAGATGCTTAAACTAAGGAGATGTTCAGGAGAAACTAGTGCCCTGGCTCACCTGGCCTCTTTCCTGAGCGAGGAATAGATAAGGTCGAAATGTTGGAAACAAGACAAGTATAAAAGATTCAAATTTACAAATTTAATTTCATACAACTTGAATTGTATAGAAATAATCTTCTTATACTTGATATTAAATTCCGAGGAGGGAACTCGCACTATCCGTGTGAATTTATAAGGTGACTTCACCGTTATTCTATGGATAGTAAAGGTTGAATGCAAAAATTGATGTTGAGTAGAATTAGTATAATTTCTATCGACCCTCTTTACTCAAATAGGTTTTGCAATATGAATTATGAGAAATAATTTTGATTTGGTATTTCCAAAGTTAAAGGGAGGTTTGATGATTTCGTATATACTGAAAAGAAATGTTTTAAAGATATCTCAAGAAATATTTTTGATAAAGAGAAAAAGTAATTAATCAAGTGATAAACACCTATTTACTTAACATCTTTTTATCGATGATTGGTTCGAAGGACCAGGATCGGATTTGGATAATTTCTATCTAAAAACTACTTCGAACCAATTTAAGAGTTCGAAAGTGAAGATATGTTAAGGGCAATGAAGTTGAAGGCGGGGATCTTCATAACGGAAGGACTACTTGTTGATAATTTCAGAGTAGCTCTCGAGATAAATAAATAGCAGTGGTCCCTTCACTTTGGGATCTTCGTATGCAAGGACTACTTGCTACTAATCCTACGGCTAATGTCTGACAGGATGTGCCAGGAGAGTGCCTTCGATTTGTCCTATTCCTGGACAACTTGTATGGATGAATGTCGGACATTGCATTTCTAAGAACAAAGCACATTGATCTTTACAAACGTATATATGTTTGGTGGTACAGGAGGTAACTCCTCTTATACTTAACACCCTTATCTAAGACATACGAGCTCAATGGTTGTACTTTTGTTGAAATCAATAGTGTGTTATTGTAAATGGCAATGTATCATTTTAAGTAAAAATGTTCTAAGAAAGGTAAATGCTACATCTAGCCTCACACCCAGGGAATAGTGAAACAGAGGTTGCTTTAAGGAAAAGTGGATCGCAACCATTAAGGTTTAATATCGCCTTTTTAGATCTATTTATATCTACCGCTATGACGTCGGGTTTAAATTATGTGGTGTATCCTATGGGATCTCGGATAGGTCGGTAACAGCCGGAGTGAAATCATATTCGGTGCTATCCGTACCATATGTTGGTTTCGGGTAGGCCGGTCTTAATTCGCAAAGGTTCCGAAGATGTCGATCCTCGGTACATTCCTTAAGAAATGTAATGTATGGGAGGCAGTCCCTTACCTCTCTATTTATTGGAAATCCAAATCTCCAATAGGTGCCTTCGGTTTTAGTTGTAGACCTAGTATGCCGTCTAATTTAACCAATCTAACAATTTCGATAATTTGAATATTTTATTGAAAAGTTTTCAAAGGAGGTCATTAAAATTAATATCACTGAACTTTGCGTAGAAATGATTTGGTTATCATAAGGTAAAAATGATGTGGTCTTATGAGATACTCTTTTGTTTTCCAAATACTCGTATTTTGAGTTTCTCACACCAGTCCCATGACTGAACGAGAGTTTATTTCCTTTTCCCTTAACCTCTGAGTGCCCTGTTTATTTTGGGTAGCCAAGTAGTTAGGTAGCTTAGAGCATTTTGGAAGGAGCATAGAGCATGAAGACTGGTGGGTCCTTTTGTTAAAAGTGGTCTATTTCAAATTATTGATGTATCATATAGTATGTATTTAGTATCTACCAGCCTCTATAAGGATAGGCAGTTATATTGTCCCTACCTGGGTTAGTACTTATCGTAACTCTAATGAATCACTTGGAGTGATTGTATGTACTTTACATATGTATAATTAATGCAAATGTGAGATTCTGTTGTTATTCTATCTTCTATCTTTATTTCTTTTAAAAACCCCTGATTATCTGCCTCTCCGGCGCTTAAATTTGCGGCACGTGAATACCAAGGATGTATTAGTGTCTATCTTCAAGGGTCAAAAAGGCAAATCGTCACAGTTAGTATCAGTGCTTAGGTTGAGTGAACACCTAAGCCTTGATGGGGTTGGCTCATTAGAGATAGGTTTAGCAATACCCTAGAATAAGTTTAGTCAATGAGAGACCGTATTGTAATTTTATCCGAATAAATCCATCCATGCCATTTTATGCTTAATACCCATTCCCTAAGATAATTTCGTCTATAATTCTAAAGATGTTTTCTTACTATATGCAGATAGTAGGAAATGAGTAATAGAAGAGGACGAAGGGGAGGTAACAACACTACGGCCATCAATGGTCGATCAAATGCTACAGTAATTGAGGAAGGGGTAATCCTTGTGCAACATCAAATTAACTTTTCACCTCTTTGCAAGAATTACATTAGCTTGGGAGGGAAGCCATTCCAAGAAACCGAGTCTATTATTGAAGTGCAAGCATGGCTCCACTCGTGTGAAATAATATTCAAAGGATTGAACATAAAGGATGATTAAAAGAGGTTCTTAGCTTCCTGGCAGTTGCAGGAAGGAGCTCTAGCATGGTGGGAATCCATCACTTTGAATAATTCTGAAGACAATTTCTCATGGACCATATTTAAAGAAGTATTCGAAGAGCAGTTTATATCTACAGCCAAAAAATCCTCTCTTTGTAGAAATTTTATGGACTTGAAACAAGAAGATGTCTCTACGGAGGAATACAAATAAGTGTACTGAGTTATCTTGTTTTTGGGTAGTACTAATAGACACACCCTTAAAGAAGAATGAGATGTTTATTTCAGGAATGAAATAGTAATATCAGGACTGAATGACCGCACACGTGAAGGGAACTTTTATGGACCTATTAGATACGGGTTTCCAATATGAAGTATTGGATAAAAGGAATTCGGTGGTAGCTCAAGGAAATAGCAACAATCAGAATAAGAGAGAGAAGCCGTGGCAGGGAAAGAATGGTGGAGGATCTCAAGAGAACCGTTATAAGGATGTTGTTTGTTATATGCCAAAAGAAAGGCCATCTTGCAACACACTGTAGGAGTCCCAAGGTGTAGAAGCACCAACAAGGAACCATCTCTCAATGGTTCTGAAGAGTATTTGTTACAATTTCCATCAGCCGAGACACTGAAAAACAAGTGCCCGTTAATGAAGAAGGAAGAACAGATCAAGGTTTATGCTATAAAGAATGAGCCTTCAACTTCTAAACTGTGAAAGGCAAGGGAGTCCTAGAAGGTAATATATGTGTTAATGATATTTTATTTAGTATTATTTGATACTGGGGCTTCCCATAGTTTTACTGCTAAGAAATTGCTTGATAAGTTAAACCTTACCCTAGAAATAGTCGAAACGCATATCCATGTATCTAATCATATAGGCGGTACGACCAATCTTTGTATGATCTGTGTAAATGTACAAGTTACCTACTGAACCCACCAATCCTTATGCAACCTATTTGCCTTTAATTTCATTGGGTTTGATATTTTACTCGAAATGGATTAGCTATCCAAATATAGAGCTATTCTAGACTACAACAATCGAATGATTATATTAAAAGCCGTGACCAGAAGGGGTTTAGACTGAATAATATGTGAAGGACCTAGTCCAGTAAGAGACAACTTCATAAGAATTAGATTCATCTTAAATGATCTTGGAAAGAATATCGATTATTAAAGAATTTCAAGATGTTTTCAAGGAAGTTAAATGTTTGCCCCATATCAGAAAACTGTATTCCGTATTGACTTAACCCCTGGTGCCAGACCCGTTATTCACCTTATTTGTAGGATGGCTCCAAAATAAAAGATTGAGTTGGCAAAACAAACTGATGATTTGTTAAATAAGGGGCTAATTAGACCAAGTCGATCATTGAGAGCGCAAGTGTGGTTTTTGTGGCAAAGTCCAATGGCTTCCTTAGACTGTGCGTAGACTACTGAGACCTAAATAAGCAAATGATTAAAAACAAGTATCTTTTACCCTCCATAGACCACTTGTTTGATCAACTACATGGTGCTTGGGTATTCTCAAAAATGGATCTAACTATCAGATTCCATCAGTTGAGAATAGTAGAAGATTGCATTCCCTAGACTGCATTTCGAGGGCCAGATAGTTTTTGTGAATGGTTGGTTATGCCATTTGGTCTAACCAATGCACTCGCCTACTTCATGGACTTATGAATAGAGTATTGAGAGACATACTCAACAAATTCATGTTGGCCTATATTGAAGATCTCATATATTCGAAGATTTAAGAAGAGCACGAAAGGCATTTGGAGATTATGTTGGAATATTGAGAAGGAATGTGCTGAAAACAAAATTTTCAAAATTCCATTTCTAGGAAAAGAGGTAAGATTCCTAGGACATATTGTGTCAGGGAATGGAGTTTCTGTAGACCCAGGAAAAATCTCAGCTATACAGGATTGGACAACCACAGACTCCGAAGGACATCCTTAGCTTCTTGGGATTAACCGGATATTACTGGAGGTTTATTCAAGACTTCTCCAAAATTTCCTCTCACTTAACAAAGCTGATAATGAAGAATGCTAAGTGGACATAGAAATGTGAAGAAGCATTTCAGGAACTAAAGAAGAGGTTAACTACTGGTCCTGTCACATTCCAAATTTCAGCGTTCGAAAATCGACACCCGTACTTCACTTGTACTCGAATGCCGTAGATCCAATCGTTGAAATTTGACTCGTGTCGGAGCTTATAACACAGTAAGTATAACAACACAGCGGAATAAAAAAATAGATGATATCATATACAACTCCAATGAATACAATATCTGGAATAATATACAACAATGATATCAATATGATACAACAATATCAGAGGCAAATAATAATGATACAGCGGAAACAACAGAAGTGATGACTCCAAATAATCTGCAAAAGAGAAGGAGACCAACAACTCCAACATCAAGCTCGAACCACAAAGATAAGCAATGTCGGGCGTCCGTGAACTCCAAGAAATGAACTAGCTCTAGATAATCTACTAAACCTGACTATCTGAAGAAAAAAACAACTCTAGACTGCCCGTGTGGAAAAATTGTGGGCACCCAGAGTTTAGGAAAGGAACAATAAACTCCGAGTCAGTCATGGGACTGGTGTGAGTAACAAAAACAGTTGTTTGAAATAAAACAGTTCATACGAAAAATCCGATATTCTTTTGGAAAATGAAACTACCATAAGGCCTCCCGCCACACACACAATGCAAACGCAGAATTGGAGGAGATTTCTCCTTATGCATGCTTACTACGCAAAATCATTTGATATTATTATTAGTGCATAGTGCAGAAAACATTTTGAAAATATAATATTAATCTTAGCCAGCATAGGCATTTCGCACTTATACCTACTATAGCTACCATGTTCAATAGCAGGTTACCACCACATTCCATGGTAGGTAATACAACCAAAACCGTACGGGTTCGTATTGTTTCTTTGGATTTCCAACAAATGGTCAGGCTAAGGAACTTCCTATTGCCACATGGGTACGCCTCTAGAGGGACGTCCCGAGAACCACCTGGCTCTCTGCCAACACAAGGCCGGTTACCCCCTTCCCGGGAAGTAAACCTAAGATATGCCACCCCCGTTCGTTTGCGACCTTTATCCGAGACGCCTCGATCACAAAGCAACAATCACACAGTAAATGAGATTGGAGCAACCACACAGGTAAAATATCTGGGCTCCATACCATGATACCACCTTTTTCCAGAAGGAATGGACATACCCTAGGGGAGCTACCCCTGAAACCTTGCCGCATCTTTCCTGTTTCGACCATTTCCGGGGTGTGAGGTCCGATGAGGTCTCGTCCATAAAGCTATGCTTTACACGAAAGCCATGCTTTAATCAACAAATGATCAGCAACACACAGCAACACTTAGCATGCCACACTACCAAATTGGGAGTATACCACTGATAACCTTCAACTACATAACCTCTGAGCTCGTACGTCTCAGAGAAGGGTGTTAAGCAAAGAGAATAAATTCTCCGCCACCAAACAGAAATGTATTTGAAAGAAATCAGCTTTATATCTCAAAGTGTAATGTTAGACATACAACCATACAAGTCTGTTCTGGGTTTGAACAGAACCGAAGGCACTTCGAAAGAAGCCCTTGCAAATCCAGATAATTTCTAATCACATCCACACTTCCCATCACAAAGGGCGCTAAAATCTCTATACCGGGGATCAGCCGATGCAGAGACATTCGATGGTAATCCTTTCGGTTTTGAAAGTATCCGATCTTCACCACCGGTCTTCAAATGATATCCATATACGTCATATCATTATAATGGGTTATATGACACAAAGATCCTTTCCCGGCTAAACCGAATAACGAGCGCATATTTAAAAACATATGGATAATGAGATTTCAATTAAGTCACAACTAAACAAATTTCCATCTTTTAAACAAAAAGATTCATTTCACTAAGTTCACCCAGTTTCACAAAGATTAATTCATAGTTCTCAAAACTATTTCAATTTCCGAATCTTTTATACAAAAGGTATACTTTTCCAATTTCAAAACAAAATTTAACGATCTTCCACAAAGGTTCAATTTATAGCTTTTCAAACAAATTCAATTTCAAATTGAATTAACCCATTCAATCTTCAAACCAAAGATTTAATTGATAGCTTCCAAAACAATTCACAATTCAAATCTTTTATAATATAAAAGATACACCATTTTAAATCTTTTTTTTCCATTTTCAAAACACAATTTAGTCATCGTCACAAAGGTTAATTCATAGTTTTCTCAAACTATTTACAATTTCATTTCAACTTGAAATGTTTCGATACAAATTGGAAACCCTTTCCTTTATGAAAGCTGTTATCACTTGAAACAACTAGTTTTCGTTTTGGAAAAACTGATTATAATTACATAGGTTAAAGCCATCTAGGTATAAAACTTGGATTTAAATTTATATTTCCAAAACCACACTTTTAAATGGTTAAGAACCCAGATAAACACCTTTTATAACTTGTACAATCTTTCAGACCCAAAATCCCAAGTTATTGAATTCAATTTCCAATATTGAATTCAAATTTAAATCAAATTATTTCAATTTCAAATTCTATTAAGTTATTTAAAATAACTTTTATTTTTGAAACTTATTTCAAAAGTACTCAATTCCAATTTCCAAAACTATTTTGAACTCAAGAATTCAATTTCTAAAATTATTAAAAATCTGTGACTTAACCGATTTCCTCGTGAAATCCCTATTTGTGTGTATATGGTGTAGTCTAGGGGTTTAACACAATAGTGCAACAACATTCAATCATCACAGATCAAATACAACAATATATTTTATAAGCGGTATAAACTATAATGCTTATCTTTCATACACAGATCACAGATTGATATATATCACAGATAATAAATTACATCACAGGGAATTAATTACATTCATCCCAGAGAAACAGATCACAACATAAATCAGGATATATCACAATGCATCATATATCAGGGATATCAACCAATTCAACCATTCAATACAATCCAAACATCCATAAGTAGGATCAATTTAATTATCTGATTAATTTAAATCAGATTAATTTCTATGAATAAATTTGCTAGTCATGGTAAATTAAGAATCAATTAATTACAAAACATTGTAATAAATTATCCTTAAATTAATCCTTAATTAACCCTTGATTATTCCTTAATCATTTTCGTTAATCAACTAACCTTTAATAAATAAATTATTCTCCAATCAATTGCCAAGTCAATTTATCCTATTACTCTTAAATTAATTATTGCTTAATCACTTGATTAAACAACTTCGATCATTAATTAATATCTAATTAAAAATCCTTAATTTACAAATTAATTATTCTTTAAACATTAATCTTTAAACCTTAATTAATTAATTTAAACCTTTAATTACTTATTTAATTAATCCAAATCATTAATTAAATTAAATCAATTAATCATTCTTTAATTACCTCATTGATTTAGTCAATTTAAAATCCTAATTATCTCTAATAAAATTCCTTTCCTTTATTTATGACTTAATTAACATTAACATATATATTTTAAACATTTTACTTTTGAACTTACATTTAAGTTCCATTTTGAATTTAGGATTCAAAATGATTAACCATTTAAACTTTAATCAAATAAAAATAATACTTTATAAATCAAATAAAAATAATACTTTATAAATCTTAAAATAAATGTAAAGGACATTCATTTCTTATATAGGAAACTTATATAAGAAAAAGATTTTAAACTAAATTATCTAATTATTTAAAATCAAGCTTTAAAAATAAATTGATTATTTAACTTATAAATTTTAAGTTAAACAAATTTTATTAACTTTTTATTCAATATTTAAGAAATCCTTTTATAAAAGAATCTGTATAAATCAAGTTTAAACCTTGATTTAAAATCTTAAAATTAAATTTAAAAATTTCAAAATAGAACATGTTTCTATTTTTAAACCCCGGGAAAAACATTTACCCGAGCCCATCTCTAAAACTCCGAGTCAAATTCCTCTCTGCTTCGAGTAAATACTCGAATTACTCGAGTTCGACCTCCTCTGTTCACATCCAAAAATTCACCAGAAAGGAAAAGTGCACGGTGCACTTGCACCGTGACTCTGACCAACTCCAGCCATCACCCACACCTTCATCACATCGGCGATCACCTCCAGATCCATTCGCGACCACCTGGACTTCGTCAACGCCTCGAAAATCAATTCGAATTTGAATGCCTAAACTTGAAATCACAACAGCAAACACCCCTTCAAACCTGTCATCGCCTCGTGCTCACCGCTCCGACCACCTGAAGGTCTATGACTCTGGCTACGAACTCAACAACATCCCCTCTATCATTTCCCAGAGCCACGTGGCACTCGGTCGACTATCGACGATGAACTCAACAAAATACATAGCCTCGACTAAACTAGGTATATAGATTTTAAACGCTCGCCGCCACCACGACGATCAACTACACACCATCACACTATTTTTCTCAGAGCCACTGATCACTCGTCCACCTCCAGGAGGAACCCTGACCTCCACATCCAAGTAGATCACCAGAAAATCACAAATTCCCATTTTCTGATGAACCCAGAATTACTCCCTTAATTCCAAACTAGAAATCATGATGTTTGGTTTAAAAATCATGTTATAAGTTAAGGATTCAACTCATGATTCTGAATTTATAAATTAGAATGTTTGGGTTTTCCCTTATT
This sequence comes from Allium fistulosum, assembly GCA_030737815.1. Lineage (NCBI taxonomy): Eukaryota > Viridiplantae > Streptophyta > Magnoliopsida > Asparagales > Amaryllidaceae > Allium > Allium fistulosum. Next base: position 777,195,243 of record CM060905.1, on the reverse strand, counting down.
CAAGTTTGCTCTGTTGTTTTAATTTTCCAGAGCAATATACAAAATTATTTCAACTTAAATAAAATTTAAACTCTAAGCTAGGATGGAACAAACAATTCTTTGTTTGTATTCTAAGTCCTGAAAGTTATCATATCAAGGGATAACCATTTTTGCATCAAAACTTAAGCTTTGAAACTAAAAACAGTTTAGTCACAAAGACTACAACATGTACACACAATTAGATATTCACATCAGATTTTCACTTATATACACCTGCAAATACCTATTCATTTCAACCATACTTAGTATGCACCAAAATTATTTTCTTAATTTTAAAAGTTACTCACATTGATTTGAAAATGAACAGAGCTGCTACTTGAAACAGACTTGGATTTGCAAGCCGTAACCCATTCTTGATTCTCTGGTTTGCTTTGATTTGTATTGATGTTTTAAGTTGAGGTTTTGTTTTAAGTTTGGATGATATTTTCTTCAGTTTTACTTAGCTTTGAATGAACGAACTGAATTGGAAAGCTTGATATATAAAAGAAAGCAAATTATAGGTGATGATGTTATTTGTACAAGTTGATATAATTTTGTACAATAGAAACCAGCGATATTTTTCTTTTTATTGTTTGACTATGCAAATGTTTGGTGGCTGCATTAATTTCTTTGGCTTCTTTTATAAGCTATTCACATATATATGTTTACTTCTTCTTTTCTTTAGCAAGTGTACATCCCTATCTTTTATTTGCTTATACATAGTTGAATGTATTTTATTAATTTTTTTATCTTTTTATTTGAATGTATATTACTTGTTTATTACTGTATTCTTTTGCAAGCCTTTACTTTGAAATATGAGTGAAGTTCCATAGTTAAGTTGGTGTTAGTTTTTATCTATGTGTTTTATCTTACTTTGTAATACTTATTTTTATTTTTTTAAACACAAATTTGTTTTTATACTTAGACTTAAGATTACTAAGATATATTTTATAAATTCAAATTATTTTTGAACCATTGACTTAAAATTAAAATTCAAATCCAATATATATATATATATATATAAATTCGAATCTACTCACATATGCACATATACATTCACCTATATATGTAAGATTTAATTTCAAATGATTTAACACATATTTTATTTAAATTCAGAGAAACTCAAATCAACTTACCAATTAATTTCACAATTTTATTCAAAAATTAAATAAATTATCAATTTAAACTTATTTAAAATTCGGGATCGTTACAGATTCCCCTCCTTAAGAAATTTCGTCCTCGAAATTTGCCAGGGATTCACAAAGATAGATGAAGAATATTTTATCAAATCAAACTAAATATCTATTCTGCATTTGGCTTACCAAACCATAATATCAATAATAGAAACGAGAACGAATCTTTTGAATTTTTCACAGGATACTCGGGTTATCCAGATCTACGAAATATGAAGTGGCATTGGTTAGTTCGAAAGGATAACTAACCATTCGTAGAATATACTGGGACTCAAATTATATAGATATATAGATACAATTTCAAAACTTTTAAATTTAGAAACTAAAGTATACCTATCGATCATAGCAACCAAAGCGAACAAGGCAACCAATACATCCAAACAACAATTTTGGCTTATTTGTAGTTTATGTCCCATATTAATATATCAAATCTCTTCTTGGATCTACCAGGAACTATCAGAAAATTGAAAAGAGATGTTGAACAAAAGAGATTGATAGAGAAAAGATTGTTTCCTTGTTGTTACAGGGTATTGACCATTTATAGTCGTATTCCCATGTCCCCTATTTCATTCTCTTCTTGCACTCATACTCAATATCAGTGGATAGCAAGAGAATTTACTGAGGCACACGAACGGATATCTTAGGGATTACTCATTCTAGGGTATACTTCACCCTATCTCTAATGAGTTACTTAATGTGTTATACTCCTGAGCTAAAGTTCAACCTTGGCTCTGATACCAAAATGTCACGCGACCACCTGAAGGTCTACGACTCCAGCTATGACCTCGACAACATCCCCTCTATCATTTCCCAGAGCCACGTGGCACTCGGTCGACTATCGACGACGAACTCAACAAAATACATAGCCTCGACTAAACTAGGTTTACAGATTTTAAACGCTCGCCGCCGCCACGATGATCAACTACACACTATCACACTATTTTTCTCAGAGCCAATGATCACTCCTCCACCTCCAGGAGGAACCCCGACCTCCACATCCAAGTAGATCACCAGAAAATCACAAATTCCCATTTTCTGATGAACCCAGAATTACTCCCTTAATTCCAAACTAGAAATCATGATGTTTGGTTTAAAAATCATGTTATAAGTTAAGGATTCAACTCATGATTCTGAATTTATAAATTAGAATGTTTGGGTTTTCCCTTATTCAAGTTTGCTATGTTGTTTTAATTTTCCAGAGCAATATACAAATTTATTTCAACTTAAATAAAATTTAAACTCTAAGCTAGGATGGAACAAACAATTCTTTGTTTGTATTCTAAGTCCTGAAAGTTATCAGATCAAGGGATAACCATTTTTGAATCAAAACTTAAGCTTTGAAACTAAAAACAGTTTAGTCACAGAGACTACAACATGTACACACAATTAGATATTCACATCAGATTTTCACTTATATACACCTGCAAATACCTATTCATTTCAACCATACTTAGTATGCACCCAAATTATTTTCTTAATTTTAAAAGTTACTCACATTGATTTGAAAATGAACAGAGCTGCTACTTGAAACAGACTTGAATTTGCAAGCTGAAACCCATTCTTGATTCTTTGGTTTGCTTTGATTTGTATTGATGTTTTAAGTTGAGGTTTTGTTTTAAGTTTGGATGATATTTTCTTCAGTTTTACTTAGCTTTGAATGAACGAACTGAATTGGAAAGCTTGATATATAAAAGAAAGCAAGTTATAGGTGATGATGTTATTTGTACAAGTTGATATAATTTTGTACAATAGAAACCAGAGATATTTTTCTTTTTATTGTTTGACTATGCAAATGTTTGGTGGCTGCATTAATTGCTTTGGCTTCTTTTATAAGCTATTCACATATATATATATATATATATATATGTTTACTTCTTCTTTTCTTTAGCAAGTGTGCATCTCTATCTTTTATTTGCTTATACATAGTTGAATGTATTTTATTAATTTTTTTATCTTTTTATTTGAATGTATATTTCTTGTTTATTACTATCTTCTTTTGCAAGCCTTTACTTTGAAATATGAGTGAAGTTCCATAGTTAAGTTGGTGTTAGTTTTTATCTATGTGTTTTATCTTACTTTGTAATACTTATTTTTATTTTTTTAAACACAAATTTGTTTTTATACTTAGACTTAAGATTAATAAGATATATTTTATAAATTCAAATTATTTTTGAACCATTGACTTAAAATTAAAATTCAAATCCAATATATATATATATATATATATTCGAATCTACATACATATGCACATATACATTCACCTATATATGTAAGATTTAATTTCAAATGATTTAACACATATTTTATTTAAATTCATAGAAACTCAAATCAACTTACCAATTAATTTCACAATTTTATTCAAAAATTAAATAAATTATCAATTTAAACTTATTTAAAATTCGGGATCGTTACAGATTCCCCTCCTTAAGAATTTCATCCTCGAAATTTGCCAGGGAGACACAAAGATAGATGAAGAATATTTTATCAAATCAAACTAAATATCTATTCTGCATTTGGCTTACCAAATCAGAATATCAATAATAGATACGAGAACGAATCTTTTGAATTTTTCACTGGATACTCAGGTTACCCAGATCTATGAAATATGCAGTGGCATTGGTTAGTTTGAAAGGATAACTAACCATTCGTAGAATATACTGGGACTCAAATTGTATAGATATATAGATACAATTTCAAAACTTTTAAATTTAGAAACTAAAGTATACCTATCGATCATAGCAACCAAAGCGAACAAGGCAACCAATACATCCAAACAACAATTTTGGCTTATTTGGAGTTTATGTCCCATATTAATATATCAAATCTCTTCTTGGATCTACCAGGAACTATCAGAAAATTGAAAAGAGATGTTGAACAAAAGAGATTGATAGAGAAAAGATTGTTTCCTTGTTGTTACAGGGTATTGACCATTTATAGTTGTATTCCCCTGTCCCCTATTTCATTCTCTTCTTTCACTCATACTCACTATCAGTGGATAGCAAGAGAATTTACTAAGGCACACGAACAGATATCTTAGGGATTACTCATTCTAGGATATACTTCACTCTATCTCTAATGAGTTACTTAATGTGTTAACTCCTAAGCTAAAGTTCAACCTTAGCTCTGATACCAAAATGTCACGCGACCACCTGAAGGTCTACAACTTCGGCTATGATCTCGACAACATCCCCTCTATCATTTCCCAGAGCCACGTGGCACTCGGTCGACTATCGACGACGAACTCAACAAAATACATAGCCTCGACTAAACTAGGTTTACAGATTTTAAACACTCGTCGCCGCCATGACGATTAAGTACACACCATCACACTATTTTTCTTAGAGCCACTGATCATTCCTCCACCTCCAGGAGGAACCCCGACCTCCACATCCAAGTAGATCACCAGAAAATCACAAATTCCCATTTTCTGATGAACCCAGAATTACTCCCTTAATTCCAAACTAGAAATCATGATGTTTGGTTTAAAAATCATGTTATAAGTTAAGGATTCAACTCATGATTCTGAATTTATAAATTAGAATGTTCGGGTTTTCCCTTATTCAAGTTTGCTCTGTTGTTTTAATTTTCCAGAGCAATATACAAAATTATTTCAACTTACATAAAATTTAACCTCTAAGCTAGGATGGAACAAACAATTCTTTGTTTGTATTCTAAGTCCTAAAAGTTATCAGATCAAGGGATAACCATTTTTGAATCAAAACTTAAGCTTTGAAACTAAAAACAGTTTAGTCACAGAGACTACAACATGTACACACAATTAGATATTCACATTAAATTTTCACTTATATACACCTGCAAATACCTATTCATTTCAACCATACTTCGTATGCACTCAAATTATTTTCTTAATTTTAAAAGTTACTCATTGATTTGAAAATGAACAGAGCTACTACTTGAAACAGACTTGAATTTGCAAGCTGAAACCCATTCTTGATTCTCTGGTTTGCTTTGATTTGTATTGATGTTTTAAGTTGAGGTTTTGTTTTAAGTTTGGATGATATTTTCTTCAGTTTTACTTAGCTTTGAATGAATGAACTGAATTGGATAGCTTGATATATAAAAGAAAGCAAGTTACAGGTGATGACGTTATTTGTACAAGTTGATATAATTTTGTACAATAGAAACCAGAGATATTTTTCTTTTTATTGTTTGACTATGCAAATGTTTAGTGGCTGCATTAATTGCTTTGGCTTCTTTTATAAGCTATTCACATATATATGTTTATTTCTTCTTTTCTTTAGCAAGTGTACATCCCTATCTTTTATTTGCTTATACATAGTTGAATGTATTTTATTAATTTTTTTATCTTTTTATTTGAATGTATATTACTTGTTTATTATTGTCTTCTTTTGCAAGCCTTTAGTTTGAAATATGAGTGAAGTTCCATAGTTAAGTTGGTGTTAGTTTTTATCTATGTGTTTTATCTTACTTTGTAATACTTATTTTTATTTTTTTAAACACAAATTTGTTTTTATACTTAGACTTAAGATTAATAAGATATATTTTATAAATTCAAATTATTTTTGAACCATTGACTTAAATTTAAAATTCAAATCCAATATATATATATAAATTCGAATCTACTCACATATGCACATATACATATACATTCACCTATATATGTAAGATTTAATTTCAAATGATTTAACACATATTTTATTTAAATTCATAGAAACTCAAATCAACTTACCAATTAATTTCACAATTTTATTCAAAAATTAAATAAATTATCAATTTAAACTTATTTAATATTCGGGATTCGTTACAGGTCCTATATTAGCTATTGCTGATGAAAGTGGCGGTTTAACCATGTATACTGATGCTTGCGGGGAAGGAGTAGGTGTAGTTCTGATGTAACATGGAAAGGTCATTACATACGCGAGCAGACAACTGAAGATCCATGAAAGGAATTATGCGACACACGACTTGGAGCTATTAGTCGTGGTGTTTACATTAAAAATGTAGAGACATTATTTGCTGGGTGAGAATTCTTTAGGATTTATTTTAATAAACTTTAATTTACCTTGGTAAATAATATTCCTTCTTTAAATAGGTGAAAAGTTTGATCTCTTCAAGGACCACAAATCTTTAAAATATCTTTTCACTTAGAAGGACTAGAATATGAGGCAACAACGTTGGCTAGAATTCCTTGCATCGTATGACTTGGATATTCTATATACACCAGGAAAAGCCAATGTTGTGGTAGATGCGCTAAGCAAAAAAGCATGCCATTATAGCTCATTTAGTGGTGCTTCCAGCATTGATTTCTCGTATAAAGAAGAATCAGCTCAAGGATCCAATTGTTGCAAGGATAGCTAGGGAAGTATAGTAGAATGTGATACTAGGAAGATGGATAGGATTCAAAGTGGATAAGCAAGGAATTCTGAGAATGAATGGAAGGATATGTGTTTCCAATGTTGATGGGAGCAGATAAGAAGCTTTAACCGAATGTCACAACTCTTCACTCGCAATACATCCTAGAGTTACCAAGATGTATAGAGATATGAAAAAGACTTTCTGGTGAGGTGGTATAAAGAGAGGCATTTCCTTCCATGTGAATACATGTGCAAATTGTTAACAGATTAAGAGTGATTAGCAAAAGGTTGCCGGACTACTCCAACCACTCGAGATTCCAAAGTGGAAATGGACCAAATATCCATGGATTTCATCGATGGCTTGCCTCGGTCAAGGAAAGGGAATGAAGGCATATGGGTTATCATTGATAGATTGACTAAAAGCAAACACTTCATCCCAGTAAAGCCTATAAGAACAGCCTCAAGCTTAGAAAAGATATATATGAGGGAGATTGTTTGACTACATGGAGTTTCAACCAGCATCATAAGCGATCAAGACCTAATCCTTACCAATCAGTTCTGAGAAGCCTTACAGACAACTTTTGGAATGAAGATGGATATAAGCACTGAATATCCCCATACAGACGGGCAAACCAAAAGAGTAAATTGCGTATTGGAGGATCTTCTAAGAGCATGTGTATTAGACTTTGGAGGTTCGTAGGAAAGCCACCTATATTTGGTAAAGTTCTATTATAATAACAGCTATTAAGCTAGTATTGATATGGAATCTTATGAAGCCTTGTATGGTCGCCCGTTTATATCCCCAACATGTTGGATCGAAACCAGAGATTGGTTCATACTTGGTCCTGATATGATCCAAGAAGCTTCAGAGAAACTGAACACGGTCAAAAAGAAATTGAACGAAGCACAAAACAGATAAAAGAGTTACGCCGATCAAAGGTGTAGAAATTTAGAATTCTCAATTAGAGACAATGTATTTTTGAAGATCTCTCCAATGAGGGGGGTAGTGAGATTTGGAAGAACTGGCAAACTAGCTCCTCGATATATTGGACCTTTTTCCATCTAGAGTGGATTGGCCCATTAGCCTATCGAGTAGAACTACCAGAGAGGTTGTCGGGTGTACATAATGTGTTTCATGTATCTCATTTATGTAAGTATGTGTATGATCCGGAACAAATCATAGAAATAGCTACCCATGAGGATTTAGAAGTAGAGCTAATTTAGTAGTTATCAAACAACCTAATAAAATCGTGGATCGGATGAGAAGCGATTAAAAATAAAGGTTGTGCAACTAGTTAAAGTTCAATGGAGTGGTGATGCTAATGACTGTACATGAAAAAAAATGATAGGATATAGAAGACATATCCAGAGTTTAGGATGGATATATAAATTGTTATATCATATTGAGATAGTATACTCACCGCCTGTGGCATAGTCACTTATCATAGCTAGTATAAATTTCATCATATATGATATATTCCCTTTGAGTGATCTTCTTCTCATCTTTAATTTTGAGGACGAAATTCTTTTAAGAAGGGAAGTCTGTAACAACCCGCAAATTCATCACTTCAGAATTTTTTTTAAATATTCAAATATAAGAAACATAAATGATAATGTTCGACAAGCACCATTGTTCTAGTGGTTAAGTGATTTGACTTTGGTACGAGAGGTCACAAGTTTGAAACTTGTGTAGCGTGATTCGAATATTTATTGACAAATGATTTGTGTTTTGTTGTCCTAGTGACATGTTGTATCTAAGTACCATTTCAAAAAAAAGTAAATGATAATGTTTTGAACAATAAATAATATTGATAATCTTATTTTAAATAAATATTTACAAAAATATATACTTTGGAAGATATATCGATAAAATGACCAAAACCAGTTTTATCAACAAACAGCTCTTAGACCATCCGACATCGTGCATGAAGCTGGATATATACACTCATTTACATATACAAGTGAGAATATGTAATAAAATTATTTATTTATTTTTGAAAATAAAATCTCTTTATGACATCACCAATGATATCATTATTTTAGAATAAATGATTTTTGAGTTTAGATTGAGTTTAAGTGATTTAATAATTATTTTAATTATTACATAAGCCCTTTTAATTATTATATAATGATAGAAATACTATTATCAAACTTTATTTATAAATTTATATATATATATTAAATAAGAAGTGAAAATATGACCGAAAATCGAAATCGAAATCTGTAACGATTCAACGTAGAAAAGTTGTGCAATATTGTGAATCATTTGAGATATATATATATATATATATGCACACATACATGTACATATGAACACATTCACATGCACAAGAAGACATATACACAAACAAATATACTTATACAATTATATATATATATATATTAGAAAATATCTAAGATATTTTCCTAAAACTTAACCCTTAAGTAAAACCAAAGTCAACATCTTACACCCTAAGTACAAGCATATGGCCACACACATAGAGGGACATGCTCGGTCGAGAATGATAAGGGGAGAGGGGGGAGTAGTGGTGATGAAATGGCAAACAAATAACATGATATTTCCATTCTTACATTTGCCTATAAATAGCACACACCTCTTTTCACTTCATTCACACTTCTTCTTCATAAAATTCCTAAGCTCTTAGTCCTCTCCTTCTCTACATTGATGGCTTCCATAGTCTAAGAAAGAAAATATTACGAAATTAAAACAAAGTTATGCCAAAATCAATCGGAATCTATACCACTTCAAACCAAAGTTCAAGCTAGTAATCTCTTCCATTTCCTCCACCAAGGCCATGTGCAACCAAGGCCTCCACCACCATTTACCAAGCAAGGCTAAGCCATTTCAAGCCTCCAAAACAAAAGCAAACCCCCTAGGAGCATTTGTGCTAGTAGTCGTGAGCTCCGATTTTGAGATAGCAGAGCTATAGGCGTTTTAAAGTTAGTCCGATCAAAAATCAAGTGAAAAACTCTATTTATATATATATATATAATGATGATGTGATATGATTTCTATGTACAATTACTATGCTTTGATCATCAAGTATTGGTTGTTTTAATATAGTGTTTAATTGTGTAAACAAGTCACGTTAAATACACGTCGATATTACACAAGGAAATCACTTTTCGAATCAAGTTATAAAGTGATATGGAATCATTAAACCCCTTTAAAATGATTTAAAATGGTTTATAAATGTTTTATAAACACTAAACCCAGTTTGATGAAGTTTTGACTAGTTATGAAAACTGAGTCAAAAATAGGCACGTTACGTAACGCCGGTTCGAAATTTCGCATCGTAAAAAGTTAAATCCATTTATGTGATGGATTCGGAGTTGGAATTCTTTGTAATAAGAATTTTTTGAACTCTTATAATGATTGTTATCAAATAAAGATCAGGATTGAAATTTTGTTTAGTAGATTTTGAAATATGAGCAAATCAAGTTTTCAAAATAGTCGTGGTTTGGCTGTTCAGAAACCAAAGCGACAAATTCTTTATAAATGATATTTTTAATTCTTTAAAAATATGGAATAAATTCTATAAATATTTTAAAATGTATTAAAAGATATTTGAGTTATAAAAATGGATTTCTAAATAATCGAAAAGTTGTTTTGATCAAATAAGCTTAGAAGCACTATCCGCAGCACTATTTACGGCACTTTGTGCAGCACTTTTAATAACTTTTGAAATACGGCTTTAAACTTAAGTATTCTTTCCCAAATATTTTATAAATGTTTTTAAATAAATAATTAAGTATTTTAAAGATAATGTGGAGGTCGTATAATTTGTCTTAAAAGAGTCTAAATAAACGATTTAAAGAAAAGTTATTACAATTAAGTGATTTAATCTTGGCTCTAAAAGCCGATGAGTAGACTGGATTTTTCTATTCGTGAGATCCGAATGGGAGATGCTTAAACTAAGAAGATGTTCAGGAGCAACCAGTGCCCAAGCTCAGCTGGCCTCTTTCCTGGGCAAGGAATGGATAAGGTCGAAATGTCGGAAATGAAACAAGTATAAAAGATTCAAATTTACAAATTTAATTTCATACAACTTGGATTGTAAAGAAATAATATTCATATACTTGATATTAAATTCCAAGGAGGGAACCCATACTATCCATATGAATTTAAAAGATGATTTCACCGTTATTCGACGGATCATAAAGGTTGAATATGGAAAATGATGTTGAGTAGAATTAGTATAATTTCTATTGACCTACTTTACTCAAAAAGGTTTTGCAATATGATTTATGAGAAATAATTTTGATTTGGTATTTCCAAAGTTAAAGAGAGGTTTTATGATTCCGTATATACGAAAAAGAAGTGTTTTAAAGACATATATTTCAAGAAAATATATTTGATAAAGAGAAAAGTAATTAATCAAATGACAAGCACCTATTTACTTAACATCTTTTTATCGAGGATTGGTTCGAAGGTACAAGGATCGGATTTGGGTAATTCCTATTCGAAAACCACTTCGGACCAATTTACGAGTTTGAAAGTGAAGACAAGTTAAAGACAATGAAGTTGACGGTGGAGATCGTCATAACGAAAGGACTACTTATTGATAATTTTGGAGTAGCTCCTGAGATAAATAAATAGCAGCAGTCCCTTCATTTTGGGATCATCATATGCAAGGACTACTCATTACTAATCCTAGGTGTAATGTTCGATAGGATGTGGTAGGAGAGTGCCTTCGGTTTGTCCTATTCCTGGACAACTTGAATGGATGAATGTCTGACATTGCATTTATAAGAACACAGCACATTGATCTCTACAAACGTACATTTGTTTAGTGGTACAGGAGGTAACCCCTCTTATACTTAACACCCTTCTCTAAGACATATGAGCTCAGAGGTTGTACTTTTATTGAAATCAATAGTGTGTTGTTGGAAATGGCAATGTGGCATTTTAAGTGAAAATATTCTAAGAAAGGTAAACGTTACCTCTAGCCACACACCCCGGGAATTGTGAAACAGGGGTTGTTTTAAGGATAAGTGGATCGCAACTATTAGGGTATGATATAACCTTTCTAGGATCTATTTATTTCTACTCGCTATGACGCCGGGTTTAAATTATGTAGTTTATGCTATGGGATCCTGGATAAGTCGGTTACGGTCGGGGTGAAATCATATTCGATGCTATCCATACCATATGTTGGTTTCAGGTAGGCCGGTCTTAATTCTCAAAGGTTCCGAAGATGTCGATCCTTGGTACATTCCTTAAGAAATGTACTGTACGGGAGTCCCTTACCTCGCTATTCATTGGAAATCCAAATCTCCAATAAGTCCCTTCGGTTTCAGTTGTAAACCTATTATGCCGTCAAATTTAACCAATGTAACAATTTCGGCTATTTGAATATGTTTATTTGTAAAGTTTTCAAAGAAGGTCAATAAAAATAATATAACTGATACGTAGCGATGATTTGGTTATCATAAGGTAAAAACCCGTTCTGTGTTTATGTGCGGCGGTCTTATGAGATACCCTTTCATTTTCCAAATACTCGTATTTTGAGTTTCACACATCAGTCCTACGACTGACCCGAAGTTTATTTTCCTTATCCCTTAAACTCTGGATTCCTTTTTTTTTTTTCGGGCAGCCAAGTAGTCAGGTAGCTTTGAGCATTTTGGAAGGAGCATGGAGCATGAAGACTGGAGGGTCCTTTTGTCAATAGTGATCTATTTCTTATTTCTACTATATCATGCAGTATGTATTTAGTATCTATCAGCCTCTATAAGGATAGGTAGTTATAACCGTCCCTAGCTGGGTTAGTACATATTGTAACTCTGATGAATCACTTGGAGTGATTGTATGTGCTTTCTATATGTATAATTAATGCAAATGTGAGATTCTGTTGTTATTCTATCTTCTATCTTTATTTCTTTTAAAACCCCTGATTATCTACCTCTCCGGCACTTGAATTTACGGCACGTGAATACCGAGGATGTATTAGTGTCGATCTTCGAGGGTCGAAAAGGTGGGTCATCATAGTCCGTTTCCTGAGTCTTTATATTGTACAGTCTTCGATTCAACACCTGTATAATATCCATCACTATATACTATAAAACTTGGAAAAACATTAGTATCTATATTTTATATGAATGTATATTATTGTTATCAAGGTTGTTATCATCAAAATCAATAACGGAGGTATTAACAATCTCCCCCTTTTTGATGATGCCAACCATTAAATATTCCTGTATATATAATATGATATAACTTCCGCTGAGTTAAGTAACTCCCCTTGAATGTATGCATATGTATATTTTATATTTTTCTCCCCTTTTGTCATCAACAAAAATGGGTGAAAAATAAAAACTCCCCCTAAATAAAATACTTAGAAACTAAAGAATCAAAATCAATAAAAATGTTTTAAAACATACTAGATATGATGTAATATGGTGTGATGATGATAAAAACTTAGATATATATTATAAATTATGATAAAATGATAAATAAGATGACGGTAACTATGTTTATTATTTCATATTTATTCAAATTATACAATAAAGTCAATCACACAGTCAAATAAATAAATACAATTAAATCCAATCCTAAGAGTATTAATCCAAATATATCACATAAATCCAATCAAATAAATTCAAATCTAATAAATACACACACTTACGAAAAATATATAGAAAATTGGACATTCTTATGAACTTCAACCCTACCATCGGATCCCAAGATTGGATTTGCTTTGATGGCATCCCAATCTTTATTATCCTTTTTAATAGATCATTCTCTGTAACACCTCGTAATTTAGCGTTAATTATTTAACTAGTTAGTTAGTTAATTAGGCTCCAAAAATGGAATTTACTCAAACGATTGAATTTGATCACAAAACCTACACCATTGCGTTCGTGGAAAAATTCTGAATAGCTTTCATATTTGGAGTTTTGTGATCGATGTCCAAATGAAGAAGTGATGGATGAAAAATGAATTCGGAATGAAAATAATTCGAATAAGAAAATTAACGTTTATATAATAATTATCTAGGACCCACAGGTCGACCCACATATAGGAGTGGTCGACCAGGGTCGGTTGACCCATAGGAAGGGGGTGGTCAACCGCTTCATGTGTGGCGGCTAGGGTTAACCTAGACCCAACGGCCCGGATTTAATATATTTCGATCTGACGGTTGAGATTGATTCTTACGCCTATAAATCCAGGCCTAACCCTCCCTGCTCTTCTTATTTTTTTCTAAAGGTGGTAGCAAAGCTCTACCATTTCTTATTCTCCATTTTCTTTCTAAATTATAAAAATAAGATATTTATATCTATATCCATAAAAATTGGAGAAGAATAGAAATCTAATAAAAAGAAGAAGAGAATAGAATTAATTGTATACGTATTTGAGGTAATTTATATATATTTATATATTTGTATCTATTTTATCTACCAATCCCAAATCTCTTCTAAGATTGTAATTCTAATATATGTATATACCTTTTTTATACATATATCCATAGTGTTTCGTTTTTGGTTTGAGGTATTAAGTGGATGTAGGGTCCGCCTCTCTCCTAAAAGGAAGTATTAAGTAACCTAGTGAGATTCCAAATAAATAAGGATGTCTCTAAAAGGGTTCACTTCAGTGTTGAGGTGTTAAGTAGCTATTTTAGGGCCTACCTCCCTACCGAAAGAAGTAACCTAGTGATGTTCCAAATTAATAATTAAAACTGATAGTGGATATCTCGGGAAGGGTTTGCTTCGAGTTTGAGGTATTAAGTGATTGATCTAATTAATAATTAAGAGTGATAGTGCGATTCTAAGCAATGCCAACTAGATAGTACCAGTGAGGAGTCTGCCTTGAGGTTAAGTATTAAATGACAAAGGCCTACCTATAAATAGGTGTTAAATGGTCAAGGGTCTGCCTAGTCCTTATTAATGAGGTATTAAGTGGCTTGTGTACAGTCTCTCACATTTCTAAGGCGGTAATAACCATAGTACCAGTGAGGAGTCTTTCTGGGGATAGGTATTAACTGATGTAGGACCTGCTTAGAATATAGGTATTAAATGGTTAGAAGTTAGCCTAGTCCTTCTAACGGTATTAAGTGGCTTCGGTACTGTCTCTTACATGGCTATGATTTTATTGGGGATAGATGCGGTAATAGTTGGACACTAAATGTTGAAAGCCGTAAATAGTAGTTAGAGGTCTTTTTAGCTAGGACCCACCGACCATTAACGACATTGTTAGGAAGCCACCTTAGGAATAGGTCTTAAATGACAAGATCTACCTTGATTGTGGTCTTAAATGGCAGAGTCTGCCTATTTTCCTTTTAAAATATTATGTGGTGATTATAGTAGCCCGCTTCATATTTAGATTTATTAAGTGGCAGATGGGTTTGGAAGTATTGGGTGGTTGATAAGGCTTCGTTGGTATTTTGTAACTTGTAAAGGGATAGGTAAGTAATCATATGTGTAATGCAAGGTTAGGTTAGAATTCCTAACCTTAATAGACATAATAATTAAATGGAAACCAATTGCTATAAATTTATGTTATGGATAGTTTATAGATTTTCCAGTTACCAGAATGTTGTTCAGACCCCTTCCTTATTACAACCCACAAGATATATTTAGAGGAACATGTCACTGGAGCTGGATGTGTTTAGTTATTGGAGGAGTATTCTTTTCTCTCATGCTCGATGCTGATGTGACAACATATTATCCAAGGAATACCATTAATTCCAGGGTAGTAGTCATAATCAGTATTCTTATCCTATTTGTGACGACCTGGAATTTTCGATCGTGAAAATTCCAGATAGTTAGGAAAAGAAGAAAGAGATAGAAGAAGAAATAGAAACACAGCACTGATTCTCACAAATCGCAGCGGATCAAAATATAATATTAAATAATAACAGTTTACAAAAGAATACCTGTATCTGTCAATTATATTTTTACATCAGAGTTACACTCATACACAAACACTGGACATATAGAAATCGCATGTCTCAGACAAACAGAAATAATATCACAACGGAAACACTCCATACGCTCCTGCCATCAAGCTCGTCTCCTGAGCTCCAGAACGTCCTTACCTGAAAATCTGTTATACTCGGTCTGACCCGAGCATTACATCAAAGTAACACCCGGGTCAGGCTGGGAACCAGCGTGAGTAAACCCATCTAACAAGAAATACTAATGCATAAAACTTATTTAAAACCCGGGGTAACTCGTACTTCACTACAAGTTTTAACTTGCCATAGTCAAATACACATCCTACAATCATCTAAGTATCATTACTCAGATTAAATGACCAAGTTTACTCTATTTATTCCATTCCAGCCTATTTATTCCAAAGTCAAATCCATAAAGCATTATTGTAGATTACAGATCGAAGTAGTTTCGGGTATGTACTGATACCCGACCCGGTCTCTTCGAATCCAATATCATCTTAAAGACAAAGCTGTTTAAGTTTAAACAATTCCATTTATATCCAGAATTACATAGCCATTCATCACAGATAGACAAACCATATTATCTCAGTTCAGTCCAATCATATCATATCACGTAGCATCACAAATCACTTATCAAAGATATCAAGTAATCCAAGGCATACAATATCATTCAATTATTCATAAGCAAGATAAATTAGTCACACCATTCCAATTAATTTAAATAAATTTAATTAATTTCCTTAATCACTTTTAATCCTGCTTACTTAACATTAATTAATTACAACCATTAATTAATCATCCCTTAATTATCCTCTTTAATTACATTAAGTAATTAGCCTTTAATTAATAACACAAATTAATCAACCTTCACCCATTTACATTAATTACATTTATCCTTAATTAATTTCTCAAATTAATTATCCTGTAATCACTTACATTGATTAATTATCCTTCATTAATTAACTAACCCTTAATTAATTTCCTTAATTAATCGATCCTTTAATTAATTACATTAAGTAATTAATCTTTAATTACTTCCCTTAAGTAATTTACCTTTAATTACTTTCATCAAGTAATTATCCCATTGGTTAATTATCCTCAATTAATTAACCTTGATCTTTAATTAATTTAACCTTTAATTTCTAATTAAATTAATTAACCCTCAACAGATTAATCCTTTAATTACTTACATTAAGTAATTATCATTTAAATATTAATCTCAAATTACTTAATTAATTTATCCTTTATTACGAATTAATTAATCTCTAATTAATTAACTCGTAATAAATTAAGTTAATTAACTACCCTTTTATCATTAATTAAATAAATTAATTACTCTTTAATTACTTAATTAATTCTTTCTTAATTATCAATAAATTAATCTTTAATTAATTAATTCAACCCTTAATTATAACTTAATTAATCCTAAATCATTAATTAAACTAGTGCGAACCCGTGCTTCGCACACGGTTTGGCGCATAAAGATGTACATATTTAAGTCAATGTACTTACAACCCATTATCGATCTAAAGACAATTTTAGGCGTAATTTTTTATCTTTTGTTTGGTGGGTACAAATTCATACAACATTCACTGCCAAATAG
Organism: Allium fistulosum; assembly: GCA_030737815.1. Lineage (NCBI taxonomy): Eukaryota > Viridiplantae > Streptophyta > Magnoliopsida > Asparagales > Amaryllidaceae > Allium > Allium fistulosum. The sequence continues at coordinate 777,178,199 of CM060905.1, read as the reverse complement.
AAAAGTAAGAAAAATAAATACTTGGGAACACTCCTTACCCATAATCCACCATCAATTTGTTACCTCGTTAAAATTAGAATGATATATAACTTATTAGAAAAAATGATTTAGTTTATCAATTTATCAACGATATGAAGTATGCACATTGAATGTTCGTACATTATTCCAATCAAAGTATAACTTTGTTTATTACCAAAGGATTACTGAGGCTGGGGCAATAAGACTGTTTTCAAGTTGGCGTTAAAATAACCATTGGTTGCCACATAGCCAACACATTATTTATTTTAACCATACACCTCAAGCATTTTTCTACTGTAAAAATAATAGAATAAAGCTTCTCTGCTACTTAACTTAGAAAACCATGCTAAAACCAAATCATGAAAATTGAGAATGTAAAATATGTTAATAGGTGGTAAAATTCAATTGCCAACCCACTCAAACTACAAGCTAACAAATCGTATTTTCCGTTTCTGGTAAGGTGCAAAAGTTGAAATCAAAATAAGATTTTCAAAAGAAATTGTATATAGATATATTACTATGTAAAGCCAGAAATGAGAATTTAAAAGGAAAAGTTACGTTTGAAAGATGCAAGTATATAAACAAAACCTTTAAACAATATCCTGGAACAAAAATGTAGAAAAAATGTTCACTAAATTTCGTAACATAGTACACTTACAACTTAAATCATGTAGAGGACAGAACTGTGTGTGAAATCGCCACTAATTAATTTCTCGTTATCAAAAAAATCATCCCCTCAACTCAAACCAAAAAGTTATTTCTACATCTTAGCATTTTGATTCCATCTAATGCTGATGCTATACTAATGTAATGTTATTTTTCAACCTTGACTGCAAATCTTCAAACCTGAATCAAAGACGGGAAATATTAAAAACAGTCATAGATGGATAAATCTAAAAGAAAACGAAAAAATCAAATAAATTACATGTTTAATCCTCGAATATTTAGAGAATATATATGTATAATATTAAAAGAATAACTGTGATACCGAAATATACAATTCGGTTACACGTAAATCAAACATCGTTGAATTATTCACTCCACAAAGCAAGACAGTGGAAAAAAAAAGAACAGATGTTTATTAGAAAGGCAAAAGTGGAGCTGAATTTGCATTTAATCTTCTTTAAATGTGCTTAGTATGTTACTGATGTCAGGTATGTTGAAGTGGTCTTAACTATTGTATTGCGTACAAAGTCGGGATTTGCATTCAAGGTAAGACCTGGATTTAGGAACATGGCTTTCAAGAAATGTCTATGCATTAGTTGAGCTGCTTTATTCAGGTGACAGTAAAGGATTCGATGCTTTTATTAATTCTTAAACTATTTTCAAGTTTCATAACCTATATTTAACAAAGATGGGTCAGATGTATAATGGACATTATAGTCGATGAATTGTAAATGTATAAAATCTAATGCATAAATGGAACCGATACCACAAAGAATATGGAAACCAAGAAATATCATAGCAAATGCTTACTTTCCAAAATCTTCTCGTGCAGGCAAGATAAAAACACTTCATAAATGGCAATTGTCCATATTTGAAAGATATGTTACATTAGTGACTGTATAGACCATTCAAAGAAATTATCCAAATCCATGACAACTTATATACCATTAGAACCAATTTTCACTTTCAATCCATTGACAACTGTGTTCTTTTTTCTTCTATGTATAAGAGACATAAAGAAAAGTAAAGGTGCACGATTAAAGATTCTAATCGAACGATGAAATAAAGAAAAGGAGGATAGTACTATATCGTCTTTTAAACTCTCTTTTGCCCCCACAATACTCTTTTCTTCTTCATATTGATAAAATATTATACTTATGAATGTTATGATAACAGTACTACATAAAATTCAAGGACTAACAACAATACATATTAATACTGCTAATTTCATAAAAAGCTCACATTAAACACAGTACCAGTTCAACATGTATTAACTTCATATTTCCACTTTAAAACCTAATATTATATTTTACTACCTCGGTTGATTTCTATTTCAAATTTTAACACAAAGCATGATGAATATATGCTGAAAGCAGCCCCCATTGGTAAATTGGACAAATAAGGTGACTTACAGATGGATTAAATTAGATTTATAAAATAAGCAAGTAACTAAAATAGAAATTATCGATAAGCACCATTGTCCCAGCGGTTAAGTGATTCAACTTTGGTGCGAGAGATCACAGGTTTGAAACTTGCGTACTAATAGATGCAACAGATCAGGTCAGTGCATCTTAACTCATCAATATCATCACCACAATTAGATGAATAATCATAAGAACGGAAGCACAAGAGCTAGGCTAATGCCATGTACATATATTCAATTTTCAACCATATAACTCTTCTAATTCTAAACAGCCAATAACCTTAGACATTAGATGTTTAATAAAACATTTATTTATATCTTAAATCGCAAGTTTAAATCCTGAGAAAACAGCCAGATTGACACGATAAATACCTTAACCATTGTATATGCTTGAGAAATATCTTCAGCATGGTTATTATCTTCTCCTTCATAATGTAATAAAATTGTAAATGGAATATGACTATTGTAGTTAATGCATGTTAACCAAATATGAACAAAAATTCTAGTTACTATAAATATATGTCCCATTTAATGCAAATGTAGAATTAGATAAGAAACTACATCATGAGAATTTCCAAGAGCTTCCAAGAAAATTTAGAACCCTGGTTGTTTTATTTTTATTATTTTTGATTTTGTATGAAGAATGAAACCATTACCGGAGCAATTATCACCTGCATAATTGGGACTTGGCAGGAAGAAAGCAATATATACCTTTGGTAGTAGGTGTTTTGACCATATTTTGTAGGAGCGAATTTTGTATTAGGTGTGAAAAATAAATCATTCCTGGTGTACCTACACACTAAATAGTAAGAAGGAAGCACAATTCATTGGAGAGTAACTTGATGAAATACATTGTAAAACTCATTTAGCGTCAACATACAGTATGGACCTATGATACACACTAGGCTTGACTATGTCAACATATAATACTGGAAACTAAAAACTCTAATTTTGCTACACATTAGCATCATGCCCACATATTTAGAAGAAATTACACTAAACTCAAATTTGTGGGTAAAGTGAAAGATTTTATAAGCTATAATTTTTTATAAATAAAACCACTCAAGAAATATTTATGCTTCGATGTGTTCCATATTAAAATTTGAAAGTAATTTTCTAACATTTAATATTTCCTATGTACGCCTTTATAGTATCTAAATATCTATGTGATCGCTATTATATTCTGATGGTGTTGTACAACCATCAAAAGAGCATTTTTTTGTTAGATATTGTGAAAATATTTAAACCCTTTGGCTCTAACCAATAGAATACAGAAATTACATATACCAGTCACTAGTTTGCTTTTTTTTGCTCTCAACATATATGTATGTAAATAACATCAAAAGAAACATGGATTAATTAGACGTCCATGAGTAATTGCACAAACTACAATAAATCATAAGAAAGAAGATCAGCATACGAACAAAAAAAGTTCAGGATAATATATCAGAACCGTCATTCTTTCTGCCCCAACATTCCAGAGATTCGACGATTGTTCAAGAACGATCATATCTCAGCTCGGTTAAATACAATATGTTAATAAACTTTTTTAAGTGTAAACCTTTTAAAGTATTACCTAGGATTTTAGTCTTACGGGGGATGCACATCAGGATCGCCGTCTTAGCTGCCCTAAAAGAAAGCATGTATATATATTGTCCACTGTTAATAAACTTTTTTCCATACTTTCGTTTCTTTCTGCTCAGTTCATACTGATTACTGTTTTATACTTCATTGACTATATCCAACTACTTTTTTGGTTTTCATATATACTGTCCAAAGGTATACAACTTTCTCCGACCTTTACTTTCCTTTTGCTCAGTTCATTCATCAGTATAGAACCTTAATTAGAAGTTAAAATTTGTTACATAAATCAGCAAATTTTTCAAATTTCAACATGGGTCTATCGACGGACGTCTATAAACTTTAAAATCTTTAACTACACATAACTCAGTGATTTTCACTGCCACAATTTCATTACGACCTGAAATTGCATATGTAAATAGAAGAATCCATTTAAAAACAGAAGAATTCTCTTCATATGCAGTAGCAAGGGGTTGAAAAGTAACACAAAACAAACTTACAATTTTTGAGAGATGTAATTAAATAAGATGTCCCTTATGGGATAGTGGTAGTGCGCTTTGAATTGCATATGTAAAGGTATTAGGATTGAGTTTAACAATGACGATTAACCCTAACATTAAAAGCTATTTAGTTCAAAAGTTATAAGAAAGTTTAGAGAAGATGCTGCAATTTGTTGATTCAATATAGATTAGTAAAGATTCAGCATAGCCAACATCAGTAAAAAAAACTTTAATCATTCAAACGGTGTAACTGATGAAAAAGTCAGAATAAAAAAAGAAAATGAAAACGTTGGATCATTTTTTAAAATCTGTATCTTCAATAACTCAAACCAAACATGTTCAGAAGTCTGAAGGTTGAAACTATAAAGCCTCACAATTTTAAATATGCTACTATAAAATATTACTATTTCAAACAATTCAAAATGTTAACTACTCATATCATAGAATTCAAAATTCACAAAATAGTCCCTTCTTTAATACAAAAATGCAGCTCCAGGATTGTATGAAAAGCCATAAAAAATAAACGATAACCTAATTTTACAAATTGCATACATGTCTGCAATTATACCATATAATTGCAGAAATGTCTGCAACTATTGCATAGAATTGTAGAAATGTCTGTAATTATATGCAATAGTTGCAGATTTGAAGAAAAATCGAAGATGTTTAAAATTTGCAGAATTGTCTGCAAATATATGGAATAATTGCCTTTTACTGCAAATATGATTTTTTGGTATCAACAATGAATCTCATTTTAAAGATCATAAATTTTTTGATTTTTTGGTGAAAACGGTATGTTGATCCGATGTTTCTACAGAAAGTTATACGCGTTTGAAATGTTAAAAGCGTAAAGGGTATTTGGGTCTTTGCGTGCGCGTGAATTTGAAAATAGGGACCGGCAACTTATTAAAAAACGGAGGGATATTTTGTGTATTTTCAAACCTTACCAGGGATGTATGCCAAACGCACCCTTTTTAATACCAGTTCACGTATTTTGGAAAATTTTCCAAATGGTATTCTTTATGTAATTTTCCTTTTCATTGTTTTTAATATTAATAATTAGTTTATCCATTGTGTGTTAAAAAATTAGCAATAATAATAATACTTGTATGTTCAAAAATAGAAATGGCTGATGTCACAAACAGAATTTTCAGCTGGCTACTTGTCAAATATTTTTCCATGTAGAGTCAGCTTTCATGTTATGAAACTATTAATATGACAACATAATATGGAAATTAACTAATTGAAAGCAGCCAGAGTATTAACATTTTTTCCTAGTTTAATTGAAGAAATGATATGTTAGAGTGTTCACATAAACCACCTTGCTTCAACTTGTTATTTCGTATTTATCTGATTTTTTGTCTTATAACAAAATAAGACCTCCATTTCATTTTTTCCGTATAAATCCTAAATTTTTAAATATAATAGGGTTCATAGATAAGTATATTAATAAACAAATCTACTTTATGGTAGAGAAACATACCTCAATTTGTATTTAGTGTTGATGCTAGCTTGTCCTAGGATATCAGTTTTTACTCCAACTTCTGCCGGAACATCTTCCACTCTAAAAAAGAAGATAAAGCATTATTCAAATTAATAAATTTGTACAAAAGTTATACTTTGAACTCATGTGCGTACATTTCCTACTTTGCATGTATACATTTCAATGTAATTTGACAAACAAAACATGGATCTCATATTTTCATGAATAAAAATGTGGTGTATGTATTATTAAATGAGAGAACCATAAAAGAATAAACTCAAAAACACCTACTATGATATTATTTTACTTGTTCTTCTACGTTGGCTCAAATAAAAATTAACAACAGTTGTTATATTATAATTATGATATCCCTTATATATGATATAAATCCTATTAATTGTTAAAAATCAGTTCATAGGCATGCACAAAAAAATTGTAACAGTTATTCAAAGAAGAGATGGGGACCATGGGGTACTCTATCAAAAAATGGTGAAGTACTTATGTCTCTAATGTAAAACAGTCATTCTTTTAGCAGTTTGATTAAATTAACCAATACGATAAAATTGGAAATAAAGGGTGTGATATAATGACAACATGGGAATACCAAAACTTGGGGATAGAGAATATCTTGTTAAAGCGTTGTGCTTAAAACTACACACAAAATCATAGAGACAATTGTGACAAAGTCATATAATGGTAGACGTTTAAACTTAAATAATAAAATAACATACATTTGAACAAAATAATAGACAAATATTACAACCCGTCACTCAATATGAAATTAAAAGTATCTTATAATCAATTCCCATTATTTCTTTTCTATTATCTCAACGGCGTATTAATTTGAATATATTTTTTGCTAGTACTGTAGTTATGGAAATCGCGTTACTGTAAAAGAAGAAGCAATTCCACATCCAACTTATACATATTTTATTAGCATACTAACAGACTAATTGTAACAGAAGTATAAAATTCAAAATTTTCCACACAAAACTGCAAGCATAAACGTCTAGAATAAATGCTATAACCCTAACCAAAGTAAAAAAATTCCACTACAAAAAAATTATATCATGCTAAAGACAAATGATAATTTCCTTTTGTTACAAAAAAAATTAAACTATTACATATAAAAACATTACTGTTAGAGTTGGAGCAGTGCCTACTCAACTTCTATGTAAATTTATAGGAATAGTGCTAACTTATGCTTTTTTTTATTGCAAAGGAAACATAAAAAATAAAAACTATTATCAGGGTATTCTCAAATTTGCAGGGCTTTCATCTTTTATGAAAGGAATCAATTGCTAAGATTCACATTTAGACAAACTTCTTGTTTACTTTATGTTAGGTGCTCCTTTCATCCAAAAACTATAATTAGGATTTCTATATTAAATTTCTCACTCGTTCTAATAGAAAAATTCACATATCTAGTTAGGAAACACAGATAAAAAAGAAGCACCTAAACCCTACATGCAAGACTCAACACACATAAAAATCATTAGTAATATTGGCTACTTATCTCTGTCAATTATATAAAGTAACGTAAAAATAAAATAAAAAACCAATTAAACTTTCAAGGCATTGCATGGTATGAAAAGTTTTTATTTTAACAGAGAAAGCCGACCCCAAAGGCTCAACATTTGGTGCAACTCTTCATCTATATATTTGCTTTCAGCAAGCCACTTATCTAAATAAAATGATAATTTAGTCGAAGGAAGTATGACAATTATAAATCTCTAGTGTTTCTCTAGTAATTCACCTCAAAATAAAAGAATATTTTGTTACTCACCTAATCTTTATGGTGTAAATCTTATCAAACCATAATTACAATTTAATGAACAATTCAGATTGCACTCATATTATATCGAGTATTACTTTTAACATCCAAGCTTAAAATCAGCAATTATATTGAATAACAATAAATTCCAAACCCAAATGATGATCATTCCTAGTTGCTACCCTCTCATTCTTCAACTACTGCTAGAATACCAGATCATGAAAATTCAACAATCCCTTGCTACACCAATTTCCTAGCGGAAGCCATTTTGATCACCGATATGGAAGTTTCATTTGATAACTACTCTAGTATTAGAACAGACACAATTTATGTAGGCAAGATCTGCAAAAGATGTTAATATTCACCAAAAAATTAGGGAAAACATCTTAGCTTTCCATGTGTATTCCAACAAAACTAAACAAAGAATCAACAAAACAACAATGAGCGAAAGTGGAAAAATGAGACAACTGGTCTCTGATTTTAGTTGGCATAAAATTAAAAAAGATAATAAACTATACCATGTTCAAGTTGTAAAACAACATCAAATCCAAAAGGTTTGCACATAAATTTAATTAATGATGTCCTTCCCATCGGCATCTCAGAATGAATCAACCATCAAAAATGAAACCGTAGGGCGAAACAACTGAAAAGGGATTTTGTGTTTAAGCGATGAGAGAAATTTAATCAGAGAAGCGTGATAATTTTTGATTCCCAGTATTAGAGAGGAAAATAAGAAAGAGGGATTTCTTTTGCTTAAGCGATGAGAGAAATTAATCAGAGAAACATCTTTTCTGATTCTTTCGTAAGAAGGGTAGAAAATATGGAAGGCACAAAAGAGAAAGAGGAGCCGTGACAGTTGAGTTGAGAAAGAGAAAGAATGATTTAGGGTTAACTCGGAGACTGTTCAGTTGCCAAATTTTAAGGAGGCCTATGTGAGCTTGAAATTTAACTCGCTAATAATAATATAGTATAGATTAATTAATTAAATTTAAATTACTTAATTAATTTAATCAACCTCAACTCATTAAAACCTTAATTAGCTTTTTAAGGTAAACCATTATCCTTTATTAATTACTTAACTATCATTAGCATATTTAAAAAAAATTACCTTTATAATTAACTTACATAGTTAAATCATTTAGTTAAGTTTTAAAATAAAATAACATTTTAACTTGAAAATTTAAGGTTAACAAATTTATATAACTTCCAAATCAAATGTTAAGAAAACATTTATTTTATATAAAGAAATTTATTTAAGAAAAAGCTTTTAAACTAAATTTATTTTAAATTTCAAAACCTTGTTTTATTTAAAAACTTTTAAAACTTGGTTGAACCTTGCTTCGGGTCAAACCCGAAGATCACTCGAGTCCTGCCCGAGTAAAACCACTTCCTTTCTATATATTTTTTTCAAAATTAAGTTTAAACTTTAAAACTGAAACAATTTCATTCACGTTCCTACCCGAGACTCTACCCGAGTTCCTAACCCAAACACACCCGAACTTCCCTTCGAGTCAATTTCATAACCCAACCTACTGATACCCCAGCACCACCGTGCACATGCACCGATCAACGCCAGAGCTCCGACCATCCACGACACCTTCGGCACACCGACAATCACCTAATCCTTCGATCCCGACCCCCAAATCACTAGAATAAGCCCACGATCGAAATCGAGATACTCAGTCGAAACAGGAACCAAAATCCATTGCCAAAAGCTTCCTTGAACCCACGTCCCCGACCACCGGAACACCTGAACCTCCGGCCATACCTTCCCTAGCCCTCTACGCTGCTTTCCCCCAAATCCTGAGCAACTCGAATCACCAGAGACGCCGCGGTGACGAGATATCCAACCTCGATCCATTTTAGGGCTTAAACCCTTCTCCGATCAAATTCCGACGCCACAGTGATGAAGAAAATCATCCACCATTTTTCCTGGCCTCGACAACTTCCCAGCTACCTTCAGACGAAACCTCGACCACTCGAGTACCCTCGGCCGCCAGTGTTTCCTCAAAAACCATTTTCTGGTCATCATAGAAATACACACTCGATACAAAACTAAAAATCATGATTTTCATTTTAAAAATCCTAAATTTCAAAGAAGATTCAGGTTATAAACATGAATCAGCAAACTATGACGATGGATTTAACATGTTCTTAAGTTTTCTACTGTTCTTCCTGTTTTCTAGGAAATTTTTAAACTGAATTTGCTTAAATCTATTTTTAAACTTTGATTATGCTTAAACAAAAATATCTTGTTTAAATTCTTCATCCTATAAAAGATTGTATGGAGAGATTTAAATTTTGATTTATTTTTAAACTCTGAAATTAAGAAACAGGGATATACCTAGTTATACAAACATGCACACTTCAACACATACAAATATACAGAGATCATACTTATATATATACACATGCAAAGCATACTTTATTCCAGTAATTCACATGAAATCAGATTTCCATTTACTTAAGCTTTTAATAAGAATGTTTACTCACTGATTTGAAGACAAGGGCATTACTTGCTCTGTTTTTGTTGACCTTCTTCTCTGTTGAGTTGCTTGCTTGCTTTAAGTCATGAAATGCATAAATGTTTATCTTTTGTTTAACTTACTTAGCTTTGAGAGAAGGAAATAAAATGTCAAACAATGCAGTGATATGAAGGTACATTTATAGGAAGTGGAAGTGTATCAAGCAAGCAAACAATGTGGCTGCCGATTTTTTTGTTTGCAGGCTTTTTTTTCTAATCTTTTGCTTTTACCTTAATTTGATTTTACAGTGATTAGATATATTATAGGCTGATTTGATTTTATGCTTGACTTTGATTTTATTTGTGACATTGATTATATGTTTTGTGTGCTTGGATTTAAATGTTGTCTCCCCTTTTGTTTACATACATACATTCATTCATATTCATACACATGTAAAAAAATACGGTTTTGTCTTGTTTTATCATATATATGTATATTTGTCCTCAATATGTTTATACTTATTTATATTTTCATACTTATCTACACATTTCTTATTTGATTTGAACATGAATACAAATATTATACTTAATTTCTTTCTTACAATTTCTATGTACATTAGTTCATATGGTAAATATATATATTACTTATACTTGTTCATATATTTAAATATCTTAAGCTTATATATCCTTATTTATCATATATATGTTTGTACATTTTATACAATATTCTCCCTATATTTTACTTATGTGTACTCTGACCTTATATGTGTATATATCCATATTTATGCAAACTTTCACGTAGATTATTTCGTATGAGCCTACATTCATATACTCATATATGTATATACTTATACATATGTCATAAAGCTTGAATGTATTTACCTATATATATTTATGGACATTTAATCTTACTTTAAATGGTGGAATTAATATATACATTTTCTAAAATATTTAGCATAGTCAATATTCAATATAGTTTTTTAATTAATATCTAGATTCAAGTATATTTAACATTAGAAAATTAACCTATTTGACTTGTAAAATAATATTTCAATAGTTAATTATCCAATATCTGATAGCTCAAAAATCCGAGTCGTCACATTCCTTCCCCCTTTAGAACTTTTTGTCCTCGAAAAGGAACGAAGCGAGAACTTTAATTTAATATTTATTTTCCATTTAATCATTCTTTCATCATTATAACCCTTTACTCTATTATTTTAAAATTTTAAAACACTTTTAAATCCCATAATGTTACAAAATTATTTTATATAAAAATAATTTTTATAACTCGATGTCTCAAGAAGTCCATCCTTGTTCTCACAGAAATTCGGTCAAACGTTGATTAGGCGCAGGACTGAAAATCTATAAGTACTTAGTAAACCCGTTTTCAACATCCAGTGAAAATACTTTGGAAAATAATTTTATTGAAAATATAGAGAACAGTTTCGAAAATAGAGAAAATATCTTGGGTGAGAATGCTCTGGAGATCATCACTCCCATCCACGGTCGTAGTTAACCCGATGGTTACGTTGCCGTCCCGTCAAAATCCATAGATAATTGTAGGCCTTCGCGCCCCTCGATTATGCCAAGGAACCCGCTACAGATCGTAGTTATACCCGGGCTTTACGTTGCTATCACAGCAAAAACCCATATAACTGTATGCATCGGTGCCCTCGAATTTCGCTGCCAAAAGAATGAAACTTCTCCACTTGACCATAGATCGCAGTCTACCGATGTTACGTTTCCATCCCGGAAAAATCAAGTGTAGACTGTTGGCACTCATCCTCCACACGATTTTTGCTATGGTCCACACAGTAGATCGCAGCGACATCGAATTACACTATCGTCACAGCATAACCCAAATGCCCCTGTAGGCATCAACGCCCTCGACTTTCGCTACCCAACAATCCTCAGGAACTTGTTTGTCTGGACTCCTCACAGGATCAACTTTAGAACCCCCCTTTAGGGCTCAAGGCAGTACCACCCTGTGGCACTCCTGAGAAGTTCATTCAAGGGAGCGGCTTTTTCCCCAGAGCCACTTTCAAAACACTTTATACTACACATATATAGTATTTTCCAAATCATACACCAAGTATGAATTTCATATAAATCTCCTTTCTCAAAATCGATTATCCCAAAATCGATAATTCACAAACTAGGCTTTCCAAATTCCAAATTTGATTCTTCCTCAAAAATCAAAAGCCTTTTTTAGAAATCCATAGGTTCCCAAAACCTTTTTCCAAAATCATTTTCACAAAATCCTTTATATATACGTATATATATATATATATAATAACCTTGGGAGTTTTTGAATCACTTCATACTTGTATAAATTCACCTTTATACATCAAACACATTCAAAATCCTTTTCTTCAGGCAATAGATTCAACAAGGGGAGTTTACCATATACAACAAAGGTATATAACTTTGTTTATTCCAAATCAAATATTCAAATTTGATTATTCTTTTATAAAGTTAATAACCACATTACTTTTCTTCATAAAGTGAATCTTTAATCATAGAAATTTCCAATTTCCATTTTACCTCATCATATATTTCACAAAATATACTCTTCATTTCAAAGACCATTTTACAATTCTTATCCATAAATTTTCAATATCAGTTTCATTCAAACCCGTACGTTGTACACATATCATCTGTACGCTATATCAATCTGATCGCTCACTCGATCACACAATTTCACTTCCAAACTAGTATTGTCCACCCGACTTCCTAGTGCGGACTTAGATCTGGTTTCTTGATCAGAAACCGTCCTTCTCCTTGCATAGCCATAACTATGATAGAGAATTTCCAGAACCAATCAAAAATCCATATCCAGGTTCGCCGTCGAAAATCAAGTGAAAAATCCTAACTCGGATTGATATAGTATCTCGAAATTCTGTGCTCGAAACTGGATCAATCACTATGCGAATAGAATAATATACGTACATCCTACGCTTCTATCTTCATTGATTTTTAACCAAATTAATTTCCTTCCTATTCATCCTCGCTTATTCACATTTGCCTTAATCCCTATTTGGATTATCACTTCAATTCTTATCTCAGTTTAGGTATTTAATCAATAACAGTTTGAACTCCGACCAGTTTATATTTAGAAAATAGCTTGAAAAATTAAAAATAGATAAATAGTTGGAAAAAATAATAATTATTAGTTTGTAAAATAGTTAAGTAATTGTAAAATAGTTGAAAAATAGTAAAATAATTACAAATTAGTTATAAAATAGTAACTAGTTATAAAGTAGCTAGAAAGATAGTAATTAGTTTATAAAATAGTTGTAAAATAGCTAAATAGTTTCAAAAGTAGTTGTTAAATAAATATAAGATAGTCTTGGGATTTAAAAAGAAAAGTCGTATAGTAAATAGTTAGGAAAATAGATTTAAAATAGTTTATATCAAAATGATTTATTTAAAAATAGTCTAGAGCCAAACTGTTCAACTTCCCAATCTCCAGTCTAGTCTATTTAATTTAAATTTCCACTTCCTCTTAAATTGATTCAATTTCAATTCAAATTAAGTTAACTTCAATTCCCACCCCAAATTCAAATCAATTCCCATTTAAGTTTAAACTTACTCAACTTCGATTTCAATTTCAATTAATTCAATCAAATTTCAATTTAAACTATTTCAATTCTAATCTCAACCTTTAAACCATCTCGAATTATACAAATCCAAGTTAAATTTTCAAAATGTTGATTTAACCCTTTAAATCAAATTAACCTTTACTTTTAAATCAATAATCCAAATCTTTAAATAATTTAATTCTGAGTCCAATTCTCAAAATTCCATTTTAAATTATCTTTACTTAACTTATTTCAAAGTTCAAATAAGAGTTCAAAACAATTTTATCTTAAAAATTCAATTTATTACGCAATTTGGATTCCCATTTCAAATTTTAAACTTCACATTAATAATCTTATAAGTTCAAAAACTTATCACCTTGGGTTTCAAATCTCATTCCAAATTTAAAACTCAACATTTAGAGTTTATTTCAACCCATTTTTGTTATTATGTATACATATTATTTCCTTTACACTCTAAGTTATCCTTAAATTTTAAACCACTTTTTGTTTTAGTTCAAACAGTTTCCTTTAATGCTTTCAAACAACTCTTATTTTAAAATAAGATCACATTCAAAATATTCTGAATAATACTCTTTATTATTTCTATTAACATTTGAAACAATTTCAAAACTTTTCAATTTACATCCTTTCTAATTTACAAGTTATTCGCATCTAATGGTTACTTCCTTAAAACATTTATTTGTTTATTGGAAAAGAATCATCCTATGTAAACTCAATAACCATTATATTTCTGGTTTGAACCCAATTCTAATTCATCTTATTCATATAGTTCATTTTATCCAATCCTTATTTGGATATGTGTGTATATATATATATATATATATATTCCTTAATTTCTTATTTTATAACCAATTATTGCTATATATATATAATATAAGCTTTTATAAAAATCTTTCATTAAAACCATTTTTAAAATCTTTATATAAGAAAATAATCAAGTACGCTCTCGTATGTATGTGTGTGTGTGTGTGTATACTCAACTCATCCTAGGGTACCGCTGACCCTATCCTTGATGAGTAAACCCACCAGAGCCAAGGTTCTTGCTTAACCTTCCGCTCTGATACCAAATGTGACGACCCGAGGCAGTGGCGACCGGTAGGCTTTGCAACCATCCCAGACCCACCGTGGCTTTCATTGGTACCTCGAATTTGCTTTTACGGCCAGCCTCTTGACTCCCAACCAACCCAAGGCCTTATACTACCTCAAAGGGACATGTAGGGGTAAGAGTCTCCCGTTCGCCACCAAACGCGAAGCGAGAACCCCCTATCATGCTGTAATGTAGCAAACCCAATCCCGGTCTCTTCGAATCCAATATCATCTTAAAGACAAAGCTGTTTAAGTTTAAACAATTCCATTTATATCCAAAATTACATATTACATAGCCATTAATCACAGATAAACAAACCATATTATCTCAGTTCGGTCCAATCATATCATATCACATAGCATCACTGTTAGCACCAAAATTGGTCACTAACCTCGTTCAGAAAGATTGTGTAGAGATATAAGTGATGAAAGTAAACTAAACAGAGAAGACAATGCTAATTTAAATGCAGAAAGTAAGAACACCAAATTTATAGTGGTTCAGCGTAATTGCCTACGTCCACTTTGAGGTTAAACTTTATTGATCTTCTTTGTAGTTGATTACAAATACAATTCGTGAATCAAAATGCTTGAATGAAGTTGTTTAAGTAGAGAAGATGAGTCTTGAAAATGGCAGAGTCTCCTCAGTATTCTCTCTCCAAAAAAGGATCCATTTCACTGTGACCCTGCCCCTCTATTTATAGACAAAGATGGGCTGACTTCCCAAGTGGGCTGATGGCCGAACACTCCAGCCCGAGTACAGCGATCGCTGTATGCCGAACCAAGTGTGCCGAACGCTCTGATGCCGAACAGTCCCTTCTATGCCGAACGATGTGGTTGATGTTTGGGAAGTGCAGGATGTTAGTCAGTCGAAGCCGAACGCTCTTCTAGACGCCGAGTACTCTTGTGCCGAGTACTTCTGATGCTACCGGGTATTACGCTAAGTACTCCTGTATGCTGAACCACAGATGCTGCCGAGTTCTCCTTGATGTCGAGTGCTCTCGTATGCCGAGCAGTCTCGTATGCCAAGCAGTCTTGATGCCGAGCAGTCTTGATGCCGAGCAGTCTTGATTCCGAGCACTCTTGTATGCCGAGCACTCTTGTATGCCGAGCAGTCTTGATGCCGAGCATTGGTTGACGCCGAGTGCCAGTTGACGCCGAACACTGCTGTGTTCTTTGCCGAACACTCCTAGATGCCGAGCACTCTTTGACGCCGAGTTCCACTGGATGCCGAGTACTACGTCGAACACTCCTGGATGCCGGTCACTCTCTGATGCCGAGCACTGGTTGCCGAGTACTAGTTGCTTGGTCAAATCCCCAGGAAACACTTGCCCCCCAAAGTGTATCGCGTGGCCGAACGTGATGCGCTTTGAATCTGGTACAATTTACCTCGGAGGTACCTTCTCGAGAATGTTAGCGAAGGAGGTGCAAGACGAACAAGGTTGGGATGCCGAACGATACGTTCGAAGCCGAACGTACCTCGCGTGCCAAACGTCTCTCCGCTACGATGCTGAACGCTCTGGTATTGACCGGTTCCACCGGGTATAGCCTCTTCGACTTCTACCTCCCTCTATATAACCGGGCGCCCTTCCACCATTTTTCTTTTACGCCTTCTTTTCTATCATTCCTAGAGATTTGCAACTCTTGCCATCCTATCAGATATAAAGTCTAATTAATCCACCCTCAACTTCGATCGTCGAATTAGGTATCATTCCTTCCAAAATTACATTACTTCCACTTTAGGTTCATCACATGGTTTAGTTGTAAATGCGTGGCTAGTGGAAGTGGTTCGCTCGTTTGGAGTCTCCGCACGGTGTATGGTAGTTAAGCCTAGCTCCTTTGTGCTGATCAAGATTGGAAGAAAAAAGGAAGATGGGGTGCCGAACGGCGTAACCTGCGCCGGGCGATCTGTCTCTGTCGTTCGGCGTAAATGGAGAGGGAGCAGGGTGGAGTTATGATCGAAGGCGGAGCGCTACTCTAGCCGAACGAACTTAGGCCGAACACTACCCTAATGCCGAACAGACACATACGCCGAATATCATTTAGACCGAACGACATAATCGCCGAACAACTGTCGTGCCGAACAATACCTAGACATGCCGAACGAACACATATGTCCCGAACAAAACTTAGACATGCCGAACGAACACATACGTGCCGAACAAAACTTAGACATGTCGAACAAACACATACATGCCGAACAGGACTTAGACATGCCGAACACACATATATGCCGAACAGAACTTAGACATGCCGAACACACATATATGCCGAACAGAACTTAGGTTGAACAATTTCAATGCCGAACAACATTCAAATGCCGAACAGTATAAATGTCAGACTACACTTAGGCCGGTCACTTTATAAATCATATGCTTTCTGGATCTGGAACTGTAATCGCCTCAAGGCAAGCTTTTTGAGACGGTCAGCGATGACGGTCTTCGAAGGCGATGATTCGAAGCTAATTATTATATCTTTAAAAACCTTTAGATTCTTATTGCTTGTACACAATTGCTTGCACTAGTTCACACACCACACGGGGGGAAAAATCGTGTTGCTAATTCTAACGTTCAACGTTTTTTAAGTATAGCTTTCTCAAGCATTTAGCCAGGTTCATTATTTATTCGGGATGTCGAGAAAATCTAGTTCTGCCACCATATCTGACAGGCCTGGGCCGTCAGCAAGGCAAGGAGCCGCTGATACTTCTAATCCGTCAACTTCTCCCGCTCATAACTTGGCGCCTGATGCTTTGGAGGCAACCATCTTACTAGACAATCCGATCGATTCTCAAGCCTCGAAGATCAACGAAGCTGCTCTGCGACGGATATGCTCTATTCATGGGATTCCTTTTGCCGACGTGTTAGTTCCTTCAAGACACGATCGCCCTCATCTGCCCCCAGTCGGGTACACTACCTGCAACAAGTTTATGTGTTGGATGGGCAGCGTGCCTCCATTTACTTATTTCTCCGGGATGTACTGCAGTACATAGACATAGCTCCGTCGCAGCTGCACCCGATCGGCCATGCATTTCTATATGGGACTTATCTACTTTTCATGGCTGTCTTCTCCAGACCTCCAACCGCCGGTGATATCAGATATATTTACATGTTCAAGAGACGGAAAGACAGTCCTTCTTTTATGTTCCTCGAGCCGTACCACAAATGCCAGATCTTGACAGGGGCCTGTAGCAAATTCGCCCTGTACAAACAGGAATGGTTCTATGTGCGCTACCCTTCTGGTTTTGCTAGGAGATGGGTTGAAGGCAGTAAGTATCTCTGCTAAGTTACTATTCGTATTTAATCGGAGTCATGCTTTTCCTAACTCTTCATCTCATCTTTTCAGGTATTAACCCGCGTCCGGAAGGCCGAGGATATTCTGAGGCTGTTGAAGCCATTAGAGCTCTTCCTGCTGAGGATCGAGACATCCGGACTATCATTTCAAATGAATCACTGTCGGGGTTTGGCTTGCTAGCCCCTGGTCGTCGGATCAGCCTTCCAGAAGGTGTCACCATTCCCAAACCTTCGTCCGGTAAAGGAAAAAAACAGGCCGGATCGTCGTCGCGTCGCACTCCCGATACGCACGGAGAAGGTGAGCGCAGAGGAGATGATGTTCCTGAGACTCAAGGCGAGAATGTGGGTCCCGCTTGGAATCCGGCAATCGAGGTTCAAGATATTGAGACGTCATCCTCCCCTTCGAAGGGGAAGAAGAAGTTGAAATATACAGTTCAAAAGGAGAAAATTAGTGGCACTTCAAAAGCTACGCCTATCCCTCCTGAGAAAGAGGCTTCTTCGCAGCATCTGGAAAGTTCTCTGAGGGGTCTGTCCAACTTGTCCATCCCCGATGATTTACTTAATTACGGGTTCGATGATCCTGAAGCTCTCAAATTTTCTTCGCCCGCTAGAGGCAATGTAGGAGTTCAACTCCCGGCTCAAGGAGACAACACTCCGATTAGCAAAGATAAACGAACGGGTCCGTCGGGGGGAACACTAGGACACACACGCACATGCGCATTCCATAATATACTTCAAGTCTTTTTAGCTCGTGAATTCTCCTTAACTCATTGTTATCTCCATTCTTTGCAGGTGATATGGGCCGCTCTCACGGACTTGATCGCCTTCAGGGGTCTTCTATATTCCATCACTCTGGACGGGATTCCGGTTCAGGCAGACGCAGGGACCGAGGTGATTATGAAGATAGGGACAATCGTCCTCACGAGTCGTCTCACCGCAAGAAAGCACATTCTCAATCTTCCCAGTCCCGCGATCTTCCTCCTCCAACTGAGCCGGATAAAGAGAAGTCTTCGCAGAAGGGTTATCAGTCTGATGCTGCTCGAGAACAACACTCCAGTTCATCGAGTACGAGGCAAGTTCGAGAGCAACGTAAAAGAACGGAATTCTCAAAGCCTCCTCCTCCTATTCCTGCAGTGGATCCAACTGTTGCGGAAAAGATGGTCGATCTTAAGGCCAAGTTTCCAAAAATTTGCTTCGATGGTCTGAAGTTCCTCCCGGCCATTCATCATATTCCCGAGCATGTGAAGCAGAGCGCCATTGCCTGTAATAACGACGTCTATGTTCAACATGACGCGTTCGTGCACTTGGTGGAGAAGATCTCGGAAGTGTCCGTCGAGCGTCAACACGAGATTGACCGTCTGAATCTGGAGGTTGACAGCGATAAGAAAATCATCAAACTCCAAGACGAAGAGCTCGCTTCGTATAAGTCAAAGCTAGAAGCCGCTGAACAAAGCGCAAAAAATACTGCCGAGGCAGTTACTCGTTTAGAGGCGGCTCACAAAAAAGAGCTTGACGAAGCAGTCCAGCGCAGCGGTGCCCTCGCCCTAGAAAAAGACTCTGTCCAAAAAGAAAGGGACGCACTTGCTACTCAAGTCAAGGAGCTGAAGGAATTACTTTCCAAGGAGAAGGAAGACAAAGTAGCTGCTCAAGAAGAATCGCAGCGATACTGTGATGAGATTGTTGCTACCCGACTCCTGAAGACAAAGCTCGATGACGAACTCGCCGGGGTCGAGAAAATGAAGGACGAGGCCCGTGAGGAGGGCAAAAGAATGGCTGTGGAAGAGCTTGATTCTCGCCTCGACGTGGCCGCAGAAGCCGGCAGGGAAGAGGTCAAAAGTATGTTTGACCCGTTGATCGCCGAGTATGGAGCCCGCGTCCTTATGCACTGCGACTTAACATTTCTGGGCGACGGCTACCTCGAATCCCTGGCTGAGGCGTGGGAAACTCTGATAAGGATCAAGAAGGTCGAGTCGGGCTCCAACGAGGTCGATGAGGATGTCTTGGTGAAGGAGTTCCTAAGGGGGAATGAGCCATCGGACTTATCCGCAGCATTGGCACTTTATAGCAAAGGCTCTTCCCCTCCGAAAGAGAAGAATGACGAAGCTGGCCCGTCTGGGGCCGATGCTACTACTCCTCACTTTGCCGCTCCTTACGCTGCTCAATCGGCCGGTCGGCCAAAACTTGATCCATTCGAGCAGCACGCTAGTTATGATCCCGAAGATCCCGGGCTTGGTGTTCATGTGCTGTCACCTATCCTGGAGGGTGAAACTCCTCGTGCCACCGATAGCCAACCGGACCCTGGTAGGAAATTCTTCTTTCTCTAGAAGTTGAAGAGTTCTCGTCATTTTTCAGCAGTGGCTATTCGTTCTAATGCTCATTCCTTATGTTTTCGTGCAGGTTGCTCTGACGCCGAGCCAACTCCGAGGAGCGATGACGCCAAGGAGGAAGCAGAGAAAACAAGCGACGTTGCTCACGTAGGAGTAACTCCCGGTCCAGACGCTCAAGTGATCGGGGCGCTTGATGATGACAAACTTGATACTTCGTCTCCTGCCGAAGGAAGCGATGAAATTAAAATCACTGGCGCCTCTGAGCATACTTCAGAGATGAGCATGAAGGACCGTCTCGCCGATGAGGAGAAGAAAAAGGTCAAAGTCAAAGTTGAATCTGAAATACTGGAACTCGCTGACCCGCGGAATAGACCTTTGAAAATCATTCTCCCGGGCAGGTCCAAACCACTAGATGTTCCGTCTCCTACTCCTGACTCCGTTTCTCTAGCAAGCAAAAAGTCCAAGAAAAAGCGTGAGGGAGAGGAGTCGTCGGAAACACCAAAGGAAGACAAGAAGAAGAAGTCGAAGAAATAATCGATGCACTTGTTCAACAAGT
Source organism: Allium fistulosum (assembly GCA_030737815.1). Classification (NCBI taxonomy): domain Eukaryota; kingdom Viridiplantae; phylum Streptophyta; class Magnoliopsida; order Asparagales; family Amaryllidaceae; genus Allium; species Allium fistulosum. Next base: position 777,157,432 of record CM060905.1, on the reverse strand, counting down.
TTCCTGCTTAAGTTTTGCAATTGTTTTTATCTTCCAGAACTTGTAGTTTGTATAGAGAGGTCTGAATTTTGTAGGAGTGATCATGTATCCCCATTTTGGACTTATTGAATAAAGTTTTAGTTTCTTTTTGTTTGAATGATTCTCTTGTCTTTATTTGTTTTGCTGACTAATTGTAGCCATAACTCAAGTTCTTATGAGTTGCATTATCTCCCGGTCCATTCTTGTGCTGTTCAAACATTTTTGGACATGGCGTACTTCTCGTCCCACATCTTTTGAGTACTTGGACTTCTTGCTGACTCTGTGCCCCAGGGACTTGGAGGCTTGAAATAGTTTATACTCTATTCCGCGCTCCAGGGAATTAGAGTGCTTCGCTCCGCACTTCGAGGATTCGGAGTTTCAAAATCGTTTATATTCTAGTCCGCGCTCTGGGGACTTAGAGTACTCCGATCCGTGCTCTGGGGATTCGGAGTTTTGGAATCGTTTATACTCTAGTCCGCGCTCTGGGGACTTAGAGTACTCTGATCCGCGCTCTGGGGATTCGGAGATTTAGAATCGTTTATACTCTAGTCCGCGCTCTGGGGACTTAGAGTACTCCGATCCGCGCTCTGGGGATTCGGAGATTTGGGATCGTTTATACTCTAGTCCGCGCTCTGGGGACTTAGAGTACTCCGATCCGCGCTTTGGGGATTCGGAGATTTGGAATCGTTTATACTCTAGTCCGCGCTCTGGGGACTTAGAGTACTCTGATCCGCGCTCTGGGGATTCGGAGATTTGGAATCGTTTATACTCTAGTCCGCGCTCTGGGGACTTAGAGTACTCCGATCCACGCTCTGGGGATTCGGAGATTTGGAATCGTTTATACTATAGTCCGCGCTCTTGGGACTTAGAGTACTCCGATCCGCGCTCTGGGGATTCGGAGATTTGGAATCGTTTATAATCTAGTCCGCGCTCTGGGGACTTAGAGTACTCCGATCCGCGCTCTGGGGATTTGGAGATTTGGAATCATCTATACTCTAGTCCGCGCTCTGGGGACTTAGAGTACTCCGATCCGCGCTCTGGGGATTCGGAGATTTGGAATCGTCTATACTCTAGTCCGCGCTCTGGGGATTCGGAGATTTGGAATCGTCTATACTCTAGTCCGCGCTCTGGGGACTTAGATTACCCCGATCCGCGCTCTGGGGATTCGGAGATTTGGAATCGTTTGTACGAGTCTGTATGTCGTGCAGGATAATGTGATTTATCATCCAATTAAGAGATATAGAAACTTCATAGAAAATATGGCTTCAAGCCTTTATTAATGAAAATCAACTAAATTGCTTGATTACAACTTTAAAAGGAAACTAAGTCATTATTGAATGGAAACATGCAGGAAATAACAGTGCCTACAACAAGAAAGGAAAACATGCTAAATGTAATAGTGCCGCAAATGTTCACTGTTCCATGCTCAGGGGAGTGTCGCGCCATCAACGGTCGCTAGCTTGAATGTTCCTTCTCCAAGCTTCCGTTCAATGGCGTATGGACCTTCCCAGCTGGGATTCATGCGTGATGGTACCGGAAAGACTCGTTTCAGAACGAGATCACCCACATCAAAGATTCTTGGGCGGACTCTGCCGTCGTAGTAACGCTTGACTCGATGTCTGTGCGCCGCCGCCCTTAATTCAGCTTCTTCACGCTTTTCGTCGATGTAGTCCAGTGATTCCAGCCAGAGGTTTTGGTTCGTTTTGGGGTCATAGCATGTCACTCGGTGCGATGGAACTTCAAGTTCCACGGGTAGAACGGCTTCAGATCCGTATGCCAAGGCGAACGGAGTGTGGCCGGTCGCGGACTTGTAGGTAGTTCTATACGCCCATAATACTGTCGGGAGTTCATCTACCCACTTGCCTTCAACCTTCTCCAGACGCTTCTTCAGTATGGACTTGATTATTTTGTTAACAGCCTCGACTTGTCCATTAGCTTTTGGGTGTGCAACGGCGGCGAACTTTTTCTCGATGCCGAAATTTAAACAGAACTCTTTGAACTCTCTACTTTCGAATTGCGTTCCGTTGTCTGTAATGATGGTGCGTGGAAGGCCAAAGCGGCATATAATGTTTCGTACAACGAAGTTAATGACCTTCTTAGAGGTGATAGTGGCCAAAGGTTCTGCCTCAGCCCATTTCGTGAAATAGTCGACTGCAACTATCGCGTATTTCGCACCACCTTTGGATAGAGGCAAAGAGCCGATTATGTCGATTCCCCAGATCGCAAATGGCCAAGGACTGATCATTTGTGTGAGTTCCGTTGATGGAGCCCTCGGGATTTTCGCATATCTTTGACACTTGTCGCATTTTCTCGCGTAGTCCGCGGCATCCCGGTTTACGGTGGGCCAGTAATATCCATAGCGGAGGATCTTCTTTGCTAGCGTTTGCCCCCCAGTATGGTCGCCACATTCCCCTTCGTGAACCTCTCTCAAGACCCGCTTTGTCTCATCATGAGCGATGCATCGTAATAACGGGACTGAGAATCCTTTTCAATACATTGATCCATCCTGCATTATGTATCGCGCGGCCTTTCGAAGGACCTGCCGTCTTTCGCTTCTTTTTCCTGGTAAGGCCCCGGTCGTCAGGTACAGTTTGAATGGGGTTATCCACGATTCCTTCTCGATTTCTGTTCCCAACACGCGATCGACTTTCATTTCGTCTATGCTCGGGGCATGCAAGACTTCGACGGGATACAATCCCATTTGTTGCGTATCGTCGGTACTTGCGAACTTGGCCAATAAGTCGGCTTCTTTGTTCTGTTCGCGCGGGATATGTGAGATGTCATAACGCTCAAGATTTGATAGTAGTTCTTCGACCTGAATGAGGTACGGAGCAAGCTTTCGTCCCTTTGCTTGGTAGTCTCCCCGTACTTGGTAAACCACCAACTGCGAGTCACAAAAGATTTCGACTGATTCGATCTCGAGTTCCCTGATGAGTTTCAAGCCATCGATCAGTGCTTCATATTCGGCTTCGTTATTTGTAGCCGGGAAATCGAGCTTCAGGGCATAACAGATCGATCGGTTTTCCGGAGTTACAAGAACTACGCCCGCGCCGGAGCAACGGTCGTTTGATGCACCGTCAGTGTATAATTTCCATCGAACGGGGGGAATGATGTCGTGATCGTCCGGTTTGATGGGTATGGTAAATTCAGCGATGAAGTCTGCTAACGCTTGCCCCCAGATGGCTCTCCGTGGTAAGTACGCGATATCGAATTGGCTCAACTCGATGTTCCATCTTAGCAATCTCCCAGAAGTTTCCGGCCGTTGGAGTACCTGCCTCAGGGGTTGATCGGAATAAACACCGATTGAATGTGCTTGAAAGTACGGGCGAAGCTTTCGTGATGCAATCACCAAGCAATAAGCCAATTTCTCTATTTTAGGGTAATTCCTCTCGGCCCCTGTTAAACGTTTGCTAACATAATACACCGGCTTTTGGACTCGATCCTCCTCTCGTACCAAAGCCGCACTTATCGCATGTGGGGATACAGCCAAGTATACGTACAACATCTCATGGTCAACTGGTTTTGATAGCATTGGTGGGCTCTCCAGATGCCTCACCAAATTCCGGAATGCTTCCTCACAGCTAGACGTCCATTCAAAATTTCTCTTTCCTTTCTTTATTATGTCAAAGAACGGGATGCACTTGTCAGTTGCCTTGGATATAAATCGACTCAGCGCAGCTACTTTTCCGTTCAAGCTCTGTACCTGCTTTATAGTCCTGGGCGCTTGTACATCTCGAATAGCTTGGATCTTTTCTGGGTTGGCTTCGATTCCCCTAGCATTAACGATGAATCCCAAAACTTCCCTGATGCAACGCCGAAAGAACACTTCAACGGGTTGATCTTCATGCCATAAAACCTGAGTATGTCGAACATTTCAGCCAAGTCTTGAATGTGGTCGTTTGACCGTCGTGACTTCACGAGCATGTCATCCACATAGACTTCCATGGTTTTACCCAGCTGGTCCTTGAACATTCGATTCACCAGACATTGGTAAGTTGCTCCAGCATTCTTCAATCCAAAGGGCATCACTACATAGCAATACAGCCCGACATTTGTAACGAAGCTGGTGTGTTCTTGGTCCGGAATATGCATTGGGATTTGGTTGTATCCTGAGTACGCATCCATGAATGACAGTAACTCGTGTCCTGCGGTGGAATCGACCAACTGATCGATCCTAGGCAACGGGAAACTATCCTTAGGGCATGCTTTGTTCAAGTCGGAATAATCTACGCAAGTCCTCCATTTCCCATTCGCCTTCTTTACTAGCACGGGGTTGGAGACCCATTCCGGGTAGAGGGCGTCGCGGACGAACCCATTTGCTTTGAGTTTGTCCACCTCCTCTCCAAGAGCGGCGGATCTCTCCAGATCCATTCCTCTCCTTTTTTGCTTGACTGGGACGTATTTCGGGTCTATGTTCAACATATGACTCGTGATGGCGGGAGAAATCCCACACATATCAGAATGCGTCCATGCGAAAACATCAAGGTTCGCCCGGAGGAAGTCGCTAAGGTCTTCAGTCATTGCGGGGCCTAGCTGTGATCCGATCTTCAGTATTCGCGAAGGGTCGTCATGGCTAACTGAAATGTCAATTGTTAATTCAGCCGGTGCCGCCTTCTCTTCCCTGGGTTTCTCATCGTCGTCTCTCGGATCTATACCTCCGTAGATCCGAGAACTATGCCCGAGCCAGGGCTCGAACACTACTTGTCAATTATCTGCATTGAGGATGCGGATGGGATTGTCTGCAACCTTTCCCTTCTCCCTCCGGTGGGCCTCTCGGAGCTCGGCCACATAACAGGAACGACCAGCTGCTTGGTCGCCATGAACAATGCCTACTCCTTTGTCAGTCGGGAACTTCAAAGTTAAACACCACGGGGCTAACGCTGCCCTAAACTCCGCCAGGGCCGGCCGGCCCAAGAAAACGTTATACGGAGAGTCCACATCCAAAACTACAAAGGGTAGAATTCGCACTCTCCGACGCTCGCCTTGTCCCAGTTCAACTGGTAACTCGACATATCCCACTGCATCAGTTGCAGCGCCGTTAAAGCCGTGGATACGAGCTTTGGATGGTTTCAAGTCTTTTGTTTCTAGCTTCATTTGATCGTAGGCCTTCTTGAAGATGATGTTGACTGAACTTCCAGAATCAATCAGAATTCTTTTTACGTATGCTGGTCCGATCGTTGCAGATATGACCATGGGGTCGATGGTCGGAGCCTCTACCTGATCAGCGTCTCTGCTTCTGAACACAATATCGTCTGTCATTACGCGCTGCTGCTTAGCAGGGGCTCCGTCCTCCATGTTCGAACAACACTCAAAATCTGCATGCTTCAAGGAACTTGCATATCGCTCCATCTCCTGCCAATTCTTATCCGCAGGGTGAGGCCTGCCGATAATTGTATTTATGACCAGTCTACCAACGGTCCGGGCAGGCTCCTCGGGATGACGTGGAGCTAGTGCACGACCTGGGTTGGACGCTCCCTGTCCTCCTTCTTGTGGATCCTTCACAAATTCTTGCAATTTCTTCTGCCTTATCAACTTCTCGATAGCGTTGTGCAAGTGTCTACATTCTTCCGTATTGTGTCCATAAGTCTCATGGAAGCGACAATATTTCCCGGTCCGCTTCTGTTCTTCAGTTGATTCTTTTGGACGTGGTTTTCTGTACTGAAAAGTATTGCAGGTGGATAGGTAAATGTTTTCAAGTGGGGCGTTTAGCGGAGTGTACTCGCTGTAGCTTGGAATTCTCGACTTCCACTTTCCTGCTTCTTTTCTTTTCCCATGACTCCTTCCTCCGGACTCCTTGGGTTGCCCAGGTTTGTTCTGGACGTTGACTTGGACCTTTCCCGAGCTGTCTCCCGATTGCTTCACAGCGATGTTGCTCTTTATTGACTCTTGGACAGGCCCTGGCGCCTTATCTCGCCGTACCCACCTAGCTTCCTCTCTTCTTATGAACTGGTGTGCCTTAGAGTAGAAACGCTCTAGCGTAGCTGGAGGTTTTCCTGCCAGCCAGTCTCCAAACTCAAAGTCTGGATCCACACCTCTCATTACAGCCATCAGAATTGCATGGTCATTGGGATTACTGACTTCAGTTGCTGCCACGTGGAATCTTTGCAAATATTCCTTCAACGATTCCCCAGGATTTTGGATTACACTTGACAGAGACATCACGTCCTTTGGGCGCGTAGTGTGTATCCTAAACTGCTCAATAAACTTCTTTGCCAACTCCTCGAAATTTGATACGGATCGCGGAGGAAGTCGGGTGAACCACATAGTAGCGATCCCAGATAGAGTAATCGGAAAGCACCTACACTTGGTGGCATCATTCGCTCTGGCTGAATCCATCATCCATTCGTACCTCATGACATGTTGTCTAGGGTCAGTCTTTCCTTCATATGCAGGAATAGTAGGCATACTAAACTTCCTGGGGTACGCCGCTTGCAACACAACATCCATGAACGGAGTATGACTTCTTGACACTCCCCAGTCATCATTTGATAAGCCCTGATTCTCTTTCATCAGTTGCCTGATCATGGCTGTTAGATCGGGTGTCTATATGGAAGGCGGAAGGTTGGAGTCTGTTCTACGCGCCTGTCCGTGCTGATGCCTCCTCTCTTGGCGATCTGCCAATCGTGCATCTTGAGGTTCGACATCGTTAGCATTTTGATGATCTGGGCCTCTATCTTCCATCTGTATCCCAGTCCTGAAGCTTCCAGCTCTTGCTTGGTCGCGGTCTTCAGCTGTTCGAACAGCAGCATCTGCTCGCGCAGCATCTGCTCGCGCAGCATCTGCTCGCGCAGCATCAGTCTTACGGCGTCTGCGCCTGGGAGGTTCATCAGAGGAAGTAGAGCTGTCAGATGAGGAGTAAGCAGCGGGATTTCCCCCAGCATTCTGTTGCTGCTGTTGAGTAAGTTGTGCCATCAGGTTGGCATTGGCTTGCATCTGCTCTCCTAGCTGTCTCCTACTTTCCCTGAGCTCTCTCATCAAGTCGTTGAACTCTATTCTGGTGACAACTGGAGTTTGGTCCTGAGTGGCAACTCCTGTATTTGGAATTGCTGGTTGATTGCTAGGCCCTGCTTGTTGCACGCTAGCAGTCTCGTGGGCATCCGCATTGTGAGAAGCTGACCTGGTACGTGGTCTTGCCATTGTAGAGTTATTGGTATGAACTCTGAGTAGAATCAACGGATGTCCTATCAGTGAGTCGGATCTTCTTTGGGGGATTTGTTCAATCCAGTAGCTTCAAAGCAGATCCTTGAGGTCTGAGAATTCAATTCTCGGTGAAAGCACCAAAGTGTTAGCACCAAAATTGGTCACTAACCTCGTTTAGAAAGATTGTGTAGAGATATAAGTGATGAAAGTAAACTAAACAGAGAAGACAATGCTAATTTAAATGCAGAAAGTAAGAGCACCAAATTTATAGTGGTTCAGCGTAATTGCCTACGTCCACTTTGAGGTTAAACTTTATTGATCTTCTTTGTAGTTGATTACAAATACAATTCGTGAATCAAAATGCTTGAATGAAGTTGTTTAAGTAGAGAAGATGAGTCTTGAAAATGGCAGAGTCTCCCCAGTATTCTCTCTCCAAAAAAGGATCCATTTCACTGTGACCCTGCCCCTCTATTTATAGACAAAGATGGGCTGGACTTCCCAAGTGGGCTGATGGCCGAACACTCCAGCCCGAGTACAGTGATCGCTGTATGCCGAACCAAGTGTGCCGAACGCTCTGATGCCAAACAGTCCCTTCTATACCGAACGATGTGGTTGATGTTTGGGAAGTGCAGGATGTTAGTCAGTCGAAGCCGAACGCTCTTCTAGACGCCGAGTACTCTTGTGCCGAGTACTTCTGATGCTATCGGGTATTACGCCGAGTACTCCTGTATGCCGAACCACAGATGCTGCCGAGTTCTCCTTGATGTCGAGTGCTCTCGTATGCCGAGCAATCTCGTATGCCGAGCAGTCTTGATGCCAAGCAGTCTTGATGCCGAGCAGTCTTGATGCCGAGCAGTCTTGTATGCCGAGCACTCTTGTATGCCGAGCAGTCTTGATGCCGAGCATTGGTTGACGCCGAGTGCCAGTTGACGCTGAACACTGCTGTGTACTTCGCCGAACACTCCTAGATGCCGAGCACTCTCTGACGCCGAGTTCCACTGGATGCCGAGTACTACGCCGAACACTCCTGGATGCCGGTCACTCTCTGATGCCGAGCACTGGTTGCCGAGTACTAGTTGCCTGGTCAAATCCCCAGGAAACAATCACAAATCACTTATTAAAGATATCAAGTAATCCAAGGCATACAATATCATTCAATTATTCATAAGCAAGATAAATTAGTCACACCATTATAATTAATTTAAATAAATTTAATTAATTTACTTAATCACTTTTAATCCTGCTTACTTAACATTAATTAATTACAAACCATTAATTAATCATCCCTTAATTATCCTCTTTAATTACATTAAGTAATTAGCCTTTAATTAATAACACAAATTAATTAACCTTCACCCATTTACATTAAATACATTTATCCTTAATTAATTTCTCAAATTAATTATCTTGTAATCACTTACATTGATTAATTATCCTTCATTAATTAACTAACCCTTAATTAATTTCCTTAATTAATCGATCCTTTAATTAATTACACTAAGTAATTAATCTTTAATTACTTCCCTTAAGTAATTTACCTTTAATTACTTTCATCAAGTAATTATCCCATTGGTTAATTATCCTCAATTAATTAACCTTGATCATTAATTAATTTAACCTTTAATTTCTAATTAAATTAATTAACCCTCAACAGATTAATCCTTTAATTACTTACATTACGTAATTATCATTTAAATAATTAATCTCAAATTACTTAATTAATTTATCCTTTATTACGAATTAATTAATCTCTAATTAATTAACTCATAATAAATTAAGTTAATTAACTACCCTTTTATCATTAATTAAATTAATTAATTACTCTTTAATTACTTAATTAATGTTGGAACCTGCCTTCTTCGATTTTAATGTGACAACTATATATTTCAAACTATATACTATGATAACAAATATTCTTACAGGAATCTACAAAGAAAAGCTATTATCATATCGTCAACAAACAAAGCTCAAAGCTCTTAAGTATATTGATTATTATTTCCGGTTAGTTATTTTTGTACAATCTCTGATATGATGATAACACACACACACAAATAATTTTTGGAAAACATGTTCTACAAATATAAAATATCTTTTTATAGACATAAAAGTATTTTCAAAAGTTTCTCAAGTTCAGAATCACTAAAATAAAGAAGAGGAACAAATCAGTACAAATTCAGACATCTGTCACTTTTATTTAGTCATCTGTCATAAAAACAGACGTCTAAATTAAATGAACAGACGTCTAAATTCATAGAAATTTGTTTCTTCTGCCTATTTGACTGTTTAAACTTACTTAGCCATCCGTCACTTTTTCTCAGACATCTGAACTTGACGAACTGAAGCATCTCTTCATGAAAATTCAAATTTTGAAGAGTTGTCTTCTTCACCAACAGTTGCACTCCTTCTAATAGTTGCAACTATTGAATTAAAACTATTCAATACTATAAATAGAGATGAAAATCCACTATTTCAAAAACCAATTCTTTCTATCTATACTTGCTTTGTATTATCATAATCACAAGCGATTTTCAATCTCTACTTCCTACAAATTGCACGTTCAAATCATCACATCAAGAAGATTATAGGAAGGGTGTACTACATTGACTATATTCGTGTTATTAAAAGAACACACAAGTCAAGAAACAATTTACCAAATTGTATTTGAAGTCCTATTCGGTTGCTTAGGCGGAAAAGTCCTATTCGGTTGCTTAGGCGGAAAAGTCCTGTTTGGTTGCTCAGGCGGTGTAATACCTGTTCCTCCGGGTTAAGTGAGGGTTATTCGAGAAATTTCAGAAGGAGTCTGGGACTGGACGTAGAACGAGAAGTTCGAACCAGTATAAAAATCCCTGGTGTCATTTTTATTACTGCCATTTACTATTATTTATAATTCCGCACTTGCTAGTCGTAGTTTAACTATATTATCGATCCATAGACACTTTCATTTGGTATCAGAGCCTGGGATTCTAGAGATCGTAACAACATCCTAGAATAAATGGCTACAAAGAGATCTAGTCAAGGCAATAAGAAGAGGAAAAGCAATAAAGAAGAATCAAAAGAGCAAACAAACAAATGCTTCATAGCTAAACTCAGATCACAATCGGTATGTTTAGATTCTTTATATAAAGATCTTCTGTTAGCACATGACGAATTATTAAAAGATTGTAAAACTTTGAATAAAGTTAATACAATTGCTTTAGCTAAGTTAAAAGATTGTGAGCAAGAAATTTCAAATTTAAAAGAGGAAAATAAATTTTTGGTAAAACAAACTAAATGTTTTGAAAATACCGTCGAAGAACTTGTTTTACAAAAAGATTTCCTACAAAAAGAAAATGAGCAGTTAGAAGATAAAAACAATGATCTTTTGGAGGAAATCAATGTTTTGCAAAATAAAAATACTTTTTTGGAAAATTCTTTAAATAATTCTAGTTCTTTAATTTTGTCTCTTGAAAAAGAGAATGAAGCTTTAATTAAAAAGAATTTAGAATTATCTAAAGAATGTGAGATTTTAAAAGTTAATAATAATATTTTTCAAAAAAAAGTTTGTGATTCTAAAGCTAATTTTGAAAGATTAAATACAAAAATCATAAATTTTAACAAAGGTAAAGATATCTTATCTTCCTTAGTTAAAAATTCAAAAGCTCACAATGATAAAAGTGGTTTAGGATATAATAAAATTGATCGTAGAAATAGCACTAGATATGCTTTCATGTATAGTAAAAATGTTAGTGCTAGTACTAAATTTCGAGTAAAATCTAAATCCAATTTTTATAGAAATTCAAATACTGCTATGACCAATAATGTTTATAATTTCTCTAGAAGTACAAAATCATTGACTAGAAATATGAATAAAAATTATCTAAGTATTTGGGTTCCTATTAATTGGAAAAATAGAGAAAAATACATTGATGATTATTTTGATATGGTAGTTAATAATGAAAATTATATTTATAAAGGATCAACCACACCTAAATGGGTATGGTTTCCTAAGACCTAACCCCCCGGACCCTAACATAATAAGTGGGTACCAAAAATGATTATTATTTTTTGCAGGTACTCAAAGAAACAAAAGGAAAAGGATAGATTTTGGAATTTTAAAGAATGTTCCATACGATTAATAGAATTACGTGCTTACAATGAAATATGGACTTCAACAAATATGGTAAAATATATTTATTTTTCCTTCATAATTAATAATGAGTTTATCTCGTTATTTACAAGATATTATACTTAGGGGGAGATGTTATACATAGGGGGACCTTTAAATTTATTCAAAAACTAAAAATCAGACAAACAGACGTCTGATAGTTATTAACAGACGTCTGTATACCTATTTTTTTGTTTGAGCCGTCTGAACATTTTGTCACAGACGTCTGTCATCAAATATAGACGTCTGCAACAAAAATTTAGACGTCTGAATTTAGTACAAAATGTTTTTTACTCTCTGTTTAAAATTAAGACCTCTGAGACGTCTGAACAAAATCTTTTAGACGTCTGTCATCATACTTAGCCGTCTAATATAATTTTTGGACGTCTAAATCTATTAATTTTTTCAATCGTTTTTATTTTCTACAGAACATCAGACGTCTGTTATGTGACTTAAGTAATTTATTCTTATGTTCTGTATCTTTTTATAAATATGTATTTCTGTCCTATATCACTGTTTTTCTTTGTTTAGTGTATTAAGATATGGAACCTGTTCAAACATATGTTCAAATCTGTTTTTATACTCCAAATATTCTGACTCTTCCACAACAAAATTTTTATCATTGGTATGTTCTGAACAAAGTTCATATTGCTATTCAACAATGTGTTTTATCATCACATTTGTAACATCCCGGAATTTCTGACAATATCAATTTAATAATCTGTGTTAAAAATTAAATTGATTTGATAATAATTGTTAATAAGACTTGAATTGATATAATAATCTTCTTTTAAATAAATATTTAACTGATAATTTATCTTTTAAAAAGCCAATAAATTGTCTTCTATTTATAATGTATATATATATATATATTTGTATATATTGTAAATAGAAATCTTTAGTTTGAGTCTAATAAATAAATAAAGCTTGTTTTCTAATTCTAATATATTTTTGGTAATTTGGAAATTAGGATTTAATTTAGAATATATATATAGTTTTAAAATAGTTAAGGTAAATGTTTAATTGATTTAAATATATATCTTAGCTTAAGTTCAAGAATTAAATAAAAAGGTTTGTTTTAAAATATGGTTTAATAAATATGAGACATTTATTCATTTAAACAATAATAGGAAGTTATAGCCTCTTTTATAAATTAATTAAATTTGACAAATTATTGTTTTCAAAATACATTTATTAATGTATTGTTATATATGTAAATATAAATAGATTTAAATTAGAAGTGTTACTTTCAAATTAAACATCTTGTTATATATATATGTATAAGCTTCTATTTGTGTATATATATATATATACATAGTTTTGTTTCATTTTCTATAATGTAATTCACAAATATAAATAATAAATATATATATAGGGAAATAAAATTAAGTATTTGAATTAGAAAATCGAAGAAGGAAATAAACTAAGTATAAAAGTAAACACATCACCTAAATTCTAACTATATGTTAATAAACTATAAATATACTTATTTATATTTCAAAGATAAGAGCAAAGGCAAGTAAAAATATGTTGTAGCCATAAGATAGTATGGAGGCAAATAAACAAAGTTAAGTAAAAGAAAGATAAGTATCTTGTATGTGACCTATAAGTAGTTTGTAGGCAAAAATAGACAAAGTAAATTTTAACACTTTGATAGTTCTGGAAACATGTATAGATGCAAGGCTGTAAGTAATTATGCTAGGCAAGGAAATGAACTGGATATACAGGTTGCAGGCATAACAAAATAAAGTAAAAATATGGAATATCTTTGTATACAAATGGTATAAAGAAAAGTATATACCAGCCTAAGTACATACGAAGTTGAGATAGGGATAAGTATGGGTTTGTAGACAAAAGGACCAAGGCATTAAATGCCATTATCTCTAGCAAGGTCGAAATCATCTCAGCCATATTGTTAAAGAGAAAAATCTCTGACCTGGTTGTACAAAAGAAAATAAACAATTGTGTAAGCAGTGTCATATTTATCAATCTTCCCATTCCATTCTCGTTTACAAAAAGAAAGAAAAAAAAGGAAACTCAGTCTTTCCAGAAAATACATTAACTACTGAAGCATCATTCATTTAAACAAAAGCATTAGCAACTCAAAGTTTTGAAGTTTTAAAAGCAAACCATTTTCCAGTTCTTAAGAGTTCAAAGTATCAAAAGCTTTTCAAAATGGAAACTCTGGCTTCATTCTAGAACCTGGTGAGTAACATCACATTTTTCAAATATAAGCATGATTATGGTTGCCTGTTGTTTCTGTGATATATATGTATGGTGTTATAAGTATATATATAAGTGCAATGAGCTATGAATGTATATGAATGTATATCTGAGTGCATGCCTGGAAACATCTCTGTTTTTTTGTTTTCAAACCTAAGAATTTAAATAAAATTCTTTATCTCTTGATCAAACCTTCGTTAGGGTTTAAGTTCTAAACGAAATTTGTTGTTGAAGCATAGAGTAAGTTTATAAAATTTTGTTTAAGTTAAAATAAATTTAATTCTGCTCTGGAAAACTCTGAGAACAAGAGAGCTTGAGTTAGTGAAATTTCAAACATCTTAGTTTATGAATTCAGGGTTATGAATCGCATTCTTAAACCAAACCATGATTTTTAAAACAAAAATCTCAATTTTTAGTAATGGGATTCGGGCACAGTTCTGGGTTGAACAGAATTTGGTCTTGTGGGAAATTCTGGTGATGCAGATGTTCTGGAGGGCTAGGACTTTCTGGAGTGATGCGGTGATGATCGTAGATTTAGGGAAAAATATTGAGGCGGTGGTCAGATGATCGTGGAAGCGGCGGTGATGGTTTTCCGTTCGTAAACCTAGTTTTAGGTAAGGTCACGAATTCGTTTCGTTCGTCACCATCAATTGATCGAGTGTGGTAGGATTTTAGGAATCGCTAGAGTGAAGGTAGTCGAGGCTGTGGACGGTGGCGGTGGCATTCAGGTGGTCGGAGCTTCGAAGGAGAAGCGTTGACAGGTTTGCGTGATGGTGGGCTCTGGTGTTCCCAGGTTTGGGTTAATGCTCGATTTTGATTATGGGTTGTTGGTCGAGATTTGATGACTGAGGTGGGATATCGAGTCGATTTCTGGTGGGTTGCGATCGACGTTGGTGGTCCATGGTGGCCGGAGTCACCGTGCATATGCACGGTGAAGTGTTCGTCTGATGTTGGTTTTGGGGAGTAGGGTAGTTGCTCGAGTTAACTCGGGTGATTTGAGGAATTTACTCGAAGTGGAATGGTTTTGGACTCGAAGTAATTAGGGGTTATCTCGGGTTAATATTTGTTTACAGGTTTAAGGGGAAACTGTTCTGGTTTCTTAAATTTTTAAAATAAATTTAAACTAAAGTTAACTGGAAAGTAAAGTTTTTAAACAAGTTTAAAATCTAAGTTTCAATCTGGTTTCAAGTTAGTTGAATATCAGTTTAAAAGTATTTAAGGTTTTTAAACTTAAATTGTTTTTAACTACTTTAAACAATTTTTAGAAGGAAGTAGAGATGAGTCTGAGTTTCTCGAGTAGAACCCATGATTACTCGAAGCAAGATGGGGTGTGACTCGAAGCAAGATGGGGTGACTTCGGGTAAGGTTGTGACAGGCTTCTATAACCTGACGGTTTCAAAATTTAAATTCAATTTTAAATTTTGAATGTAAGTTTAAACAAGTTTAAACTTAATTTAAAAATAAGAATTCAAAACTGAATTTTTTTGTATCCTAGTTTTAAATTTGAATTAAGTTATAAATTTAATTCTTTAACAATTTTTAAATGCTAAGTGTATTTTAAATGATTCGAATTTAAAATAAAATATAAAAGATTGGATGTTAATTAATGATTAAGAATTAATTAATCAAGTAATTAAAAGTTAATTAAGTTACAGTTAGAACTTAAATTAATTTAATAATTAGTGGTTAATTAATGGGTTATTAAAGATAAATAAATTTGTAATTAATAATGGTTAATCTAAGTATAAATTTCTTAAGAAAAGAAATTAAGAATTGTTAATAGTCAATGAAGGTCATTAACTTAAGATTTGTTTAATAATTAATTAATGTGATAAACTTTAATAATTAATTAGATTAATTAGTTAAAGATAATCATTTGTAAAATTGATTAAGTATAATTACTTAATAAAAGTAACTAAGGAATTGGTTACTCATTGTAATTAATTGAGTTAAATTTAATTAGTTAAAGTAAATTAATTTACTTTAATTAATTTAAGATAATCACAGAATGATTTGATAAGTATAATTACTTAAATGTAATTAATGAAGTAAATTACCTAATGAAGTAATTAATGGTAATTACTATATGTAATTGATTGAAGATGATTTAATAATGAAAGTAATTTGGATTAAATTACTTTGTGTAATTGATCAAGGGGTTAATTGAGATAATTAATTAGGGAGTAATTAATTTATTAAATGAAGTAATTAAGGGTAGTTAATTACTGAATGAGGTTAGTCAAGATTGATTAATAATTGTGGTTTAATTTAGACTTATCACTTGATGTAATTAATTTTAAATAGAATAATTAATTAAAAATGTAATTAGGAATCATTAATTTATATAATTAATGATGTAATTGAGGATTGATTCATTAGGACTAATTAATCAATAGTAAGTGTCTTGAGTAATTAATTAATGTAATTAATTAAGGATAAATATAATTAATTATAGTTAATTAATTGATAGAGTAATTAAAGGTTAATTACTATATTTGGTTATAGATAATTAATTTTGTGAAATTAATTAAAGAATAATTACTTGAATGTAATTAAAAGATAATTAATCCAGGATGATTAATTAAGATGGAAATCTAGAGAATGATTAATTAATTAATTTGTAATTAATTAATGGGTAAGTAAGCAGGATTTATAGGATGAAGTAATTAATTTAATTTACTTTAAATTAATTAGAGATAAGGTAATTAATTTAATTCATTTTAAATTAATTATAAATGATGTGTTTATGAATCATTGCTTATGTATTGATGGATGATATTGATTTCCTTGAATGGTTTGAATTCTCTGATAGGAGATAATTAATGCTGTGTGATATGGATTGTCCATTATGTGATATTGTAGATTATCTATCTGTGATATTGTGAACTATCTATCTGTGTGTATATAGATAATTAAAATGAATTGTTTTAACTTTAAAACAACTTGGCCTTAAAAGACACGGTTTGGATTTCGATGAGACCGGGATCGGGTTTGCTACATTACAGCGTGATAGGGGGTTCTCGCTTTGCGTTAGGTGGCGAACGGAAGACTCTTACCCCTACATGTCCCCGGGGGTAGTATAAGGCCTTTTGGGGTTGGTTTGCTAGGTGCTTACAGTCGAGAGGCTGGCCGTAAAAGCAAACCCGAGGTATCACTGTGAGCCACAGCGGGGCTGGGATGGTTGAAAAGCCTACCGGTCGTGAGCCGTTGCTGATGGTTGAAAAGCCTAGGTCGTCACACGTGGTATCAGAGCGTTAGGTTGAGCGAATACCTAGGCTCTGGAGTGGTGTCTATCTTGAGAGAGCGTACTTGTATTTTTGATATATATATTTATATATTTCTACCTATCTGTTGGGTTACCTGTTCGGGTTTTCCAATATAAGTTATAAAGGTAGAATAGGGTAGTGGTGTGTATAACACGACTACCAATGATTGGAGTCTGATGGGGATGGAAGTGTTTCTGCCGAGACTGTAGATCTAATACCGTCTCGAGTGAATCTTTGTGTGGTGTAAGTATTTCACCAATTTCTGAAGGGAATCTGAAGGGTTCAGAGTCCATCTTTGAGTAGAATTTGGATTCTGTCAGTTAAGCAGAAGCTAGTGATGGTATCTTGATACCTTAGGAATTAGTAGCTGTGTGATGAGACACAGTGACTATGGATGTCTCCGAAGATTTTCTTTGGAGCAAGTTTAAGGAAGCGTGTCTGTTTCGGTGTTGAGGCTACATTCAGCTGAGTGTTTTTGTTTGGCTTTGAGGCCTGAGTTTCTTGAGGAGTTTGGATTAGGAAGTTTTTGGCATCAGTAGCAGCGTCGCAGTTCAGATTTGTTCTGTGTGCAGGCAAGGAGGTCATCTGTCAGCAGTTTCCAGAGGTGAAGTTCAGAAGCAGCAGAGTGGATTCATTTTCTTCGATGGATTGGCTAGATAAGTTTGAGTTGTTCTGATTGATAGAGAGAGAGCAGTTTTCTTTGGATATTAGATTGGGTTGATCGCAAAAGTGACTTGCGATAGTTGAGTGTTCTCTTGGTTAGTCAGAGATCTTTCGGGATTTCTGAGTTTCTTCTTTATGGATCTGTGAACCATATTCTGAGATGTGTGGTCCAGTTTGTGCTCGTGGGCATCATCAGCATTTTCATCTTCTCCGGATCAGAGTTGTGCAGCGGAAGCAGTTTGGAGGTGCATCTGTTTTATCTTTTCGGATTGGAAAAAATAAGTCAGTCTTCTGGTGTTTGAAGAGTAGTGTTGTGTTATTGGATTGATCGTGAGTGGATCATTTTGATGAGTTGTTTTTGAGGCATCAGCGAAGGATGAGCTGATCAGTAGGGATGAAGGCAGCCCAGGATCGTCCGAAGAGTTTTGTGGATAAGAGATGGAGGGTTTGGATTTTTAAGACGGAGATTTGATTTTTGAGTAAGTTTTCTCCGACCGAAGGAGCTTTAAGTTTGGTAAGACTGGGAAGTCAGCTTCGAGATATCTTGGATTTTCTCTTTTCTGTGTTTGTGAGGATAAGTGTTTGATCTTTTGGATTGGATTGTCAGTTTGGATAACTGGGATTCGATGTGTTTCGCGTATCTCTGAGGGAGTACGTGTAAGATCTATCTCTGGTTGTGGAGCCAGCAGTTCAGGGAGTTTTGGATGTGGAGTCAGACTTGTCTATAGTCTGATATCCTGTCTAGTTGTGTAGATCTAGATGAGTGGTAGCTCTGTAGCTTAGTATTACTGATTGTTTGGATTCTATAGAGCGAGTATCCCTATGTTTATACTTGGGAAACTCTAGATAGTCCTATCCTGATTTTTGTCTGGATAGTTAGTTTTGATTGTTTGTTTGATTGGATGTGTTGGTTGCTATGGTTGTTAGCCAATAATTAATATATGCGTGTGTTTTAAAATTAAATCTTTAATAAGATTATTAAATTACCTTTGTTTTAAATTTCGGGGACGAAATTCTTTTAAGAGGGGAGGAATGTAACATCCCGGAATTTCTGACAATATCAATTTAATAATCTGTGTTAAAAATTAAATTGATTTGATAATAATTGTTAATAAGACTTGAATTGATATAATAATCTTCTTTTAAATAAATATTTAACTGATAATTTATCTTTTAAAAAGCCAATAAATTGTCTTCTATTTATAATGTATATATATATATATATTTGTATATATTGTAAATAGAAATCTTTAGTTTGAGTCTAATAAATAAATAAAGCTTGTTTTCTAATTCTAATATATTTTTGGTAATTTGGAAATTAGGATTTAATTTAGAATATATATAGTTTTAAAATAGTTAAGGTAAATGTTTAATTGATTTAAATATATATCTTAGCTTAAGTTCAAGAATTAAATAAAAAGGTTTGTTTTAAAATATGGTTTAATAAATATGAGACATTTATTCATTTAAACAATAATAGGAAGTTATAGCCTCTTTTATAAATTAATTAAATTTGACAAATTATTGTTTTCAAAATACATTTATTAATGTATTGTTATATATGTAAATATAAATAGATTTAAATTAGAAGTGTTACTTTCAAATTAAACATCTTGTTATATATATATGTATAAGCTTCTATTTGTGTGTATATATATATATATACATAGTTTTGTTTCATTTTCTATAATGTAATTCACAAATATAAATAATAAATATATATATAGGGAAATAAAATTAAGTATTTGAATTAGAAAATCGAAGAAGGAAATAAACTAAGTATAAAAGTAAACACATCACCTAAATTCTAACTATATGTTAATAAACTATAAATATACTTATTTATATTTCAAAGATAAGAGCAAAGGCAAGTAAAAATATGTTGTAGCCATAAGATAGTATGGAGGCAAATAAACAAAGTTAAGTAAAAGAAAGATAAGTATCTTGTATGTGACCTATAAGTAGTTTGTAGGCAAAAATAGACAAAGTAAAATTTAACACTTTGATAGTTCTGGAAACATGTATAGATGCAAGGCTGTAAGTAATTATGCTAGGCAAGGAAATGAACTGGATATACAGGTTGCAGGCATAACAAAATAAAGTAAAAATATGGAATATCTTTGTATACAAATGGTATAAAGAAAAGTATATACCAGCCTAAGTACATACAAAGTTGAGATAGGGATAAGTATGGGTTTGTAGACAAAAGGACCAAGGCATTAAATGCCATTATCTCTAGCAAGGTCGAAATCATCTCAGCCATATTGTTAAAGAGAAAAATCTCTGACCTGGTTGTACAAAAGAAAATAAACAATTGTGTAAGCAGTGTCATATTTATCAATCTTCCCATTCCATTCTCGTTTACAAAAAGAAAGAAAAAAAAGGAAACTCAGTCTTTCCAGAAAATACATTAACTACTGAAGCATCATTCATTTAAACAAAAGCATTAGCAACTCAAAGTTTTGAAGTTTTAAAAGCAAACCATTTTCCAGTTCTTAAGAGTTCAAAGTATCAAAAGCTTTTCAAAATGGAAACTCTGGCTTCATTCTAGAACCTGGTGAGTAACATCACATTTTTCAAATATAAGCATGATTATGGTTGCCTGTTGTTTCTGTGATATATATGTATGGTGTTATAAGTATATATATAAGTGCAATGAGCTATGAATGTATATGAATGTATATCTGAGTGCATGCCTGGAAACATCTCTGTTTTTTTGTTTTCAAACTTAAGAATTTAAATAAAATTCTTTATCTCTTGATCAAACCTTCGTTAGGGTTTAAGTTCTAAACGAAATTTGTTGTTGAAGCATAGAGTAAGTTTATAAAATTTTGTTTAAGTTAAAATAAATTTAATTCTGCTCTGGAAAACTCTGAGAACAAGAGAGCTTGAGTTAGTGAAATTTCAAACATCTTAGTTTATGAATTCAGGGTTATGAATCGCATTCTTAAACCAAACCATGATTTTTAAAACTAAAATCTCAATTTTTAGTAATGGGATTCGGGCACAGTTCTGGGTTGAACAGAATTTGGTCTTGTGGGAAATTCTGGTGATGCAGATGTTCTGGAGGGCTAGGACTTTCTGGAGTGATGCGGTGATGATCGTAGATTTAGGGAAAAATATTGAGGCGGTGGTCAGATGATCGTGGAAGCGGCGGTGATGGTTTTCCGTTCGTAAACCTAGTTTTAGGTAAGGTCACGAATTCGTTTCGTTCGTCACCATCAATTGATCGAGTGTGGTAGGATTTTAGGAATCGCTAGAGTGAAGGTAGTCGAGGCTGTGGACGGTGGCGGTGGCATTCAGGTGGTCGGAGCTTCGAAGGAGAAGCGTTGACAGGTTTGCGTGATGGTGGGCTCTGGTGTTCCCAGGTTTGGGTTAATGCTCGATTTTGATTATGGGTTGTTGGTCGAGATTTGATGACTGAGGTGGGATATCGAGTCGATTTCTGGTGGGTTGCGATCGACGTTGGTGGTCCATGGTGGCCGGAGTCACCGTGCATATGCACGGTGAAGTGTTCGTCTGATGTTGGTTTTGGGGAGTAGGGTAGTTGCTCGAGTTAACTCGGGTGATTTGAGGAATTTACTCGAAGTGGAATGGTTTTGGACTCGAAGTAATTAGGGGTTATCTCGGGTTAATATTTGTTTACAGGTTTAAGGGGAAACTGTTCTGGTTTCTTAAATTTTTAAAATAAATTTAAACTGAAGTTAACTGGAAAGTAAAGTTTTTAAACAAGTTTAAAATCTAAGTTTCAATCTGGTTTCAAGTTAGTTGAATATCAGTTTAAAAGTATTTAAGGTTTTTAAACTTAAATTGTTTTTAACTACTTTAAACAATTTTTAGAAGGAAGTAGAGATGAGTCTGAGTTTCTCGAGTAGAACCCATGATTACTCGAAGCAAGATGGGGTGTGACTCGAAGCAAGATGGGGTGACTTCGGGTAAGGTTGTGACAGGCTTCTATAACCTGACGGTTTCAAAATTTAAATTCAATTTTAAATTTTGAATGTAAGTTTAAACAAGTTTAAACTTAATTTAAAAATAAGAATTCAAAACTGAATTTTTTTGTATCCTAGTTTTAAATTTGAATTAAGTTATAAATTTAATTCTTTAACAATTTTTAAATGCTAAGTGTATTTTAAATGATTCGAATTTAAAATAAAATATAAAAGATTGGATGTTAATTAATGATTAAGAATTAATTAATCAAGTAATTAAAAGTTAATTAAGTTACAGTTAGAACTTAAATTAATTTAATAATTAGTGGTTAATTAATGGGTTATTAAAGATAAATAAATTTGTAATTAATAATGGTTAATCTAAGTATAAATTTCTTAAGAAAAGAAATTAAGAATTGTTAATAGTCAATGAAGGTCATTAACTTAAGATTTGTTTAATAATTAATTAATGTGATAAACTTTAATAATTAATTAGATTAATTAGTTAAAGATAATCATTTGTAAAATTGATTAAGTATAATTACTTAATAAAAGTAACTAAGGAATTGGTTACTCATTGTAATTAATTGAGTTAAATTTAATTAGTTAAAGTAAATTAATTTACTTTAATTAATTTAAGATAATCACAGAATGATTTGATAAGTATAATTACTTAAATGTAATTAATGAAGTAAATTACCTAATGAAGTAATTAATGGTAATTACTATATGTAATTGATTGAAGATGATTTAATAATGAAAGTAATTTGGATTAAATTACTTTGTGTAATTGATCAAGGGGTTAATTGAGATAATTAATTAGGGAGTAATTAATTTATTAAATGAAGTAATTAAGGGTAGTTAATTACTGAATGAGGTTAGTCAAGATTGATTAATAATTGTGGTTTAATTTAGACTTATCACTTGATGTAATTAATTTTAAATAGAATAATTAATTAAAAATGTAATTAGGAATCATTAATTTATATAATTAATGATGTAATTGAGGATTGATTCATTAGGACTAATTAATTAATAGTAAGTGTCTTGAGTAATTAATTAATGTAATTAATTAAGGATAAATATAATTAATTATAGTTAATTAATTGATAGAGTAATTAAAGGTTAATTACTATATTTGGTTATAGATAATTAATTTTGTGAAATTAATTAAAGAATAATTACTTGAATGTAATTAAAAGATAATTAATCCAGGATGATTAATTAAGATGGAAATCTAGAGAATGATTAATTAATTAATTTGTAATTAATTAATGGGTAAGTAAGCAGGATTTATAGGATGAAGTAATTAATTTAATTTACTTTAAATTAATTAGAGATAAGGTAATTAATTTAATTCATTTTAAATTAATTATAAATGATGTGTTTATGAATCATTGCTTATGTATTGATGGATGATATTGATTTCCTTGAATGGTTTGAATTCTCTAATAGGAGATAATTAATGCTGTGTGATATGGATTGTCCATTATGTGATATTGTAGATTATCTATCTGTGATATTGTGAACTATCTATCTGTGTGTATATAGATAATTAAAATGAATTGTTTTAACTTTAAAACAACTTGGCCTTAAAAGACACGGTTTGGATTTCGATGAGACCGGGATCGGGTTTCCGTATACCGGGATTCTAGGTCTGGAGACCCGAATACCACATCGATCCAAATTAACGTTAGGTCGTGAAATTCAAGTGGAGCAAGTGAAGACTCGAGGTATAAGAACTATTCGTCAGTATAACTCTGTGGGTGATTCCGTAATGAGTTTGACGGAGATAGTACTTATAGATTCGAGATGGTGATTCAGAATGCAAGGGTTATTGTCGTTAACTCTGAGGGTGATTCCAATACGAGTGTAACGAGATAATGCCTTCGGTTTCGTTCGAACCCGGAACGAACTTGTATGGATTGAATGCTTTCAGCACATCGTCAGGCGGACGATGAGCATTCTAAGTGATGAATTCTGATAAGGTAATCGTGACCTCAAGCCTCATCAACTGGGAATGGCTAAAACAGGGGAGGTGCAGCAAGGCTTCGTGGGTAGCACCCACTTGAGAGCGAGATATACCCCTGTCTAGATGTCCCTTTTTATTTTCGGCTGTGTGGGCAGTTTTGAGCTCCAACTGCCGGGGTTGTCTTGTTCGGGACTGTCCAGTAAGGGATGGTTCCGGCCTTGTGTTGCAGGGAACTTAGGGTGGGTTCTCGGTACGCTGATCTAGGCCAGGTACTGTGACGGGCGGTACCCCAGTAGCCCTGCCATTGTATGGAATCCAAAATCCAATAAGTGTCAACGGATTTGATTGTAAACCTAGTATGCTGGAATTTAATGAATGTAACAATTTCGGCTATTTTCTATTTACTTGAAAACCCTAGACCTATTATAATATAACTGGATTTCCTATCAAATGTTTTGGTTAGCGTAAGGTAAAAACATTTCCATGTTTATGTGTGGGATGTCTTACGTGATACCTTTTGTTTTCAAAGGATTTTCAAAGTTAAGCAACTTTAACCTGTTACTCATACCAGACCCATGTCTGACCCGAAGTTTATTTCTGTTTTTCATAAACTCTCGGGTACCCAAATTTTTACGGGTAGCCAAGGGATTCAGGTTAGCTTTGACGAATTGTGGAGGAGCAATGGAGCAGGAGGCTTCAGCGTTATAGATATGTATAGTGTTCCGCTGTGTGGGTATCTCTGTGTTTTATTTGTATTGTATCGAGTTGTATTAACTAGACAGGTGTTTATAACTGTCTAGTATGTGATGTATTATCTGTGTAACTCTGATGTATATGATATTATGTATTCTCTTATGTGATATATTATATTTTATTCGTTCCGCTGTTGAGATTCTGATGTTGTTTCTTCTTCTTCTGTATCTTTTCTATTTCTCACCCCTTTCTTTCTTAAAAACGGCGTGATTTTCCGGTAGTGGAAAGTTGGGTCGTCATAACATTTCTAACGAAATCCCTTACAAATTCCTTTTTGTTAATGACAAAGGGGGAGAAATATTAATCATTCTGCAATATAATATGGTCATGTTGACAGGGGGAGAAAAAGGTATGGTTATACTAACCGTTGAATTATATAGTTGTCATCATCAAAAAGGGGGAGAATGTTGGAACCTGCCTTCTTCGATTTTAATGTGACAACTATATATTTCAAACTATATACTATGATAACAAATATTCTTACAGGAATCTACAAAGAAAAGCTATTATCATATCGTCAACAAACAAAGCTCAAAGCTCTTAAGTATATTGATTATTATTTCCGGTTAGTTATTTTTGTACAATCTCTGATATGATGATAACACACACACACACAAATAATTTTTGGAAAACATGTTCTACAAATATAAAATATCTTTTTATAGACATAAAAGTATTTTCAAAAGTTTCTCAAGTTCAGAATCACTAAAATAAAGAAGAGGAACAAATCAGTACAAATTCAGACATCTGTCACTTTTATTTAGCCATCTGTCATAAAAACAGACGTCTGTCACTTTAATACAGACGTCTGTCATAAAAACAGACGTCTAAATTAAATGAACAGACGTCTAAATTCACAGAAATTTGTTTCTTCTGCCTATTTGACTGTTTAAACTTACTTAGCCATCCGTCACTTTTTCTCAGACATCTGAACTTGACGAACTGAAGCATCTCTTCATGAAAATTCAAATTTTGAAGAGTTGTCTTCTTCACCAACAGTTGCACTCCTTCTAATAGTTGCAACTATTGAATTAAAACTATTCAATACTATAAATAGAGATGAAAATCCACTATTTCAAAAACCAATTCTTTCTATCTATACTTGCTTTGTATTATCATAATCACAAGCGATTTTCAATCTCTACTTCCTACAAATTGCACGTTCAAATCATCACATCAAGAAGATTATAGGAAGGGTGTACTACATTGACTATATTCGTGTTATTAAAAGAACACACAAGTCAAGAAACAATTTACCAAATTGTATTTGAAGTCCTATTCGGTTGCTTAGGCGGAAAAGTCCTATTCGGTTGCTTAGGCGGAAAAGTCCTGTTCGGTTGCTCAGGCGGTGTAATACCTGTTCCTCCGGGTTAAGTGAGGGTTATTCGAGAAATTCCAGAAGGAGTCTGGGACTGGACGTAGAACGAGAAGTTCGAACCAGTATAAAAATCCCTGGTGTCATTTTTCTTACTGCCATTTACTATTATTTATAATTCCGCACTTGCTAGTCGTAGTTTAACTATATTATCGATCCATAGACACTTTCAATTAATTATTTCTTAATTATCAATAAATTAATCTTTAATTAATTAATTCAACCCTTAATTATAACTTAATTAATCCTAAATCATTAATTAATTAAATTAATCAATTAAACTTAAATTACTTAATTAATTTAATCAACCTCAACTCATTAAAACCTTAATTATCTTTTTAAGGTAAACCATTATCCTTTATAAATTACTTAACTATCATTAGCATATGTAAAAAAATTTATCTTTATAATTAACTTACCTAGTTAAATCATTTAGTTAAGTTTTAAAATAAAATAACATTTTAACTTAACAAATTAAGGTTAACAAATTTATATAACTTCCGAATCAAATGTTAAGAAAACATTTATTTTTTATAAAGAAATTTATTTAAGAAAAAGCTTTTAAACTAAATTTATTTTAAATTTCAAAACCTTGTTTTATTTAAAAACTTTTAAAACTTGGTTGAACCTTGCTTCGGGTCAAACCCGAAGATCACTCGAGTCCTGCCCGAGTAAAACCACTTCCTTTCTATATAATTTTTTCAAAATCAAGTTTAAACTTTAAAACTGAAACAATTTCATTCACGTTCCTACCCGAGACTCTACCCGAGTTCCTAACCCAAACACCCGAACTTCCCTTCGAGTCGATTTCACAACCCAACCTACTGATACCCCAACAACACCGTGCACATGCAACGATCAACGCCAGACCTCCGACCATCCACGACACCTTCGGCACACCGACAATCACCTAATCCTTCGATCCCGACCCTCAAATCACTAGCACAAGCCCACGATTGAAATCGAGATACTCAGTCGAAACAGGAACCAAAATCCATTGCCAAAAGCTTCCTCGAACCCATGTCCCCGACCACAGGAACACCTGAACCTTCGGCCATACCTTCGCCAGCCCTCTATGCTGCTTTCCCCAAATCCTGAGCAACTCGAATCACCAGAGACGCCGCGGTGACGAGATATCCAACCTCGACCCATTTTAGGGCTTAAACCCTTCTCCGATCAAATTCCGACGCCACAATGATGAAGAAAATCATCCACCATTTTTCCTGGCCTCGACAACTTCTCAACTACCTTTAGACGAAACCCCGACCACCCGAGTACCCCCGGCCGCTAGTATTTGCTCTAAAACCATTTTCTGGTCATCATAGAAATACACACTCGATACAAAACTAAAAATCATGATTTTCATTTTTAAAATCCTAAATTTCAAAGAAGATTCAGGTTATAAACATGACTCAACAAACTATGACGATGGATTTAACATGTTCTTAAGTTTTCTACTGTTCTTCCTGTTTTCCAGGAAATTTTCAAACTGAATTTGCTTAAATCTATTTTTAAGCTTTGATTATGCTTAAACAAAAATATCTTGTTTAAATTCTTCATCCTATAAAAGATTGTATGGAGAGATTTAAATTTTGATTTATTTTTAATCTCTGAAGTTAAGAAACAGGGATATACCCAGTTATACAAACATGCACACTTCAACACATACAAATATACAAAGATCACACTTATATATATACACATGCAAAGCATACTTTATTCCAGTAATTCACATGAAATCAAATTTCCATTTACTTAAGCTTTTAATAAGAATGTTTACTCACTGATTTGAAGACAAGGGCATTGCTTGCTCTGTTTTTATTGACCTTCTTCTCTGTTGAGTTGCTTGCTTGCTTTAAGTCATGAAATGCAGAAATGTTTATCTTTTGTTTAACTTACTTAGCTTCGAGAGAAGGAAATAAAATGTAAAACAATGCAGTGATATGAAGGTACATTTATAGGAAATGGAAGTGTATCAATCAGGCAAGCAAACAATGTGGCTGCCGATTTTTTTGTTTACAGGATTTTTTTTCTAATCTTTTGCTTTTACCTTAATTTGATTTTACAGTGATTAGATATATTATAGGCTGATTTGATTTTATGCTTGACTTTGATTTTATTTTTGACATTGATTATATGTTTTGTGTGCTTGGATTTAAATGTTGTCTCCCCTTTTGTTTACATACATACATTCATTCATATTCATACACATGTAAAAAAATACGGTTTTGTCTTATTTTATCATATATGTGTATATTTGTCCTCAATATTTTTATACTTATTTATATTTTCATACTTATCTACACATTTCTTATTTGATTTGAACATGAATACAAATACTATACTTAATTTCTTTCTTACAATTTCTATGTACATTAGTTCATATGGTAAATATATATATTACTTATACTTGTTCATATATTTAAATATCTTAATCTTATATATCCTTATTTATCATATATATGTTTGTACAGTTTATACAATATTCTCCCTATATTTTACTTATGTGTACTCTGACCTTATATGTGTATATATCCATATTTATGCAAACTTTCACGTAGATTATTTCGTATAAGCCTACATTCATATACTCATATATGTATATACTTATACATATGTCATAAAGCTTGAATGTATTTACCTATATATATTTATGGACATTTAATCTTACTTTAAATGGTGGAATTAATATATACATTTTCTATAATATTTAGCATAGTCAATATTCAATATAGTTTTTTAATTAATATCTAGATTCAAGTACATTTAACATCAGAAAATTAACCTATTTGACTTGTAAAATAATATTTCAACAGTTAATTATCCAATATCTGATAGCTCAAAAATCCGGGTCGTCACACTATTATTGTTTCCGCTGTGAATTTAGATTTTTATTAGTCTTTTATAATGCTCATGCTTATTTGCAGGTACCAATTCCAATGATATGTCCTTTGATAGACTTAGGCTTCGATTTTTGTCGAAATTTAGACACATTAAGGTATGGGTTGTCACATTTGGTATTAAAGCTTAGGTTAGTAGATTAGAGGAATTAGGATAAATTGAGAGAACATATTCATACTTTCCTATCTAGTATTATTATGTTTTTATGCTAGATTTTAATAATTCTGACTATAGAATTAGTGTTAGTTGCATTCTGAGGGAAAGGGGAAAAGTGTAACGACCCACTTTTCTGTACAGTTTAAGTTGGCAATAAACCACACATGTCAACTCAAATTGAATAAAAAGGTGGATTGTTAGGGGAAAAGAAAGGAGATAGAAGATAGAAGAAACTAAAAGCAAACACATAATCTCACAACGCAATGGAATAACATATATTAATCACGTAATGTTTTACAAAGTCATCTCAAAACTGATACAACAGGGTTACACTAATAGAATTCTAACCTAGGACAGTTATAAAAGCCTGTCCTTATACATCAGATATAGAGTACATAATATACAGTGGAAACAAGTAATAACTATCTATCGATAAAGCCTCCTGCTCCAAGCTCCTCCAAGTGCATCCGTAGAAAACCTGGACTATTGGCTGCTCATAAAAATTTAAGCACCCAAGAGTTTTAAGGAAAGAAATAAACCTCCGGGTCAGACATGGGTCTGGTGTGAGTAAACTCAAAGCAACTGAATTATCACTTTTCAAAACCCTTTTAAAATTAAAGGTATCTCGTAAGATCACGCCGCACATAAACACGAACGGGTTTTAACCTTACGATAACCAAAACCACTTTCATATAAAAAACCTGTGATAATATAATAGTGTCTAAGTACAAATACTTATTAAAATAGCCGAAATTGTTACATTAATTAAATTCCAGCATACTAGGCTCTACAATCAAAACCGTAAAGGCACGTATTGGAGAATGGATTCCATACAACGACTAGGCACTGGGTTACCACCTATCACAATGCACGTCTAGAAAATGTACTGAGGACCTCGTCTGGATCCCCTGCCAACACAAGACCGACCTACCCCTGACTGGATAGTACTAAATATGTCATCACCTCGGTTGCTTTGCAATCCTTTTAACTAAGATCTCATGCACGACCAATCCAAAAATATGTAGATGTATCTAGAAGGGTGACAACATACCCTTATGGGTGCGACACACATAGCCTTGCTGCATCTTCCCTGGTTTTCAATCATTCCCGGTTGATGACACTTGAGGCTACGTTTTACCTTTTGAATAAGAATCCCACTTGGAATGCTAACACTGCCCTCTAGGCATAAATGCAATGCTAGCATTCATCCATACAAGTTCATTCTAGGTCTGAACGAAACCAAGGGCACTACTTCTACTACATCCATTCTGGAATCACCCTCGAGATTACTATCAAGTAGCCCTTGCACTTTAATGGCTCCATCTTCGATCCCATGCTTCAAGATGTCTTCATTTCGAAATGCTTGAGTTGGTTCAAAGTGGTTTTCGAATAACATATCCAATCCCGGCCTCTTCGAAACAACTTTACATATTTTGGGTAAACTCAACCCCGGTTCTTTAGGAAATACATAAACAAAAGATAAGAGCAAGTTCACCTCCTACCGTTTGTGGACAGATTTCCTTATCATTCATCCTAGAAGAACGAAACAAGTTTATACGTACAGTATAGCACCTTCGACAGTAACTGTACCATATAATTTTCATGTTTTTCCTAGATACTTCTGTAGTTATGTTTTGGTCCAGATTTGATAGTCGGTTATTTAACTATCAAATAACAATCATTCAACATTGATTCGATTCCATATGGGATCCTCTAAGCCTTTATTAATTAATCTTTAATTAATAAAATCACTTATAAACTTGATCAAAAGATCCTTTCAAACCACTTCCCCAAACCCTTAACATTCCTTTAAACTTGAAAAAAAACAATATAAGTATTTACCAAAACATTTTGGAAATTCCCTTTCCTCAAAAGTCCATACTAAATGGCTAAAAAATTCTCTTTCAAAAACATCACCTCCTATAAAACACATTTGCGTATCCCTTATAGAAATTCTTTTTTTATAAGTTCACTTCACATTTCAAACCACTTAAAAGTTTTCATACTAAGTTTAAAGCTTCTTTCAAAAATATCTAAATTGATTTATAAAATCTCTTTCTATTTTTAAAACTATTTAAAAATCTTCCTTCGTAATTCCTTTATAGAATCTCCTTTTATAAAATATCATTTTCAAGGTATCATTTGCAAATCACTTTAGGCAAAACCTTTTATTTAATAAACCTCTTTCTACAAAAACAAGATATTATTTAAAAATAACTTTATAAAATAATAATAAAATTTGAAAATCATTTATAACCTTTAAACCCAAATTGATTAAAGAATTAAAGTTAATTCAAAAACATACTTTAGTAATTCGAAAACAGGCATAGCAATCCCAATGGTACTAATTTAAGTTACCATTCAATTTTAATTCCAATTCACTTAACAGTTATTTACATAGGTCAACATATATGTAAATACAACTTATATCCAAAACAGGGAATAACCTGTCAATATGAACTAATTATCATATACATGTCCAAATAACATAATAGCAGGATGGTGATTTGTTCTGCTAGACAGATGTCCAAATAATTCAATCGATTCATACATGTTCTACTAAACAATTATTTGAGTTTACTCACACCAGACCCATGTCCTTTACCCTCCACACCCCCATTGCCACATCACCACCTTGTCCCCTCCTTTTACACATGCTAAGAAACATGTTTGTACTTTGATTTGCCAAAGTGTCAAATCTTGTATCCCCTGATGTAACTACTTTCTATTTATTTTTTGATTTAGTTGCCATAGTGTCACATCATCACTATCTTAAGTTAATTAACTTAATTAAACCTAATTATACTATCTTAACCCATATAATATAATTATTCTTGTGCATATATATAAGAAAGTGCGCACAACATTTCAAATAACTTTTGTACGATGAAACGTTGAAAATTCGAAAAACAGTTTCTGGTCACATTTTCTGTTTTTCATCGAACTATATATTTTTGTAAACAAATTTTAAAAGCTATTTCACCATAATTATTTATTATTAAAAAGAGTTTTATTTTTATTATAAAACCTGTATATTGAATATTTAAAATTAATTAAATATTCACAAATCAAAGCAGTGAAATTCCGGGTAGTTACAAAAATTAACTATGGGTTGGAAATATCTTAGAGTTATGATTTTCATGCTGACTCTGAAGTACCCTATGGAGTGCTGACGATACGTAAGGTGTTGTTGATAAAGAGCATGAGTTCGACATATGGCTGAATTCTAGAGACTAAAGGTATTCGACTTGATGGTTGAGATTCTAGCTACCTTATGATTTTGGATTTTAATGATGAGTTCCAGTCGGAGACATACATTTATTCCAGATGGATGGAAAATTAGAGTCTGTATGTCGCAATTATCTAGAGGCAACTTTTTGCTAGGGTGTATTCATTGATCACCTCTTTGATGGTAAACTAGATTTTATTTGGATAATTAATGTCAATTCCTTAGTCTAAAACCTGTGAGATAATTTTTATAAAGTATATTTTGGAAATACCTTAGATTTTGGAAAAAGAAGTTTATGGAAACTCTTAAATATATATATATATATAAGTTTGATTTTCAAAGGGAAGTTTTGGCATGAAATTATTTAGAAACAAGTATAAAGGAGCATATATTTAGCTCGGTGATTTTTCGGTTTATAAAATCGAGGTTTCTAGATTTTCTCTCTTTATGGTACAGAAAAAACAGAAATGACATTCAATTTTATTAGGGTATGTAGGTTGAAGTGTTGTTGTACCACCAGCTATTAGAAGAAACATTTTCATGTGAAGTAGGCAGGAAATAGCAATTGGAATATTTTCAGTTTTTTGGAATTGTTATTGGTTGCAGAAGTTTTGTTGGGACTATTGTGAATTGCTGGAGCATGGTTCAGGAACAAGCAGTAGGCTTTGACACTGCCGTGATGAGGACATGAATTTTTCGGATCGTGTCGAATCCAAGGGACGACGCGAAATGATTATTATTATTTAATCTGACCCTAATTGGGTCTAGGTTCAATTAATGTCCAGAGCTTGTTTAGTGGTTGACCACCTAACGGTAAACCTATAGTGGTGTACCAGTTAACGAGTTTTGGCACAACTTGAACCTGGAACGGACTATAAAAGTCGTGTCTGAATTTCTCCAGTTGCCTTCTTTTGTTTCTCCTTCCTCAATAAGCCGAACCTAATCTCCATCCTCCTCCTCCTCTAAGTATCAGCCTCTCTCTTCCATTTCTCCCTTAGAAAACACCATCTTTCCCAAGGAGCACCAGCCTCGCCTCCACTCTTGCTGGTTTTGCACGTTTGCCCCAACGTCACTCCAAATCTAAACCCTATTTCCTCCCTTCGACTACTTCTTAGCTCAAAACACCTTTCCGCATTGCCAGCTCTTCCGCACACCAATATGGTCTTAACCCTCAAGAGACTACTTGGATGGACCAGAATGAGCAGAAGGTTTCGCCGCTTTTTGGGTGGAAGAGCTATTCGTCGCCGTAGGATGTGCACCGATCATCTACTTGGAGACCTTTGAGCATGAATGTTACCCGTGCTGCATCTGCCTTTTCAATGTCCTATTGGTGTAGAATTTCGATGGAGACAATAGTTTGATTCATTCGGAGGTGAAGGGTATCTTGATTGAGCTGATTAATGATGATCTCGTTGAGATTTTGGAGGCCTCCGTGAAGGAAGCAGACTTGGATGATTTTGAAGTAACCGACTCAAAGATTTTATAGGAGATCTTTTCCTATAATATTGGTGTTTGAAAGATGGATAATCTAAGTCTGACTACCCGTTTGATTATGTGCATCATTCGGCACAACGTCATCCCTAAGACGGGAAGTTACAACTAGATTTATCTTATGGTGGGAAGACCACCCATGATAGTATTAGCGGCACTGCCAGAAATTGGACTCGCACCCTTATGATGCAATTTTTTTATCAAGGATTAGCATTCCAAAGAGTCACATTTTGCATCTTCACTTATCCACTCTCTTCTCTAAGTAATACGGATGAACCTCTGTGGATAGGCAGTTTAGTAGAAGGTTCCTTCTGCCATCGTTAGAAACTTTCTTAGGAAGATGGCAATTCTGAAGCCATCAGCAACACCAGCAGCGTCAACGGCATGAGATTGGGTGCATAGCCACCATGTTATGACCGTTCAAGGGTCGTAGCAATGGATCGAGCTCCAACCGTGGAGCAAGGCATCTCGTAGTCTATAGGCATTATTTTAGGATTTATGGTGTTGTTATCTTTTCCCTTCCAACATTTGTTCTTTTCTTTTAAATTGTTTGGTTGTAACTATTGGGTGTCTCCTGTAAAAGGCACGTACGATATTATGGGTTTTTATTTGTTTACTATATTATTATTTATGGACATGCGAACCGCTTCTATATATGCATAGTAAAGATGCGGTATAAATATGAGAATCTCATAGAGACACTTGACTAACAGTACTGGAAGTTTAGAATAGTTGGAAATTTTAGCGAAGGACATAATAAATTCGTAGTATCATGGGTCATTGCTCATGTTACTTTAAAGCAAAAAGTTTTAAGTAATTGGGCATGATGACATTTTTAAATAAAATGCCAAGTTTTATGGGTGAAGATTAGTTATAGAATTTTGGAATTTGGTTTATGCATTTAGCATATAACCGACTTCCGACTACGCTGAATTATGGCTTGATTTATTAAAAATTTTAAAAAGGAAAATATTTTGAGAAGTTTTCCCATGATTTGAAAAGTCTCTTTCAAAAAAAAAGTTTTGTGTTTTAGTTATTTCCGACTCTTAAATTATTTTTAGAGTGTTTGTCCAAAAATTTGATTTCAATGGAAAATGTGCATTTAAATATTTTAGGACTTTATTTTGACGTATGAATTTGAAAAGTGAGAAAGATTTGCGAATTATTTGATTTAAAAGCTACATGTTAGGTGTAGGGAAGGCAAATAGAGTTAGAATTTGTGAATTTAGCGGTGCATTAGGATAGATGAATCGATAAATGCAAGTGATAACAAGGGAAAAGATATTTTAGCCTTGGAATTTCTATTTCCATACCTTGTCAACAACACGCGCGAGTCTATTTTTAGACTTAATTTTGTTTCAGATCTTGAAAATAAACCTTTTTATGTGTTTTGTGCATGGAAAATTTGAAGTAAATTCGAGGCAGCAAGGAAATTTCCACTGTACTACGGGAATAGGAAGATTATAGAGTGATAAGAATGATAAATTCTCCACCTAAATTCCTTTTTCCAACATGAGTGTAAATCTAGAAAGCAATTTTTCAACGCGTTAGATTTTTGGATGGTAGGAATTGGATTTAAAATTGGTTATTTCATACTTCTATTTGTAGGAGTATGAGAGTTTTGGTTGAAAATATTTTTCGAAAAGCTGCATACATATAGAACTATTAGTATATATAGGTTGTTTGCATCATATTTTTTTAAAATATTTACAAAAGAAAAGCATTCATATATGAGTATCCGATTTAGAATCATTCTGCATGCATATTTTCTATGTGGTGATAAAGTAATACACTGTGCACTTATGCACATTTGGTTGTACACTCATTGGTTGTGTAGTTTAGGATAATTAGGAGCCAATACCATGACTTAATCATTGGTGAAATTTCGAGGACAAAATTTTTTTAAAGGGGCAAAGAATGTAACACCTCATAATTTGGCGTTAGTTATTTAATTAGTTAGTTAATTAATTAGGCTCCAAAAATAGAATTTGTGAAAACGATGGAATTTGACTACAAAACTTGCATCAATGCGTTCGTGGCGAAGTTCTAAGCAACTTTTATATCTGAAGTTTTGCGATCGAAGTCCAAACGAAGAAGTAATGGACGAAAAACGAATTTGGAAAAAAAATAATTCGAATAAGAAAATTAACGTTTATATATAAGTTATCTAGGGCCCATAGGTCAATCCGCATATAGGAGTGGTCGACCAAGGGTGGTTGGCCGCTTCATGTGTGGGGGCTAGGGTTAACCTAGGCCCAACGGTCCGGATTTAATATATTCCGATCTGACGGTTGATTGTTACACTTTTAAATTCAGGCCTAACCCTCCCTTCTCTTCTCATATTTTTCCGAAGACAGTAGCGAAGCTTTGCCATTTCTTATTATCCACTTTCTTTCTAAATTATAAAATAAGATATTTATATCTATATCCATACAAATTGGAGAAGAATATAAATGTAATAAAAATGAGAAGAAAATAGTATCAACTATATGCGTATTTGAGGTAATTTTTATATATTTATATATTTGTATCGATTTTCTCTTCCTATCCCAAGTCTCTTTTAAGATCTGTAATTCTAATATATATATATATATATATATATATATCCTTTTATACATATTTCTTGGATTAAAATGGATTTGGAGATGAATTTAAGGTTTTACTTCATATATGGAGAGTTTGATCGTTTTTAAAAGGTGGGTGGGAAATTTTATATATTGTTTATAATTTTAAATCTATTCTGTTGGCATATGTTTGATTTTTATGCCTAAATCAATTTTATTTTTGAATTATAGGCTTAAATTAATATAGAAAACTATTACCTACACATTCTTGTTATAGACCTAATTTGAAAATCGTTTACACCTAAACCTGGAAATCAGTCCCAAAGATTTTAGAATTTGAATGATGTATATTTTATTCTGGATCTGTACTTATATGAAAATAGGATTTTTGGATTATTGGACAAATTTGTGCTAGGTTTTAGATTTTCCTAGTTTAATTTATGGGAAGAATATCTATTTGATTTTTATAAATTCGTTTACTTTTTCCACTTTTGATTCAAAAACGCGACACTTGATTTAACAAGGAATAAAATAAAAAGGCAAGAGATGTGTAAAGTACAGATTTATTCTCCATAGTTTACACTATTTATTCCAAATAAAAAGAAATTATCCATTCCTTGTAATTTCAAACATAATAAATCTTTCCTTTTTGTGTTAAACTAATTTATGGAAATCATAGCAGAAAATCTTTCTAAGGAATTTAATTCCATCAAATTAAATATGGAAATTATATTTTGGTTACATATTTATGACTAGAATATATTTAGTTATGAATAGGTAGTTTTGTTGGGCGGTTTATATGTATTTATTGCCTTAGTAAAGAAGAAAGGCGTTTATTCGTGCGTTATTTATGCATAACGTTCTTTAGTATTGTTATATTTAGGGAAGCGAATAGGAAGAATTAGGAAATGTAGTAATTCCTATTAATGGCAATAAATTAAGAATTGCAAATAATTAATAGAAAATAAAAAATTGTAACCCTAATTAATGGCAATTAATGATAAATAATATATATGATTAGATTAGGACTTACAATTGGTTAGTATGAGAATTAAAGACTGTAACTTCAATTAATGGGTAATTAATGGAAATGAGTTAGGGGTTACAATTAATACGGACAAGTGGATTAATGAGATTGATAATAATGGAATAGATATAAAAAGTTTACTAACTTAAAATTAGTAATCATACATAAATGTCTTAGGAAAAGTCAGTTAGGATTTTATGGACAAATTGGCATTTATGAGCATAAAAAGGGGATTTATGGGTAGATAAGCATTTAAGATAAATCTTATTGCCTCAAATAAAAAGGGAGTTAGTAAGCTAAGTCCAATGTCAACCTAAGAGAGTATAAGTAAAGACTTAGGATAGTTAATTGGACCTAGTAGGTTAATGATGCGAGGTCAGTAGAGTCACCTGATGGAAGACCGCCCTTCACTTTGAGGCTACCAGCAGTCGGGTGCACTTACCACTGATGTGAGATATCACTAATCTTAGGACCCGTGACTTTGCGAGAGATAAGGCCTACTTTAGAGTCAGAGGTATTAAGTGGTTGTTTGAGGGTCCGCCTCTTTCCCAATTAAAAAGTATTAACTGGTCCAAATTTGGAATGAGGAGCAATGAGGGATATCTCCATAGGTGTTCGCTTTCGGTTTAAGGTATTAAGTGGCTGTAGGGTCTGCCTCTATCCTAAAAGGAAGTATTAAGTAACCTAGTGAAATTCCAAACAAATAAGGATGTCTCTAAAAGTGTTTACTTCAGTGTTGAGGTATTAAGTGGCTATTTTAGGGCCCGCCTCCCTACCGAAAGAATTAATTTAGTGAGGTTCCAAATTAATGATTAAGAGTGATGGTGGACATCTCGAAAAGGGTTCGCTTTAGGTTTGAGGTATTAAGTGACAGATTTAGGTTTCAACTCTCTCCTAAAAAGAAGTATTAAGTAACCTAGTGATATTCTAAGCGATGTCAGCTAAATAATACCAGTGAGGAGTCCGTCTTGGAGTTAGGAATTAAATGACAAAGGCTTACCTATAAATAGGTGTTAAATGGTCAGTGGTCTACCTAGTCCATATTAATGAGGTATTAAGTGGCTTGGATACAATCTCTCATATTGCTAAGGCCATAATAACGATAGTACAAGTGAGGAGTCCGCCTAGGGATAGGTATTAAGTAATGTAGGACCTGCCTAGAATATAGGTATTAAATATTTACAAGCCCGCCTAGTCCTTTTATCGGCATTAAGTGGCTTGGGTACTGTCTCTTACATGGCTATGATTTACTGGCGATAGATGTGGTAAAAGTTGGACATTAAATGTTCAAAGCCTTAAATAGTGGTTAGAGGTCTTTGTAGCTAGGACCCACCGACCATTGACAACATAGTTAGGAAACCACCTTGGGAATAGGTCTTAAATGACAGGGTCTATCTTGATTGAGGTCATAAATGGAAGAGTCTACCTATTTCTCTTTTAAAGTATTATGTGGTGATTATAGAAGCCCGCTTCATATTTAGAAGTATTGAGTGGAAAATGGGTGTGAAAGTATTGGGTCTTTTCTTGCTCTTTAATCATCTGCATTTGACTTAACTCTAAATGCCTTTAATTTCTTAAGATAAAAATAAAAATATCCTTGAAAGATTGAAGTGTTTGTTCAAGGTTTTCACACAATATTTGATGTAGAGAATAAATTTTGCTGGAAAAATGTTTGAGAACGAAAAGAGAATAGAGAGTAAAATGATAAGTGGGTTTTTTGGAAGAAATACACATATAGGAGTGAAAAGTTGTTTGGAAATATGAATAGATGGTAGTTAAAAATTTATAAAACAATTCCCAACGGCTCATATATGTTGATATATACATTGTATGTATGCAGACATACATACCTGAAAATACAAAACTTTTATTTTTGTTATAGTTGTCGTTTTTATCTTATACCATTATATGTTTATAACCTCCAGAGACTATTAGAACTATATGTAATAACAAGAACAAGATTTCATTATAATGATAGAAAAGTACATGTATTTAAAAGAAATACATGAAAATAACATGAATTTAAACAAAAAACACACATTACTAAGGAATACAAAGCTGGATATCACAAGAAAATAACCAGATTGGTTTAGAAAGATGTTGATGATGACGACGAATTTCTACCAAGCTTGCGAATTATCTTCCCAAAGTATTTGTCCACTTTATTGGAAAGTGAAGTGAACTTTTTACTAAAGGAATGTTTAAGCTTCTTTTGGTTTTTAAGAAGCTTCTCTTAGTTCCTTAGAATCCCTTTATTGGAGGGGTGAGATGGCTTGTCGAAACTTTAATAAAGAAGTATCCACTTCTTCCTCCTCCTCCTCTTCCTCTTCTACATCCACTTCTTCCTCTTCTTGTTGTTGAATTTCTCGCTCCTCTTCATATGCTAATCTTTCTTCTTTTTTGGCAAGAGTTTCATATGGTTTGAAATAAGGTGGAATGTACATAAGAGAAATGTTGGCCTTGTCGAAAACTTTTTGAGGAATAGTTGATTCTACTCGTAAATCAACATGAAAAAATTCTAGTAAGATAGACATCACGTTAGAGTGTGTTCTCGTGTCTAGAAATGTTCTCTTGAACAAAGTCATTTAAGACGACTTGTGCCCAATTGATGTCATAGATTTCGTAAACGGCGGAAAGAGCTTTAAAAACTTTTTGGGTAGGATTATTGTAATTACTCATACTCTAAGTGATGCTTTGTTGTAAAATGAGACTCATAAGTCTCGATTTTGGTCGAAGATTATTGTGTTTATAATCAAATTTTTCATCACTTTCGAAAATGTTGTGAAAAACTCCATGATTTTATTCACCTATTCGAAATATGGAGAGGTCAGTTCTACTAGATTTGCGACTAAGTATATGACCCAAAAGTTCAGGATTTAAAACAATTCGAGTGTCATTTACGCTATCCAAATTTGTCTCTCTTCTCCTTGAAAAAATATTCCATTTAAATTTGTCAGTAAATCTGGATAGCAAACAAAATCATTTTGAGAAGAGTCAATTAAACCAAAAAGTTCATTTTGAAAGCAAAGATCTTGAAGACGATAAGAGGAAAGATCTTCAAATTTAGC
Source organism: Allium fistulosum (assembly GCA_030737815.1). Classification (NCBI taxonomy): domain Eukaryota; kingdom Viridiplantae; phylum Streptophyta; class Magnoliopsida; order Asparagales; family Amaryllidaceae; genus Allium; species Allium fistulosum. Next base: position 777,117,510 of record CM060905.1, on the reverse strand, counting down.
AAATCTTCCGTGAAAAACTTTTCCGGAAGTAGCATATTCCATATAAGTACCGATAACTTCTTTTTATTGAAGAGAATGCCTTTGATTCTCTTTGAGAGCCTTATAATTTTAGGAGTTTGACTTAAGGAGGACATTTTTTGAGATTTTGAAGAGATAAGAGGATGAAGAGATATTTGAATTTGAAATAAAGTGAGTAAATGAATGGATAGAGATAGACTGAATTAATAGAGAGTGAAGAGTCATGTTCTCTGGTCAAAAAGATGTCTTTTCAGAACATGGGCGTAAGTGCAAAAGAGAGGGAAATTTGAATGTTGAAATGAAGTTTCAATTTTCAAATTTCTTACTAGTATGTCGACATATTTGCTCTATGTATGTCGACATATAGGTCGTAATTTTCAAAAGTAAAACTATGTAAAATATTCCTATATATATACTTATATACATCCAGTATTATTATTAATATATATTTTATTCCTAGATTTTATTATAATAATAATAAATTAATAAATAAAAGGTACTGTTTTGCCGCTTTATATTGATCAGTTCTGACTAGTCTGTTATGGTTATAAAACACATATTACATTCTCAGAATCTGATTCATTGTTGCTTAAGGAAGTATCTGAATCATCTAATGTTGTTGTGTAAGCCTTTTTCTTTTTTGAGATGAATCGGTGACTTGTGAGATCTTTGCTTTATCCGGATGCAGACAGTTTATATGTAGATAACCGAGTATCGTAGTTGAAACATCTAATTGTAGTTCAAGTTCCAAGAGTCTTGTTTTCAATCTTTGAAAGTTGTCCATCTTTCTATACTTTAGGAACTTTATGAAATTTATGGTCATGAAAGCAATTTCTTGGTCATTGTCATCATATGAATCCTGATCGTCGGATATTGCATTGAAAGCGATGGATTTCTTTTCTATTGCCTTGCTTTCTCTTTTACTCTGCAACTGTGCTTCATAGGACATTAAATTGCCTATTAACTCTTCAATTTTCAGAATATTAATATCACTAGCCTCTTCTATTGCCAGTGTAATTTGATCCCACTTTGAAGAGAATGAATTTAGGATTTTTCTGACTTGTTCCTCTTTAGAAAAGTTTTTACCTAATGCAACTAAAGAACTACTATATCTTGAAATCTATAGTACATGTCAGAAATAAAGTCATTTATATTCATTTTAAAAAATTGAAACTGGTTAGTTAGAATGGAAATTTTGGTATGTTTAACTTTACTAGTGCCCTCATTTATAACTTGCAGTATTCTCCAAATTTCATATGCAAACCTACAAACAGAGACGCTATTAATTCATTTTTATCTAGTGAACAAAACAAAATATTCATGGCTTTAGAATTATTCTGCACAAGTGCTTTTTGGTCAGCAGTCCATTATGCAAAATTAGTCTTGGGTTCTGTGTACTTATTTTGTGTAACATTCCGAATATCTAAGCCATTAGACTGTAAATAAATTTTTATCCTACAAGACCAATAGGTGTAGTTACTACCATTAAAAAGTGGGGGTCTAGCAGTAGATTGTCCTTTTATTCTTATCAAAGTGGCTCACTGTATTCCAACCACATTTTCCATTTGCTTAAAGATAGATTTGCGGCCGATGAATCATATCTCTTCAGGTCCAACTATCAAAATCATATTTTGATAGTGTACTTGGAATCTATTTCAGATTTGCACATCATACCAAATCATAGAGCCGATACTCTTAATGGTTTAACTAAATAACTGAGAATTATTCTTGACATTGATAAGAAACTCATATTTTCTTCTTCAATGTGCAAGAATAATCATTAAACACTCTAATGATATGCATTCATCTATGTTTGGTTAATTTCATTTCATCCCTTGTAATCAGTTTTATTCTTAGATCGTATCCAAATCCATTTTACTACTAATAATTTCTCAAAGAAATTCCTATGCTATGAAGTTGGTTTTTCTTGAAACAACAGTTGCTTCTTATTGCAATGGAACTGGCATTCATAAACATTTTATGAATTGTCATACATAAAACCGAGTTAGTATTGGTTCACAATATTTTTGTTCATAACATAAATCAATCATCCAATGACTATCATCCCCAAACTCCTTTAGGGCGGTTCGTACAAGATTTCTTATGTACAAATATTACGTGCAGTCATTTGACTCACATAAGCGGCCAACTCCTTAGTCTAGGACATGATATAGTTTCTTATAAATCCATATCTTGTACGACTTTGTAAACTCTTCTTCGAATGATATTTATCTTAACCTTCTATACTACTCTAAGTACACAACTTATAGAAGGAATTTAACTCGATTTCACTCATCATTTAATCTTTATTTGTCCAATAAAGTTTGATTGCTTCTTATCAACACATCATTATGTATTATAAGAAGGAGTGATTTTTTAGAGTGAATTTTAATTCATTTTAGGTACATCTAGAGCTCTTTCCAATATTCTCATCCATTCGATCAAATCAAATTATTTCTTTTACGTGTTATTTTTATTTTACTTTCATTTTATATTATGTGAACTATTCATAGACGTGCCCCATATGTATCAAATATATATATTCATGCTTGCGATAATTCATTGGTGAATATAACAAAGTATGTCGACCATTTTGGTGTTATCAGGCTTATGACTACATACATATATATTTATCAACTCGAAGGGTTCATTAACTCCAATGATGCTCCTACTAAATAGGTGCTTTGCCAATAATTATCTGAGGTGTAGTTCACTAGTGTCATATGATTCATAATCATACGATCTTCTCAGAACTATTGATAAGTCTATAATTCCAAAATAATTGTAAATAATTTTAGATACTTCCATATTTTTCAATGCATCACTTTTTTAATAAATAAAAATCATATTATAGTTTTATTTCATAACGAATATTCATAGTATTCTCACTGAAATAAAGCTATGTCTATTCTTCAGTAATATGTGGTACGTTTTACGAAAATAATTTTCGTAACTTGATGCAATCAATAAGTGCTATATGACATGCTCCCACTATTTATGGCATTACTATAATAGCATACTAAATAGGAAGGTCCATCGTCCATTTAATATAAACTATTTATTCCATATACTGTAACTAGTTTATAGTGGTGAGTTATTTGATCAATTATCTTGAACTCAAAGAAATAAATCTCATAGAAAATAATTTTCTATATGAAAATATTTTGTGGAATAGAAAACATATTTATTATTCCAATGTTAAGTACCAATTATTATTTTACAATTTTCATTTTCGATGTTTCTTTACAAAGCAGAAGTGACCATTCACTCTCTTCAACCCAACTATACCTTAAATCAAGTCTACTTTTGTACATTCATTTCCTTTTTAGATGATCGAACAATTCAGAAGAAAAATCTTACTGCAATATCATAATGAACTCTTTACAAATGTGCATTCGATCATCCATAACATTTAAGGACATCAATTATGTTGCGCTTTATGTAAACTGATCAAAATTGATATTCAGCGATCGAGCTCTTAGATCCATTCTGTAGTTTTGGTCTAGTATTACATTTAACACAATTGTGTTCTTTATTGTAATCAATCAAATTGACTAATCGATCTTATAATTTGGTTTATTCGCTTATTTCAAATGAACTAATTTCATCCAAGTATCATACATTACGAATTGTGGCTATTCACCATATAACACTTATATGTGATAGTATGTGGATCAATATCCTTGTCTTGTATTGCTTTAGAGTTCGAAACTCATAGAATGCAATACATGGTCTCGGCCAAATAAACATGTAAGTGACCAAATCACGAACGTATTTAGTAATTGCAAAATTTGGCGCTTGCATGGGTATTGAAACATTAACATGCAATAAGTATTTATTAGTAGGTATATATTATATTTCAATTTATCGGTCTTTAATTCAGTTCATTTGTATATTTTAATTGATAAACTTTTATCAATCACATTAAATACACAAATTTATCAATGTAGATTATTATAACATTGTATAGCAAATGTTTTTACAATATTAAAAAGGTTAAATATTACCATTTCATTTTCTAATAAGGCTTCCACTAGATTTTATTTTTATCAAAACCCTAAGGAAAGCATAGAAATCATTTGATTTCTCTAATGGGTGTTAGGAATCGCTTGCCTTGGAATTTTGACATTGAGGAATACCTACAAATCATAGGTCCATAAGCGATGGATAATACTTTACCCGTTGTATCAAATACAACTCCTAACCTGTGGTTTTTTTCCTAATCTCATCTTAACCTTGAGGAATAACAACAAATCGAAAGAGATTATTTACTTATACCCACCATTTCATGATGGCCTAAGTATAACGCATGTATCGAGGAATATTAACAAATACTTGCATGTATCTTACCTCATCTAGTCAATATACTTATAGTGCTACACATAACATCTCTAGCTTGAGAAATATCAATTAGAGAGTATGTAAGCAATCTATTAATTTATAAATATTGGAGTAAAACTTTATATTAAAGATTCATAACCTTTAATATATTATACTGAGTGATATCAACATATGGAATAATATATTTCTTATGAAATACCCACATGATTCAAGTGTCGGACAAATCGAGAATCACATTATACATACATTTACGTGTGTATTTATTCCTTAAGTATATTTAGGGTTTCTATAATGGTCCACCTTTAGTGTATACATTCATATTATTTAAATTTCATTATTATATAATAATATAATTTTTATATTTTAGTTAGCTCATATAATAATATTATGTATAAAATTATATTAGTTAAATCATATCTAATTAATTTTAATTAGTTAGCTCTTTAACTAATTTTTTATTATTCAATTTCAACATATTATATTGAATTTATATATATACTATAACTTTTATACTAATGTACATATATCATATGTATGTATGTATGTATGTATGTATTTTAGTTTAAATAATTAACCTTTAATTAATTCATTTAATTAAACACTTTTAATTAAATTACATTAATTTCAAAAGTCATTTTATATATGTACATGTACATTTATATCATCTTAAACATTTTAAGATAATATAACATATATCAATGTATATAATACATGCATATATATAATTAAATAACTTATCTAATATGTTTCTTTTATTAATCTTATTAATAAATTAGTTTTCAAAATTAATTTTTAAATTTTCAAACACTTTGAAAATTTGATTTTCTTTTCAAACAATTTGAAAACTTATGTTATATTATAACTTTTACAGTATACATATTTCATTATAAATATAACTTTTAAAATCTTTACTTCAATTTTCAAAACAATTTTGAAAATTAGCCCAGGGCCTAATTCAAAGTGGGCATTTTCTATTAAGGGCAACCTTTGAGCTCACTTTACCTTTCAGGCCAGGTTGGTAACTAGGTAGGTAGGACATGGTACTTGATTACTTTATTTCAATCCTAGACGTTACCTTTCTAGACACTGTACTAAGTGGACAAGCTTAATTTGTTGGCCATAACATGACTAATTTAGACCGTATAAGCTATTGTACTTTAATAACGTTATCGCTCCAACCCAAACTACTCTGGGGTAACACAACCAGATACCACATGAGCAAGTTTTACATGCAGCCTTTTGACTAGCACAACCATCATAGAACATGTAGGGGTAAGAGGCAATGCTTCGTCACAGATCATAATGTGAGAACCCCTATCATGCTAATTGGAGGGATCGAACCTGGGACATCCAATGTATCAGGCAAATGCCTCAACCAACCGCGCTCTCATACCACTGTTGGAACTGGGCCAGCCCATAGCGGAGTCAAAGGGTAAACTTCAAAAAAAATTCTTTATTGGATCTTTAATCGGCCTAGAAGTCCAATCCATTTAGAACTATCAAAATTTTATTTAATTTTATAAGTAAAAGGAGTTTTAAATTTAATTTGAATTTAAATATATAATAATAAATGTATCAAACATTCATGTATGTATAGTGCAAGTGCAACATATAAGTTGTGTACATAGTTAATGTGTACACATATAGGTGTTGGGATTTACATCCCAACAGACACATTCGCCCTTTATATAATAAGTCTTTGTTGTCCATAGTTTATTTTGAAATTACATAAAGTAACAATATATGTAAATATGTATAGTTTACTTATATTTACTTATATATAATATGTTATAAAGTTGTGTTTATTAATCAAAAGTTTATATATATTCAAATGACAGTCAATTATGTTAAAGTAAGCAATTAATAAGAAGAGAAAATGGTTGAGAAGTTATCTCCTTTAATTTACTTATCTTTAATTCTATTTAAAACAATTTGAACACTTAACCACATATATGTATGCATATATGAATAACTACAAACTATGTTTTAAACTAAAAAAACACATATATATATACACATATAAACCTTGTAATCTATTATATATTTTAAAATTAAAGTAACAAATTGAAATCTACTTTAATTTAAAAGGGATTCAAAGGGTTTATAATGTTTTACACCAAAGTCCACTTATTTTTTTCTTTTTTAATTGAAAAAACTTTTAAACAAATGTCAACAACAACCAAAAATTATATTCAAAACAACAAATATGTGAAACATGTTAATTTATAATCATTAACTAATTAAAATTAGTTTCCAATCCAAAATTGTTTGTTTGTCAGCCTTTTTTATTAGATAATAATTTTTAAAATAATGATAAGTTGGGTTGGACAACTTTGGTATATATATTGTAAAATAAATTAGGTCTAAACTATATATATAATATGAACATATGATGAAAAAGTTGTAGCGAATGTAGGATCTAATTATATTATCATGATGAATGTAAAATCAATTAGCATGTATCAGATCTAAACTTCGGGTCAACATAATAAACAAATAATGAGATTAAATATAGCATGTATAGGATTTAAACATCATTAACATGGTGAATACATAATAAAATAAAATTATAATTACCTAAAGATGAAGCCTAAGATTTGCACCTTGAATGAAGAATAAAACTCCGATTCAATTAAGTCAACCTTTGGATTTTGCAAGGATCTAGAGATAAACACAATCTTTAATGTATTGATTTTACTTGAATTTGTTTTGGAGAATTTTTTTATCATGGAGGCCATTAAGGGAGAGGAGGAGAGAAAGAAAATACAATTTTTTTGTCAGGAAAAAAATGATGGATTAAGAGAAATATGTTTTAAAGGAAACATTGAAACCTTTCAATTATCTCCTCTAAAACTTCCATATTTAATTCCTAATTAAATCTCATCAAATCCTCTTTCTCCTATAACGACCCTGTGATAACCCAGGATTTTTGGACATTTATTAATTGATAATTAACTGGATTGAATCAATAAAAATAATGATTTATAAGTTAAACAAATAAATCTGTTAATAAAATTTATAAGTTTATTTCTTTTGAAAACTAATAACATTTTAATTTGGGAATATCTTTTCTAACAATTTAAATTTGGTAAGATTTATTTTTCAAAGCTTATAAATGTTTATATTTATAATGTATATATATATTGGTATATATATTATAAATAGGAAGGCTTTAATTGAATAAAAGAATATGTTTTCAAATTATAATATATATGTATATATATATATATATATTGTTATTTGAAGTTATGTTATAAAATTCAATATAATAATTATCAAACTAATGTTAAAAATATTTTCCATTTAGAATATATATATTTGTATATATTGAAATGGAAAGAATATTGGATTTGAATTTAATAAAGTATTTTCAAACTTTAATATATATATAATTTGTAAATTGGAAATTTTTAATTTGACTTCATACTTTTAAAAATGATATTTGAGATTTAAATAACAAGAATAATTTCTTATTTATTATAAACATATATTTTAAGTTTTTATTTTAGTTAAGATTTAAATTAAAAGTTCATTTGTTTTAATATTCTTTCATTTTTAAATTTCAAACATAAGATAAATTGTTAAGTAAAAATGGGTTTGTAAAAATATATATAGAGTTAAAATAAATTTTCCAAGTATATAAAAATATAATACATTTAATTTGATCAAAGCATAAGTTATTATAAATAATTGTTTTCATAAATTCATATTTATATATTTATTTAAAATCTAAAAGCTTATTTATAAAAAGAGATAAATACATTATATACATGTAAATATTTCATAAATACATGTATATGACTTAAATAAATCAATAAAGAAAAGAATTTACACTTGTAAGCTTTTAAAGATAGTTTAAAGACATTTGTAAAAATTGAGGCCTATGTGTGTAACGACCCGTATTTTTCACGGATCGAAAAGTTCGTCAAATCTGGAATTTTTTTGCATTTTTAAGTCATTTCAGATTTTTTGGGAAATTTGTCTAAGTCCTAGGTCGTGGACGACCTAAGAGCTAAGTCGTGACCGAGTTAAGGACTTGCGAGTTAGTGTTAGGTCGTGGGTTAGTTGGAGCGACCTATAAAATTGTGCAACCTAGGATTTAGTTAAGTAATTAGGTCGGCAGGGCGAGTTAACGACCTAAAGACTGACCGACTTAAGGATATGGCGACTCAAGGGTAGGCAGACCTAGTGGTTCCGGGTTAGCGACTTAGTAATTAAGTTGTTAGGTCGGTTGGGACGACCTATAGAAGTTAGCAGTGTAGTTAGGTCGGCAGCGACCTAAGTAGTAGTGAGCGACTTAAGGAGTTAAGTCGTAAGTCTGGGTAGAGTTAGGTCGCATCCCAGTTGTTCGCGACTTATGTTAGGTCGCGTGGAGGCTTAAGGAATTAGGTCGTAACCTGTTAAGTCGTAGGTCGCTGGGTTTCGTCTAAGTGTTAGGTCGTAACCTGTTAAGTCGTAGGTCGCTGGGTTTCGTCTAAGTGTTAGGTCGTAACCTGTTAAGTCGTAGGTCGCTGGGTTTCGTCTAAGTGTTAGGTCGAAGTATGTGTTAAGTCGTAGGTCGACTTAATAGTTAGGTCGTATGCGCAGAAGTGTTAGATCGTAGGAGTTGAGGCGCGCGTATCTGTTAGGTCGGAGTTGTTGGCTAAGGGTTAGGTCGGAGGCTCTGTTAAGTCGTGGGGGGTTTTTAGGTCGTAGGTCGGCATATGTTAGGTCGGCAACGACTTAAGGAGATAGCCGAGTTACGACTCAGGCAGTTTTCAGCTATAAATAGGAGGGGTTGTTCTCACTTTTTGGGATCCGGATTTTGAAGCGACGAAGTGCTGCCATTTTGAGAGCTCGACTTCTACACTTCTTCACTTCTTTTCTCCACTCTAATCTAGTGCTTCCATCCATCCAAATCGAAGATCGAGATTGAAGATTCAAAAGCTTGGATTGAAGATCTTCATCTTTTCAAGAGAGATTTCTTCATTTGAAGCGGATTTGTGATAGATCTAGCTTCATCCTTCGCTGTCCAGATCTGAAGTGTGTTGATTTGAGGTTGTTTAGGTGATTTGGTGAGTGATGATTATCTCTCACACGGATCCAAAGGAGTATATCGGATTGTTGGCTCGTTTTGGTGTTAAAATAGAGATTTCCATGCATTTTCTTCATCCTATGTGTAGACCCATATAGATCCATTGTTCATGATGATGTTGCATCCATTTTATCATATGTTAACCTATGCAAGTTCATTCATCAAGTTTGTAGAGATATAATACATGTTTTCATGCTTATTGGACTTTCAACTCTTTAATTACGAAAATGCCATTATTGTTATAATTGTCTACTTAGATCATTTTGGAATGCTTGATTGCTTGGATTGATGTTTGATTCGATTGATTGTTATGAACTAGATGATTGATGACTAGATTTAGATCGAAGGTGATTCAAAAGCTAAGGGAAAGGCTCTTGAATTGGAAAAGCTGCTCGTGGCATATGTAGCGGGATGATGAAGCTCTTATGCATAGATTTGATGATGTGAAGTTGAGATGAAGCTTTGCAAGGGTGTAATGAAGCGAGGCATCATATGATGAAGACTTGGTCTAATCCAGACGGGATCATTCCAAGCATGTTGATAACTCGGTGATATGATTCGAGTTGAAGATAATGAATGGATATGAGAATAGTCGTCGAGGAGGATGACTAGGAGGCTTGGATAGCATCGTTGTTGAAGGTTCTAGCATGCTCTAAGCAAGAGTACGTTTGGGCAGATTCGATAGTCCCAACGGCCAACTGTTGATGGTCGAGTACTCTGGGCAGATTCGATAGTCCTAGGCACGGGCTGCGACGATGTGCGGGAGTTATGTCTAGAACCGGGGTTTCCATTAGCCCTTGACGGACGGATGAAAGAATGTGCCGGTCATTCAATTAACGGTGATATCGAAGCAATGATAACAGTGATAGCCAGAGTCATGGATGTGTGGTTGTATCGTCATTCGGACTCAAGAGCGGTATTTTCTGGGTGCTTATCTGATTTAGGCCTTGGTACTTGGAAAACATCGCCCTTGACTCGAGTGATAGTAGCTTTACTTTAAATTGTATGCTCTGCTATGTTTGCTTCTGCTTAGTGTGTGTCTGGGGGCTATCACTGTAGAATGAGGTTGGAGTGGGAGGGTTGTATTCCTATTCCTTTTCCTTTATGCTCTTTTGGTATGTTGTTAGTTAATTTACTGCTCACTAAGACTGTTGTCTGACTCAAGGCTTTTTGTTTTAAATTCTTATTGCCTTGGGCTGTTCGTCCATTTTGGGACGGGCAGACTAGGTAGCAGGTGACAGGTGCTGTTCTCTTCTCACGATGCTGATATCGAAGACGAGCTAGAGGGTTGCATATTATTTTCTTATATGTACTGGATATTCCGCTGTTTTGTATTCTCTGAGAGATTTGTAGTGAGGCTGGATGTATTGACTATGTGGATGCTTGTATTCAACTATTATGGAGTTTTATATGATGTCATTTTGTTCTGTAAAGCTTCACTATACATATGTTCTATTGTATTTTGTCCATGCGCTGTGAGTAATACGATAGATCCTTTTGTTTTAAATCTTACCTTGACAATCGTCTATGGTCGCCTGGCACACTTTACAGCGCACTATCTCTAGATTCGGTGCAGGGGTCATGGGCGGTCGTCACATTTGGTATCAGAGCATTGGTTAATCGGTTTTACCCAACGCTCGTTGTCATAACTACGTATGAGAGACGTAATTGTATTTTGATGGATGATTACTATATATAATGTAGTAGCTTAGTAGAGTTTGAGTCCTTTATGCAGTTGTTTCTCTAGATGTTCTAATCATTCCTTTTTATAGATATTGAGAATGAGTCGAAGAGGGAGACCAGCTGCTAGGGGAGGTCGTGCTACTGAAGAGACTGCTGATTATGCAGCCATGTTCGAAGCTATGATGACTTCGATCATGAGAAGGATACCAGTTCCGGGGGCGGCAGTTGATGTTGGAGTTCAAGTCCAAACTCCGAAACCAGTGGATTTTGCTAAGCTGTGCAAGGATTATACTGCTCTTGGAGGGAAGGTTTTCTTGGGAACAGAATCTACCATTGAAGTCCAGAGGTGGATGGATGCTTGTAGAAGGATCTTTGGTGATTTGGGAATTGATGATGCAACTAAGAGGAAGTTGGCATCGAGGCAGCTTCAAGGGAGAGCTTCTGATTGGTGGAACTCTATTACCATCACTACTCCGGAAGAAGAGATTACTTGGGAGCAATTCCAAGTCAGATTTGAAGCTAAGTTCATTTCTACAGCTCAGAAGTCTGTTCTGTTCAAGAAGTTTGTAGAGCTCAATCAGGGTGGAAGATCTGTTCTTGAGTATGTTTCTGAGTTCGAAGCTTTGTCCAAGTATGCTCGGTCATATATTGAATCTGCTTATCAGAAGAATGAGAAGTTTGTGACTGGCTTGGATAGTTATCTTGGGAGACAGTTGGTGGATCATTTGGACGATTCATTTGAGAAGCTTGTGGAGAAAGCTCTTAGGCATGAGAGTCTGTTTCCTAAGGAAGGACCTGTTGTTGCTGTTACCAAGGGAGAATCTAAACCACAGCAGGGTGGAAACCAGAAGAGGAAGCAGCAGCAGCAGAAAGGTAAGGATGGCCAGAAGAAGCCGAAAGGCGAGGTGACTTGCTACAATTGTCAACAGAAGGGCCATTTCTCTAAGGATTGTAAGAATCCGAAGGCACCGATGAAGTGTCACAACTGTGACAAGCCGGGGCATTTCAGGAAGAATTGTCCAGAACCAAGGAAGGACAGGCAGATTGTGCAAGCCTATGCTTTAGGAGCTGTTCCGTCGTCTTCGAAAGCTCCTACTGCTGAAGAGAAGGGAAAGAGTGTGGTTGTTCAAGGTACTCTTTTCCTATGTGGTGTTCCAGTTAGAGTTTTGTTTGATACTGGAGCTTCGCATTCGTTTGTTTGTAATGAACTAGTAGGCCGGTTAAATTTGAAGCCGGATATTGTTGATAGGCCATTGGTTGTGACTAATCCAGTTGGGGGTTCGTCTTGTTTGTGTACGTTATGCCGTGGTCTAGTTGTATCGAGTCATGGTTGCTCTTTTGTTTGTGATTGCTTTGTTCTGAACTTTGCGGGGTTCGGAATTATCTTGGGTATGGACTGGCTTAGGAAGTATGCGGCTAAGGTTGATTGTGAGAGGCTGGAGGTGACAGTCGAGAATGTGGAGGGGCGAAAGATTGTGATACGATGTAAGCATGAAGAAGGCGTCTTCATGAGCTTCATGTATTCGCTAGTTGTTCCACGGGATGGACTGTCTTTAGTGCCGATCGCAAATAGATTCGAGGATGTCTTTGACGAAGTCAAAGGGTTGCCGCCGCATAGAGAGATCGAGTTTCGTATAGATCTAGTTGAAGGAGCCAGACCTGTTGTGATGCCTCTTAGGCGGATGGCGCCTAGGGAACAGCAAGAGTTGAGGGTGCAAGTTGATGACCTTTTACATAAAGGATTCATTCGGCGTAGTGTGTCCGAATGGGGTGCACCAGTTGTGTTCGCAACCAAGGCAGATGGGTCGTTAAGACTGTGCGTCGATTATCGTGAGCTGAATAAAGTGACTAAGAAGAACAAGTATCCATTGCCGAGAATAGATGACTTGTTTGATCAGCTTCACGAAGCTAAGGTGTTTTCTCAGATGGATTTGGCAACGGGATTTCACCAGTTGAGAGTGGCTAAGGATAGTGTGCCGAAGACTGCTTTTAGGACACCATCCGGTTTCTTTGAGTGGCTGGTAATGCCGTTTGGATTGACTAACGCGCCAGCATATTTTGTGGATCTTATGAATAGGGTGTTCAGAGATCAGTTGAACAAGTTCGTACTTGTGTTCGTGGATGATATTCTGATTTATTCCAGAACGGAAGAAGAGCACAAGACGCACTTGCGTATTGTTTTGGAGATCTTACGGAAACATCAGCTGAAGGCTAAGTTTTCGAAGTGTCACTTCTGGAAGAGTGAAGTGAGGTTCTTAGGCCATGTGATTTCTGGAAATGGAATAGCGGTTGATCCCGCTAAGGTGGCAGCAATCCAGGATTGGGATAGACCTAAGAATGCATCTGATGTGAGAAGTTTTCTTGGATTAGCAGGATATTATCGACGGTTTATCAAAGACTTCTCCAAGGTAGCTGCACCGTTAACAGGATTGACGAAGAAGAACCAAGTGTTCAGTTGGAATGCTAAGTGTGAGCAAGCTTTCGGAATCCTGAAAGAGCGATTGACGAGTGCTCCTGTTTTGACTATTCCAAGTGGAAATGATGAGATGGTGGTTTACACCGATGCATGTGGTACTGGACTTGGAGCAGTGCTGATGCAGAAGGATAAAGTTGTTGCGTATGCCAGTCGACAACTGAAGCCGCATGAAAGGAATTACCCGACTCATGATTTGGAATTAGCGGCAATTGTTTTTGCTCTGAAGATGTGGAGGCATTATCTGTTGGGAGTTCGATTCGAGTTGTTTACGGATCATAAGTCGTTAAGGTATCTTTTCTCCCAGAAGGATTTGAATCTTCGGCAGCAACGTTGGTTAGAGTTTTTGGCATCATATGATTTTGGTATAGCTTATACTCCGGGAAAAGGTAACGCAGTGGCAGATGCGTTAAGTCGAAGACATGCAGGATTGGGAGCCATGTTTTCAGAATGGAAGAGTCTCGAGTATTTAGCTGGATTTGACTTCAGGCCTAGATGTGAATTGGAACCTGAGATGTTGGCAAACTTATCGATAAGACCCACTCTTGTGGAAAGGATTGGTGAGAGCCAAAAGCGAGATGATAAGCTTGTCAAGATTATCCGTGAGTTGGAATCTGGATTGGATCCAGAAAAGGATAAAGGATTCGAGGTCGATCAAGAGGGTTGGCTTCGGAAGCAAGGACGACTAGTTGTTCCCGATATAGATGAATTGAGGAGTGAAGTTCTGAAGGAAAGTCATCACTCGAAGTTGACAATTCATCCAGGTGGAAATAAGATGTATCGGGATATGAAGAGAACCTACTATTGGGAAGGTATGAAGAAGGATGTTGGAAATTTTATTTCCAAGTGTATGAACTGCCAGTTGGTTAAAGCTGAACAGAAGAAGCCAAGTGGATTGCTTCAGCCATTAGAAGTTCCTACATGGAAGTGGGAACAAGTGTCGATGGATTTCATCGATGGATTGCCTAGAACCAGAACGGGAAATGAAGGGATTTGGGTCATTGTGGATCGTCTGACTAAGAGTGCACGATTCATTCCTGTTCGATCGACTAGGACTGCATCAAAGTTGGCTGAGTTGTATATTAAGTGGATAGTTCGATTCCATGGTATTCCGAAGAGCATAGTGAGCGATCGAGACCCATTGTTCACTAGTGGATTTTGGAAGAGCTTCCAGGAAGTTTTGGGAACCGAGTTGTGTTTGAGTACAGCTTATCATCCCCAAACAGATGGTCAGACCGAGAGAGTCAACCGAGTTTTGGAAGATCTTCTCAGAGCATGTGTTTTGGACTTCGGAGGATCATGGGAAGATCACCTTCATTTGGTGGAGTTTGCGTACAACAACAGTTACCAGTCAAGCATTGGTATGGCACCGTATGAGGCGTTGTATGGAAGACCGTGTAACTCTCCGACATGTTGGTTGGAAACTGGAGAAAAGCTGATACTTGGGCCAGAGATGATTCGTCAGACCTCAGATTGCATAGAGATCATTCGGCAACGAATGAAGGCAGCCCAAGACCGTCAGAAGAGTTATGCCGATAAGCGTCGAAAGGATTTGGAATTCGACGTAGGGGATATGGTTTTTGTGAAGATTTCTCCACTGAAGAATGTTATTAGATTCGGGAAGAAAGGAAAATTGACTCCGAGATTTGTTGGACCATTCCCGATCATCGAGCGAATTGGAAAGCTCGCTTATAGATTGGAGTTACCGGAGAAGATGTCGGGTGTGCACAATGTTTTTCACGTATCGTATCTACGGAAGTATGTGCATGACTCGAATGCAGTGGTTTCTGCTGATAGCTATGAAGATTTTGAAGTTGATCCAGTTGATAGAAGACCTCGTAAGCCACTTCGTGTTGTGGAAACCGACACGAAACAGCTTAGGAGGAAGGTAGTTAAGTTGCTCAAGATACAATGGAGTGATGATGATAACGACTGTACGTGGGAGGTGGAAGAGAGGATGAAAGCAGCTCATCCTGAACTCTTCAAGGTATGGCCCTAAGGTGTCGTGTCATCTCACGATATTGTAACTTGTTCTAATTTTAGAATTCTGTACGCTAAGTTAGAATTGGATGCATGGTTTGTTGATTGCTATGGATGGTAGGCGTACAGAATAGTCTTTGATTGCTTTGTTTGCTTGGAATTTCGGGGGCGAAATTCCTAAGGGGGAGAGAATGTAACGACCCGTATTTTTCACGGATCGAAAAGTTCGTCAAATCTGGAATTTTTTTGCATTTTTAAGTCATTTCAGATTTTTTGGGAAATTTGTCTAAGTCCTAGGTCGTGGACGACCTAAGAGCTAAGTCGTGACCGAGTTAAGGACTTGCGAGTTAGTGTTAGGTCGTGGGTTAGTTGGAGCGACCTATAAAATTGTGCAACCTAGGATTTAGTTAAGTAATTAGGTCGGCAGGGCGAGTTAACGACCTAAAGACTGACCGACTTAAGGATATGGCGACTCAAGGGTAGGCAGACCTAGTGGTTCCGGGTTAGCGACTTAGTAATTAAGTTGTTAGGTCGGTTGGGACGACCTATAGAAGTTAGCAGTGTAGTTAGGTCGGCAGCGACCTAAGTAGTAGTGAGCGACTTAAGGAGTTAAGTCGTAAGTCTGGGTAGAGTTAGGTCGCATCCCAGTTGTTCGCGACTTATGTTAGGTCGCGTGGAGGCTTAAGGAATTAGGTCGTAACCTGTTAAGTCGTAGGTCGCTGGGTTTCGTCTAAGTGTTAGGTCATAACCTGTTAAGTCGTAGGTCGCTGGGTTTCGTCTAAGTGTTAGGTCGTAACCTGTTAAGTCGTAGGTCGCTGGGTTTCGTCTAAGTGTTAGGTCGAAGTATGTGTTAAGTCGTAGGTCGACTTAATAGTTAGGTCGTATGCGCAGAAGTGTTAGATCGTAGGAGTTGAGGCGCGCGTATCTGTTAGGTCGGAGTTGTTGGCTAAGGGTTAGGTCGGAGGCTCTGTTAAGTCGTGGGGGGTTTTTAGGTCGTAGGTCGGCATATGTTAGGTCGGCAACGACTTAAGGAGATAGCCGAGTTACGACTCAGGCAGTTTTCAGCTATAAATAGGAGGGGTTGTTCTCACTTTTTGGGATCCGGATTTTGAAGCGACGAAGTGCTGCCATTTTGAGAGCTCGACTTCTACACTTCTTCACTTCTTTTCTCCACTCTAATCTAGTGCTTCCATCCATCCAAATCGAAGATCGAGATTGAAGATTCAAAAGCTTGGATTGAAGATCTTCATCTTTTCAAGAGAGATTTCTTCATTTGAAGCGGATTTGTGATAGATCTAGCTTCATCCTTCGCTGTCCAGATCTGAAGTGTGTTGATTTGAGGTTGTTTAGGTGATTTGGTGAGTGATGATTATCTCTCACACGGATCCAAAGGAGTATATCGGATTGTTGGCTCGTTTTGGTGTTAAAATAGAGATTTCCATGCATTTTCTTCATCCTATGTGTAGACCCATATAGATCCATTGTTCATGATGATGTTGCATCCATTTTATCATATGTTAACCTATGCAAGTTCATTCATCAAGTTTGTAGAGATATAATACATGTTTTCATGCTTATTGGACTTTCAACTCTTTAATTACGAAAATGCCATTATTGTTATAATTGTCTACTTAGATCATTTTGGAATGCTTGATTGCTTGGATTGATGTTTGATTTGATTGATTGTTATGAACTAGATGATTGATGACTAGATTTAGATCGAAGGTGATTCAAAAGCTAAGGGAAAGGCTCTTGAATTGGAAAAGCTGCTCGTGGCATATGTAGCGGGATGATGAAGCTCTTATGCATAGATTTGATGATGTGAAGTTGAGATGAAGCTTTGCAAGGGTGTAATGAAGCGAGGCATCATATGATGAAGACTTGGTCTAATCCAGACGGGATCATTCCAAGCATGTTGATAACTCGGTGATATGATTCGAGTTGAAGATAATGAATGGATATGAGAATAGTCGTCGAGGAGGATGACTAGGAGGCTTGGATAGCATCGTTGTTGAAGGTTCTAGCATGCTCTAAGCAAGAGTACGTTTGGGCAGATTCGATAGTCCCAACGGCCAACTGTTGATGGTCGAGTACTCTGGGCAGATTCGATAGTCCTAGGCACGGGCTGCGACGACGTGCGGGAGTTATGTCTAGAACCGGGGTTTCCATTAGCCCTTGACGGACGGCTGAAAGAATGTGCCGGTCATTCAATTAACGGTGATATCGAAGCAATGATAACAGTGATAGCCAGAGTCATGGATGTGTGGTTGTATCGTCATTCGGACTCAAGAGCGGTATTTTCTGGGTGCTTATCTGATTTAGGCCTTGGTACTTGGAAAACATCGCCCTTGACTCGAGTGATAGTAGCTTTACTTTAAATTGTATGCTCTGCTATGTTTGCTTCTGCTTAGTGTGTGTCTGGGGGCTATCACTGTAGAATGAGGTTGGAGTGGGAGGGTTGTATTCCTATTCCTTTTCCTTTATGCTCTTTTGGTATGTTGTTAGTTAATTTACTGCTCACTAAGACTGTTGTCTGACTCAAGGCTTTTTGTTTTAAATTCTTATTGCCTTGGGCTGTTCGTCCATTTTGGGACGGGCAGACTAGGTAGCAGGTGACAGGTGCTGTTCTCTTCTCACGATGCTGATATCGAAGACGAGCTAGAGGGTTGCATATTATTTTCTTATATGTACTGGATATTCCGCTGTTTTGTATTCTCTGAGAGATTTGTAGTGAGGCTGGATGTATTGACTATGTGGATGCTTGTATTCAACTATTATGGAGTTTTATATGATGTCATTTTGTTCTGTAAAGCTTCACTATACATATGTTCTATTGTATTTTGTCCATGCGCTGTGAGTAATACGATAGATCCTTTTGTTTTAAATCTTACCTTGACAATCGTCTATGGTCGCCTGGCACACTTTACAGCGCACTATCTCTAGATTCGGTGCAGGGGTCATGGGCGGTCGTCACAATGTGTAAGCAAATTAATACATAAGAAGGACAAATGTCAACATTCTTTTTAAAAATTAAAATAAATAAATCAAAATTTAAAGAGGAAATATATTTTACTTTCAGCTGAATTAATCTTTCTTCATTCTTCAACTAAAATAATTCGAATCAAAAGAAATAAAAGACTGGAAATCAAATTCAAAGAAGCAAAGCAAAGTCTGGAAATTTCAAATGCAAATCAAAGGAAGAAGATGGAGGCAAATTCAATAAGCAGTTTCAAAATCTTCAATTGCAATCAGAGAAATTAATCAAACTGCAAGTTTAAAATTCAACAAAGCAAAAGAAAAGCAAGTTTAAAATCAAAATCAGTCTGGAAATCAACATCAGCCTGGAAACAAAATTCTGTTATCTGCTCTCTGTTTCAAAATGACATGTGAGTAAATCTTATTTTAAAAACAGACTTAAGCTTTTAATATGTGATGATTTATTATATGGGATGTTTGTAATGTATGCATGTTTGTATAGTTATATTTGAATGCCTGTATAAATATAATTTAGCCTCTGTGTAGTGATAACTGACTTTATCTCTTAATAAAACCAATATCTCCTCATCTAAGCACTGTTAGCCTCTGATTTGTAAATGGAAGTTGTTTGAAATCAAGTAATCTATCAGTTAAAATTAGTTATAGGATTTTGACTTGAATGATTAGCGTATTTTTTTCAAATTACAGTAATAATCAATATAAGTCAGAAAAATCAAATGATTTGATTTCATGTTTTGATTTCATAATTTGATTAGTATTTGGAATTGATGAATTTACATAAAGATTTCATGATTTTTTAAACTAAGAATGTTGCATAATCGCGAGATGAACGAATTTGGGTTTTTTTGTAAATTTCCGGTGATCAGAGGGGAGATGGTCGTCGTGGTTGATGCTGGAGGTGGTTGGAAGGTTGAGTCGCTCGAGAAAAATAGTAGAAGGGTTTATCATTAACCGTGATGGTCGGAGATCATTGGAGTAGGGTTTAAGACACTGTTTTTTTTTGTTGATGTTCAAACGAGTCTCGTGACGTCGAGAGATGGTCGGAGTCGATCGCGAGTCCTTCAATAGGAGCTGGAGGTCGAGGATGAACTACGGTGAGGATGGCGAAGTTTCTCGTGGCTTGGATCAACGGTGACGAGTGATTGCTGGTGATGAACGTGTTGAGCTGATGGGTTCAATGATCATTTTCGAATTCTCGTTCGAATCGAGAAATTCTGGGTCGTCGATCGTGGAGACGAGAGGAAAACTGACTGGTCGGAGGCCTTAACGGAGATCGTCGTCGATCGATTATGGTGTGCACGTGCACGAGCACGTTTGTGTATCTGAGAGATTTTGTTTTGGAAAAAAAAAAGCAAAACGCTCGGGTTTTGTTCGGGGATATCTGGGTTTGACTCGAAGAAAGGTGAAGGGGTTTTGTCTCGAGTTTACTTCGGGGAAACTAAGGGATTTACTCGGGTTTGGTTTTGGAGCAGGCTTAAAGAATTTTACAGGAAATGTTTTTTTGAAGTTTTAAAAACCAAAGAAATTTATATGGTTGTGTTTCTAAGTTTTAAACAAAAGTAAAACAAGTTTTTTCTGTAAAACTAAATTGTTTTCAAGAATATAAGTTTAAATAAGTTTTTATATTAAGTAGATAAGTTTTAAAAAGGTTAAATAAGTGGGTATTAATAAATGAGGTTTGTTTAAAAATTTATTAAATAACTTTGGAAAGTTTATTTAATATGATTTTTAATGATAAATAAGAAGTTAATTAAGATAATTACTTTTGGAAAGTAATTAAATGGAAGTAATTAAGGATTAATTACTTAAGTGTAATTTATTTAAATATGGATTAATTGAGGTAATTAATTAAAGAATAATTAATTAATGGAAGTAATTAAAGGATCATTTATTTATTAATTAATGGGATTGATTAAAGTTTAATTATTATAAATGGTTAAGGTTAATTCGTTTATATAATTAATTAAAGGCTAATTACTTAATGTAATTAAAAAGAAATTAATCAAGAATGATAAATAAAAAGGGGTAAGTAAAGAATAATTACGTATTGTAATTAAGGAATAATTAATCAAGGAAGATTAATTAAGATAAATAATTAAGAAAAGATTAATTAATTTATAATTAATTAATGTTAAGTAAGATGGATTAAGGTAATCTAAGTAATTAAAGGTTAGTAATTAATTTAATTAGAGATTAATTAAAATAAATTAAGAATGAATTGACTTGTTATGGATTAGTTGAATGATATTAGATGCCTTGGATTAGTTGATATATCTGATATGTGATTGTGAGATGAGATGTTTTGGATGAATTGTGATAACGTAAGTTAGCTATCTGTGATAGATTTGTTATATGAATATGATATCCTGAATTTAAATTAACTTGTTTAACTGAAAAATCTTGGTTTAAAGGATGACTTGTGATTCGAAGAGACCGGGGTCGGGTATCAGAAATATACCCGAAACCACTTCGATTTGTAATCTATAATTCTTTATAGATTTGTTTTGTAAATCGAATAGGCTGGAATGAAATAAATCGAGTAATCTGGATCATTGGAACTAAGTAACGATACTTAGATATTATTTTATGAAATAAATTGTTTGAATAAAATAAGTAAGAACTCGTAGAAGATACGAGTTACCCTGATTTTATATAAGATCTATGGATTGAAATTTCATGTTAGATGAGTTTACTCACGCTGGTTTCCAGCCTGACCCGGGTGTTACTCTGATGTAATGCGCGGGTCAGACCGAGTATTACAGCTTTTCAGGTTAGGACGTTCTAGAGCTCAGGAGGCGAGCTGGATGGCAGGAACGTATGGAGTGTATTCCGCTGTGTATTTGAGAGCTTATTGATAGTAGTCTAGGACAGGTGGATAACTGTCTAGTCTATTTGTAAATGGTTGTAACTCTGATGTATTGAATGTAAATTAACAAATACAGTTTTCTTTGTATAACTGATATTATTATTTGATATTATATTTTATCCGCTGCGAATGTGAGATGTTGTGTTTTCTGTTTTTCTTTCTTCTTTCTGTTTCTTTCTTCTATCTCTTTTCTTTTTCTCCTAACTATCTGGAATTTTCGGGTTCGAAAATTCCGGGTCGTTACAGTTGGTATCAGAGCTGAAGGTTAAGCGAGAACCTTGGCTCCTTAAGATTACTCGTTAAGGATAGGGTCAATGGTATCCTAGAACGAGTTGAGTGTATATATATATGAGAGCGTATTTGTTATTTTCATATATAAAGATTTCAAATGATTTTTATATAAGATTATATTTGATATATAAAGCAATATTTCTTTTAATATATATTAAAGAAATTGGTGTTGAATCATTGGAATTAAATAAGATAATAAGAATTAAGTGGTAATAGAAATACAACCAAATTGAAATTGAATGAAGATAAGTTTGAAATAAGATTCAAACTGAAATTAAAATCTTGGATTTGTAGAAGTGTTATCAAGAATAAAGATAATAATGAATTGTTTTCCAAATATGATAATCTTGGTTATTATCATAAATGGTAGTTGTGTTTAATAATGAATGTTGTTAATGATTAAGCAAAATGAAATATTTTAGGGAAGTAAACTTTTAAGTGAATATGACTTATAATTTGTAAATTAAATTGGATTTAAATTGTGAAGTTTTGAATCCTAAAGTTTGAAAACATTTGAAATTGTTTTCAAAATATTAAAAGAAAAAGAATAAATATTATTCAGGTTGTTTTTGAATATGATCTTATTTTAAAACAAGAGTTGTTTGGAAAATTTAAAGAAATTTGTTTTTGAATTAAACCAAGAATGGTTTAAATTTAAAGTATAACTTGGTGTGTAAAGAAAATGTATATATGACGAATATACATAATACCAATGATGATTTGAAATAAACACTTAGTGTTGAGTTTTAAATTGGAATGTGTTGTAAAACCCAAACTAAAGTAAGTTTTTAAACTTAAAAGGGGAAAAATTATTAATCTGAAGTTTAAAATTTGAATGGGAATTCAAATTGTGTAAAGTTGACCGGATTAAGTAAATTTAATTTAACTTAAGGAAGTTAAATGAGTTTAGAATGAACAACTTGAATTGGAAATTTCAAGATGAAATTTAAATTTAACTTGGGTAGTTAAATGGTTAATTTAAATGGGAGTTATGAGTGATCTCAAAATGGGTTTGAGATCTGGAAATTGAAATGGATGATAAATTAGAATCTGAAGATTAAATTGTTTTTGAATTCTTATTTGAACTTTGTAATAAGTTAAGTAAAGATAATTTTAAAATAGAATTTTGGAATTTGGATTCAGAATTAAATGGTTTAAAAATTTAAGTTGTTAAATTAAAAATAAAGGTTGATTTGATTTAAAAATAAGGGTTAATTTGACTTAAGGGATTAAATCAACATTTAAAATGTTTAACTCGAATTTATATAATTCGAGATGGTTTTAAGTTGAGATTTGAATAAAATTTGTTCAAATTGTATTTGATTTGAATTAATTAAAATTGTGATTGAAGATGTATAAGTTTAAAATTCAAATGGAAAATTTGAATTGGATTAATTTGAAATAAAATTGAAGATTGAATGAGTTCAAATTCAAATGGAATTGGGATTAATTCATATAGGAATTGAAATGATTTGAAATTGAAGTGGATTCAATTTGAAATTAGTTTGAATAATTTGAAATTGTAATTAAAATGAATATGTTTAAAATCAAATGGAATTTGATTTGAATTTGGAAAGGAATTAAGATTAATTCAACTTGAATTGGGATTGAATCAAATTCAATGGAAATTGAAGAATTGAGTCAATTTAAATGGGAGTGGAAATTTAAATTGAATTGATGGGAAATTAATTGGAAATGGAGATTGGGAAATTAAACAGTTTGGCTCTGGATTGTTTTCAAAATAAATTGTTTTAAAATAAATATATTTTTCCAAACTATTTACTGTACAATCTTTCTTCTTAAAACCCAAACTATCTTAAGCTTGTTTTACAATTACTTTTGGAACTATTTAACAATTTTACGACTAATTTATAAACTAATTGCTATTTTTCAACTATTTACAACTACTTAACTATTTTCCAGCTATTTTACAAACTAATAACTATTTTTCAACTACTTATCTATTTTAAACCCTTTCAAGCTATTTTTTTTAATTTAAATAGGTCAGAGTTCAAACTGTTTGTAATTAAAGTAATAACTCAATTGGAAATGGAAGCAATTGAGAATAAGAGAATAGAATTAAAAAGAAATGTGAATAGAAAGAGAAATTGATTTGGGTAATAACCAATAAAGATAAATACGTAGGATATACGTATATTATTCTATTCGCATAGTGATTTGATCTAGATTCGAACACAGAATTTCGAGATAGTATTATCGATCCGAGTTGGGATTTCCCGCTCGATTTTCGACGGCGAACCTGGATATGGATTTTTGATTGGTTCTGGATATTCTCTATCATAGTTACAACTATGCAAGGAGAATGACGGTTTCTGATCAAGAAATCAGATCTGAGTCCGCACTAGAAAGTCGGGTGGACGATACTAGTTCGGAAGTGAAATTGTGTGATCGATTGAGCGATCAGACTGATATTGCGTACGGATGATATGTGTACATCGTACGAGTTTGGATGAAATTGATATTGAAATTTGTGGATAAAGATTGTAAAATGGTCTTTGAAATGAAAGGTATAATTGTGAAATATAATGGAATTGGATATTTCTTTGGTTGGAATTTACTTTATGGGAGTAAGTAAATGATAAATAACTTTATAAAGAAATCAAACTTGAATATTTGATTGACAATAAATAAAGTTATATTTTGTAATATGATAAACTTCCCTTATTGAATCTAGCCAGAATAAAAAGGGTTTTGAAATATTTGAAGTATAAAAGAGGTTTTATACAAGTTTGAAATGATCCAAAGATTTTCAAAATTATATATATATATATATAAAGGATCTTATGAGGATTTTGGAAAAGGTTTGAGAACCTATGTAATTTTGGAAAGGCTTTTGATTTTTGGGAAAATCAATTTTGGGAATTTGGAAAGCCTAGTTTGAGAATTATCGATTTTGGATATCGATTTGTGTAAAGGAGATTTTGATATAAATCATAAAGGGTATGATTTGAAGATACTATAAATGTATAGTATAAAATGTTTTGAGTATAGCTCTGGGGAAAAAGGCGCTTCCTTGAAATGAACTTCTCAGGAGTGCCACTGGGTGGTACTGCCTTGAACCCCAAGGGGGGTTTCTAAAGTTGATCCTGTGAGGAGTCCGGACAAACTAGTTCCTGAGGATTATTTGGTAGCGAAAGTCGATGGCGCTGTTGCCTACAGGGGCATTTGGGTTATGCTGTGACGACAGTGTAATTCGATGTCGCTGCGATCTACTATGGGGACCATAGCGAAAATCGTGTGGAGGATGAGTGCCAACAGTCTACACTTGATTTTGCCGGGATGGCAGAGCAACATCGGTAGACTGCGGTCTATGGTCGAGTGGAGGAGTTTCATTCTTTTGGCAGCGAAATTCGGTGGCGCTGATGCCTACAGTTATATGGGTTTGTGCTGTGATAGCAACGTAAGGCCCGGGTATAACTGCGATCTGTAGCGGGTTCCATGGCGTAATCGAGGAGCGCGGAGACCTACAGTTATCTGTGGATTTTGCCGGGACGGCAACGTAACCATCGGGTTAACTGCGACCATGGATGGGAGTGATGATTTCCAGAGTATTCTCACCAAAGATATTTCCTCGATTTCAAAAATGTTTTCCATATTTTCAATAAAACTATTTTCCAAAATGTTTTCCATATTTTCAATAAAACTATTTTCCAAGTATTTTCACTGAGTGTTGAAAACGGGTTTTCTAAGTCCTTATAGATTTTCAGTCCTACGTCTGATCAACGTATGACCGAATTTCTGTGAGAACAAGGATGGACTTGTTGAGACATTGAGTTATAAAAGTATTTTAAAAAAAAACTATTTTTGTAATATTATAGATTTTAAAGTATTTTAAAATTTTAATATAAAGAGAATTTATAGTTTAAAATGTTCAACAAGAAATTTATCTGATAATAAGTAAATAATAAATTTTGGCTTCGTTCCTTTTCGAGGACGAAAAGATTCTAAGGGGGGAGGAATGTGATAACCCAGGATTTTTGGACATTTATTAATTGATAATTAACTGGATTGAATCAATAAAAATAATGATTTATAAGTTAAACAAATAAATCTGTTAATAAAATTTATAAGTTTATTTCTTTTGAAAACTAATAACATTTTAATTTGGGAATATCTTTTCTAACAATTTAAATTTGGTAAGATTTATTTTTCAAAGCTTATAAATGTTTATATTTATAATGTATATATATATTGGTATATATATTATAAATAGGAAGGCTTTAATTGAATAAAAGAATATGTTTTCAAATTATAATATATATGTATATATATATATATATATTGTTATTTGAAGTTATGTTATAAAATTCAATATAATAATTATCAAACTAATGTTAAAAATATTTTCCATTTAGAATATATATATTTGTATATATTGAAATGGAAAGAATATTGGATTTGAATTTAATAAAGTATTTTCAAACTTTAATATATATATAATTTGTAAATTGGAAATTTTTAATTTGACTTCATACTTTTAAAAATGATATTTGAGATTTAAATAACAAGAATAATTTCTTATTTATTATAAACATATATTTTAAGTTTTTATTTTAGTTAAGATTTAAATTAAAAGTTCATTTGTTTTAATATTCTTTCATTTTTAAATTTCAAACATAAGATAAATTGTTAAGTAAAAATGGGTTTGTAAAAATATATATAGAGTTAAAATAAATTTTCCAATTATATAAAAATATAATACATTTAATTTGATCAAAGCATAAGTTATTATAAATAATTGTTTTCATAAATTCATATTTATATATTTATTTAAAATCTAAAAGCTTATTTATAAAAAGAGATAAATACATTATATACATGTAAATATTTCATAAATACATGTATATGACTTAAATAAATCAATAAAGAAAAGAATTTACACTTGTAAGCTTTTAAAGATAGTTTAAAGACATTTGTAAAAATTGAGGCCTATGTGTAAGCAAATTAATACATAAGAAGGACAAATGTCAACATTCTTTTTAAAAATTAAAATAAATAAATCAAAATTTAAAGAGGAAATATATTTTACTTTCAGCTGAATTAATCTTTCTTCATTCTTCAACTAAAATAATTCGAATCAAAAGAAATAAAAGACTGGAAATCAAATTCAAAGAAGCAAAGCAAAGTCTGGAAATTTCAAATGCAAATCAAAGGAAGAAGATGGAGGCAAATTCAATAAGCAGTTTCAAAATCTTCAATTGCAATCAGAGAAATTAATCAAACTGCAAGTTTAAAATTCAACAAAGCAAAAGAAAAGCAAGTTTAAAATCAAAATCAGTCTGGAAATCAACATCAGCCTGGAAACAAAATTCTGTTATCTGCTCTCTGTTTCAAAATGACATGTGAGTAAATCTTATTTTAAAAACAGACTTAAGCTTTTAATATGTGATGATTTATTATCTGGGATGTTTGTAATGTATGCATGTTTGTATAGTTATATTTGAATGCCTGTATAAATATAATTTAGCCTCTGTGTAGTGATAACTGACTTTATCTCTTAATAAAACCAATATCTCCTCATCTAAGCACTGTTAGCCTCTGATTTGTAAATGGAAGTTGTTTGAAATCAAGTAATCTATCAGTTAAAATTAGTTATAGGATTTTGACTTGAATGATTAGCGTATTTTTTTCAAATTACAGTAATAATCAATATAAGTCAGAAAAATCAAATGATTTGATTTCATGTTTTGATTTCATAATTTGATTAGTATTTGGAATTGATGAATTTACATAAAGATTTCATGATTTTTTAAACTAAGAATGTTGCATAATCGCGAGATGAACGAATTTGGGTTTTTTTGTAAATTTCCGGTGATCAGAGGGGAGATGGTCGTCGTGGTTGATGCTGGAGGTGGTTGGAAGGTTGAGTCGCTCGAGAAAAATAGTAGAAGGGTTTATCATTAACCGTGATGGTCGGAGATCATTGGAGTAGGGTTTAAGACACTGTTTTTTTTTGTTGATGTTCAAACGAGTCTCGTGACGTCGAGAGATGGTCGGAGTCGATCGCGAGTCCTTCAATAGGAGCTGGAGGTCGAGGATGAACTACGGTGAGGATGGCGAAGTTTCTCGTGGCTTGGATCAACGGTGACGAGTGATTGCTGGTGATGAACGTGTTGAGCTGATGGGTTCAATGATCATTTTCGAATTCTCGTTCGAATCGAGAAATTCTGGGTCGTCGATCGTGGAGACGAGAGGGAAACTGACTGGTCGGAGGCCTTAACGGAGATCGTCGTCGATCGATTATGGTGTGCACGTGCACGAGCACGTTTGTGTATCTGAGAGATTTTGTTTTGGAAAAAAAAAAAAAAAGCAAAACGCTCGGGTTTTGTTCGGGGATATCTGGGTTTGACTCGAAGAAAGGTGAAGGGGTTTTGTCTCGAGTTTACTTTGGGGAAACTAAGGGATTTACTCGGGTTTGGTTTTGGAGCAGGCTTAAAGAATTTTACAGGAAATGTTTTTTTGAAGTTTTAAAAACCAAAGAAATTTATATGGTTGTGTTTCTAAGTTTTAAACAAAAGTAAAACAAGTTTTTTCTGTAAAACTAAATTGTTTTCAAGAATATAAGTTTAAATAAGTTTTTATATTAAGTAGATAAGTTTTAAAAAGGTTAAATAAGTGGGTATTAATAAATGAGGTTTGTTTAAAAATTTATTAAATAACTTTGGAAAGTTTATTTAATATGATTTTTAATGATAAATAAGAAGTTAATTAAGATAATTACTTTTGGAAAGTAATTAAATGGAAGTAATTAAGGATTAATTACTTAAGTGTAATTTATTTAAATATGGATTAATTGAGGTAATTAATTAAAGAATAATTAATTAATGGAAGTAATTAAAGGATCATTTATTTATTAATTAATGGGATTGATTAAAGTTTAATTATTATAAATGGTTAAGGTTAATTCGTTTATATAATTAATTAAAGGCTAATTACTTAATGTAATTAAAAAGAAATTAATCAAGAATGATAAATAAAAAGGGGTAAGTAAAGAATAATTACTTATTGTAATTAAGGAATAATTAATCAAGGAAGATTAATTAAGATAAATAATTAAGAAAAGATTAATTAATTTATAATTAATTAATGTTAAGTAAGATGGATTAAGGTAATCTAAGTAATTAAAGGTTAGTAATTAATTTAATTAGAGATTAATTAAAATAAATTAAGAATGAATTGACTTGTTATGGATTAGTTGAATGATATTAGATGCCTTGGATTAGTTGATATATCTGATATGTGATTGTGAGATGAGATGTTTTGGATGAATTGTGATAACGTAAGTTAGCTATCTGTGATAGATTTGTTATATGAATATGATATCCTGAATTTAAATTAACTTGTTTAACTGAAAAATCTTGGTTTAAAGGATGACTTGTGATTCGAAGAGACCGGGGTCGGGTATCAGAAATATACCCGAAACCACTTCGATTTGTAATCTATAATTCTTTATAGATTTGTTTTGTAAATCGAATAGGCTGGAATGAAATAAATCGAGTAATCTGGATCATTGGAACTAAGTAACGATACTTAGATATTATTTTATGAAATAAATTGTTTGAATAAAATAAGTAAGAACTCGTAGAAGATACGAGTTACCCTGATTTTATATAAGATCTATGGATTGAAATTTCATGTTAGATGAGTTTACTCACGCTGGTTTCCAGCCTGACCCGGGTGTTACTTTGATGTAATGCTCGGGTCAGACCGAGTATTACAGCTTTTCAGGTTAGGACGTTCTAGAGCTCAGGAGGCGAGCTGGATGGCAGGAACGTATGGAGTGTATTCCGCTGTGTATTTGAGAGCTTATTGATAGTAGTCTGGGACAGGTGGATAACTGTCTAGTCTATTTGTAAATGGTTGTAACTCTGATGTATTGAATGTAAATTAACAAATACAGTTTTCTTTGTATAACTGATATTATTATTTGATATTATATTTTATCCGCTGCGAATGTGAGATGTTGTGTTTTCTGTTTTTCTTTCTTCTTTCTGTTTCTTTCTTCTATCTCTTTTCTTTTTCTCCTAACTATCTGGAATTTTCGGGTTCGAAAATTCCGGGTCGTTACAGACCCGTATTTTTGATAATTAAAAATATTAAATTAAATAAGATTTTGGAATTTAATATTATAAGAAATAAAAAATTTATGATTTATTAATGAGAAAAATAATTAGAATATGATTTAATAATGTTGTTTGAATGTTATTGACAACTATTTTAATGTAATTTCAATCAATTGAAATAATTGTAAAGTTAATTTGGTTATAATTGTAAATATGGAATAAATTAAATGTTGGGTTCAATATTGAAATATATGTTATTAATTAAATAGGTTTATTATAGAATATGAAATCGGTTTTGGTAAGTAATGGATAATCTTGGTTGTAAATAATAAGTTAATGGATATGAATTACTAATGGATGACAATTGTTTACTCTCACCTTAGTATTTAATCCATTGGAATTAAATTGGTAATTAATGGAATTAATGCAATTGAAATATTATAATTAAGATGGTAAAATATGATAACTGTAGAATGTGAATGTAATAAAATGTAAACTAACGTTAATTATATTCATAAGGTAATAGTTGATTCAATAATAAGAGTGAGAATCAAAATAAAAGAATTTATTGGGATTTAAATTTTAATGAATGAATTTATTGTAGTTGTAATTGAACGCTAAAATTAATGTAATATTTAACCTTGGAATTAACATGGAAAATTAAAATCTCAAATTTAATAAAAAGAAAATGTTTGTGCAATTTCAATTTTTGGTCAAATTTAGTCAAAATTTGAATTTGAGTTGAAAATTTAAATTTTAAAATTTTAAAATTTATTCTTTTTTTCTAATTCTAGACTAAATTCTGAGATGGTCTCCACTTTTCATTTTGTTAAAATCCGACTCCTATTGCTCTAAATTTGCAATTTACAATGAAGAACTTGTATAAAATAACAGTGTATATTGTGTGTATTTTACATAGTATTTCATATGGTATTTTCTAGTGTATTCTAATTGGTATATGACTCTTGGGCTCTTAGAAAGTCTCTTGGGCTTTAACTGATACCATTAATTCAGAAACTTTTACTCTTCCCCGTACAAACTTCTTATCAAAAAGAAACTACGTACAAACTTTCTGCTATCTCATTTCTGTTTCCTCAAACCAGAAACTTTCTCTTCCACCATTTCACCTCCTCTCTTCCTCCAATCTCCTAAAACCTAAATCCTCCTCTTCCTTATCCCTTTCCTCCTCTCCTTTCCTTTCCTCTTCTCTCTCTCTTCCTTTCCTCTCTTTCCCTCTTCTCTCTCTCTTCCTCTCCTCCTCTTGCCTTGCCGTCCATTCCTTTGCCTCTCCTTTGCTTGGCCGAACCTCTTCCACTAAAAGAAAAAGAAAAAAATATAGTTTTTTGAGTCCTCATATTCGTGTGTGTGATAGCTTGGATCTTGTGTTGGTTGCTTGTGATCTCCATCTCCATCTTGTTTGAATAGTTGTCACCTTCGTTAGCCTCGAAAGGTGAGAAATCACTCATGGTTAATATTCGTATGAATAAGTGAATGGATATCATAGGAAATGACTTGGAAATATTTGTTTAGCTAGAAATTTTGTTAGTTTATAATTATATGATTTGATATGATTTTATACGTTCATATGTGGTATTTAACATGACATATGATATGATCCACTATATGTTACATGTTTTGCTATATTAGTCATATGACATGATATGCTATTTCGACACATAATATGTTATATTATGTTAGTAATATGTTAAATCACATATATGTTATGTTAGTAATATGTTAATAATATGTTTATGTCACATGTATGTTATGTTATGTTAAGTAGTATATTTTATGTCACACGATGAGTTGTTATGTTATGTAATATGTTATATGATTCATGTTATGATATGTTATGCAATAATATGTTATGTTATTTATTTCTTTCAATCACACTGTATGTTAGTTAGGAAAATCACTATGGGTTGAAATGATACATACCCGAACATCTTTTTAGATTAGGAAATTGACTTGGGATACGGGTTGAAATGATATATACCAGTAAATTTGATTATTTTGAGTTGAAATGATATATACCCTAATCACTTGACCGTAGGGTAGAAAACTATATACGGACACCGTTGGTCGATTTTAAGGTATTTTTCTAAATTATAAAATATGTTTGATTTAATAAATTTGATTTTTTTTAAAATTAATTAAAAGATTTATTTAAATTATATTTTTTTAAAATAAAATAAAATATAAATTTAAATTATATGTGTTAAAGTTAATTTATAAGTTAAGGTTTTAAAAGCTAAATTTCAAGATTTTGACTTATAATTTTATTTAATTTTTAAATATATAATTTAATGGTGAAATAGTAAAATATAAAATAAAACACTTTAAAATTTTAATTTAATAAAATACTTAATATATTTTAAAGAGGTTTATTTAAAAATTTAATTTAATATAATAAATATAGATTTTTATAATAACCTTAATAAATAAATAAAAATAAGAAAGAGGAATTAAGATTAAATTGTAGATTTAATCTAGTTTAAAGAATTGAACTCAAATAAGATTATTAAATCTATTTGTTTATGAGAGTCCCAAAAGATAAGAATTTGAAATGTAATAACTTGATATGATAGTAATTGTAAGTTGAGGGTTTTCAAACTAAAATATAACTGAAGTTAAATATTTTAGAAATTGATTTAAATTGTAACTTGGGATTTAAATTATAAAAATGTTTTATAAAATGACCATGGTCTGAAATAAGCGTTTGGTTGTTAAAGAGACCGGAGTTGGATATTGACATACTCTCTGTCAATACAGAAACCACTTTAACAACTGTTGTAACGACCCAGAATTTTTGATATTTAAAATTCGAATATTTAATTGATTTTAAATATTAATAAATGGAATTTAGAAGTCGAATGATTTATTATTCGAATATTAGATTTAATTTGATAATTAAATCGATAAATTAATAATTGAAGTTCCAGAGATAATTGAAAATCAAGCTTAAAATGATTTAAATTGATTAGGGAAATTTTAGTTAATCATACTGAAGTTATAGAAATATTTTTGAACTCTTAAATCTGAATTTGGAGTTAATCTGTGAAAATTGAATATTTTAATATTTAATTATCGACTGTAAAAATAGTCAATTTTTGAACAGTCTCAGAATTGAACGAGACCAGTTTCATCGGATCTGTAATGTGATATTATTGTAAGATTTCAAATTTCGTATTTTTCGGAGTTGTTATGTGAGCATACTATAAGCAAACGCGTTGAATTTTTAAACGAATTCAACTTAAATTTAAAATCTGAATTTGGTCAACATCAGCCACCCTAGATTTTTCTTAGCAGACCTATTCCCTGAAAACAACACGTTCTCGTCTCCTTCGTACCCTTCCTTCTCTGTTAAAATATCAGAGAAAAGAAATAAAATCGATGGCTGAAACGAATTGGTCTTCGTTCGTAAATCATAAAACGAAACCGTGCCCCTTTCTTTTTGCTTCAGTTTCAAATCGAAAAATCATCATATTTTTAAACGCGCATTCCTGTTTTCCCATTATCTTCAGCTCGACACAAATAAACAATCAATGGCAGAGAAATTTCTTTTCAATTGAAACCCTATTCGAGTTCGTTTTCGATCGACAGGGGAGGCGATCGCGATTTTTCAAATAGGCGAGTAATCGGCGGAGGCGAACTCAAGGCGTTCGCGATTCACTGTTTTCGTTAGTCGATGGGAGGCTGGCGCTCGCGCGCGCGTAGGCGGCGACTTCAAGGGAGGCTGTTCAATCAAAAATCAGAGCGCAGCGAAGCATGAAAGGCGGTCGACTCGACGTCGAAGCTAGGGTATGTGGCAGGCAGCGACGATGTCGCGATCGATGGTGGCGCGTGGGGTCTTTCTCGTGGCGATCTCAAATCGAAGGGCAGATGGACCCGTGGCCGCGAGTTCAGTTCGCGACTGGGGAAGCGTTGTCGAGTAGCATCGTTCGATTTGGGTGGCGACTGCGATTTGGGATTCTTCGATGGCCGTGTAACTCGAGCCAGCACTGAGGTATAATTCGTTTTTTTCAAATTAAAATAAATATGCAGTGACTTATATCTACAGATGAAGAAGAAAAATATATAGGGATTTACAGTTCCGATTTAATTTATTGTTAGTGGAAACTTTAATTTAAGTTGAGTTATTATGTGAATTATCAGAAATTGACAATAAAATAAATTTGGTTATTTTAGTTACTAGAAAATATTTTTTTTTCAAAAGAAATATTATTTATTTTTGGAGAAATGGGTTAAGAATAATTTATTAGGATGTTTGATTTATGTATTTAACTAATTTAATTCTTTTGGTTACTAAAGAAAATTTATTAAAAGGAAACTGGTTTAAATTAAAAATTATTAAATGGTAATGGAATTGTTCGATTTATTTCGAATATTAATAAATTGTATAAAATTGTTTATACAAGGTCTATAATGAAGCAATAGCCGAAAATGGAAAATGGATTGCAAATAAAAGCTAAGGTGAGATCTTCTCACTCAAATTTGAATGTGGAATTTTTACAGTTGTTGATAGATTGACTGTTTGAATGTGCTATTAGATATGATAGGATATATCTATATATATAGCAATATATACATATTGGCATATGTATATATTGGATTGATGATTTCCCGCCTCGTATAGCGGATGAGACCCTATTGCGCCGTTAGTAAGCGGATTTATAAAAAACCTATATACCGCGATAATTCCGTACTGGAGCGGAATTGGTATTGTGCTAACATCTTTGGATGCAGGGAAACAGGTTGGAGGGATCCAACTGGATTCCTCACCGTATTGATTATTTACAGATATTTTGATATATTCTGTTATCATATGATGATATATGATATTTGACTGTTGTGATGGACTAATTGATGCTGTTGCATCATCGGATTCAGTTTTGAAAAGTAAAAATAACGACTTTTACTTTAAAAAGGATTTTTAAAGTGATCTTTGAAATTATATGTTCTATTGAATTGTTGAATTGATTTATTTTAAATAAATAAACGTTTAAAATTTTGAAGTTATAAAAGTTAAGATTTTTGTGAATTATGACCGTAAGGTGATTTTTGAAATAAAAGTCGATTTATTTATAAAATGGTTTAAACTGGGATTTTTGAATAACTATAAACGATTGGTATAAAAAGATTTATAAAATTGATATTTTTGTAAATCAAAATATTGGGCTTATAAAACGAATTTTTATAAGTGTTAAAAAGAAGTATAAAAAGGATTTCATAAGTGAATGAAATAAATAGATGTATAACGTGAAGTTATAAAGTGAATAGATGTTGTAGAATAAACGATTTATAAGTAATTTACTTATAAATTTGACTTTTGCACTTAGATGGGATATAAATAGAAATTGCAAAATGAAATGATTCTTTTAAAAGTTGAAATCGTTATAAAGTACAAATGCGATTTATAAACGTTGTTTTATAAATCCGAAATCACTTATTCTTATAAGTGAATTTTTGAAGTTAATAAAATGAGATTTATAAACCGGAGTTGTTAT
This sequence comes from Allium fistulosum, assembly GCA_030737815.1. NCBI lineage: Eukaryota > Viridiplantae > Streptophyta > Magnoliopsida > Asparagales > Amaryllidaceae > Allium > Allium fistulosum. Next base: position 777,082,196 of record CM060905.1, on the reverse strand, counting down.
AGAAAATAGAAAATGGAATTTATAAACGTTGTTTTATAAATTCGGAAACCAATCGATTGAATTTGATAAATTAAATATAGAAAATTATCAAAGGAGATATGTTCGCGATTTTGGATAGCGAATTATTATCGAAATAAAACGTGTAGAAAATAGTGAAATGTAAATAGTAAAGTATATTCACGATTTTGGATAGTGAATATATTGTTAAGTAAAATGAACTTGTTTTGGGAAAGCGATATTACAGAAATGAAGTAATTGTTTTAAAAGATGTTTTAAAACGTGATAAGTATCGAATACATAGATTTCAACATTTATTGTTGAAATAGACGTTTTCGAGAGGATAAGGAAATGATGGACTATAACACTGTTGTTATAGTAAATGATTTCCGAAAGGAAATGTTTTGATGTAGTATTGGGATTTATATATCTATTAAAATCCGAATCCCTATACTAGTGATTTTGAGTCGTCGTAACGATGTTTTACGCAACATTCGTTTTGACTCAAATAAATGTGTTTAAAGAGAATGATTTCCTTAAAGATTGAGTATATACTTAATTTGATTTAAGTATATCGAATATTTTCAAATGTTGAAAATAAAAGATTTGTGAAACACTTATTATTAAATAAGTATGGAATGTTTTCCAATGTGAAATGAACTGTTTGAGTTTTTATCTTTTAAAGATAAATTGAAAAGTGAATATTTGAAATTGTTTTCAAATGGTTAAGTGTGGAAATTTTATATCTAGTAAAAGATATTTTTGGAAGATGAAATAATTTAGAAAATTATTTGGAATCTGATGATGTTGCGCATCTTTATTGATAGTTAAATAACCGACTATCAATAATTACCTTTAGATAGGTATTTGTTGTGAATTGGATGAATTTGAATGCCACACTTATTTTTAAATAAGCGCTCACTATTCGGGTTAGCCGGGAAAGGACCATGGGGTCGTATAACCCATTCCGAATATGTGATACGTCGTTATGAATCGCATTTGCTATATTACAGCATGATAGGGGGTTCTCGCATATGGTTAAGCGACAACCCTGCTCTGTTGGGTGTTACTCATTAGAGATAGAGTCAGTAGTACTCTAGAATGAGTTTGAGTGTAATAATAGATACGAGTGCGTATTTGTTAGTGAATATAAAATTGTTTTATATTGTGATGATTGGTTTGTTGAGTGGTATATGGATTCTGGTCGGTATTGTCCGTACAACTCTATCGATAGGGATCTCTAAACACTTATATAGAACAATTCGGCACAGTATTGTTTTAAATAGGGTGAATGAAATGATTTTACCCAAAATTATTTTTGTATATAAAAGAAATGTTTTTCTATGAATTATTATAGTATATGGATGTTTGGTTGTTAGGAAGTGATAATATTGAAATGTTATCATTATTATATGAAATTGGATAAGAAATTCAAACCGAAACTCCAAGGTAAAGAAATAAATTCACATATGAATGAAATTTAAAGAATATGAATTATAAATGTGAATTGTAATTTAAACGGAATTCCAGAGAAGTATTTGGAAATGTTTTGAAAAAGAATTTGAAAATTTTGGAGATTTGAAAGTTTAAATCCTTTTTGATTTGAAAATGGATTTCGAAGGTTTTGAAAAGTATTTTGAAGGAATGAAAAAGCTCTAAACTCTTTTCGGTCGCTGGAAAATAACTTCGATGATGACCGCGGCATCGTTGGTGTTCATTTTCGGGTTTCCAAAAGAGGAAATTGCTGCCAAATTGTTTTAAATAAAAGTTGTTGAAAAAAATTTGGATTTTGTTTTGGAAATTCAAAGGATAATTTGAATTGTTTTCAAAATGGTTTTGAATGAAGTTGATAACTTGTAAAGTTTAAAGTTTAAATAAAAATCCATTTAACGAATGAAATTTATAAATGTGAATTGAAATATAAAGAGATGAATTCATATATGAATAAAAATTTTGAATATGAATTGTAAATATGATTTACAAATGAAAATAGAATTCAAAAAGGATAATTGAAGATAAAATTCATAATAGAATTAGTAATATGAATGTATGGATGATTTTATAAATCAAGATGTAAATAAGTCGAAGACTTATAAAATATTTGGAATTTGATAGAAATGAGATTCAAATTGAAAATGAAAGAATGTGTGAATGAGTAAATAAATTTGAATAAATGAAGTGAATAAGATTAAAACTGAATGTTGAAACCGAATTTGAATAAGTGAATTAGAATTGGAAATGGATTAGTAACTGAAACTAATTTAAAATGGTGCAGTTATGAATGAAAGATAATCGATAAAATTCAATATTCAGAATTGAAGGTAAATTGAATTCCAATAGAATTAAAATGGTGAATTGAATTCAAATGAATTTGAAATGTAAACTTGAATGGATATGAATATGTAACTTCAACAGTGAAGTAAGTTAAAGATATATAAGCAGTTTATATTGAAAATTTTGTAATTGGATGTGCGAAATGGTTTGAATATATGCAACTAGATATTATGGCTAGTAGGATATACAGGTGTATAAAGGGATTGGAAAATTTATTTCACAGATAAATTTGAATTGCTCGACTAAAGGTATGTATTTAAAGTTGAATATGAGTTTTTGATGATTTCTCTCTAGCCGCTTGGCTTTTTCTTTTTCTTTTTGAAATCTGAGAGTCCGTAGGGACGTTTTGTAGTCGTGCCGTATTAGCCGCGCAAAGGAGACGCTGGCAAAATTTTTCGAAAATTTAGGGCGTTAGAAAAATTTTGAGAAATTTTGAAAGTTTAAATTTGAAATTTGAATTTAAATTTGAATTGAAGTAAAGCAATGTTGTTTGAAACTTATAGTTGAAGTTGAAAAATTTAGTATGAATAATAACGAATCTTTAGTAGAAAGATTTGTTGTGATAAATTGATAAAACTATTAGATGTTGAAAATAGTAGACGAGTTAAGGACCTTTCTTCATGACTTGTAATTTCGAGGACGAAATTCTTTTAAGGGGGGAAGTTTGTAACGACCCAGAATTTTTGATATTTAAAATTCGAATATTTAATTGATTTTAAATATTAATAAATGGAATTTAGAAGTCGAATGATTTATTATTCGAATATTAGATTTAATTTGATAATTAAATCGATAAATTAATAATTGAAGTTCCAGAGATAATTGAAAATCAAGCTTAAAATGATTTAAATTGATTAGGGAAATTTTAGTTAATCATACTGAAGTTATAGAAATATTTTTAAACTCTTAAATCTGAATTTGGAGTTAATCTGTGAAAATTGAATATTTTAATATTTAATTATCGACTGTAAAAATAGTCAATTTTTGAACAGTCTCAGAATTGAACGAGACCAGTTTCATCGGATCCGTAATGTGATATTATTGTAAGATTTCAAATTTCGTATTTTTCGGAGTTGTTATGTGAGCATACTATAAGCAAACGCGTTGAATTTTTAAACGAATTCAACTTAAATTTAAAATCTGAATTTGGTCAACATCAGCCACCCTAGATTTTTCTTAGCAGACCTATTCCCTGAAAACAACACGTTCTCGTCTCCTTCGTACCCTTCCTTCTCTGTTAAAATATCAGAGAAAAGAAATAAAATCGATGGCTGAAACGAATTGGTCTTCGTTCGTAAATCATAAAACGAAACCGTGCCCCTTTCTTTTTGCTTCAGTTTCAAATCGAAAAATCATCATATTTTTAAACGCGCATTCCTGTTTTCCCATTATCTTCAGCTCGACACAAATAAACAATCAATGGCAGAGAAATTTCTTTTCAATTGAAACCCTATTCGAGTTCGTTTTCGATCGACAGGGGAGGCGATCGCGATTTTTCAAATAGGCGAGTAATCGGCGGAGGCGAACTCAAGGCGTTCGCGATTCACTGTTTTCGTTAGTCGATGGGAGGCTGGCGCTCGCGCGCGCGTAGGCGGCGACTTCAAGGGAGGCTGTTCAATCAAAAATCAGAGCGCAGCGAAGCATGAAAGGCGGTCGACTCGACGTCGAAGCTAGGGTATGTGGCAGGCAGCGACGATGTCGCGATCGATGGTGGCGCGTGGGGTCTTTCTCGTGGCGATCTCAAATCGAAGGGCAGATGGACCCGTGGCCGCGAGTTCAGTTCGCGACTGGGGAAGCGTTGTCGAGTAGCATCGTTCGATTTGGGTGGCGACTGCGATTTGGGATTCTTCGATGGCCGTGTAACTCGAGCCAGCACTGAGGTATAATTCGTTTTTTTCAAATTAAAATAAATATGCAGTGACTTATATCTACAGATGAAGAAGAAAAATATATAGGGATTTACAGTTCCGATTTAATTTATTGTTAGTGGAAACTTTAATTTAAGTTGAGTTATTATGTGAATTATCAGAAATTGACAATAAAATAAATTTGGTTATTTTAGTTACTAGAAAATATTTTTTTTTCAAAAGAAATATTATTTATTTTTGGAGAAATGGGTTAAGAATAATTTATTAGGATGTTTGATTTATGTATTTAACTAATTTAATTCTTTTGGTTACTAAAGAAAATTTATTAAAAGGAAACTGGTTTAAATTAAAAATTATTAAATGGTAATGGAATTGTTCGATTTATTTCGAATATTAATAAATTGTATAAAATTGTTTATACAAGGTCTATAATGAAGCAATAGCCGAAAATGGAAAATGGATTGCAAATAAAAGCTAAGGTGAGATCTTCTCACTCAAATTTGAATGTGGAATTTTTACAGTTGTTGATAGATTGACTGTTTGAATGTGCTATTAGATATGATAGGATATATCTATATATATAGCAATATATACATATTGGCATATGTATATATTGGATTGATGATTTCCCGCCTCGTATAGCGGATGAGACCCTATTGCGCCGTTAGTAAGCGGATTTATAAAAAACCTATATACCGCGATAATTCCGTACTGGAGCGGAATTGGTATTGTGCTAACATCTTTGGATGCAGGGAAACAGGTTGGAGGGATCCAACTGGATTCCTCACCGTATTGATTATTTACAGATATTTTGATATATTCTGTTATCATATGATGATATATGATATTTGACTGTTGTGATGGACTAATTGATGCTGTTGTATCATCGGATTCAGTTTTGAAAAGTAAAAATAACGACTTTTACTTTAAAAAGGATTTTTAAAGTGATCTTTGAAATTATATGTTCTATTGAATTGTTGAATTGATTTATTTTAAATAAATAAACGTTTAAAATTTTGAAGTTATAAAAGTTAAGATTTTTGTGAATTATGACCGTAAGGTGATTTTTGAAATAAAAGTCGATTTATTTATAAAATGGTTTAAACTGGGATTTTTGAATAACTATAAACGATTGGTATAAAAAGATTTATAAAATTGATATTTTTGTAAATCAAAATATTGGACTTATAAAACGAATTTTTATAAGTGTTAAAAAGAAGTATAAAAAGGATTTCATAAGTGAATGAAATAAATAGATGTATAACGTGAAGTTATAAAGTGAATAGATGTTGTAGAATAAACGATTTATAAGTAATTTACTTATAAATTTGACTTTTGCACTTAGATGGGATATAAATAGAAATTGCAAAATGAAATGATTCTTTTAAAAGTTGAAATCGTTATAAAGTACAAATGCGATTTATAAACGTTGTTTTATAAATCCGAAATCACTTATTCTTATAAGTGAATTTTTGAAGTTAATAAAATGAGATTTATAAACCGGAGTTGTTATAGAAAATAGAAAATGGAATTTATAAACGTTGTTTTATAAATTCGGAAACCAATCGATTGAATTTGATAAATTAAATATAGAAAATTATCAAAGGAGATATATTCGCGATTTTGGATAGCGAATTATTATCGAAATAAAACGTGTAGAAAATAGTGAAATGTAAATAGTAAAGTATATTCACGATTTTGGATAGTGAATATATTGTTAAGTAAAATGAACTTGTTTTGGGAAAGCGATATTACAGAAATGAAGTAATTGTTTTAAAAGATGTTTTAAAACGTGATAAGTATCGAATACATAGATTTCAACATTTATTGTTGAAATAGACGTTTTCGAGAGGATAAGGAAATGATGGACTATAACACTGTTGTTATAGTAAATGATTTCCGAAAGGAAATGTTTTGATGTAGTATTGGGATTTATATATCTATTAAAATCCGAATCCCTGTACTAGTGATTTTGAGTCGTCGTAACGATGTTTTACGCAACATTCGTTTTGACTCAAATAAATGTGTTTAAAGAGAATGATTTCCTTAAAGATTGAGTATATACTTAATTTGATTTAAGTATATCGAATATTTTCAAATGTTGAAAATAAAAGATTTGTGAAACACTTATTATTAAATAAGTATGGAATGTTTTCCAATGTGAAATGAACTGTTTGAGTTTTTATCTTTTAAAGATAAATTGAAAAGTGAATATTTGAAATTGTTTTCAAATGGTTAAGTGTGGAAATTTTATATCTAGTAAAAGATATTTTTGGAAGATGAAATAATTTAGAAAATTATTTGGAATCTGATGATGTTGCGCATCTTTATTGATAGTTAAATAACCGACTATCAATAATTACCTTTAGATAGGTATTTGTTGTGAATTGGATGAATTTGAATGCCACACTTATTTTTAAATAAGCGCTCACTATTCGGGTTAGCCGGGAAAGGACCATGGGGTCGTATAACCCATTCCGAATATGTGATACGTCGTTATGAATCGCATTTGAAGACCGGTGTTGAAGACCGGATATTTTTGAAAACGGAAGGATTACCGTCGAGTTACTCTACATCGACTGATCTTCGATTTAGAGGTTTTATCACCCTTAGTGACGGGAAGTCCTGACGTGATTGAAAATTATCCGGAAATGCAAGGGCTTCGTGAGAAGTGCCTTCGGTTCTGTTCGATCCCGGAACAGACTTTTATGGATTGTGTGTCTGACGTTACAATTTGAGATGTAAAGCTGATTTCTTTCAAATACATTTCTGTTGGTGGCGGAGGATTTATTCTCTTAGCTTAACACCCTTCTCTGAGACGTACGAGCTCAGAGGTTATGTAGTTGAAATTTATCAGCGATATATCCCAATTTGGTAACGTGGCATACTGAGTGTTGCTGTGAAATGATCAGTGTTTGATCATTTGTGATATGATCATTTGTTTGATCTTATATCTTTGTGATCATAGGTTGATCATTTTTGTTTGACCCGAAGCAGGGCTTTTTGTAGAAAGCGTAGCTTTGTGGACGAGACTTCATCGAGCCTCACACCCCGGAAATGGTCGAAACAGGAAGGATGCGGCAAGGTTCTAGGGAGTAGCGCCCCTTAGTGTATGTCATTCCTTCTGGATAAAGGTGGTATCATGGTATGGAGCCCAGATACTTAACCTCTGTGGTTGCTGCACAGTTATTATTATCTATGTGGTTTGTTGCGAATCGGGGATCCTCGGGAAGATCGGTGACGATCGGGGGATGGCATACGCGTGTCAGTAGTTACCTATTTTTGCAGAGGTAACCCGGCCTTGTGTTGGCAGAGATCTAACCGTAACGTTAGATTCTCGGGTCGTCTATTCCAGGGACGTACCCATCGTGGATAGGAAGTTCCTTAGCCTGACCATTTGTTGGAAATCCAAAGAAACAATACGTGACTTGTACGGTTTTAGTTGTAGAACCTGCCATTTAATATGGTAGCTATAGCAAGCATACTATAATGGTACCTATGCTGGCTAAGATTAATATTCTACTTTCGAAATGTTTTCTACACTATGCACTAATAATAATAATCAAAAGAATTTGATTTTCGCGTAGTAAGCATCTTTGACTATCATAAGAAGAAATCTCCTCCAAGTCTGCGTTTGCATTGTGTGTGTGGCGGGAGGTCTTATGGTAGTTTCATTTTCCAAAAGCATTGCGAAATTTACTTTAAAATTATCCTGTTGTTTATTTTAAAGAATAACTGTTTTACGATCTCACACCAGTCACCATGACTGACTCGGAGTTTATTGTTCCCTTCTAAACTCTGGGTGCCCACCAATTTCCACACGGGCAGCCTAGAGTTATGTTATCAGGATATTCTGGATATTCTGGAGCTTTGGAAGCAAGCTGGATGACGAGACGTAGTATTTGTATCTGATAGTATTTATTCCGCTGTGTATTCTGTATGAGGACAAGTTTATATAACTGTCCATTGTTGTTTATTGACTCTGATGATATGATGTGATGTAATGTAATAACAGATATAATTCTTTTGTTTTTAAATGATATTCATTTATCTATTATATATTGTTCCGCTGCGATATGTGAGATTCTGATATTGTTCTGTTTCTGTTGCTGTTCTGTTGTTCTTCTTCTTTCTTTCTTCTCTTTTTCTTCTATCTTCTTCTTCTTCTACTTTTCCTTTTTCTTAAAACCATAACTTTTCGGGTTTCCGGCATTCGATGGCTCAGCAGTCGATAAAGCGAGTATCGATGTTGAATTTTCGAAAGTCCAAAATTTACGGGATGTTACAACTGTGCATGTGGTGGAGAATCCAGAATGAAGTAGGATGGTTTGGCGAACGCTACTGGAATGAAGTAAAAGAACGATGATATATAGCCTTGACTTTCGGGTCATAATTAAAATGACTAAAACAGGAGCTATACCGGGCCAAGTGGGGTCACTCCCCTATCGAGCATGCTTCTTCGAAACCATATCTATTACTTTGTGATTTGATTGGTGGCCACCCTCGATTTGATTATGGGAGTATGTCCCGAGGTGGGCGGTAGTAGCTGCTATGCATTACCACTAGTCCGGGAGTGCAAAACGGTAGAATCCTACCCTAGGCATTGCCTCACGTGCCTTGTCATATTTATCCTGATCGAGCCCACTACGACTTTGGTTTGTGTCGTACCTATGGAGTGCTCCCTGAATATCCAACTAATTTACGGTGGAGTTTACAGTACTGTATAGACTATGATGCTTATATAAAAATGTGTTAAGGGGGATATGGGTAGCGCCTTAATGCTATTTATATACTTTACTTTATGGTAGACATTATATATGTAGAGTATTGTATTATATATGTAGATAGTTTGACGGATCCTTAAAGGATGGAAATCCCAAACATCCTTTGAGTTATTGATGCATTTCACTTGAACAATTCACTTGAATTGATTTACTTACATAAGAATGTTAATCCCGACTCAGTTTTGTTTTTACTTTATGCTCGGGTCAGCCTGAGCTTTTCAGTATTGAAGACTATCTTTCTGGAAGACGAAAATGAAGATTTAGTACATTATTACTAATTATATTTATCCCACTACATCATGTTGTTCTGGTGCATTATCCTATTATACCTGTTGTATGTATAACTCTGATTGTATTGTAAAATGGTAATCAAATGTTATTTGTAAAACAGCTTCATGAACTGTTTGTTTGAGTAATATATTTTGTCATTCCGCTATGAGATTCTGTGTTTTTTTTCTTTCTTTTCTCTTATTTTCTTATTTACCCCATTGACAATCCTCCCTTTTGAATGGTTTGAGTTGACATGTGTGGTTTATTGTCGATTTAAACCGTCCAAAAAGGTGGGTCGTTACACCTCCTCTTCATAGCAAAGAAATAGAATTAAAGAGAAAAGGGAAAAAACCATTTCATAAATGAGATTTAAGTGAGTTATAAAGAGGAGTAAAGGGTGGAGACTTAATTCCTTCTTTTAATTGCTACTTTGAATTTTCAAATAGTATTTGAAATATCCTACCTTTTCACCATGTACATAGGCCTAAAAAAATTCCCAAAACCACTTAGTAATTAATATATTTAAATCTAGTTTTAATATTTTTATTGATACTGTATAAAATACGTGCATTTATAACTTTTATATATGCACTTTATTAAATGTTAATGGTATTGAAACAAATCAAATAAAGTTTAATAATTGATATTTCATAAATATTAATTAATTTACAACAATTTATAAATTAATTAAGTCTTGTGGTTTATACAGGATATTCATCATTACATTGTGTGACTCAAATGTGTAAATCTTATGACCTGCTCTACATCACTTGTAATTTGATTTAAAACTATAAGAGTGATTACTACGTCTTATTAATATATACACAAATAGGACGAGTCCTACTCACCGAAACTCTCGAATGAAGAAGAACTCAACATAGTCTCCGCAGTCATGTGCCTTTTGCACTTGGAAACCCTAGAAATTTGCCCGTATTCCTTTATCAAATCATGATACTCATCTCCATGGTCGTTTTGATGGGAAAATCATCAAAATCAATTAAGAACAAGAGAGATATGTCATTTTGAAGTTTGATATGGAAGAATGAAAATGGTGTATGAGATATCATCATTGTTCTTCGTTGTCCGGGGTGGTTGCGCCTTTGATCTCATAAATCCCACCTTTTAAATGATATGAGGTCATATCATTCTTTGCATCCTTTGATTTTCCGCTGGTTTCGTTGAAATCTATTGAGAAATAGAGAAGTTATAAATTTTCAAAGTTTGGTAGAGAAGACAAAGAGGGAGAAGAAATGAAACGGCTAAAAAATGAGTTTTGTTTTGAATTTGCTTAGAATTTGATGGTGATTAGTAGGAAGGTATTTATATTAAAATGGGATTATAAAATAGGGTCTGTACTTCTATTTATAAGATAGATACCAGCAGCACTAGGTATTTATATTAAAATGGGATTAGAAAATAGGGTTTGCACTGGGATTAAAAAATATCTTATAATCATTATCTTATGAAAATGCCATTGGGTTTTGCTTTTTTTATATAATTTTTTGCCCGTTTAACCAATTTAAATAGTTATATATGTTTATTGACTATAAACGGCATTCTAGATGTAATGAAATAGGTCCCAAAGTCTAATTCCAACTTTTGTAAAAAAAATTACTATTTTTTCCTTTATGTAAAATTACGGCTTACCCTTTTAATTTAATTATTTAATTTTATAAAATTACAAGGCATTACATTCTCACCTCCCCTTTAAAAGAAATTCATCCATGAAATTCCTAGAGATGGACCATGCAACTCCCTTTTTATTATACAAACATACAAAATAGACATAACTACGTCCATCTAGCATCCATTACGCAACACAAGCAAAAACATAACCAAGAGTATATAATACATATGATAGATAAAATAGGATGATATGATACGAGATAAGTGTAAATCCAACTAAATCGGCCTTCTATATGAATGCACATGCAGTGCAACCAATATGTATGCAAACATTTTAATATATGCATGTGTGTGCGCGCGCGTATCCATACATCCATATGAAACGTCCATATCAAAGTGAAAATAAACAACCACGTCCATAAATATAATCAGTAAACACATAAATAAAGAAATAATAAATAGCATATATAAAATTATCTAGCATAAATTAGAACATCTTCTAGGTTGGAATGAATATATAAACAGTCCAACACGGTATAAACTAAACTGGTATAACCCAAAAAAAGCAACCATATCAACCAAAACACATCATAAGGATGTGCATGTAACCAATCCTAGCATCCATACATCCTTCCCTATGTCAACTAGCTAGCTAAAGCAGTCATACAAACAAACAACGACCTAACAAGCCAACAAACCTACAAACTAACTAGAAGAGGAATTTATTGGAAGAGAGCTCATAATAGAAAACTTGGATTCTCTCCTTGAGTATCCTCATACTCCTATCCAAACCTTTTTCTTATCGTACTTGGACCAATTTCATTTTTGCATTCTTATGTCGTACAACATAAAGCTTTAAGATGTGAATGCACCTACAGAGTATCCTAGACTCTACCTCTAACTTCACCTCATCAAACTAACTAGGCACTACCATAATTGCTAGACCATCATCGTATGTTTGTAAATGGGATAAAGAAAATGTATACAAACACCCACCAACATTTTCAAGAAGCCAATTCAGGAGTGCTGACTTCACTACTCTATATACCATCTGGAAAGGCCCAACAACAACTGATGGCGCTAGCTTTCTCACATAACAAATCTCCATAGCGAGTCCTTCACCTATACCCTGCCACCTACTATGAACTCTCTATGCATACATATCCTATGCATTTTCCATTCCTTTGTACACCACTTCAACTCTTACTGACGTGTCTCTATTCATACATCGTCCAAGTATGCCTTTAATTTAAACAGACTTCATTGTTGGCATATCTCCATCGTCAAATACCTTGTAACATACTCCATCACTTGCTTCTTCATCCTCGACCAATAAAAAACCCTCTTCGTATCGTGGTACGTTTTATCACCATTCAAATGAATAGTCATCCTAGAATGATGACACTCACTAATTAGCTCGTCCATCATATCACTAGCCACAAGCACATATAACCTTCCGTCGAGCCTCGATCTTCCTTCGTGATCAATGGAATAGCACTCCAAAAGAGTAGATTACTCTCCTTTCTCTAGCTGCCAAAAAATACTAACAAACTCCATATCCTTTACAGCATACCTTACTAAGCTTCTTCATTAAGTCCATAGGCACGACAACGCGATAACGGACGGTGTCATCCCTCTAAGTGGACTAACATTTAGGATTCTTAGGTGAACCACATACTCAATCACTCTTTAATTAGAGACATCACAAATGAAATCAATGAACACAATATTACTATAACGAACTCATAAACTAGGTTGTTTATTTTTGACGTGCATCGGGCAATGAAAATAAGATTATGCACAAAACATATTATTTCATAAAATTAACTTCATAAGATAGTTCTTTCAATCCAAATGATGAATGAAAAGAATTAATCTTACCACATAGTCATTTTTTTCCAAATCACAAAATGTTGCCTTTCCTAAAATTGCCTTGTAACTTAGTGCACGCAAGTCAAGATATTTGCTACATGCCATGAAATCATACAACACAGGATACTTCAAAGATAATATTAACTTCATATGCTTGTGAATTTCTATAATCTAACATAAGGCTAGAGTACCATTATGTACATCGTCATACTCCAAAAGCCATTTTACATAGGCAAGTATAGTCATCCTCTATCATCGACTATCTTATACAACCAACCTTCTATTATTCAACCTTTTAGGAAGCTTTTCACTCAATTGTGCTCTCATCCTTTTCAATGTCTTAAGTGTATCCAAGCCCTCAATGTAAACATAACGATAATCCAAGCAACATTTAACTACATATGTATAAAAATTCAAAATAATAAATTTAAACTTGTTATTCCTCTTAAGTATAAATGGTCTCAGTATTATTTATTATAAAAATATTTTATTTCTATATCTCAAAATTGTATTTTTTTTCAAATTGGTAATATACTTCAAAAATTCTTTATTTTTAACATATTACTTTAAACATCTCAAACATCATTATTTTATCCAAAATTAATAATATTCATCAAATTTCCTTCAAAACAATAATATTACCATCACTTTACATCAAAACAATAATTTAATTTAAATCATTAATTTATTTCCATAATCATTTTACTATTATGTAATTCAAAAATAATAGAACCATATTAAATCCCATAAATCCTTTTTATTGTTATTTATATAAAAATAATAATTTAACCAAAAAATATTCATGGAAAATATCACCATACTACTATTATTCTTAGAATACCTCTTTTTTTTTGCTTAAATAATAACAATAATTATTTTTTCATAAACTCCATAAAACAGTCATATTATTATTCTAACATTTATATCATATTTATTTAAGTTACACCTTACTTCATAAATAATAGTAAATTCTCGATTCAAAAGAGACTTTTTCTATTTGTTTCAAAAAATTTCCAAAATGCATAAATAATACTCTCATTAATTTTTAGTATAAATCCCTAATTCATAAATCCATAAAGTTTATAACAAGTCGTTGGTAAACTAGCATATTGACTATCCTAGTTAGTTCACCATAATCGATTCGAATGTGTAATTCTTTTCTTACTCCAAACAAATTTCAGTTGAAAATATCAATAACTTTTCAAATCATCTTTTAAATCAAAATCGTTGATCTCAAATCTTATTCTTCACAAAGCTAGTAAGATTTGAAGATCGTAGAATTTTTTGTTAACTTCAACCAACTTTTAATTTTGATCATCACATATTTTTCAAAACAAATTCTTTAAATTATACTTAAACAAACTTTAAAAAGGTTTTTGCTTTAAATATTTCATTTTAAACAATTTCATAGAAAATCATGACACAAATTTATTTCAGTTTAATCATTTCATATCAATTTATAAGTCTTCCCATAAAACATTTATATAATTTCAATTTTCAAAGCTAATTTCATTTCAAAAATTCTAAAAATATCCATTTTAAAAATATTTAACTACCAAAACTCAATCCTTTATAGCTTTACCAATTTAATATTAATTACTTAAAGTATAGCTTGATTTGAAATAACTTCGGTTATTTTTTAAAATACTCATACTATATTTTTACAACATTATTTCATATAAATTATAACCATTTTATCATATATATAAATCATTTTATTTTTATAACTAACCAATTTCCAACACCTTTAATTAATACATCAAGTTTAACATAAAAATATATTTTTAAGTCGTTTTTGGCTACTAGCTATATTTGTATCCAATTTGAGAATAATTTCCAAAATGTTAAATTATTCATTGATGCATCTTTTCAAGAACTTATATCACAAACCCTTTGATTTTCATTCGAAAATACATACATAGTAATAAAAAATTCCACAATAATATCTTTAAATCCTCCTTGTTTTTCAATTCAGATTCTATTCCAAAATGGTTCAAATTTGACTTAGAAAAATAAACATGTAAAGCATACATTAAATATTACCATTATAAATTACAAATTTTCACAAAAGTGAAAAGGAAGTGTAATATTTTAATTTTTTCCAACCGTGAAAAAAATATCTATAACATAAAGGCATTCAAAAGATGTATTTTTACTTGTTAATTTACTTTAAAGGTATCTTTACCAAATAAAAAGTACCCAACAAAATATTAGAGCAACAATGCAGCTTATAAAAAAAATTCAAAAATAAAATCTTTAAAATATTCATTGAAATTTACTTCTTAATAAATTTCCCATGTTTGAAGCTTTAAATAAGGGGTTATTATTTCAATACCTTAAAAAAATTCAACTTCTATATTTTTCAAAAATCTCAAATACTAATGTTTTCAACTTGGTAAGAGAAACATTTCAAACAACTGAAATTTAATTGAAATATATCATAACTTATACAAGCTCAACTACACTATTAAATAAATAATGCTTCCATTAGGCCTTATCAATATCACATTCATATTCTCCGGACTCAAGAGTATTACTCTTCCTTTTATTCATCCTTTAGTCGCACAATTTACTTTACTGCTACTTGGCATATAAACCCTCTTTTAGAAATTATCTATGGAGTAAATTACAATAAGTGCGATGGATTTATATTCCACCCTAAACTATTTAAATCTCAACATTTATTTAACTCATAGCTATTTACTTTTATCAGGGATAAACCAACAACTACCTCTAACAATCAAAATATATAGGGTGTGGCATAAATTATATATATATATACATACATATAATAAAATTTACAAATACGTTCTCTCATACGCCCTAATTTAGTAGGAAGCACCTAACCAAAGCTCTGATACCAAATGAAACAACCATCAATCTACAACGCCCCAATCCACATTCAAAAGTAGCACTGGCATCGTAGATGTTATTGTTGGCATATCATTTTTTAGTTTAAATACATAAAACTGGTCACACAGTTATCTACAATATTCTACTCTTTCTAAAAACTTACACTCGAAGGAATAAAATATAATACTAATCAATAATACAATCCCAAACAAATAAAATAATACAATATCGAATAAACTCCAACTATAACATCTCTCTATATTGGTAACGGAAATAGTATGATGTTTGGGATTAAATAAAATAAAATGTAGATAACAAATAAATAAATATGTGTCTCGATCATACCATCACACCTCAAAATCACCTCTTGACCTCTCTATCAACCTAGTAGAGTATGACTAAAAAGAAGAAAATGATAGAGAGGGCCAGACATGCGTCTAGTGAGTGATGAGCAACAGATATAAGTGTATAAAACTAATAAGCTGGTAAAACAACACTTATGCTCGAAAACCATACCTTGCCAGAGTCACATGTATCTAATAAGCCAGTTAAACATAATATAATACTATAGTGACATCACATGCTAAGGTCCTAATAAAATTTATAATATGCCTAATCATATGCACACGATTGAGTCTATAGTCCCAACTAGCATGCCAGAAACATTTGCGACTTATTACTGAGTAATTATATGTCTCGGCCCACTATCATAAATTATACATCGATGATTTAGCTCCTCTTAATGTACCATCTCGTCAAACTGTATGTGACTCGCTACTGAAGAACTACATGTCTCAGCCCGTTATTGATAAATCGTATGCGACTTGCTGCTAAAGAACTACATGTCTCGTCCCATTATCGTCAAATCGTATGTGATTCGCTACTAAAGAACTACATGTCTTAGCTCACG
The DNA here is from genome assembly GCA_030737815.1 of Allium fistulosum. Classification (NCBI taxonomy): domain Eukaryota; kingdom Viridiplantae; phylum Streptophyta; class Magnoliopsida; order Asparagales; family Amaryllidaceae; genus Allium; species Allium fistulosum. Next base: position 777,065,682 of record CM060905.1, on the reverse strand, counting down.
ATCGCCAAATCGTAAGCTATTCACTACCAAGGACAAAATTTCTTAGCCTATTATCGCCAAATCGTAAACGACTCACTGTTGAGGAATAGAAGTCTCAGCACATTATCGCCAAATCTTAAGTGACTCGCTACGGACGAACAACACGTCTCAGCCTACTATCGCCAAATCGTAAGCAACTTGCTAGTAGGGAACAATATGTCTCAGCCCACTATTGCTAAATCATAAGTGACTCACTACAAAGGAAAAATATGTCTCTATTCACTATCGCCAGTCGAACAACTTATAATGAACCTATGCAAACTAAGACACTTTTCTAAAGTATCTCAAAACATAGCAAATAACATAGCAAAATGTTCCTCTCGCCATAATCTTAATGCCTTGAATCGCACATAAAACGAAGGTCGTGTGTGAAAGTTATAAGCATTTAAATTTCATAAGCATTTTCATAATTTAATTAAAAAATATTTTTCTATATCATCAAACAGAAATGGTCAATGGATTGGAGTCATCGATAAATACAATTTGATGTATGGTATGTCTAATTTTGAGTACTTTTATGTTTTACACATTTTAATTAGGGAGAGACCAAACTTTGTGTATTTACAATAAAAGAATTACTTTTTTAATTATCTAGCCATGGCATACCATATCCTAGTCATGTATATATAAAAGAATCGCCTTTTTACTATGTTTCACCAGTAATAATTTGAATTAAGACCATAAGGGATGAATTACTACGTCTTATCGACATATACATAGGAAGTGTCTAACTCACCAAAACTCTCGAATGAAGAAGAACCCAACACTATTTTCGTTGCCATATGCCTTTTGGATCTAGAAACACTAGAAATTCACTAGTATTCCTTTATCAAATCTTAGTAGTTGTCTCCATAGTAGTTTTGTGAGACATACATCATTTTGAAGTTTGACAAAAAAGGATTAAAATGGTGTACAAGGTATTATCATTGTTCTTCGTTGTCCAAGTATGTTGTGCCTTTAATCTTACATATTCCACATTCCAAATTATATAAGATCGTAGTATTCTTTGCATCCTTCAAATTTTCATTGGTTTCATCAAAATCCATTGAGAAACGGAGAAGCATTGAATTTTCAAAGTTTGGTGGACAAGATGGAAGAGGAAGAAGAAATGAAACAATTAAACAAAACGAGATTATTGTTTTGAATTTGCTTAGGATTTGATGGTGATTAGTGGTAAGGTGTTGATATTAAAATAGGATTATAAAATAGGGTCACTTATATTTATAGGTTGGAAATAACAAATATTTAGCCTAAAATTTTGTACTTATTATATTACGAATACGCCACTGGGTTTGACTTCTTCTAATTTCTAGCCAGTTTAGCCCAATTTAAAAGGTTATATATGTTTTCAGACTATAAACTACACTCTGGATGTAAGGGAATAGGTCTCAAAGCCTAATTATGATTTATGTAAAAATTTACTATTTTTCCTTTTATGTAAAATTACAATTTTACCCTTTTAATTTAGTTATTTAAATTTATAAAATTATGGGGTATTACAAAAGCCCACACTTGATTAATATGGTTAACATAGTTTAAAATAGAGTAAGTATAATATCCTTTTGATATATATACCCTTTGGCCAATGACTATTTCAATGTGGTAACATGATCATATAAGCTTATATTCATACCTCGATGCATTTTTATCCCTATGGTATTTCGACAATATAAGTTAAGCACTCCCTTCAGAATGTAATAACTAGGAAATGCTTTTCCTCTGCTATTTTAGAGAATAAAATAGACCATTGAAAAAATATGGTGTAACATGCTCCAAGGGTACATTGAAGAGAATAAAATTCTATCACTCCTCCTTATACTTTAGAACACAGCAACATTTCAAAAGGAGAAATTGAACTTTGATCGATATGATTTGATTTATTGTGAGTGAGTTTAAGCTACCGATTTCCTTTGATGGTATGCACTATAAAGTGTAATATGTTGAATATAGTACCACCTAAAACCGTCCCTTGGTTCCATATAAGATATGGACTAGAAAGAAACCACATCTTAAATATGTTATAGGGTTGTCCATCCTACATTAAGAATGCCAACCCTATAAAATTGAGGCTAGATCGGCTTTGCATAAGTTTATAAGTTATCCTAAAATTCCATGGATACCTATTCTATCACACTAAGGAATAAAAGGTTATTGTTTCAAAATATGACACCTTATAGAAGAAATCTTTTTATAGAGAAATCAGTGGTAATGTGGTAGATTTGGATATGATTTAAGACTCCAACATGGAAACTAATCGAGTAAATGGTACATATTCAACCATACCCTAAAAATACACCTATTAGAAGGCCTAATAGAGAATTTCATGCACCAGAGAGATATTTTGAATTTCTCAGTAATAATAAGAATGATGATTGTATTATTCATGATGATTCCCTCAGTTAACAATAAGCCATGAGTGTGACGACCCGGAATTTTTGTATATTTGAAATGTGAATATTTAATTTATTTTAAATATCCGAAGGTTGAATTTTAACTTTAATTTCAAATATACAGTATTTATTTGGATAATAAATTATTAAATTTAATTATCGGGATTGGGTAAAATATTAAATCTTGATTTTTAAGCCTGTTAAAAATAGTTCAAGGGTTCAGAAAATTTATATTGTTAATACTGAAGATGATAGAACTTTTAAAATGGAATTTTAAAAGAGTTTTGTTCAGTTTTAAAAATATATCGTTGAAATTGAGTTTAAAAATAGCCGTCCGAGGCACAGTCTCGGAATTCAGCGAAACCAGTTCTATTGGGTCCGTAATATTGTATTATTATCGGATTTCAATTTTTGTAACATTTGGAGTTATGGTTTGAGCGAACGATAGATAAACGCGCTGAAAATTTAATTGAAATTCAAATATAAATAATAAGTTATATTGACCAGTTAAAAAGAAATTCACATCAGATCTTCTCCTTTCATTTCGAAAGTCACGGTAGATTGCCTAATTTAAACACGTGTCCTACCTAATAAACACGCGTCTCCCCCTCTGTTGTTCCATTCAATTGAAGCTATCTCGTTCGAAAAGAAAAATAGGCTGCCTTCGTTCGTTTTCCCTTTACCTCCCTCTATTCTCAAATTAATTCAAATTGAATCTGTTCTCTTCAAAGTCACAGTTCAATAGCAATCTCCATGGCCGCGATACGTGAACCCGAGAGAGAGACTAGGGTTTCGAAAATCAACGCCTTCTAAATAATCATCGATACATACTCGACTATTCCATCAGCCATCGTGGCTCGTCCTTGCCTCCTACGCGATATTTTCTACCGTCGAGGCTGTAGATCAATCGTGGGATCGCGATGGGAAAGAGTCGCGAGCGACGCGAGCGGGCCAAGTAGGAAGTCTGAGGTGATGGGATACTCGCGCGCGTCTGGTGAGGTGATAGGGTGAAGGTTCGAGCGATGGGCCTGTCGACGAGGGTTCGTGACCTGGATCTGTTCAGACGAGCACGAGGCAACTTGTGGGCAGGCTAGACTCGCTGCGATGACGAGTTCTGGTGGCCGGTCGTCGATTCGAGGTGGTAAGCAGTTTATTTATTTATTTTATTTTCCAAATTAATATGTAAGGTTATTTGTGTTAGAAAATTTACATATAAGGTTACAAAATATTTTTACAGTATAGGGTAAATAAAAAGAAAAATAATAATAATCATAGGACTCATTAAGATTGATTTTATAATGTATATTGGTCATTTAGTTCATATGTAGATCCAAAGATAAAAATTTCTTATACATATATCCTAATTTATTTTAGAAGATGTACTATAGTAATTTACTCGTTTTATTTACTTATTAGATTATTTTAGTTGGTAGGGATTGTTTAGTAAAGGAAAATTTGTTTACAAATTTTATTAATAAATGAAAATCAATTATGTGGGTAATTCCATTATTAATAAAATCATCTAATGCTTATTTAAGGTCTGGATTCGTAAAGGAAACAAACGGGTTTATGTCGGATTGGCAGGACAAAATAAAAGGTGAGTTAATCTCACTCAGCTGCATTTTATTTTAAATTTAAATGGTTAAATTTAAGTAATTGATTGAATGGTTGAATTGATTTGGATGTGCTATATCATATATAGTAGTATATAGTAATATATACATATTGGCATATGTATATATTGGAATTGTTGATATTCCCGCATTATATAGCGGATGAGACCCTATGCGCCGCATAATAGCGGATGATTTATATAAATCCCATATACCGCGATATTCCACTTTGAAGTGGAATTGGTATTGTGCTAACGTTTGTGGATGCAGGGAAACAGGTTGGAGGGATCCAACTGGATTCCTCAAAATTATTTAGATTATTTGATATCCTGTGATGATTTTATTGATGATTGAAATATTGGATGATATGGTTGGATTGAATATTTCAATAAAAGGAGTTATAAAAATATATTGAATTGGATTTTGAAAGAAATAAAAGAGTAAATTTTAAGTAAATAATTCAAGTGAATTGGAATAAGGGAATTTCGAAATAACAAGGGAAATATTAACTTTAAACTAAAGTGATATTAAATTTAAAGAATAAAGGATTTATTTTGAATGTAAGGATTAAATTTAATTAAAGGCTAAAGAAGGAATTTTGAAAGTTTAAAATTGGTATTTTCAGTTAAAAAGGGTTTTAACTCAAATAAAGGAATAAATCTAAAAGTTAATGTATTTTGAAATAAATGAAGTAGTAAAGGAAATTTATTTCAAAGTAAAGTAAAGTAAATTGGAAAATCAATTGGAAATTGATTTAGTTGTTTAAAATTGGAATTAAAAGAGAAGTGAGATTTTGGAAATATAAACTGGGTGTATAAAGTAAAATAAAATATCAGTGGATATTAGAAAATATAAATTCAAGGTGGGAATTTATAAAGGGATATGAATTGGTTTGAAATAAATGTTGATTTATTTTAAAAGATGGAAATGAGAAGTGTATTTCTCTGGATAGCCAAGTACGTTTTCAAAGCAATTTTAAATATAAGTTAAAAGTTTTAAGTATGTTTTAAAAAGCATGTTTTAGAAAATTTATTATTTCTAAATGTTAATTTTCAAAGTAGGTATATTTTAAAAATCTATTATTGTAGTAATTATATAAAAGTGATTTGCTATTCTGTTTTTAAAAAGAGAAATTTAGTTTATATTTATAAAGTGGTTTAATTTAAAGTATATATTTTTAATAAAGTATTAAAGTAGTTTGATTTCAATGTTATAAAATATATTTTAAAATAAAGTGTTTTTAGATTTATTTTAAATCTAAGTGTTTTGTACTTGGTGTTTCAGAAGAAATAAATATTTGGAAATGTATTCCGTAAGCGGAAATTGTTTGAAATTGTTTTCAAAAGGAGTTTGAAAATTTGGAAATATATCTTGGAAAGATATTTGGGCAAATAAATAATGTGGGAAATTATTTATTATGTGATGGTTGCTTATGGATGTTAATTGATAGTTAAATAACCGACTATCAATATTGGCCAATGCGCTGATCGTTTCGAAGAGACCGAGATCGAGTTTCCGTATACCGGGATTCTAGGTCTGGAGACTCGAATACCACTTCGATTCGGTTTGTACGTTTCGTGTAACGTGTTCAGAGTCGAAGATGGAGCAGTGAAGTGCAAGGGCTAGTCGCTACTAATCCTGAGGATATTTCCAAAATGGATGTAGTAGGAATAGTGCCTTCGGTTCCGTTCAAACCCAGGACGGACTTGTATGGACGAATGCTTGCGAAACATCGTCAGCGGACGATGGGCATTCTAAGGGATATGTTCTGAAAAGGTATCGTTTAGCCTCGAACCTCATCAACCGGGAATGACTGAAAATCAGGGGTTATGCAGCAAGGCTTCGTGGGTAGCTCCCACTGGAGGGTAAGGTCATCCCTGTCTAGATGTCCCTTTTTATTTCGGCTTAGTGGTGCGGTTGCTGATCCCAACCGTGGGGTGATTTTATTCGGGATCATCCAGTAAGGGATGGTTCCGGCCTTGTGTTGCAGGGGAGCGGGCGTACTCCTCGGTACTGTGATCTAGGCCACGTACTGTGATAGGTGGTACCCCAGTGCCTAGTCATTCGTTGGAAATCCATTCTCCCTACGTGCCTGTACGGTTTTGATTGTGCCCAACTATTGCTGAAACGTGAGATGCAAGCATTTCAGCTAGATTCTAGTTTACTTTCTGTAGACACTATTATAATATCAGAAGATTTTGATATAAAGTGTTTTAGCTATCGTAAGGTAAAAACCCGACATGTTTATTTGTGGCGTGGTCTTACGAGATGCTTTTGTTTTCAAAGGATTTTGAAACTTTAATAATCAATTTGAGTGTGATTTTCTCACGCTGGTTTTCCAGACTGACTCGGGTATTGTTTTATATGATGCTCGGGTCAGACCGAGTATTATAGGTTACAGGATATGATGATATGGAGCTCAGGAGACGAGCTGGATGACGATACGTACTCTCGTACTTGCTATTATTTTTCCGCTGTGTATTCAGTTGTATGATATTGATGTGATGTACTCTGATGATGTATTTGGATGTATATATATATATATATATACAGATACAGTTTGATTTGTGTAAAGATCTGTTGATATATATTATATTTTATTCCGCTGCGTATGTGAGATTCTGCTGTTGTTTTCTATTTTTCTTCTTCTACCTCTTCTTCTTAACTAAAATAGTCCGGTTTTTCTCGTTGAAAAACCCGGGTTGTTACACTTGGTATCAGAGCATAGGCTAGCGATAACCTTGGCTCTGGTGGGAATTTTGAGAGTATTAATAGATATGAGCGCGTATTTGTTAGTGAATATAAATGGTTTTATATTGTGTTGGTTGATTTATTGAGTGGCATATGAACCTTCGTCGACACAGTCTGCGCAACTGTATCGAAGGGGTTTCTAAACACTCGAATAGAACAAATCGACACAATATTGTTTTGAAACGGGTAGATGAAATAATTTTACCCGAAAAATGTATTTTGATATAAAAGAAATATTTCTTTAAATTATTATATATTTGGATGTTTGGATGAAAATATTTTGACAAATTAAAATTGAAAAAATATGGTAAGATTGTAAAATCGGAATGATTTACTTAACCAATGGAATAAGTGGAGATTTCAAAATGATTTGAAACTAAAAGCCGGGTACATAAGAATTCTAAATCTTTATTTGAATCAGATGGAGAAATAAAATTAAGTTGAGACAAATGAGCTTAAACTAAGTTTAATTTTGAGTTGGATTTGAAGCAAACTGAGAAAATAAATCCAGTTGTATTTGGATTGTTGGGATCGAATTGAAATAAATTGTGATGGAAATGATATTAAGAGAATAATATGATTTGACTGAAGTTAAGTTAAATAAAATTAAATTGTAATGAAATTCAGTTGAATTATAAATAATATTGAGTGAAATTAAAATCCTTACATTAACAAGTAAGAGTAAGATGAATAAGAGATGTGCAGTTTGGAATAGAGATTTGGGTTAAATTAAATTTAGCTTGGATAATGGTAAAGGAATTAAATTTATTGGAAAATTAAATTAATTGTGGCTTGAATGGGAAGTTATAGCGAAGTAAATAAATTTGTTTGGTATTTTGGGAATGAATAAGATCCAGTACTTGAATTATAAAACCCGAGGAGATTAACTAGGGTGATTTGTAAGGATAAAAATCAAATATTGTATTGGTTAAAATGGAAGTAAACTAATTTGGAATAAATTAGTAAATCAAATATGTTAATGGAATTTGGATTTGGTAATAAAAGTGAAAGTGTGAATGAATAATGGAGTTGAAGTATAATAGTGATAATTTGAATTGTAAATAATTGCAAGTAAGTAGAAATGGATTGAAGTAGACTTGTTAGTAATAAAATACAATTCAGAAATAAATTATCAAATGCGGATTAGAATTTATATTGGATTCAGTGAATTTACCAATTAAATTATAAGTGTAATGGAATTAAAATAAATTGAATTGGAATCAATTCAAATTGGTTGTAAAACTCAAATAATCATTTATTCATATGGATATGGACGAGGCTGCATTAAATAAAGCGTCGTTTGACGTAAACAAGGAAGTTAAAATTCTATAAGTTGATAGAAGTTAAATAGATTGATTTTGAGATCAACTGAATTAAATATGAGGTTGTTTTGCTAAAATGAATCGAATGTGAGAATTGAGTTGTAAACAATTTAAATTAAGGGTGGAACCCTATAAATTGCTTATAAGTGTTGTTTAACTTGCATTGCTTATTAAAACGCTTATGTTGCTAGTTAAATATGAAAAATGTTGTTAAGTTGCATGATTTTGGCACTTACATCTTTAAATTAAGTAAGTACAGGTTCGGGAAAGCCGTATAGCTGATTTTGGGTTGCACTAATTGCTAAATAATAAGCCGCTTGCTTTAAAATGCTAAAATGAGGTACGCTTACGCAGAAGAATTCAAAATAGGAAATATGAACTGTTTATATTGATATATTGTGATTTCCGGCCTGAGGCCGATGTATATATACATATTTGTGCATCCTGCGATATCGCAGAAGTCCCTCCGTACAAGGGAGACTTTGCCAAAATTTTCCGGAAATTTTGGGAGTTAGAAAATTTTTGAGATTTTTTGAAATTTTTCATTTACGATTAATAATCTAAATTGGTTAGCAAATGAAATTGGAACTAGATATTGGAATCTAATTCAAATGTAAATGTAAGGATAAGTGAAATTGAGGGAACTAAAGAAGTGAAGTTTGCGAATAAACTATTAATTGAAATTTAAATTAATTAGTAAGTGCAACTAATTAAATATTCGGGTGAAAGCCAAATTGAAATCAAATGGAATAAGTATTTATATTTGAAATGAAGTGGTAAATTGAAGTAAATTGAAATTCATATGAAATTGGAATTCGATTTGAATATATACACTTCAGTGGTGAAGTAGTAAATAAATACAAGAAAAAAAAAATTTATTATATTCGACTTAAGAATTGGAGAATGAAATTCTTAAGGAAATTGTAGTGGAAATATACTTAGTAATTTTGGGAAAATATATATATATATATATGTACTAAGTGAATAGTTGAATGAAGACTAAAACTGAAGTTGTGAAATAGGATAGTTGTGAATAAGGGGATAACAATCAAAAAGGAATGTGAATAAAAGAGAATTGATATAACTGATAATCAATTGAAATTAATACGTAAGATGTACGTATATTATTTTATTCGCATAGCTATTTGGTCTAGATGTCGAACACAGAATTTCGAGATAGTTTTATCGATCCGAATCAGGATTTTTCACTCGATTTTCGACGGCGAACCTGGATATGGATTGTTGATTGATTCTGGATATTCTCTATCATAGTTGGTGGCTATGTAAGGAGAATGACGGTTTCTGATCAAGGAACCAGATCTGAGTCCGCACTAGGAAGTCGGGTGGACGATACTAGTTCGGAAGTGGAATTGTGTGATCGATTGAGCGATCGAATGTGATATTGCGTACGGATGATATATGTGCATCGTACGGGCTTAAGTAAAACAAATATTGGAAATTTGTAAAGAAGTCGATAAAATGACTTTGGAATTGTGAGTGGATATTATTGCTTAGTAGGATATACAGGTGTATAAAAGCAATGGATAATTGGGATTTTTGATTTAGAAGATAAAATCTAATGGCCCGACAAAAAGGTATGTATTTGAATTTCTATATGAAATTTGATTGGGTTTTTGGATCCAGCCACTTGGCTTTTTGTTTTCTTTTTGAGATTGGGAGGCCGTAGAGCCATTTTGTAGTAGTACCGAGCTAGCCGCGCAAAGGAGACGCTGGCGAAATTTTTCGGAAATTTAGGGAGTTAGAAAAATTTTGGAAAATTTTGATAAGTTAAAATTTGAATTCAAATTTAAATTTGAATGGATAAGTAGGTGGTATGAGTTGAACTTATGAATAAGTTTAGGAAGTTAAAAGATGATTAGTGTATCATTAATAAAAGATTGTTTGGATATTGTTAAAACTATTTGGATTGGGAAAAAGAACGGGTATCGAATCATTTTTCTTAACTGGTAATTTCGGGGACGAAATTCTTTTAAGGGGGGAGGAATGTGACGACCCGGAATTTTTGTATATTTGAAATGTGAATATTTAATTTATTTTAAATATCCGAAGGTTAAATTTTAACTTTAATTTCAAATATACAGTATTTATTTGGATAATAAATTATTAAATTTAATTATCGGGATTGGGTAAAATATTGAATCTTGATTTTTAAGCCTGTTAAAAATAGTTCAAGGGTTCAGAAAATTTATATTGTTAATACTGAAGATGATAGAACTTTTAAAATGGAATTTTAAAAGAGTTTTGTTCAGTTTTAAAAATATATCGTTGAAATTGAGTTTAAAAATAGCCGTCCGAGGCACAGTCTCGGAATTCAGCGAAACCAGTTCTATTGGGTCCGTAATATTGTATTATTATCGGATTTCAATTTTTGTAACATTTGGAGTTATGGTTTGAGCGAACGATAGATAAACGCGCTGAAAATTTAATTGAAATTCAAATATAAATAATAAGTTATATTAACCAGTTAAAAAGAAATTCACATCAGATCTTCTCCTTTCATTTCGAAAGTCACGGTAGATTGCCTAATTTAAACACGTGTCCTACCTAATAAACACGCGTCTCCCCCTCTGTTGTTCCATTCAATTGAAGCTATCTCGTTCGAAAAGAAAAATAGGCTGCCTTCGTTCGTTTTCCCTTTACCTCCCTCTATTCTCAAATTAATTCAAATTGAATCTGTTCTCTTCAAAGTCACAGTTCAATAGCAATCTCCATGGCCGCGATACGTGAACCCGAGAGAGAGACTAGGGTTTCGAAAATCAACGCCTTCTAAATAATCATCGATACATACTCGACTATTCCATCAGCCATCGTGGCTCGTCCTTGCCTCCTACGCGATATTTTCTACCGTCGAGGCTGTAGATCAATCGTGGGATCGCGATGGGAAAGAGTCGCGAGCGACGCGAGCGGGCCAAGTAGGAAGTCTGAGGTGATGGGATACTCGCACGCGTCTGGTGAGGTGATAGGGTGAAGGTTCGAGCGATGGGCCTGTCGACGAGGGTTCGTGACCTGGATCTGTTCAGACGAGCACGAGGCAACTTGTGGGCAGGCTAGACTCGCTGCGATGACGAGTTCTGGTGGTCGGTCGTCGATTCGAGGTGGTAAGCAGTTTATTTATTTATTTTATTTTCCAAATTAATATGTAAGGTTATTTGTGTTAGAAAATTTACATATAAGGTTACAAAATATTTTTACAGTATAGGGTAAATAAAAAGAAAAATAATAATAATCATAGGACTCATTAAGATTGATTTTATAATGTATATTGGTCATTTAGTTCATATGTAGTTCCAAAGATAAAAATTTCTTATACATATATCCTAATTTATTTTAGAAGATGTACTATAGTAATTTACTCGTTTTATTTACTTATTAGATTATTTTAGTTGGTAGGGATTGTTTAGTAAAGGAAAATTTGTTTACAAATTTTATTAATAAATGAAAATCAATTATGTGGGTAATTCCATTATTAATAAAATCATCTAATGCTTATTTAAGGTCTGGATTCATAAAGGAAACAAACGGGTTTATGTCGGATTGGCAGGACAAAATAAAAGGTGAGTTAATCTCACTCAGCTGCATTTTATTTTAAATTTAAATGGTTAAATTTAAGTAATTGATTGAATGGTTGAATTGATTTGGATGTGCTATATCATATATAGTAGTATATAGTAATATATACATATTGGCATATGTATATATTGGAATTGTTGATATTCCCGCATTATATAGCGGATGAGACCCTATGCGCCGCATAATAGCGGATGATTTATATAAATCCCATATACCGCGATATTCCACTTTGAAGTGGAATTGGTATTGTGCTAACGTTTGTGGATGCAGGGAAACAGGTTGGAGGGATCCAACTGGATTCCTCAAAATTATTTAGATTATTTGATATCCTGTGATGATTTTATTGATGATTGAAATATTGGATGATATGGTTGGATTGAATATTTCAATAAAAGGAGTTATAAAAATATATTGAATTGGATTTTGAAAGAAATAAAAGAGTAAATTTTAAGTAAATAATTCAAGTGAATTGGAATAAGGGAATTTCGAAATAACAAGGGAAATATTAACTTTAAACTAAAGTGATATTAAATTTAAAGAATAAAGGATTTATTTTGAATGTAAGGATTAAATTTAATTAAAGGCTAAAGAAGGAATTTTGAAAGTTTAAAATTGGTATTTTCAGTTAAAAAGGGTTTTAACTCAAATAAAGGAATAAATCTAAAAGTTAATGTATTTTGAAATAAATGAAGTAGTAAAGGAAATTTATTTCAAAGTAAAGTAAAGTAAATTGGAAAATCAATTGGAAATTGATTTAGTTGTTTAAAATTGGAATTAAAAGAGAAGTGAGATTTTGGAAATATAAACTGGGTGTATAAAGTAAAATAAAATATCAGTGGATATTAGAAAATATAAATTCAAGGTGGGAATTTATAAAGGGATATGAATTGGTTTGAAATAAATGTTGATTTATTTTAAAAGATGGAAATGAGAAGTGTATTTCTCTGGATAGCCAAGTACGTTTTCAAAGCAATTTTAAATATAAGTTAAAAGTTTTAAGTATGTTTTAAAAAGCATGTTTTAGAAAATTTATTATTTCTAAATGTTAATTTTCAAAGTAGGTATATTTTAAAAATCTATTATTGTAGTAATTATATAAAAGTGATTTGCTATTCTGTTTTTAAAAAGAGAAATTTAGTTTATATTTATAAAGTGGTTTAATTTAAAGTATATATTTTTAATAAAGTATTAAAGTAGTTTGATTTCAATGTTATAAAATATATTTTAAAATAAAGTGTTTTTAGATTTATTTTAAATCTAAGTGTTTTGTACTTGGTGTTTCAGAAGAAATAAATATTTGGAAATGTATTCCGTAAGCGGAAATTGTTTGAAATTGTTTTCAAAAGGAGTTTGAAAATTTGGAAATATATCTTGGAAAGATATTTGGGCAAATAAATAATGTGGGAAATTATTTATTGTGTGATGGTTGCTTATGGATGTTAATTAATAGTTAAATAACCGACTATCAATATTGGCCAATGCGCTGATCGTTTCGAAGAGACCGGGATCGAGTTTCCGTATACCGGGATTCTAGGTCTGGAGACTCGAATACCACTTCGATTCGGTTTGTACGTTTCGTGTAACGTGTTCAGAGTCGAAGATGGAGCAGTGAAGTGCAAGGGCTAGTCGCTACTAATCCTGAGGATATTTCCAAAATGGATGTAGTAGGAATAGTGCCTTCGGTTCCGTTCAAACCCAGGACGGACTTGTATGGACGAATGCTTGCGAAACATCGTCAGCGGACGATGGGCATTCTAAGGGATATGTTCTGAAAAGGTATCGTTTAGCCTCGAACCTCATCAACCGGGAATGACTGAAAATCAGGGGTTATGCAGCAAGGCTTCGTGGGTAGCTCCCACTGGAGGGTAAGGTCATCCCTGTCTAGATGTCCCTTTTTATTTCGGCTTAGTGGTGCGGTTGCTGATCCCAACCGTGGGGTGATTTTATTCGGGATCATCCAGTAAGGGATGGTTCCGGCCTTGTGTTGCAGGGGAGCGGGCGTACTCCTCGGTACTGTGATCTAGGCCACATACTGTGATAGGTGGTACCCCAGTGCCTAGTCATTCGTTGGAAATCCATTCTCCCTACGTGCCTGTACGGTTTTGATTGTGCCCAACTATTGCTGAAACGTGAGATGCAAGCATTTCAGCTAGATTCTAGTTTACTTTCTGTAGACACTATTATAATATCAGAAGATTTTGATATAAAGTGTTTTAGCTATCGTAAGGTAAAAACCCGACATGTTTATTTGTGGCGTGGTCTTACGAGATGCTTTTGTTTTCAAAGGATTTTGAAACTTTAATAATCAATTTGAGTGTGATTTTCTCACGCTGGTTTTCCAGACTGACTCGGGTATTGTTTTATATGATGCTCGGGTCAGACCGAGTATTATAGGTTACAGGATATGATGATATGGAGCTCAGGAGACGAGCTGGATGACGATACGTACTCTTGTACTTGCTATTATTTTTCCGCTGTGTATTCAGTTGTATGATATTGATGTGATGTACTCTGATGATGTATTTGGATGTATATATATATATACAGATACAGTTTGATTTGTGTAAAGATCTGTTGATATATATTATATTTTATTCCGCTGCGTATGTGAGATTCTGCTGTTGTTTTCTATTTTTCTTCTTCTACCTCTTCTTCTTAACTAAAATAGTCCGGTTTTTCTCGTTGAAAAACCCGGGTTGTTACAATGAGAGTTAAGACTCAACCTTATGGATTGTGCTATAAAATTCGAAATGGATCTTATGTACGCTAACAAAGTTTGAACTTTAGAAGACGTATCCTTACCCAAAGGGATACACCAGATGCAAGTGAATATTCAAAAAGAAGATTGGTATAGATGGAAAAGTAGAGATTTGTAAAAAAAGGGTTGATAGAAAAAGGATTTTGATGGACCCTTTCACTAACCCCACGTTTATGTCCATTTAGATTCCACTTAGGATTATCGCATACTATGACTATGGAATGTTAAATTGTTGTTAAAAAGCATTTTTTGGTAATGTTTTATAAGAGACTATTTATATATTGCACCCAAAGGTTTTCAAAGTAGGAGCAGTAATACAACTTGTAGAGTCTTAAGACCAACCTAAGGTCTTAAAAACATCTAGAAGTTATAATAAGTGTTTTGATAAAATAGATTGATTTCAGTCAAAGTGCATATGAAGCATGTGTCTATAAGAAGGAAAAGAAAGGGTATGTAACATTTCGAATATTATATGTTGATGACTTACTACTGAACGATAGTTATACACCCATGTTATCGTTAATTAAAGCATAATTGTCTACAAAAATCTTGATGAAGTTTTTAAGTGAGATATCTTATATACTAGGTATAAGAATATATAAAGATAGACAAAGAAGGGTGTTAGTATTGTCCAAATCTATGTGCACAGGAAACATACTAAGAAAGTTTAGTATTGAAAATTCCTAGGATGGAAATGACCCTATGCGACATAAAATTGTCCTTTCAAGAAAGGAATCCACTTTTTTGAATGTTGAAAGATTGTGAGCATATAAGAAGGAAACCTTACACATTAGCAATAGGATCCATCACATACACTATGTTATGTAGTAGACCCAATATTTCTTATGCACCTGGTGCAGTTAGTAAATATCAATCAAATCCAAGCAAAAATCACTGGACCATGGTTAAAAGTATTCTCAATTATTTATGAAATATTATAGATTTGTTTCTACTATATGGAAATAACAAACTCCTTAGGAAGGAGTATTCAAATTCAAGCTTTCAAAGTAACATCGATGGAAGAATGTCAATATAAGGGTTTGTGTTTACCCTTAATGGAGTGACTGTAAGTTGGAAATGTTCTAATTGATAGGTTGTGGCATATTCATCTATGGAGGCTAGGTACATCATCTAGAATAATGCCGTACATGAAAGACTATGAATACGCTGATTTATAAGAGAGCTAGTGAGGTTCCTATCGTTGAGAATCCAATACTCATGTATTGTGGTAATAATGATGCTATTACAATTCAAAGAAATCAAGAGCTCATAAGGGATTGAGACATATTATCCTAAGTATAACATGATAAAGTTGTTTATCAATGACAAAGAACTGATCACTTAATAAGCACCTAATAAAGATAAAATTACAGATGCATTCAATAAGGCCCTTTCTCGGTTTGATCCAAGAAGACTAATCAAAGATATGAGTATAAGACAACATAGTGGGCTCCAAGTGCAAGTGGGAAATTTATAAAGTTAAGAGGTGTTGTAAGAGCAATTATGTAACTAGATTATGTAAATTAACTCTTGTAATTAATATTGTTGGATTAGATGTTTAATTTTCTATTATTTCTATTATATGTATATATATATAATAAATTGAGTGCATATGTTAACATACAATTTTAAATCCTTATGAAAAAGGTCAAAGACTTTTACCTCAAGTGGTTAGAGGTATGATGCTTTAGATAGAAGTTCTAGAGGTCATGGTTCAACCCTTGAGGCATCAAAAAGAGTGTTCTGCTCAAAAAAGGTATCACTCATGTTATCAAAAAATACATAGGAAAAGTGTTTAGTTGATTGTAGTTTGAAAGGGTTCGCAATCATGAGTACTGGATCACACAAATAAATTCTTATCCTTAAATGTATCAAGAACCTAATATTGGTATACTGACAAGACTATTATATGTAATGCTCTACATAAAATAAACCATGATTTACTCATGACTGTTGAGGTGCACTAAAAAATTACATACTTATGGTTGTTAAGAAGAAACTATAAAATGACTCACAAAAGGTTAAACCCTATATGAACTCACCTAACAATGTATAGTAGCTTTTTGACTTGAGAGTACTGTGTATCTCGTATAATGAACAATCACATGATAATGGATCGTGTTACATCCATGGTTGGGTATGTATTGAGACTCATGAAGTGAAACACTAATCAAAAGAGAATTCATCTCTTTCGGTACAAAAGATATGTAACGACCCGGAATTTTGGATATTTGAAATTGGAATATTTAATTGATTTTAAATATTCGGGTGTTTGTTTTTAACTTGAATTTCAAATATAATTATTGCATTTATATTAAAAAATAGAAAAGATTGAATATACCTCTCTGCCTAATCTTGAACTCAGGCTACCATCACCGGCCAAAACCTAAATCGCCTCAATCGAGCTCGAACGCTCTAGCCGCCCCGTCTCGCCCTACTCGAAAACTCCACTTACATTGCCAACGACCTCATCCTTATCACGCTGCCTCGATCCCTCTTTGCCTGCACCCTCGTTTGAACACGTCGACCCCCACTTTTTTTTGAACTTGGTTGAATCGATTTGAAAAGGCATGGTTCGATTGAAGGGTAAGAGAAAGGGATTCGCGAATTAATTTGGGAATGGGGAAAAAAAGAAAACGAACTGATCCCATTCCTCTATCTCCTCCGGCCATTTAATATTTTTTTCTCTGCTTAATCCTATGATCTTCGTGCATTTTAAAGAGAAGGGGGAGGATAGGAGAAAACATCGGCCTTCTCTTCTTTGAACTACTTTTTTAAAAAATGAGAGAGGGAGGATACTCGTGATTTATAACGAAGAGTAGCAAAAATCTCTGATGGAAAGGAAAGGAACTACACGATTTGAAATAAAGGCGACGTGATTTGAATACGAGATGAAGGGTTGCGTGTGTTATGCCAGCTACAGTAACATGAAGTGAATAAAAATACAGCTGATGTTAAGTTTATTTGACCAGTCAAAGTATGAATTATATTTAAATTTATATCGTCTTGGATTCACAGCTTAAAATCTTGACATCGTATCGAGGCGTGCTGCTAGACATTTATAATGTTATACCCCTATTTCGAATGCAATGGAAAAGGTTTCGATTCCTAACTCGATCCTATGGAGAAGATAGCTTTTTGGACCCAATTATTCTATTGAATTTTTGATATAGATTTCAGCGCGTTTATATACCGTACGACCACACGATAACTCCAAACGCTCCGAAATTTGAAATCCGATAATAATACATTATTATGGATCCAATGGAATGGGTTTCGTCAAAATCTGAGACTGTGCCTCGGAAGGCTATTTTTAAACGTCGATTTAAACGTTATATTTTCAAAACTGAACAAAGCACTTCCAAATTCAATTTTAAAAGTTGCATTGTCTTCAGTATTATTAATATAAAATTTTCAAGCCTTTAAAATATTTTTATTACGCTTAAAACTCAGGATTCACTATTTTACCCAATTTCCAATTATTAAATTCAATAATTTAATTATCTGATAAATAGTTATATTTGATATTCAAGTTAAAAACCAACACCCGAATATTTAAAATCAATTAAATATTCCAATTTCAAATATCCAAAATTCCGGGTCATTACATTTCAATCACCAAAATACATTGTTTTAAAATAAGCTAGTAGATTTTAAAAATGTGTAAATGTATATTTTATTTTATTTTCAAAATAATCTACATAGGTTTTAAAAATCTAATTTTTTATATAAACTCTTATATTCCAAAATCTTTTTTATATATATATATAAATATATATTTACTATTTTACTACTTATCCACATACATGTATATATAAATTTTCTGAGTATTTATATATATATATATACTGACTAAAAAATAAGGCTTATTTAAAATTAAATAGTAAGATTTTAAATGTGTAGGTATATATATATATATAGATTTATACTTATATCCGTTTTTTCCTTTTACTGCTTTCTGTTTAACATATATATATAATATTAAATTTATATTGAAAAAAAGAAAAGATTGAATATACCTCACTGCCTAATCTCGAACTCAGGCTACCATCATCGGTCAAAACTTAATCGCCTCAATCGAGCTCGAACGCTCCAGCCGCCCCATCTCGCCCTACTCAAAAACTCCACTTACATTGCCAGCGACCTCATCCTTATCGCGCGACCTCGATCCCTCTTTGCCTGCACCCGCGTTTGAACGCGTCGACCCCCTCTTTTTTTTGAATTTGGTTGAATCGATTTGAAAAAGCACGGTTCGATTGAAGGGTTAGAGAAAGGGATTCGCGAATTAATTTGGGAATGGGGAAAAAAGAAAATGAACCGATTCCATTCCTATATCTCCTCCGGCCATTTAATTTTTTTTCTCTGCTTAATCCTATGATCTTCGTGCATTTTAAAGAGAAGGGGGAGGATAGGAGAAAACATCGGCCTTCTCTTCTTTGAACTGCTTTTTTTTTTAAATGAGAGAGGGAGGATACTCGTGATTTATAACGAAGAGTAGCGAAAATCTCTGATGGAAGGGAAAGGAACAACATGATTTGAAATAAAGGCGATGTGATTTGAATACGAGGTGAAGGGTTGTGTGTGTTATGCCAGCTACAGTAACATGAAGTGAATAAAAATACAGCTGATGTTAAGTTTATTTGACCAGTCAAAGTATGAATTATATTTAAATTTAAATTTAAATTTAAATTTAAATCGTCTTGGATTCACAGCTTAAAATCTTGACATCGTATCGAGGCATGCCGCTAGACGTTTATAATGTTATACCCCTATTTCGAATGCAATGGAAAAGGTTTCGAGTCCTAACTCGATCGTATGGAGAAGATAGCTTTTTGGACCCAGTTATTATATTGAATTTTCTATATAGATTTCAGTGCGTTTATATATCGTACGACCACACGATAACTCCAAACGCTCCGAAATTTGAAATCGATAATAATACACTATTACGGATCAAATGGAACTGGTTTCGTCGAAATCCGAGACTGTGCCTCGGAAGGCTATTTTTAAACGTCAATTTAAACGATGTATTTTCAAAACTGAACAAAGCACTTCCAAATTCAATTTTAAATTTGCATTATCTTCAGTATTATTAATATAAAATTTTCAAGCCTTTAAAATATTTTTATTACGCTTAAAACTCAGGATTCACTATTTTACCCAATTTCCAATTATTAAATTCAATAATTTAATTATCTGATAAATAGTTATATTTGAAATTCAAGTTAAAAACCAATACCCGAATATTTAAAATCAATTAAATATTCCAATTTCAAATATCCAAAATTCCGGATCGTTACATTCCTCCCCCCTTAAAAGAATTTCGTCCCCGAAATTTCTAAGGCAGAAAGAATGCCCAAGTCCATTAACTTATTAAAACCCCCTTAGTGAAAATCTCATATTCAGTTTTCTAACCCTTTAGTTCCACCTAAAAAATTAGTTTCGATTTTAAAGGATTTTTAGAAAATATAATAATCCAATTGAGTGTGATTTTCTCACGCTGGTTTTCCAGACTGACTCGGGTGTTGTTTTATTATGATGCTCGGGTCAGACCGAGTTGAACAGATTTTAGGATAGGATGTTATGGAGCTCAGGAGATGAGCTGGATGGCAGAGCGTACTTCCGTATTTGATTATTATTTTGCTGTGTAAGGACAGATAATAAGCTATCCAAAGTGATGATTGATTGTTGTACTCTGAAATGGTATGAATATATAACAGTACAGATTTCTTGTATTTAAAGGCTGTTATTCTATATTATATTTTGTTCCGCTGCGATTGTGAGATTCTGATGTTGTTTTTATCTTCTTCTTCTACCTCTTTCTTCTTTAACCCTGAAGACTCGTTTTTCTATCCACTTTGAGTTGAATTGGTGCGGAATATTGTCGGCTCAAAGGGGTACGGAATTGCTGGCCTTCACAAGATATCACCGTAATTGGAGTTTGATATAAAGTAATAAGTCTTTGGCTAAAGCGTATAATTAATCAGCATATTGTACCAAATCAAACCAACTACCTTTGATGGTTAACTTTGTAATTAAATACAAATGTTACAAGAGTATTGACCATTGATTGAATTCTATACATCATAATGATAGAGTGTCGACGAAGAGACACAAAATGCATAATTAAATGTTGCTTAAGGGTACAACTTAATGATTATGAGGTGGATATCTGCCTAAATGATCAGTAAGCTTCTGACCCTGCATTTATCAATATACTTCAAAAAAGTTTGTACAAGCTTTAATATTTAAATTTTTTGAATATCACCAAGGATATAATGTCACATTTAGGAGTCTCACAACCATAACTTTGATTAAGATTAATTTAATAAATTGATTTATAAAAGTTATAAATTATTATAGAGAAATCAATATAATGATTAATTATTATTTATGGACCTAGATTTAACCATTAAACTTATGTAATATATACACATAATTTTTAAGCTGAAAAACTAATAAATAATTACATTATTTTGCCAAAAATATTTTTAATGGTTAAAAATATTATCTTCATTCGTAATTATTTATTTTGTGGATTTTTAAAATTGTTTTAAATTAAAGTAGAATGAGTATGAACTTATGTAGTTTGTTGAGCTTTTTTCAGAAAAATATATATAGTCATAGTTTCTTATAGGTATATATCATAGCTCTCCTTCTCTTAATACTTTTAGTCTTTCAAACTTAAATTAAATTTTGCGATTAACACTACAAATCATTTTTGAATATGTGAACTATTCTCACAAAGGCAGAGCTAATGGTTCAAGGTGATAACCACCAATTGGATTATCATGTTACATTTTCATTAATAATATTTAATGCTTATACATAACTAAAACTATATATATATATATATATCCGAACTAAAATAAATTTTGTTTAAGAATTATTAATTATAAATTAATGTTTATAATTTTGTTTAAATTTATGAAATATGATAACTAATTAATTCAATTTAAATAATATTTACTATCGGTTTTTCTTTTTTATTAATTCATAATATATATATTGAACTTACTAAGATATGCTTTAAAATATATATTATCCTAATATTGTTGGTGTTAAATAATAAATATTAAAATACATATATATTTAGATAGGTTTATTTATTATTATTAAATAAAATAAATAACTCAACCAGGTCTTTAAGTCATCTTTTTGGTGATAGCAAGGTGGCCCTGAGCTTTTGGAAGGATTTTGAATGCCTCATGAGTCTGAGGTATGCCCTGCTTGGTTTGAGGTGTCGCCTCCTACTTTAGTAGTCCCATGCTAGTGGCAACTCCATTTGTGCTATAACAACCCTCCATCTATGATGTTCCAATTCATGCATAAGATAACGCGGACAGCGCGAATCTCGTAGACAGCGGACCATTTTGAGGTAAATTATATATAACATATATAAATCTATATATAATATTCAACACTTTCTGAAACTCAAAAAGGAAGGAATAAAATATATTAGTAATCAATAATACAATCCCAAACAAACATAGCAATACCGAATAAAATAAATTCCAACTAGAACATCTCTCTTTATATTGGAAATGGAGATAATATAATGTTTGGGAAATAAATGAAATGAAAATAGTAGATAGCTAATGGATGAATATGCATCTCCATCGTGCCATCATGCCTCCAAGTTACCACCAATCCTCTCCATCGACTTATCAGAGTATAAAGAAGAAAATGATAGAGGTTGTCAGACATACGTCTGGTAAGTGGAACACATCATATAAGTGTATAATACAAACAAGCTAGTAAAACAACACTTATGTTCGAAAATCATACCTTACCCTTGTCACTTGCACCCAATAAGTAGGCTAAATACAATATAACTATAGTGACATCATATGCCAAGGTCTCACTAAAATCTAACCAAGATTTAATCATATCAACAAGATCGAGCCTAAATCTTGAACTCCCATGTCAAAAATATATGCAATTCACTTCTAAAGATCTACGCGTCTCGGCCCACTATCGCAAAATCATATGCGACTCACTGCCGAACATCTACATGTCTTAGCCTGCTATCACAAAATTGTATGTATATTAATGAGCTCAAAGTCCCAACTCGTATAGCCAACTATGACACTATTGGGCTCAAAGTCCCAACTCGTCATCGCTAGACATCACTGGCCCCACTGAGGTGCACCTGATGCCTACCATATACCACACTATTGAGCTTAAGATCCCAACTCATATGGCCTATACATGACATTATCATGGAAATCACATGTAACTATTGAGGTCAAGTCCAAGCTAGACATTCGCCTGATGGTTAATGACACTATTGTGATCAAGCCTAAAACTCATAATCGCCCCACCATTTATGAAGCTCCTGGATCAAGCCCCAACCCATAACTATTGATGTCAAGTCCAAGCTAGATATTCATCTAATTGTCAACAACACTATTTGGATCAAACCCAAAACTCATCATCGCCCAACGTTTTATGAAGTTACTAGATCAAGCCCAAACCTGCAATCATAAAATAATATTGTTAACAAGAAAACTTGTCAACATCCTCAATGCTATGTGAAAGATAACCAAGCTATTAGAAAGATCTCTCCTTTCGAAGCCTACCTTTTGACTAGGTTGATCTAGTCGAAAGGGTTTAAAGAGATTGCTCTACCTTTCGACGTGGTTGACTTAATCGAAAGGGTTCTAGGTATTAGCTTTAACTTTCGACCAGGTTGACTTAGTCGAAAGGCTTTAAGAAGTTAGTTTTTGGAATGCAAGCTAAAGAAGTTGCATCCTGCTCGAAACCATTCCCTTTGAGTGTGTCGAAAGTAGCCAATCATCTTAGCTTTTCATTCCTTTTGATCATGTCGAAAGGCTTGTCCGAGCCTTTCGATCATGTCTAAAGGAATGCATTTTTCAATAGTATGACACAACTGCTTTCGACTCTATGGTTTCGTTGCTTTTTTGTGGAACCCCTTCGCAAGGGTTGTAGATGGAGCTAGGGATAAACCCCTTTCGAATGAGTTCCTCTCTACACCATTATTAGCCAATTATAACTGGTCCCCTTCGAAACCCCCCTTCGACTAAGTCGAATGGGGTTCCACTCTTTTGAAACAGGTCCATCTTATAATTGTCTAAGCATCACTTTGTTTTCCCTTGTATAAGATCGTCCTGGATATTTGCCATTTTCATAAATTCATCAATGTCGAAACCACATCATCATTCTTATTTTCATTGCCTTTGTTGGTTTCGATGAAGGTGTGTTTTGACTGCATATATCCAAGTTGATCTTATGCATTACATAAGAAAAAAGAAATTAAGAGAATATGTTAGAATCATGTGCAATGGATCATTAGTCTAGCTAATGATCAAAAGGATCTTCCTCTTCATCGAAATCCTTAATGAACCAGCCATCTCCTTGTATTAATAATCCAAATGAGTTACAATTAATAGAGCTTTATCCCCAATTTGATTTAGGTTTTCTTGAAGATTTAATTGCAATAAAGCAATTGGAGTAGAAAGAAATGAATTTGGTATTCCAAAATTCGGTTTCCAAAACCGGCCCCTTGGGTTTTATTTATAGATGCAGGTCGGCCCCCTTTCGCGCCTGTGCCTTCGACTTAGTCGAAAGATCCCCTTCTTATATGCCGCCTTTCGCCTTTCGCCTTTCGACTTGGTCGAAAGGCCATGTCTGCCTTCGACATTGTTGAAATACATCTTCTCTGAGTTCTTTGATTTACCCTTGCGCTTCCTTGGCCTTTCTCAAACCCTTTCGACTAAGTTGAAAGGATCCTTTGCCAACCTTTTGCCACTTTTAAGTTATCAGTATCTTTTCTTGCTACTACCTCTAGAACACCTTTCGACGTTGTCGAAAGGTCCCCAAATACCCATTTTTCCTTCATGTTGCTTTGTTATCATTGGAAGTTAGATAGGGGCCTCCGACTCTGTCGATGGGTTGCATATAGGGGCTTCGAAGATGTTGATGTGCTGATGATTTCGATGACGATGAGTTGCTTTCGAATGCATGCATGAGAATTGAGGCGGAAATTTCCCCTAACATCATTGGCCTTGACATATTCGAAAGGCTTGTGTATGCTTTCGAAAGGGTCATATAAGGGCAAAACCTTTAGTTCCAAAAGGTTCCGCGAACATATGGGAGATTATCATTCATTGCCTTCGAGGGGGGGTTCCGAAGTAGTCTCTGCAGATCCATTTGTGTCGAAAGGTCTTAGAGAGGGGGAAAGATGGCTTTGCTTCTCCTTTTTTCATCTTTTTCGGAGCTTGTACATGATTTAATACCTGTGAGGATGCCTGCCACTTTCGACTCCTTTGAAAGCCTTCCCAATGCCTTCAGAGCCTTTGTTCCTTGTCGAAACCTACTTTAGAAGAAGTTGGTACTTTTCCTATCTTCTTTCATGCCTTTGTTCTTTGAGTGGATTTTATGGCTAACATTTTGCCCCCCTCCCCCCCCCCCCCCCCCCCGGTATGAAAGAAGCTTTTGTTCTTAAGGACAAAAATTTCAGAACTTTCTCGCTCTTTATAACTTTATTTTTCCTGCAAAATTCAAAGTGAGTGATATTCTCTATTGCTAGCATATATTTATATGTATGCTTCAGCATATCAATGCTTCTATAGTTAGTTGGTTATAATCCTGATTAAAAAGATATAAGGCCTATAATCAATAGCCATTAATGTACATAATAAATGTAATCTATGAACTTCCTGTGGGAAATAGTCAATAGCTACGAATAGGGGCTATATGTTTTTATCAGAAAATAAGCCTTTGTATCCCATCCACTCTAATATGTATCTAAAAAATTCCCAGAGATTTGAGTGATCCTGAAGCTTTCATTCAGATGTTGGTAACCATCATTTAGAGTTAACTATAATTTGGGTATTTAGAAGACCAGTTTGAAATTTTTGGTTTACTGTCGCAACTTCTGCATTACTATTTTATACCCCAGGTTTGGGGTTTGATTTAGGAAGTAATGAAATTTGACCCAAATTAGGATATTAATTTGTGAAGTTTAGAAATTAACAATTTGATACCTAGAATCCAGATAGCAATATCCTAAATATAGTCCTCCGAGTGCCATTTCTAAACCCAGATTCGGGTTTTTAGTAACAATTATCTTTATATCAAGATCTCGAGCCCAGTTCAGGGCATATGTCAGATAATTAAAAATTATTAGCAATTATTATTGCAAAAGGAATCTCCGGCCTAGATTAGGGCATATACTAGGTAGGCAGAAATCCATAGTAATTGTTGTCATAATAGAAATCCTTGGCCCAGATTAGGGCATACGTTGGACAACCAGAAGTCCATGTCAATTGTCTTTATAGTAGAAACCACAAGCCCAAATTAGGGCACCAAGGCGAAATCAAGCAATAACCTTGAAACCCAAACTCGAATATAAAGATTGTAAGTGATTAATAAAGACCTGGAACTCAGATTCAAGCGTTAACGGAAATGTATAGTAATAATCTCCTTCAGAGTATTCTTTGACCAAGGTTCGGGCATTTGTGATAGAAATCCACAATAGTAATTCATAATAGAAATTCCAAGCCTAGATTAGGGCATTGATAAGTAGTAGTCTCGCAACCCAGATTCGGGTATTAGTAGATGAAATGCTGAAATAAGAAACCCGAAACCCAGATTCGGGTATTTAATCAATGAAATCCTAAAATGAAGGACCCGATACCCAGATTCGAGTATTTAATGGATGATGTTTAGAAATGAAAGTCCCAAAACCCAGATTTGGGTATTAATAGGTTGAGCTCTGTTTTACACCTTTGATATATGAACCCTTCAGGTTTTGTATAGAAGTAATTTAATTAGTTGCCTCTTGAGCTCAGACATCTTAGTTCATAATTGAATACGCCGTTTCTCAGGCTTGAACATCTTAATCCATTGCTGAATGAGCCTCCACTTGGGCTTGGACGTTTCAGTCCACTATTGAATGAGCCTCATCCTAGGCTTGGACATCTTATGTGAGAAATGCGGATTAAGGATCTTAAGGCTAGAATTAACACTAGAGGGGGGGTGAATATTGTTTTAAGACATTTGTTAATCTTTTTGAGTTTATCTTAATTTGTTAACAATGTATACACTAATCAGACACAGATATGAACACAGAATCAAACACAGATGCAAATATAAAGTAAAAGCAGTAAAGGAAAGAACACAACGGATTTTATACTGGTTCGGAGTTACCCTACATCCAGTCCCGCACAACTAAGTACGGATTTCCTTTCAAAAACAATTCAACAATTACAACCATCGGTTTCAAGGCTACGAGGTACACCCTCCAGAATCACAATCCTCTGGGTAGAGATACTTGATTTCCGGGGCAACAAGTTCACCCAATTGATTTCCAGGGCTACAATCACACCTTTTCTCGCTCAATTGATTACAAAAGTCTATAACTCAAATTAGCACTTGGATCTTGTAGAGATAGTGGAGAGAATCAAAACCAGAAATTATCTAGTTAGATTCGATATTGATTTTGGCAGAGTAATGGTGTAATTTGTAAATAAGAAAGTGGAGAAGAAGAAGAGAAGTTAAATCAGAGAAAAATTGATTAAAATTCGTTGAAAACACCCTTTATTTATAGTAGATCAATAACCATGTCCATTGGTGAAGGGATGTGGCGAATAGACACTTCTTTTAAAAAACAATTTAACTGTCACCATGTCGACAGGGGTACATGTGACCATGTCGACATGCCCTTGTAATTTTTGGTGATTTGTTTTTCTTTGAAAATAATTTCTATATTATATTATACTTATATTTAAACTTTAAAATATACTTATATATAGTTATAATACATAAATAGCTATAGAGAACAATATTAAAATATGTATAATAATTTTCTATACTTTTATATTTAAATCTTAAGTATAAATATATAAAACAGCTAAATATATTAATATCAGAATTATAGTTTAAAAAACTTAGGATAATAATTTAAAATCAAAGATATTTTAAAATTAAGGATATTTAAAACTAAGGATATTTTTGAGGCTAAAATATATTGAAAAACCAGGACAGATGATTTTGGTTTTTAAACAGGAATATTTAAAGTCATTTTGAAAAACAAGCTATATATATTTTGAAAATCATTTTGAAATAAAAGTAAGTGGATACAAAAAGATGTTCCACTAGATTTTTCATAGGTTCCATCCTACTTAGGGTTCCATCCCTTTAACGAGTACGAAGTGGATTCCATTCCATGAATAAAATAGATTTTAAGATGTCAGTGCCTTTCTATGAGTTTTAACAATATTCCTAACTATATAACTTATCTTGGAAACTTGAACTCTTGAAATTCTTGATACTCATGAGTCTTGAATCTTGATATCTTCAATCTTTGATCTTGAATCTTTATACTGTACAGTTCTTCATTCTTTAGTACCTGCAAACATATCTATATATATCTACACAATAATGTTAGTATTATATATTTTATAATCTAATTCTAAGTAAGGTTGTTGTCATCAAAACCAACTCCTCAGGGACTAACAATCTCCCCCTTTTTGATGATGACAACCTTTGTTTATAAAATATCACTTCTATCCTAATACTTCTAATAACTCCTCCTTAATCTATGCCTAACTATCCTATTTTATACTTCTCCCCCTTTGTCAGCAACAAAAACCACATAACTCCCTAATACTATATAACTCTATATAACTCCCCCTGAAACTAAGACTACATTACTTGTGATTATAATGATAGTGTTATCATACATAATCAATACTTAACTTTAAACTAAACTCTTAATAACTAATTTTCTTAACTAATAACTATATATTCAATGTAAACAAATGTACATGTGTTTTTAATATAAACAACTATATATACAACGATACGAACGAAAGAATGAAAGAAAGAACACTAAGGAGTATTCTTGACAATAGGAGACCTATGATTCGAACAATTAGGATAGTGGAGACAGAAGTTTCCACGCTGTTCGACAAGGTTTCCATCCTTATCAAAACATACTTCACCAACGCAAACTACAGTGTCGTCGTCTTCAACTTGCACTTCATGAACAGGTGCGTCCTCTTCTTCCAAGGATGCTTCTTCCTCTTCCATTGGCTCTTCTTCGCTGTCCTCTTGTGTATGGTCACTAGAAGACTCTTCTTCGATCAAGATCGGGTTCGCTTGGTTATCCATTAGGAACTTCTGCAAATTTCTAAGGATTCGACCTTGCTTCTCCTGTTCTTTACTCATCCTAATTTGTTTGACTTGAATCTCAATCACCATTTGCAGAATATCCTTTGTAGTATCCTCTAATTTTATCACACGAGCGTGAATGGAGCGTTGAAGAGGGCCGAGAGTAGGAGAGTGAAATGAGAAAGTCGAGTTTATGTTTGAATTTGATGGAGAAGCCATTATTTTCTTTGTTTCAGAAGTTAAACCAGAAGAAAATGAGAGAGAATGAAGAGAAAGTCGAAATATGGAAGAATATATAACCAACTTTTCAAATTTTGGTGGGAATTTTAATTTTCAAAAAAATATCGTTATATGTTGACATGGTGGGATATGGGGTTGTCGACAGGGGTATTTTAATTTTGGCTTCTAATTTATTTTTAATTTATTTAATTATACTTGTTATATATTTATGTTTTATATTTCAGTTATTGAACAAATACCTAATTCTCTTCTTAATTTAGTAAATATAGATTCATTTAATGGTTTTGTTAAGATATCAGCAATTTGATTTTCAGAATTGATATAGTCGAGAGTAATTACTTCTCTACTTATATTATCTCTGAGAAAATGGTGTCTGATATCAATATGTTTAGTTCGAGCATGTTGAGTAGTATTTTTAGATAAATTTACTGCACTAGTATTATCACAATAAATTGGTGATTTTGAAATATTTAAACGAAAATATTTTAAAGTTTGTTGCATATAAATTACTTGAGAACAAGCCAAAGCAGCAGAAATATACTCTGCTTCAGTTGTTGATAGAGAAACTGTATTTTGCTTTTTACTAAACCAGGAAACCAGAGAATGTCCCAAAAAGTGACAAGTTCCACTTGTACTTTTTCGGTCTGATTTACATCCAGCATAGTCAGCATCACAGTATGATATTAAATCAAATGAATCATTTTTAGGATAAAATAGGCCATAATCAGAGGTGTGTTTAATATATCTTATGATACGTTTTACAGCTTTTAAGTGAGTTTCTTTAGGATGAGATTGACATCTTGCACAGAGACATACACTATGCATGATATCAGGTCTACTAGCAGTGATATAGAGCTATGATCTGATCATTCCTCTATACAACTTTTGATCTACATCTTTCGAGAGATCTTCTTTACTTAGATATTCATTGGTTGCCATGGGAGTAGGTTTTCCACTCGCAGTGGTCAAACCAAATTTATTAACTAGTTCTTTAGCATATTTTTCTTGACTAATAAAAATACCATTATCTAACTGTTTTATTTGCAATCCTAGAAAGAAGTTTAATTCACCCATATGACTCATCTCAAACTCTTTTGTCATTATTTCAGAAAATTCTTTATTCATTTCGAAGTTAGTTGAACCAAAAATGATATCATCTACGTATACTTGAACTAGTTGAATATCATTTTTATTTCTTTTAATAAAAAGAGTATTATCTATTTTACCAATTTCAAAATTTGACTGTAATAAATAAGATCTTAGTCTATCATACCAGGCTCTAAGAGCTTGTTTTAGACCATATAAAGCTTTCTTAAGTTTGTACACATGGTTTGGTAAATTTTCATCTTCAAAAAGTGGTGGCTGTTCAACATATACTTCTTCTTTTACAAATTCATTTAAAAATGCACTTTTAACATCCATTTGAAATAATTTGAAATTATTATGATTTGCGAAAGCAAGTAAAATCCTGATGGCTTCTAATCTTGCTATAGGAGCAAAGGTTTCATCACAATCTATACCTTCTTCTTGACAATAACCTTGGGCGACTAAACGTGCTTTATTTCTAACGACCTCACCTTGTTCATTCATTTTATTTTTATAGACCCATTTAGTTCCAATTATAGTTTTATCTTCAGGTCTAGGAACAAGTTCCCAAACTTCATTTCTAGTGAATTGATTTAATTCGTCTTGCATAGCCAAAATCCATGAATCATCAGTTGATGCTTCTTTAGGATTTTTGGGTTCAATAGATGATATAAATGCTACATTACTCATTTTACTTAGTTGATTTCTAGTTGTAACAACAGATTGCATATCTCCTATTATATTTTCAATAGGATGATCTTTTAAAAGTTTAATTCTTTTATTAGGATGATTAATTTCATTATTAATTTCGGTTGATTCCTGATTTTGAGTAATTAAATCTTCTTCATCATTTGTAATTTTAAATTTTTTTAAATTTTCATCAAACGAAACATGCATTGTTTCTTCGATGGTGTTAGATCTTAAATTAAAAACTCTATAAGCTTTACTTCTATTAGAATATCCGATAAAGATTCCTTTGTCGGATTTAGGATCAAATTTATCCAAATTATCTTTTGTATTTAAAATAAAGCATTTACTTCCAAAAATTTTGAAGTATGATACCTTAGGTTTCTTTCCATGAAGAAGTTCATAAGGTGTCTTATCAGTTAAAGGTCTAATTAAAATTCTATTCAAAATATAACAGGTAGTAGCAACAGCTTCTGCCCAAAAGTGTTTTGGTAAATTACTATCTGAAAGCATAGTTCTCGCACACTCTTGTATCGTTCTATTTTTACGTTCAACTACTCCGTTTTGTTGTGGAGTTCTTGGAAATGAGAAATTGTGAGTTATTCCCTTCTTATTGCAGAATTCCTCAAACTTTTCATTTTCAAATTCACCACCGTGATCACTACGAATAGTTATAATTTTTAAAGATAATTGATTTTGAATCCTTTTTGTAAAGTTCTTAAAATATTCAAAAGTATCACTTTTATGTTTCAAAAATATTGTCCATGTAAATCTAGAATAATCATCTACAATTACAAAAACATATTTACTATGATTTATTGACTGAATTTGAGATGGACCAAATAAATCAAGATGAAGTAACTCAAGGGGTTTTGAAGTTGAAATCATATCTTTTAATTTAAAGGAACTTTTTCTAAGCTTTCCTAATTAACATGCATCACATAAACTATCTACTTTAAAATTCATTTTAGGGAGACCTCTTACTAGATCATGTTTTGACAGTCTAGATAAGAGTTTGAAATTCAAATGTCCAAATCTCTTATACCAAATCCAAGGGTCACTTATATTTGCCAAAAGACATAGGTTATCATTTGAAACTTTCATACTAAGAATATAAATATTCTTTTTCTAGTTCCCTCAAATATTATGGTTGAGTTATTATCTTCAATATGACATTTATCTTTTTCAAATCTAATTTTATATCCTTTATCACATAGTTGACTTATACTTAGCAGATTGTGTTTCAGATTCTTAACTAGCAAAACATTAGTAATAATAGTAGCTTCAGAGTTACCGACATTGCCGATGCCAATTACGTATCCTTTTGAGTTGTCTTCAAAGTTAACCAGTCCTCCGTCTTTGTATATAATATTATTCAGCATATCCGGATTACCAGTCATGTGTCTAGAGCAACCACTATCAAGTATCCACTTATTCCTTTTGATATGCACAGATTGTCCATTGTGGATTGATTCCTTAATACCCAAAAAGCATCTTTCTTGCACATTATAAAATTTGGGTAGACAACTAGAATTTGAATAACATTCATATGCAGACTCATGGAACAATGATGATTTAAACAATTCTAAACTAGTTTTAACAGATTTTTCAAAAATAGCCATTTTAAAACTTTTCAAAATTCAGATTATGAAACTTTTGAAAACAAAGCTCTGATACCAAATGTGAGAAATGCGGATTAAGGATCATAAGGCTAGAATTAACACTAGAGGAGGTGAATAGTGTTTTAAGAAATTTTTTAATCTTTTTGAGTTTATCTTAATTTGTTAACAATGTATACACTAATCAGACACAGATATGAACACAGAATCAAACACAGATGCAAATATAAAGTAAAAGTAGTAAAGGAAAGAACACACCGGATTTTATACTGGTTTGGAGTTACCCTACATCCAGTCCCGCACAACTAAGTACGGATTTCCTTTCAAAAGCAATTCAACAATTACAACCCTCGGTTTTAAGGCTACGAGGTACACCCTCCAGAATCACAATCCTCTGGGTAGAGATACTTGATTTCCGGGGCAACAAGTTCACCCAATTGATTTCCAGGGCTACAATCACACCTTCTCTCGCTCAATTGATTACAAAAAGTCTATAACTCAGATTAGCACTTGGATCTTGTAGAGATAATGAAGAGAATCAAAACCAGAATTTATCTAGTTAGATTCGATATTGATTTTGGCAGAGTAATGGTGTAATTTGTAAATAAGAAAGTGGAGAAGAAGAAGAGAAGTTAAATCAGAGAAAAAGTGATTAAAATTCGCTGAAAACACCCTTTATTTATAGTAGATCAATAGCCATGTCCATTGGTGAAGGGATGTGGCGAATAGACACTTCTTTTTAAAAAACAATTTAATTGTCACCATGTCGACAGGGGTACATGTGACCATGTCGACATGCCCTTGTAATTTTTGGTGATTTGTTTTTCTTTGAAAATAATTTCTATATTATATTATACTTATATTTAAACTTTAAAATATACTTATATATAGTTATAATACATAAATAGCTATAGAGAACAATATTAAAATATATATAATAATTTTCTATACTTTTATATTTAAATCTTAAGTATAAATATATAAAACAGCTAAATATATTAATATCAGAATTATAGTTTAAAAAACTTAGGATAATAATTTAAAATCAAAGATATTTTAAAATTAAGGATATTTAAAACTAAGGATATTTTTTAGGCTAAAATATATTGAAAAACCAGGATAGATGATTTTGGTTTTTAAACAGGAATATTTAAAGTCATTTTGAAAAACAAGCTATATATATTTTGAAATAAAAGTAAGTGGATACAAAAAGATGTTCCACTAGATTTTTCGTAGGTTCCATCCTACTTAGGGTTCCATCCCTTTAACGAGCACGAAGTGGATTCCATTCCACGAATAAAATAGATTTTAAGATGTCAGTGCCTTTCTATGAGTTTTAACAATATTCCTAACTATATAACTTATCTTGGAAACTTGAACTCTTGAAATTATTGATACTCATGAGTCTTGAATCTTGATATCTTCAATCTTCAATCTTTGATCTTGAATCTTTATACTGCACAGTTCTTCATTCTTTAGTACCTGCAAACATATCTATATATATCTACACAATAATGTTAGTATTATATATTTTATAATCTAATTCTAAGTAAGTTGGTGTCATCAAAACCAACTCCTCAGGGACTAACATCTTAGTCCATTGTTTGATGGGCCTCTTCTTGGGCCTCGACATCTTAGTCCATTATTTGATGGGCCTCTTCTTGGGCCTCGACATCTTAGTCCATTGTTGTCCGGTGCTCTTGGTTAGCTCATCTTAGAGGCTAGAACCAAGGACTTACCCGACCTCCCTCTAGGAGGCGCCCTACCCTGGCCATTATGTGGCACGGACAGGGGCTTGTTTGATGCTTTACCCTGGCCATCTTATGGCACAGATAAAGGCTTACTCCGTCCTCCCTCTAGGAGGTGCCTTACCCTAGCTATAGCGTGGCGCGGATAAAGGCGTGTTTGGTGCTTTTACCCTGGCCATCTTATGGCGTGGATAAAGGATTACTCCGTCCTCCCTCCAGGAGGTGCCTTGACCTGACCAAAGGTGCAGCCAAGGGCTTGTGCGGTGCTTTAACCTGGCCTTTTTATGGCGCAGCTAAAGGCTTACCTGCCCTCCCTCTAGGAGGTGCTCTGCCCTGGCCATCTCGGCACGGACAGAGGCTTTCTACCATCTTAGGTAGTATCCAAATATAAGAAGCATTTCACTCCCAACCATGTAGATTTTCATTTTGAAGAATGAGATGCTTTATTCATTCATCTTTAGAAAATATGGCCTCAAATGTTCGGCATTCCATGTTCTCGGAACCATATTGCCATCTGGTCGGCATAATTTGTAAGCTCCCAGGGGGATTACTTTGCAAACGATTAACGGTCCTTCCCAATTTGGACCCAGGGGTCCATCTGCAGGGTTTTTGGTCTTTGCCATCACTCTTCGGAGTACCAAATCTCCTTCGTGAAATGATCGAGTTCTCACTTTTGAGTTGTAGTATTGTGAGATTCTTCCTTGATACTCAACGGTTCTTACTGCCGCTTCATCTCTCAATTCATGTATTAAATCTAAGGGTTCTCTTTTCATCTCTTGATTCTTATCGAATGCGTAGGCGATTCTTTGGTGTGAGGGTATCTCAATATCGATTAGTAACATCGCCACACACCCATATGTCAAAGAGTAAGGAGTATGTCCCATCGCCGTTTTGGTGGATGTTCGATAAGCCCATAACACAAGTAGTAGTTCTTCTACCCAATTTCCTTTTGCCTTGTTTAGTTGCTTTTTCAGAATTGTCTTTATGATTTTGTTTACAGCTTCAACTGCCCCATTCGCTTTTAGATATGCGACAGATGAAAAACTTTTAATGATTCCATTTTTGTGGCAAAAGCGAGAGAATTCTTTACTCTCAAATTGTGTTCCATTGTCAGAAATTATCTTCAGGGGAATTCCAAACCTGGTTATGATATTCTTGATAACGAATCTGAGTACCTTCGCAGAAGTAATCTTTGGAAGTGGTTTTGCTTCAACCCATTTAGTGAAATAGTCTATGGCGACTGTGGCATACTTTGTTCCTCCTTTTGAAATAAGCAGTGGGTTGATTAAGTCTATTCCCCATATGTCAAAGGCCATGGACTTGCAATTGGAGTCAATTGACTTGGAGGCAATCTAGGAATCTTTGAGTATTTCTAACATTTTTCACATCTTCTTACATACTCGATGGCTTGGCTTACTATACGTGGCCAATAAAATCCTTGCCTCATTATTTTCTTTGCCAATTTTGTTCCATTTGAATGATCTCCGCAAAACCCCTCGTGTGCTTCAACCATTAATTTTACTCCATCATTCATGCTCACACATCTTAGAAAGGGAAGAGCATATCCCTTTTTATAGAGGATTCCATCCATTATTACGAAGTTTGGAGCTTGCCTCCTGATTTTCCTTGCTTCACCTTTGTCAGATGGGAGTGTTCCTTTAACAAGGTATTCTACAATGGGTGACATCCAGGTGTCATCATATATGTTATTTGGACTCATTTGATCAACTCTTTCATCTGATATTTCTTTATTACTTTCCCTTCTCTCTTCCTCTTGTGATTTTGCTTGAGACCTTGTCAGGACTAACAATTCATTTCCCTTTTCGGATGCCTCCTCTCCAATACTTGGAATTTCCTGATATCCTACTGGAACAATACATGTTTCTGGGGCTCCCCTTAAGCTTGCTAGTTTTGCTAGGGAGTCTACTTGTGAATTTTCCATTCTTGGGACTTGGTGTATTTAAAAGTCTTCAAACAAAGCAAGCATTCTTAGTACCTTCTTCACGTATAAAGTTAGTTTGGGGTCCTTTGTTTGATATATCTATTTTACTTGGTTCACCATTAGCTGAGAATCACTAAAGATCTGTATTCGTGGAATTTTGAGTTCTAATGCCAGGGTTAATCCCGCTACCATAGATCCATATTCTACCGCATTGTTAGTTGTGGGGAATCCAAATTTCATGGCATAATATAAACGGTGTCCATCCGGTGTGATGATTACATATCCTACACCAATCCCTTGTTCGTTTGATGCGCCATCAACAAATAGTTGCCACATAGACCTCTAGTCTTTCTCCTTTTTTGATTGTTCCTTGATAAAGTTAGTGCACTCGTTAATGAAGTCTGCTAATGCTGGCCCCTTGATTGCTGCTCGTGGCTGAAATTCTATGTCATATTGGCTGAGCTTGATTCCCTATTTTACTAACCTTCCTGAAGTTTCTGGTTTACTAAAGACTTGCTTAAGGGGAAAATTGGTCAATACCCTAATCGGGTGTGCTTGAAAATATGCTCTAAGCTTTCGAGCTATGAGGATCAAGCAATAGGCTAACTTTTCAATCACTGGGTATCAGACTTCTACATCCTTCAATTGTATGCTCACATAATATACTGGAAGTTGTGCCTCATTCCCTTCTCTAATCATTACCGAACTAACTGCGTGCTCTGAGACTGCCATATATAAGTATAAGGTTTCCCCATCTTCATGGCTAGAAAGTATCAGTGGCTTTTCCAGGTGGCTTTTTAGTTCCTGAAAGGCTTTCCTGCAACCTCCTCACATTCAAAGTTCTTCTTCTTCCTGATCACATCAAAGAAGGGTATACACTTATCGGTAGCTTTAGAGATAAATCTACTTAGGGCAGCCACACTTCCATTCAAACTCATCACTTCCTTGCTGGTTTTAGGTTCGGCCATGTCCCTAATGGCTTGAATTTGATCTGGACTAGCTTCTATCCCTTGGGCACTTACAAGATAGCCGAAAAACTTTCTAGAATGGACTCCAAAAGAACACTTTTATGGGTTCAGTTTCATTTGATACTTCCATAATACCCTGAACATCCTTAAGATGATTTTCGGGTTCGCCAGACTTTACTAGCATATCGTCCACATAAACTTCCATGTTCCGGCCAATTTGCTTCTTAAACATTCGGTTGACCAATCTTTGATATGTTGCCCCTGCATTTTTTAACCCAAATGGTATTTCCTTATAGCAATAAATGCCTTAGTTATGAAGATAGTTTGCTCCTTATCTGGTTTGAACATTGGTATTTGGTTGTACCCTGAATGGGCATCTATAAGAGACAACAACTTGTGTCCACCTGTGGCATCTACTAACTGGTCTATTCGCGTAATGGAAACAATCTTTCAAACATGCTTTGTTCAAGTCCATGTAGTCAATGCAAGTTCTCTATTTCCCATTTGATTTCTTTACCAGAACTTGATTGGCTAACCACTTTGGATAGTATATTTCCCAAATAAATCCATTCTCAAGGAGTCTGTTAACTTCTTCTTTCAGAGCATCTGATCATACCTTGTCCATCTGTCTCTTTCTCTGCCTTATGGGGGTTACTCCTGGATTGATGTTGAGAGCATGACACATGACCGCTGATTAATTCCCACCATATTGGAATGTGACCATGCAAATACATCTTTATTGACTTTGAGAAATTGTATCAAATCTTTCTTTAAGTCACCATTAAGATCTTTTCCCACCTTAACCACTTTGGTAGCATCATTTGAATCTATGTATGCTTCCTCAAGATACTCTATGGGTTTTATCCTTTCCGTTTCCCCTTGACAATCAAATTCTGTGACTATTAGGATTCCTTTCTACCGAGTTTGCATCAGTTCACTTTCTCTTGCCTCCAGAAGGAATGTACCTACGTTTGTTAGATTTATTAATTTTAATCTTTGCTTCAAATGTTGGATGTGAGAATCCATATTCCGAAGGCTATAAAATAGTAGAAGAATCAAAGTAAGTGGAATACTCCTTTTATACTAATCAAGAGTAGCAAAATACATCTTCTAGGAGCTAAACTGCTCTCCCCGGACAATTCCCCACCCTCGCTTTGTCAAGAATTTTACCATGAAATATTTCAAGGAGACGAATGCATCTATTTCGTCGAGCACTGGCCTGCCGTAGAAGGCGTTGTAGTATGAGGGTTGGTTGATTATCACAAAGATAGTCTCGAAGGTTCTGCGGGTTGGTTGCACCCCCATCTATACAAGTAGCTTTATCTGTCCTATTGGAGTTGATCCTTTGTTATTGAATCCAAATATGGGCTCCATGCTTGGCTCCTGTTTGTCTTCAGCAATGTTCATCTGATCGAAGGTGTGCTTGAAGATTACGTTGACTGCACTGCCTGTGTCAACCATAATTTTAGAGACGATGGATAACCCAATTTACGCAGTAATCATCAAAGGATCATTACGAGGATGGTGAACCTCCTTTCTTAGTTCTTGAGGAGAGAACACAAGGTTAGGCATCTGAATGTTGAGACGTGGATTCTTCATTGGGGGTTCCTCTTGGACAAAGTAGATGCCTTCTTTAGCTTTTTTGATATACTTGTTGCGGGCCTCCTTGCTGTTTCCCGCTGGATGCAGTCCGCCATGAATTGCATCTATTCTATTTATTAGTGGGCTCAAGCTTAGGGGGACTTCATCTTCCAATGCATTTACCGCATTGCCAGGGTGTTTCCGCAGACCATTTTCTGTCTGTTGAGCTTTTTGTTGATCTTGAATGAACTCCTTCAAATGACCCTCATGGATCAGTGTTTGAATAATGCCAGCTAGAACCCTACACTCATCGGTTTTGTGACCGTTGGCCTTGTGATAAGCATAGTAATCCCCTCCCTTTCTTTGTTTAGGGTTGTTCTTGGCTTTAAAGGAGGTCAAAAAGTTGACTCTTTCCTTAGCTACGGCATAGATGTAAGATAGTGGCTTGTGTAAAGCGACTACGTTAGCGATTGGCTCTTCCCATCTTGTCCTTTTGTGTCCTCGGTCCTAGCCAAACCTCCCCCTTCTTTCTTGAGGATTGTCTTCTTCTTAGCATAATAAAGCTCATCCGTCCAGATGAACTTGTCAGCTTTGAAATGGAAGTCTTGTAAATCTTTACAGTCGTTGACAAAGTGCTGCTTCCAAAAGGGAGTGTTTTCTATCAAGCCGGAATGAACTGCAATTAGCTTGTCTCGATCATTCATGTCTTTGGCTTTTAGAGCTTCAACATTGAATCTCCTCAGATAATCTCCTAAGGATTCTCCATGTCTTTGTTTTATATTGGCCAAGACCATATAGTCGATCGTGGGATCTTTACAGATGCAGAATTGGGTAGAAAATTCATAAGACAATTGTTTCCATGAGTATATAGTTTTCTCCTGGTACTGTCTATACCATTTTGCTGCAGCTCCCTGGAGAGTGACCGGGAACAATCGGCATTTGACAGCTCCAGATGCATTGTACAGATCCATTTGGCTATCAAAAGCCATTAGATGATCGTCTGGGTCTGTAATCCCATGATATTTCATTGATGGACCTTTACATATGGCGGGATGACTATAGCCATGATCTCATCAGTAAAGGGTGACACTCTTTCATTGTCATTAACATTTTCATCCATTGTTCTCTTCCCCTTCGAATTCATAGCATTCTTTATTGCCTTTTCAGTTGCATCTTTTAGATAAGCCTCAACATTACAGTAATTTTTTTGGTCTGGGCAATACTCCTTTGATGTTGAGCTTCTTGATTGTTCAAGTGACTTGTCGAGAACTCTTCCTTGACGGTTAGCTTTTGACTGTAGACGCTCCTTCTTCTTGGAGGAGGTTAAGTCTATTTTACTTTTGTATTCAGCGGAGTTGGCTTTTAAATTTCTCCTGGGGGAAATCACCTCTTCTCCCTGAGTTGGTTTTGGTTTCTTCGAAGATTTTTGAGATAGTGCCATTTTAAGTAGCTCTTGCATCTCCTGTAGCTGTTGTTCCAAGTGTTTAATCTTTCCAGCGTTATCATCTTACCGAGCTGGTGATGAAGGCTGTCCTTGAATAGCCCCATCTAGATTGAAGGACGAAGTTATGTTTTCCCCAAGAGTAGTGGTGTGGACAACTCCTTCCTCAATTCCACTTGATCGTTCAGATCTCATTTTCCTACGAAAATTAAATGAACCAAAATTAGTCTATAGTATAGTGACAAAGTCGGAGGTTCAAGCCCTCCTTCTAGCGCCAAAAATGTTAACAAGAAAACTTGTCAACATCCTCAATGCTATGTGAAAGATAAACAAGCTGTTAGAAAGATCTCTCCTTTCGAAGCCTACCTTTCGACTAGGTTGATCTAGTCGAAAGGGTTTAAAGAGATTGCTCTACGTTTCGACATGGTTGACTTAATTGAAAGGGTTCTAGGTATTAGCTTTACCTTTCAACCAGGTTGACTTAGTCGAAAGGCTTTAAGAAGTTAGTTTTTGGAATGCAAGCTAAAGAAGTTGCATCTTACTCGAAACCATTCCCTTTGAGTGTGTCGAAAGTAGCCAATCATCTTAGCTTTTCATTCTTTTCGATCATGTCGAAAGGCTTGTCCGACCCTTTCGATCACGTCAAAAGGAATGTATATTTCAATATTATGATACAACTGCTTTCGACTCTATGGTTTCATTGCTTTTGTCCCCTTCGAAAGAGTTGTAGATAGAGTTGGGGATAAACCCCTTTCGAATGAGTTCTTCTCTACACCATTATTAGCCAATTATAACCAGTCCCCTTCGAAACCCCCTTTTTGACAAAGTCGAATGGGGTTCCACTCTTTCAAAATAGGTCCAGCTTATAATTATCTAAGCATCGCTTTGTTTTCCCTTATATAAGATCATCCTGGATATTTCCCAGTTTCATAAATTCACCAATGTTGAAACCCTATCATCATTCTTATTTTCATTGTCTATGTTGGTTTCGATGATGATGTGTTTCAACTGCATATATCCAAGTCAATCTTATGCATTGCATAGACAAAAAGAAATTAAGAGAATATGTTAGACATGTGCAATGGATCATTAGTCTAGCTAATGATCAAAATGATCTTCCTCCTTATCGAAATCCTTAATGAACTAACCATCTCCCTTTTATTAATAATCCAAAATGAGTTACAATTAATAGAGCTTTATCCCCAATTTGATTTAGGATTTCTTGAAGATTTAATTGTAATAAAGAGATTGGAGTAGAAAGAAATGAAATTGGGATTCCAAAATTCGGTCCCCAAAACTGGACCCTTTGGGTCTTATTTATAGATGCAGGTCGGCCCCATTTCACGCCTGTGCCTTCGACTCGGTCAAAAGGTCCCCTTCTTATATGCTGCCTTTCACCTTTTGACTTAGTCAAAAGGCCATGTCTGCCTTTGACACTGTCGAAAGGCATCTTCTTTGAGTTCTTTGATATACCCTTGCGCTTCCTTGGTCTTTCTCAAGCCCTTTCGACTAAGTCGAAAGGATCCTTTGCCAACCTTTCGTCGTTGTTAAGTTATGAGTATCTTTTCTTGCTGCTTCCTCCAGAACACCTTTTGGCGTTGTCGAGAGGTCCCCAAATGCGCTTTTTTCCTTCTTATTGTTTTGTTATCATTGGAAGTTAGATATGGGCCTCCGATTCTGTTGATGGGTTACATATAGGGGCTTCGAAGATGTTGATGTGCCGATGGTTTCGATGGCGTTAGGTTTCTTTCGAATGCATGCCTGAGAATTGAGGCAGAACTTTCCCCTAACATCATTGGCCTTGACCTGTTCGAAAGGCTTGTGTATGCTTTCGAAAGGGTCGTATAAGGGCGAAACCTTTAGTTCCGAAAGGTTCAGTGCACATATGGGAGATTATCATTCATTGCGTTCGAGGGGGGTTCCGAAGTAGTCTCTGCAGATCCATTTGTGTCGAAAGGTCTTAGAGAGGTGGAAAGATGGCTTTGCTTCTCCTTTTTTCATCTTTTTCGGAGGCTTGTACATGATTTAATACCTTTTAGGATGCCTGCCGCTTTCGACTCCTTCGAAAGCCTTTCCAATGCCTTCAGAGCCTTTGTTCCTTGTCGAAACCTACTTTAGAAGAAGTTGGTACTTTTCCTATCTTCTTTCATGCCTTTGTTCTTTGAGTGGATTTTATGGCTAACAAATATAACTACTTGTCCAACTAAGAAGATTTTCTAAAGTTCCTCAAACCAAAAGAAACTATATACCAAAATGTTCCTCGTCTCGCCACGATTCCGATGCCGCGAACCGCATGTAAAACCATGGTCGTATGTGATAGTTTTAAGTGTTTGAAGTTAAGGGCATTTTATTAATTATTTAATTATTTGTTTATTATTATATTTATATTTAATTTTCCTTCCTCCTTCACGTTGGTACAAAAACCCGACCATACATCTATTCTTCCCAACCGCCGCCTTTAAATCGCCGCCACTGCCTCTAGAGTGATCCATTCTTCGATTAAGGAGCACCATTAGGACCACCATGCTAAGCTACTGCTAACGCCGGCTATAAATTCCACTCCGGTCAACTCCAGATACCCACCTCTTACCTCGTCCTTGACAAGATTCTGGTGAATTCTAACCCTATTGGACCAATCTAACACTAATAAGGTGACATACTCATCCTCCTCTATAGAGCTATACTTCTCGATCGTCGTATCATCGTCATTTCACCATTAGATCAAAACGGGCGATCTACGTTCATTGAACTTCCGATGCATTTTCTGATCAACCCGCACACCAAATTGACGAACGAAGTCTAATTTGAAACACTTTGGTATTTTGTACTTTTTAATTAGGCGAAGATTAACTTTTACAAATTACAATCGATAAAGATTATATTTTTAACTAATCAGTCATGGTGTACTACACCCTAATCAAGCAAATAAAAAAATCAATTTTAATTATTAGTTACGTCATTTATAAATCTTGTTTAAGATCATAAGACGTGAATTACTACATCTTCTCAATATATACACATATATGTTAAATCTCGCTCGTCGATTAACCATGCATCTTCTTCGATCGAGGTGACTCCTCCTTCTTCTTCACTGTCCAGAAATTTCCTATCTAAAAAATCCCAAATCTCTCTATGGTTTTATCTAGTTGCATAGCTCCCTTCGCAATAATCAGTTTTATATATAAATTTGGTTCAATTTGGGTTTGTTTTGATGGATTAGGAATTGATTCAGTGATTAGGATTTTATAAGTGGAGGCAAGATTATTAGAATAAAGGAATAGAGTTGGAGATGTATTTATAGGCTTAAAATATAATATCTTGGCTAAAATATCAAAAATAATATATTACAAAATGCCACTAGGTTTGACTTCTTCTAATTTCTAGCTTATTTAATCAAATTCAGCGAGTTATGTATGTTTTTTGACTATAAACGACATTCTAGAAAAAGTGGAATAGGTCCCGAAGCCTAACTCCATCTCATGTAGAAATTTAATATTTTGTCCTTTATGTAAAATTATTATTTTTCCCTTTTTATTTTGATTATTTAATTTCATAAAATTATGGGGTGTTACATTCTTCCCTTAAATGAATTTGGTCCTTGAAATTCTAAAAGAATAATGCAACTCACTTTACATGATAAAAACATGCAAAACAAACATATCAACATCCATTTAACATCCATTATACAACATAATCAAAGACACAACAAAGATTATAATATACCTATGATAGACAATATATGATGGTATGATACGATATTAGTACAAATGCAACTAAATCGGCCTTCAATATGAATGCAAATGCAGTGCAACCAATATGTATGCAATCATCTTGGTATATGCAAATATATATATATATGTATGCATTTATGTACATATATGTATATGTATGTGTGTGTATCTATATGCATCCATACATTCATATTGCAACATCCATATCAAAATGCAAGTAAACAACCACGTCCATAAACAAAATCGGTAAACACATAAAGGAATACAAAATATCACATATAATTATCTAGCATAAATTCAAACACCTAACTATGGGTATCCATCCTAGGTTTGAATTTATTTACATACAAGTCAACATGATAAAACTAAATTTGTATGACTCAAACAAAGCAACCATAGCTACCAAAGCACGTCATAAGGATGTGCATACAACAAATCCTAACATCCATGCATACATACCTATGCCAACTAGTTAGCTAAAGTAATCATGCAAACAAACGACGACCTAACGATTAGACTAACCTACAAACTAACCAAAAGAGAAACTTATTATAAGAGAGCTCATGATGGGAAACTCTGATTGTCTCCTTGAGCTCCATCATACTCTTATCCAAATCTTTTC
Source organism: Allium fistulosum (assembly GCA_030737815.1). Taxonomy (NCBI): domain Eukaryota; kingdom Viridiplantae; phylum Streptophyta; class Magnoliopsida; order Asparagales; family Amaryllidaceae; genus Allium; species Allium fistulosum. Next base: position 777,021,414 of record CM060905.1, on the reverse strand, counting down.
CTCACCATACTTAGACTAACTTCATTTCCTCATTTTTATGTCCTATCACATCAGGTCCTAAGATTTGAATTTACCTATGGAGTATTCTAGACTTCCTCTGTAAATTAACCTCGTAAGCTGACTTTCTCTATCATAACTGCTAAATCATCAACGTACATTCGTAGATGGGATGAATAGATAATATGTGAACACCCGCCAATTTTTCAAAAAGCCCACTCAAACGTGCTGGCATCTTTACTCTCTATAAAATCGAGAAAGGCCCAACAACTTATGGCGCTAGCTTTCCCACATAACGTATCTCAATAAAGAGTCCTTCACCTATCAAGCTACCCACTACGAACTCCTGATGCATGCCTATCCAATGTGGTCTACATTACTTAGTATCATTGAGGTGTGTCTAGTCATATAATGTCCAAGCATAGCTTTAATTTAGATAGATTGCACTAGCAACATATCTCCATCGTCAAATACCTTTGGCAGCATACTTTTCTACTTGCTTCTTGTAACAACCTGCACTTTAATGAGCCCAAATTTTGATAAAAATCGAAACCCAAGCCATTAAAGCACAAATCGTTGGATTTGGCCTACAAATAAGCATGAGCATATCCGAGATTGATAAAATCTGAACTCACAGCAGAAATAATAATAGGATATAAATACTAACTAGGGCTACTACCTTGGAATTAATGGTATTCCTTAGATATCAAATCACCACATTAGTACCGAGCATGAGAGATAAGAAGACTTCTCCATAACCAATCACGTCCAGCTCCAATGACCCGTTCCTCTAAATTTATCTTGTGGGTTGTAATGAGGAGGCGTAAGAATAATGTTTTGGTGATTGGAAAATCTATACAGTGTCCATTACATAAATTAATACCGATTGGTTTCCATTTAATTGTTATGTCTACTATTTTAAGGTTAACCAAATTAACCTAATATTGCACGCACACACGATATTCCTACCCAGCATGATTCACCAACCTACCCTTCCTAAGGTATAAAATGCTGAGATAAGTCTATCAGCCACTTAATACTTCCAAATATGAAGCGGACTCCTAGCATCATCATTGTTGGTTTATTGGTCCTAGCTACAAAGACCTTTGACCACTATTTATGGCTTTATAGTATATAATAGCCATACTACTAACACCTCTATAGTCATTTAAGTCTTAACCATGTGAGAGATAGTACCCAAGCCACTTAATACCTTATTAATAAGGAATAGGTGGACCCATGTCCATCTAATACCTACATTATAGGCATGTCTTTGTCATTTAATACATAACCCCAAGGTGTACTCCTCACTAGTGTTATCTAGTTGACATCGCTTGGAATCCCACTGGGACACTTAATACTGCTTTATAGGAGAGAGGCAGATCCTATATCAGTCACTTAATACCTCAAACCCAAAGCAGACCCTTCCCGAGATATCCACTACCACTCTTAACCGTTAACTTAGACCATTTAATGCTTTTGAATTAGGAAAGATACGGGCCCTCAAGCAACCACTTAATACCTCTAATCCTTATGTAGATCCTATTATTCCCATAATCGTTTCCCACGGGTCCTGTCATTGGTGATGTCCCACATCAGTAATAAGTGTACACAACTGCTGGTAACTTCTGAGTGAAGAGTAGACTTCCATTGTGTCACTTTACCGACCTCACATCCCATATTTATTTAAGGCTATATAATTTCACTTAAATATTCAATTATCCATAAATCCACTTTATTTGCTACTTCAACAAATGTCAATTTGTTCATGATAAAGAATATCATCCTAGCGGACATTTCCTAAGACATTTATGTATATTTATTAATTTCCAATTAGTAACCTTTTCTAACTATTTTATCGTTATTAACCTAATTTCTTTATTTATTAGTTCCATTAATCCATTTACAAATTAATTACTTGTAACTCTCAAATCCATTTCACATTTATTACCCATTAATTTGACTTAAAACCTTTTCAAACTTTTCTCCTATTTCCTATTCGCTGTTCAACCCTATTTCTATGTATAAATAATCATAAGCAAGCATTACACATAAATCGTCATTATTAGTTAAGTATTTATTAGCACGTATAAATATGTATAAATACCTACTTCTATCAAATATATTCTAGTAAAAAACTTTTAACTAAAATATTCTCTTCCAGATTTAATTTGCTGAAATTACATTTCCTAGGAAGATTCTCCATTGTGATTTCCATAAATTAGTTTAAAACAAAAGATCGAGAATAAAAGGAAAGATTTTCCTCATTTGAAATTATAAGGAATGATTAATTTCTTTTTATTGGAATAAATAATATAAACTACGAAGAATGAATCTATACTTTACACATCTTTTTCTTTCCATTTGCGTATATTCCTTATTAAATCAAACACTGCATTGTCTATGCAATTTAGAAACACAAATTTTTTTATAAAAATCAAACGGACGTTCTTCCCACAAATTAAACTACGGAAATTCCCAATTCAACATAATTGGGGTAATAATCAAAATCATATTAACAACCTACAACCCAATTTCAGATCTGGAATAAATTTCATATCTAATCAATATTCATATCTATAACTTTTGGGACCGATTTTCAGATCTCCTAAGAATATGTAAGCGATGTTTAATATATTCAATTTTAGCCTATAATTCACATATATTTATTCATTTAGGCATAAAAGTCAAACGTATTCCAACGGAATAGATTCATTATTATAAACAATTTATAAATTTCTCACTCACCTTTTAAAAGCGTTCCAAATCTCCAGATCCGAAGTAAAAACTTTGATTCAACTCCATTTCCTTCTTATTCCAAGAAAGGTATATAAAAAGAGTATATACATACATTAAAATTATAGATATGAGAAGAAATTTGGGGTGAAGGGAAATATAAATATATATTACCACATTATCGTGTAGTGTTGATTCGCCTCTCTTCTTCTTTTATTTGGTTTCTATTCTTCTCCAATTTGTATATATACAAATACAAATATTATGTTTTATAATTTAGAAAATAGTGGAGAAGAGAAGATGACAGAGCTTTGCTATTGTTTCTAGAAAAATATGAGAAGAGAAGAGAGGGTTATACCTGAATTTATAGGTACTCGAATTAACCACAACCATTAGATTTAATTATATAAAATCCAGGCCATTCGACCAACGCAAACCCTAGCCGACAATGCTAGAAACAGTCGACCGCTCCCTTTATAGGGGTTGACCGCTCCATGTTGACTTGCCTAATAAAGGGGGTTGACTGGTGAGTCCCGATGATTAATTATAAACGTTAACTTTTTCTAATTTAATTATTTATATTCAAAATTCGTTTTTCATACGTAACTTCTTCGTTTGGACTTCTATCGAAAAACTGCAAATATAAAAGTTGCTCAAAATTTCGCCATAAACACAATGGTGCAAGTTTCATGGTCAAATTTCATCGTTAGCACAATTTTATTTTTGTATCCTAACTAACTAATTAAACAACTAATCGTAAATTTACCGGGTGTTACACTTCTTCATCCTCGGCCAATAGAAAACCCTCTTTGTATCCTTTGACATATCTCACTAAATTCCTTCTTTAAGTCCATAAACATGATAACACGATAAATGACGATGACTTACCTTTAAGTGGACTAACATTTACGATTCATAGGTGAACCCCATACTCCATCACCGATTAATTTATGGATACCACAAGTGGATGATTCCTTATTTTTGATAAACCCAATATTACTATAACAAACTCAAATTCTAAGTCTATTAATTTAAAAATAGTTCCAAAAATCATTTTTCTACCTACAAAATTCCATAGATTTTTTTTGAAAGAATGTAAGTATAAATACCCTCTTCTTTCTTCAAATCCAAAAAACTTGAATGAAATTTAATTTTCATATTTAAAATATTCTTTCTACTTAAAACCTTCATTCAAATAAAAACCATATTTTTTTCAAAACCCATAAAATATCCATATCAAAATTATAGTCAAAATCCATAAAATTCCTTTTCAAAGAATTTTAATATTAAAAGCTCCTTCTTTTCTTCAAATTCAAATATAAATTTACTAAACAAACTTGGAAAAAAATTCAAGCTTCGCACTTTTTAAAATATCATTTAAAAGTTCTCAAAGTATTTTATGAAGTCTAACCATAGGTTTTTAATACCAGCTTATGAAGTATCTTTTTTGTATTTAAATACTCACAATCATTTCAAACAATTTCAAAACACTAACTAATTGAGTTAATGTTAGATAAAACATATATTCATACAACTTCATTGGCAAGCAACTCAATTCATATCACTTGTTAGATTAAACACGCTTATTAGACTAAATAACTAACATCTAACATGTCAAAATAGTTTATTTTTTCTAAAACGATATTAGACTTCAAAACCCTTTATTCAACGTATTACTTTAATATTCCAAATGTCCTTATTTATCTCAAAATAATAATTTTCATATAATTTCCTTAAAAACAGTATTATCATAATTTTACATCAAAACAATAATATTTATTTTAATCGTTTGTCTGTCACAACCACTTTATGATTATATCATTCAATAATAATAACATCTATAGTAATTTAAAAAATTATTTGTATTGTTATACACATAAAAAAAAATTATTCCAAAAATATTCATTGAAAATATCACTCTATTATTATTATCGTCTTTCTCAAAATACTCCTATTACTTATATATATATAACAATAATAATAATAATTTTCTTGTCATAAACTTCATAAAACAGTCATCTTATTATTTGCTAAAAATTTAGACAGTCTTCCAACAATTATATTACTATTTATTTAAATGGTACCGTACTTTATAAATAATAGTGAATTCCCAATTCAAAATAGATTTTACATTGTTATTTCCAAATTATTATTTTTTTCAAAATTCTTAAATAATATCCTCTTAAATTATACAGTACGAATCCCTATGTCTCAAATCCACAATGTTTATTTCTAGCTAGTCCTAATCATACTGACATAGTGACTATCCGAACTAGTTCATCTTAATTAATTCAAACTGTATAGACTGTGTAATTTTGCTCTAGCTCCAAAAAAATTTCAATTGAAAATATTAATAACTTTTCAATTCAGTGTTAAATCTAAACCGTTGACCTCAAATCTTTTAAGATTTGAAAATCATAAACTTTGCTATTAACTTTAACCAACGTTCAATTTCGATCAACGCATTTTTATTCAAAATAAATTCTTTAAATTACTTAAATAGATTTTCAAAAAGTTTTACATTAGATGTTTCATATTAAATCATTTCATATAAAATCATAACTCAAATTGATTTCAATTTAGTTACTTCATAACTGTTCATATATTCTTGAATAAACAATTATTATACTTTTAATTTCCAAAATTTAATTTCTTTTTAATAATTCTTAAAGATATTCATTCTAAAAAATTATTTTACTTCCAAAACTCAGTTCTTTATAGCTTTACTGAATTCAATATTAATTACTCGAAATTAGTTTTGGAATAACTTTGGTACTTTTTTATATACCCATATTTGATTTTTAAAACATTATTTCATATAATTGTTTTTGACATCATGGTATATAATTTATAACTAATTTATTATATATAATTATATATTATCTTATTTAATAATCAGTCAGTCTCAATCATTGTTAAACAATACCTAATGCCTATAAAAAAATTATATTTTTAAATTCTTTCTGATTTATAATTGGTCAATCTCCAATACTTTTTAACTTATACATCCTATATATATAAAATATTTTTTGAAATTCATTCTTTTTTCTACTAACTTTATTCATATTAGATTCAAAGATAACTTTCAAAATTTAAAACACTTTATTAATGCATATTTTCAAGGTTTTGTACCACTAAAACTTCAATGTCCATTTGAAAATTCATATACATTAAAATAGAAAATTTCCAAAATAATAATATATTTTTTTCAATTTAAATTATATCCAAAATGATTCAAATCTGACTTAGGGAAATAAACATATAAAGCACACCATCTAAAATTTTACTTTTATAAATTATAAATTATCGCAAAAGTGTGATATTTAAAAAAAAATCAAAATTTGACGAAAATATTCATAATATGAAAGATATTCAATAAGTTCCGCCTTACTTAATTTCTATTTACCTTTCAAAAGTTTCTTTTGTTGAAAGAGAATATATTACAAAATATAATGGCAACAATGCGCCTTATACAGATTTTTTTTTTCAAAAATAAAAGTGTTAAAATATTTATGGTAAATTTTATTTATTAAATTTTCTTCCGTCTAAAACTTAAAATAAGGGGTTATTATTTCGATATATTAAACAAACGTCAACTTCTATTTTTTTCCAAAAATCATTAACGCTATTATTTCTAACTTTTTTAGGGAAAAGACTTCAATTAATTTAAATGCTTTAATTGGAGTGGATCATAACTTATATAAGCCAACTTCAACCCAAAAAAATGGTCGAGTATCCTCATTATGCCTCATCGACACCACACCGCATTCTATGGACTTAAAAGTACTTCTTTTCTTATTCATCCTGTAACGACCCCGTATTTTATATAAGTTTAAACTGATAATTAATTTAATTTTTGAATTAAAATTGTTAAATTAAATGATAAATTGAATGCGAGTTTCCCCGAGTATTGAGTAAATTCTGTATAGATCATTTAAATTTAATAATATTGTAAATATTTTATATATGTATACGAGCATATATGAGTAAATTTGAGATTATAAATAATATATATATATATACAAATTTATTTTGAATTTGTAAATGAATGGTGTAATAATAAATCTTACAATTGATGGTTAATAATAATTCGAATTTATAAATTTAATATAAAACATTTGACACAAGTATAAAAGTAAGTAAACAAATAATTTAAATGAAAAAAATTTGATGGTTTATATTTGAAAAAAAAATAGTTTGAAAATAGAATAGATTGAAAATAGAATTTGGATTAGAATTTATAAATAATATCGGTAAACACATGTTAATAAACTTTGAAAAATATAAGTCAGTACATTAACAAATTCTAATAACAAATAAAATAGAAATTCATTTATATTGTAAAGCAACAAGAAAATGAATAAAATAAACTAAATATACAGTCAAGTATAAACAAAGATTGGATAAGTATACATTAGCTTGTAGTAGAAGGTACTAGCATATAGAAATAAAAACTATAAATAAATACTTAGGATAATTCTTAAAAATTGGATATTTATACAAGCAAATATGCATAAGATAAATTATATAGTTATGTAATGATATAAATTATAACAACATAGATATGCTCAAGTATTCATACAAAATTGAATAAGTATGAACAAGGACAAGTAAGATAAATATATACATGGAAATGAAAGTAGACAAAGAAATAAATGCAAAATCTCTTTGACCACCAAATTGTCTTCAGCCGAGTTAAAGTAGCATGCAAGGTAAGAATAAACAAGTAAATATAAAGTACTTAGCCTTAAATGCCATCTATTCAAATGTGCTTTCAGCCTCCAAAGAAATGAAGAAAGAAATATATGCTCGAGTATATACAAATAAAGATAAGTCTAAGCCTGAAAAGAAAACATGTATATGAAATGTACTTGCAACAAGAAAAGAGGAAAATACCAATATCTATGAATAAACAAATAAGATAAGTATATGTAGATTGTACAAAACCATTAATGCCAATATCTAAAGCCACCAAAACATATCTATCAGCCACCAAGCAAAAGAAAGAAGAAAAAAATCTCTGAAATGAACTGTACAAACAGGAAAAAAAATATATAACATTACCTGTACAACTCAGTTCATATATCAACTCTTACCTCAGTTCGTTCCTTCAAAATTGAGTACATCTGGAGTAACAACTTCTTAAACTTGAAAGAAAAAAAAAATATACAACTTAAACAACATCTGGAATCAAGCTAGACAGGGATTCAATTCAAGGATCAAATTCAAAAGCAATCAATCATCACAGTTTTAAAGCTTCCAGAATACATTTCCAGGCTATCTTTTGCTCTCGGTTGTTTCTCTGTTCTTTCTTCTGAAGAAAGGTGAGTAAACAAAATTTTTAAAGACTTAAGTTTAATTAAACCTATATGTTCGATTCATTGATAATAATATGCTTACATATGTATGTTGTTTATATAACTCTGTGTTTATATATGTTGTTGTTCTGATTCTTCTCTGTTTTGTTTTGTTACTAAGTCAAGAAGTTATCCAAAATCCAAATTATTTTCATCTAGCTATTATTAGGCTTCGAGTTTAAAACCAAATAGGTTGTTTAAAACATAGATCAAGCTTTTAAAATTTGTTTTCAACCTGTTAGTGAAGTATATCAACTGGAAATTTGATTTACAGAGCAATAAACAATTTTTATGTTGAATTCGAGTTTTGTGAATTGCTAAATCAATTACATAGTTTGAATCTACGTACAAAAATAAGATTTTTAAAACAAGACTGGGAATTTTTAGTCAAGAGTACTAAGAGCAGTTCATAGATGAACTGGAAATGTATTTTGATCAATTTCTGGAAACCGAAGAATTTTTGGATGTTGAATTTTTGCTTGAAGCTTGCTTGGCCATCGACGAAGTTAGGGAAATTGTAAAAAAAATTATCTATTGCAATAATCGATAGGACGAGGCGAATTTAGGGTTTATGCCCGAGTTTTGCGATGGTCTGGGAACGAGGTGGTTTCGTCACCTCTGATGCATCGAGCGTGACGAGGCTTTGGGGAACGATAGCAGGGTTGTTGACGATGGTGTTACCGGAGTGGCTGACATTCAGGTGACCGGAGCGGCGAGCAGTCGGCGTTGACAGGTTTGGGTGGGAGGTTGGTTTTTGGTTTCAGGTTGGCTCCAACTAGCTCGATTTCGTGTTCGACTTTGCTAAGGAGTTTTGGGTGGTCGAAGTAGTTGCTGGGGTCGTAGGCGACTTGTGGAAGGGCTTGGCGACGATCGGAGAAGCTCTGATCGAATGTGCACGTGCACGTTGTATCTGGGAGTATCGTGGAGTTTGGGGAGGAAGAGATTCTTTGCGTGAGTTGTTCGAGAATCTGGAGTAGTTTCCTCGAAGCGAGGTCGGGATTGTTGGAGTTTAACTCGAGTTCGTGCTCGAGTAAGTTGAAGGTGATGACTGATGAGCCTGATTTTCTGTTTTAGTTTCTACTGTTTTTATACTTTAAAATTTTTAACTAAGTTTTGTAAAATGGGGAAAGAAGGAAGAAAACTCGGGGAGAGTCCCGAGTAGTATTCGGGTAGCACCCGAAGTGAGAAAGGAAGCCCAGTTTTTATTAAATGTTTTAAAAATAAGATTTTGAAATTAAAAACAAATTTGTTTAAACTCTCTTTATACCATTACTAAATAAATGTTAAGAAATTGATTTTTAAGAAAAAAAGGTTTTTAAATGAAAATGGGAATTAAGGAATGTTTATCTTAAGTAAAAAATAAAATAAAAAAAATGTTTTATTTTCTTGGTGTTAATTAAGTTAATTCGGAAATTAAGTATAATTAGTTAATTTAATTAATTAAAGATAAAGGTTAATTAAATGGTTAATTTAAGAATAATTAAGTAATTTAATTAATTAATGGTTATAATTGATTAACTAATAATTAGAGATTAATAAATTGGAAATTTATTAATTAAGAAAATTTAAGGTTAATTAATTTGTAATTAAGAAGTACTTAGTGAAATTGAGTGTATTGCTTAATAACTTGGTTTTATTAATTAATTAATGAATAAGAAATAATTGATCTATAGAGATTGATTAAGGATTAAGTGATTTGTTATTAAGTTTATTAATTGATAATTAAGGTTCATTAATTAATAATTAAAGATCAACTAATTCATGAATTAAGAACTGATTAGTTAATAATTAAGAGTTAACTAATAAATTTGAAAGAAGATTTATTTCAAATAATTTGTAATTAACTTATGATAATTAACCCGGATTAATAATCGATACATCCGATTTAAATGAGTCAGTTGATTAATAAATTCACTTGTGAATGTTTGGACTTGACTGAATGATTGATGGTTGATATCCCTGATATTTGATGCTTTATGATACATCCTGATTTATGTTGTGATCTGTAGTTTACTTATCTGTGACTTTTATATATCTATGATCTGTGAATGAACGATAAGTGTTGTTCTTATACCGCTTATCGAATTATATTTCTGTATTCTGATATGTGATGATTCATTGTGTTGCACTATTGTGTAAAACCCCTGGACTACACCTTTACACACACAAATATGGATTTCACGTGGAAATCGGTTAAATCACAGATGATTTAAAATTAATGTTTTTGAAATTGAATTTTAATTTCAATTGATTTTGAAATTAGAAACTTGGGTTTAAAGTGAAAAGCTTTTGAAATGAGTTTCAAAGATAAAAGTTATTTTGAATAACTTAATCGAGTTTTGAAAATTTAAATAATTTGATTTACATTTGAATTCAAGTTTGGAATTGAATCCTATGATTTGAAATTACGGTTAAAGATGATATAAAGATGTTGTATGAATTTAAACCATTTTAAAAGTATAGTTTGAGAATTTGGATTTAACTCAAGAACTTTAACTCGTATAGATGAATCAAATTTCCAAATGAAAACTGTTTGTTTTAAAGGAATAAAAGCTTTCAGATAAGAAGTGAAATTCCAGTTTAATTAAAGGGATTTCAAGATTGAATTGAAAAAAAATGGTTTTCCCAAGTTATGAATGAATTCTTTTTAAAAGCTATGAATTAAATCTGTTTATTTTTAACAGATTTAAAATGATGTTTTGTTTAACCCATTCGAAATGAAATTGTTTTGAAAGCTATGAGTTAAATCTTTGATTTAAAGATTTAACGAGTTAAATTGAAATGGGAATTGATTTGGAAAATCTATGAATGAATCTTTTGTTTAAAAGATTAAAATGGTAATTTGTTAAACCATTTGAAAAGAAAGTTTGGGTTTAAGTTGTGACTTAATTGAAATCCCAATATCCATATGTTTTTAAATATTTCGCTCACTATTCGGGTTAGCCGGGAAAGGACCTTTGGGTCGTATAACCCATTCCGAATATGTGATACGTCGTATATGGATAGCATTTGAAGATCGGTGTTGAAGATCGGATATTTTCGAAAATGAAAGGACAACCTGTCGAATGTCTCTGCACTGGGTAGCTCCTGGTATAGAGATTTATATCACTCTTTTTGTGATGGGAAGTCTGGACGTGATTGAGAATTATCCGGATTTGCAAGGGCTTCGTGAGAAGTGCCTTCGGTTTTGTTCGATCCCGGAACAGACTTGTATGGATTGTATGTCTGACATTACACTTTGAGATATAAAGCCGATTTCTTTCAAATACATATCTGTTTGGTGGCGGAGAATTTATTCTCTTAGCTTAACACCCTTCTCTGAGACGTACGAGCTCAGAGGTTATGTAATTGAAATTTATCAGCGATATATCCCAATTTGGTAATGTGGCATGCTGAGTGCTGCTGTGAAATGATCAGTGTTTGATCATTTGCGATATGATCATTTGTTTGATCTTATATCTTTGTGATCATAGGTTGATCATTTGTTTGACCCGAAGCGTGGCTTTTTGAAAAAGCGTAGCTTTGTGGACGAGACTTCGTCGAGCCTCACAACCCGGTAATGGTCGAAACAGGAATCGTGCGGCAAGGTTTTCAGGGGTAGCTCCCCTAGGGTATGACCATTCCTTCTGGAAAAGGGTAGTATCATGGTATGGAGCCCAGATACTTACTCATGTGGACACACTTTATTTATGACGTGTGATGTTGGATTCGAGGCGCCTCGGTTAAAGGTCCCAAAGGACCGGGGGTGGCATATCTGAGGTTTCTTTTATCCCTTGGGAAAAGGGGTTGCCGGCCTTGTTTGGCAGAGAACAGTTGGTTCTCGGAACGTCCCGCCAGAGGCGTTTCTTTCGTGGAATAGGAAGTTCCTTAGCCTGACCATTTGTTGGAAATCCAAACAAAACAATACGAGCCCTGTACGGTTTTAGTTGTATTACCTGCCATGGAATGTGGTGGTAACCTGCTATTGAACATGGTAGCTATAGTAGGCATAAGTGCGAAATGTCTATGCTGGCTAAGATTTATATTCTACTTTCGAAATGTTTTCTACACTATGCACTAGTAATAATATCAAAAATGATTTGATTTTGCGTAGTAAGCATCTTTGACTATCATAAGAAGAAATCTCCTCCAATTCTGCGTTTGCATTGTGTGTGTGGCGGGAGGTCTTATGGTAGTTTCATTTTCCAAAAGCATTACGAATTGACTTTAAAACTCTCTGCTATTTGTTTTTAAAGATAAACTGTTTTTGTTGCTCACACTAGTCCCATGACTGATCCGGAGTTTATTGTTCCTTTCCTAAACTCTGGGTGCTCATAATTTCCTACACGAGCAGTCTAGAGTTGGGGTTTTCAGATATTCAGGTTTAGTAGATTTTCTGGAGCTAGTTCAGTCTTTGGATCGGACTGCATTTGCTTATCTTTGTGCATCGTTATTGAGAGTTCGAGTTATTTCTGGATTAGTGCTTTGAAGATGGAGATTATCCGCTGCTGATGTTATCGTTTTCTTTTCCGCTGTTATTTGTTGTATCGTATCTCTGATGTATATTGATATTCATTTGTATCACTCTGTTGTATCAGATATTGTATATCAATGTATTATTCATTTATTCCGCTGTGTTATTTACTTAACTGTGTTATAAGCTCCCGAGAACCAGATTCGGCATTTGAATCTTCGGCATTTTGAGTACAAGTGAAGTACGGGTGCCGATTTTCGAAGGTCGTCTTTTGGGTCTTGACACATCCCTAGCTTCATAATTTACTCAACCGCTAATTGGTATATAAACCCTCTTTTAGCATTATTCTATGGAGTAAGTTAAAACAAATATGATGGATTTATCTACCATCCCAAACTATGACATCAAGTCCATGCTAGATATTTGCCTAATGGTCAATGACACTATTGGAATCAAACCCAAAACTCATCATCACCCTACGGTTTATGAAGCTACTGGATCAATCCCTAACCCGTAAGCATAAAATAATATAACTACTTGTCCAACTAAGATAATTTTCTAAAGTTCATCAAAACAGAACAAACAATATACCAAAATGTTCCTCATCTCGCCACGATTTCGATGTCATGAACCGCATGTAAAACCGTAGTCGTATGTGATAGTTTTAAGCGTTTGAAGTTAAGGGCATTTTGTTAGTTATTTGTTTATTACTATATTTATTATTTAATTTTCCTTCCTCCTTCATGTTGGTATAGAAAACCGACCACACATCTATTCTTCGCAACCGCCGCCTTTAAATCGTCGCCACTGCCTCTAGAGTGATCCACTCTTCAATCAAGGAGCGCCATCAAAACCACCATGCTGAGCTATACCTAATGCCAACCATGAATTCCACTTCGGTCAACTCCAGAAAACCCGCCTCTTAGTTTGTCCTTGGCCAGATTTTGGCAAATTCCAACCCTCTTGGACCAATTCGACACCAGCAAGGTGAAGTACTCATTCTCCTCTAAAGAGTCATACTTTTCGAATTATCGTATCGTCGCCATTTGATCTTTGGATCAGAATGGACGGTCCATGCTTGTCAAACTTCCGATGTGTTTTCTGACCAATCCGTATACCCAATCGATGAACGATGCTACCGATAGATTCATGCCGTCGATAACTACAATTTTGATATATAATTTGTTAAATTCAGAATATTTTTGTATTTCACACTTTTAATTAGATGAAGATTAACTTTGTTAATTATAATCGATACAAAATTATATTTTTAATCAATCTAGCCATGGCGTACTACATCCTAATCAGATGTATAAAAAAATAGTTTTAATTATTGATTACATCAATCTAGTTTAAGATCATGAGAGGTGAATTACTACGTCTTATTAGTATATACATAAATATGATAAATCTCACTCACCGATTAGCCGTGCATCTTCTTCGATCCAAGGTGAATCCTCCTCCTCCTTCGCTATCCAGAAATTTCCCATCTTGTAAAGGCCAAATCTCTCGATAGCTTTGATTTGGTTGCATAGCTCACTTCATGGTGATCGATTTTATATATAATTTTTTTAATTTGGATTTGATTTGATAGATAGGAATTGATTTAGTGATTAGGTTTTATAAATGGAGGCAAGATTATTAGAGTAAAGGGATATAGTTGGAGGTCTATTTATAGGCTTAAAAATACAAATCGAAGCTAAAATCTCGAAATTAATATGTTACAAAAATGCCAGTGGGTTTGACTTCTTCTAATTTCTAGCATGTTTAACCAAATTCAGCGTGTTATATATGTTTTCTGACTAAAAATGACATTTTGGACGCAATGGAATAGGTCCCTAAGCCTAATTCCATCTATTGATAAATTTACTATTTTTCCCTTTATGTAAATTTACGATTTTTCCCTTTTTAATTTAATTTCATAAAATTATGGGGTGTTACATGCGCCATCCTTTTTTGCATCATTCCTTGCTACATATGCCGATGCATACGGTGTGCTCGTAATCAGTTCGTATATGATAACAAACAACTTAGAGCCATCAATATTATAGCCCCCGTCCTTGATGACATCAAACTTGTGTTTGTGGCCAAACCTTATCAAGGTCTTCATAGTAGGTTCCTTGACATTATATCTCCAACTTTAGCATTCAAACAACCGAATGGTGTATGCTCACCATCTTGCTCACAACATTACCTTGTTTTTTTTACTATAGCTATTATCTCTTATATGCTTAATTGTTGCTCCATTGTTTGCATCTTCATATATACTATGGATCATCAATTGATGCTATCTACTAGGACTTTGGTTTGGAAGCATGCATATATCGCTCATTATGGTCCCATGTTTCTCTTCTCTTGCCACCTTATTAGTTATGATGTTATAGTTTGGGCTCTATCACATATGGCTAATTCTATTGAGAGCATTGTTTGGATTGCAGGTACTATTCATGATACCTTGCACCTATTACATACTTTAAGATGAAGATTTGAGTACTCTTTTGGTGCTTCCAATTTTTTGTGTATATAAATGCTTTCTATTTGTATTCTCGGGTTTATGAGAGCTTACTATTTGCATGTTCATATTATTTTTGTACGCCACCTACATAAGGTTGTTTTCCTCCCTTTTGGTTTTTATATAGAGCTAGTTATGTTCCCTTCTCGGCCCCTGGAAGGTTTTTGAGAGGTGGACCCCTTTATCAAAAAACATTAAATAAAATAAATTTTATAAAATAATATAGTGGCAGAAAAACATTTTCGCCAAATTATTTAATTTTGATCGGACTATTTAATAAGATTTATTAAAGTTCCACTTTTAGAGTAAAAGTGGTACTTTATTCAAACATAGCACTCAATTTTGATATCTTAAAAGAATAAACCAAAAACCTTTAGAATATCAGTTTAAAGAGCCTTACTACTTGCCAATTAAGCTGGTGGTCTTTGATAAACTATTAAAGTTTTTAGGCTATTGATATTATGATAATTTTAAATTTACGATTAAATTTTATACTAAATAGCTAATACTAAATTTTAGGAGATTTAAAATCTAAAACTAATATTTTTATCATTTCATTTTTTGTTATATATGTAAACAAATGATTCACTTTAAAAAAATTATACTTATTAAGGACTGAAATATTATGTATGCAAGCATATGTGTATGTATGTATGTATTTATATGAAATATCACATATATACACATATATTATTTTGTTTATAATGCGTGTATGTACACACATATGCATGTATATGTTATGACCATAAATCCTAGTGGTCATCTATGTTTTTATATATTTAACATAATGTAAAATATACATTACCATTTACTTGAATATACGAAGTTTGGACAAAACAAAATCAACATTGTAAATTAATAAAATGTTTGTAATAAATAAACTAAAAATGTTTTTTTTTCCAATTAAAATTACAAGCAAACATTAAATATAATTTAATATGAAAAGATATTAAAATAAAACAAAGTATGAGCTTATGCAACATGAAATAAAGTTTTTTTTAAAAAGTTTGTCCTAGTTATCCGCTGCATAAAAAGTTGTTCCATTTTAAGCTACTCCTCAAAGAACGTAAACTCATATCATTACGGAGGTTTGTTGGTCGTCGTAAAACTAAAAGTTATTATAAGTTATACAGTGAAGATTGTCACTGCCTAAGAGTGGCTGAGCGTTGGTGAGGCTAACATGGAGAGATAGAGAGGAGTAGAGAGTATGAGATAGACTATCACAATCCAAAGGTGGTTGAGTCCTAGGCAAAGATCGCCATTGGGAAGAATGATTGAGTAAGAGGAAACTTGTCATTATTGTTAACCATTTGTTATAGGGATAACAAGACCCGTTGGTTAGTGGAAATCATGAAAGGGCCGTTATGGGAATGAATGTAAGGTTGAATATTCAAATCGATATAAAGGTCATTGTGTTTACATTTCTTTACCTTACTTTATCACTACTTCTCATATTTAATATCTGAATTTGAGTTGATCACGTTAACTTATGTGTAATACGTTACCGTATAATCATCGAGTTGAAAAATACTTGCAAAAAATTTAAATACATCATTCATCTCCCATAGTGTGTTATTGGTATTAAGATCCTTGTGCATAACTGTTGTAGCGCACTTTCAACGAAAACATTTGACCGTCACATTAGGTGACTTGACTAGTTCTTGGTGACCTCAAATGCCTTCTAGTCAATTGCTTTTTGTTCTAGAAGTTGTTTGTAGGAGTGCATAATATTCTTTTTTCTTTTAAGAGAAATGGATAGTAAGTTACTTGTAGTGTGAAATTAGCAGTAAAATGGAAAGGTGAGCATAACTGGTTGAAATTAAACAAAATTTAATCAAAAACATTAAAATAAATCATAAGCAGAAATTTATTGTCTTAACTTTCACCTATAGGTGCAAAATTTTTAATTCCATTTTCAACGTCCCGATGAATCAACTTGACATCCACCATACATTTCTTTATTTTATTTTAACTGATTAATATATCATAAAGATTAAATTTATCCAACAGGACATCAGAAAAGAGACTAATTGATTTGCACTCTACTAAGCAACCTATTTTCTTCTTTATAAACGGTTGATAAAGGTACAAATAACAATCATAGTTTAAGGCAGTTATAAACACGAGCATTACGACACGTGCTTCGTGCGTGATGATGACACATGAATTGTTTTGTACAAATTGTATTTGTTTAATACGTTTAAAAGAAAATGTTTTCTACAAATATTTAGCCACATGTTTGTATTAAATCATACGTAGTTAATTTGAATTTTTATTTCTAAGTTGCAATATTTTTTTTAATTTAAAATTTTATTTATATTATTAATTTATAAAAAACAAATTTGTAAAGTAGTTTATTTGTTAAATCCTAGTCTCAAGTAATATGAAAACTTGATAAATATTTATAGAGGAAAATTTGAATTTGTAAAGGAAGCTTAACTGTTAGATCCTATTTTTGAGATACACTAAATTTTGATAATATATGTTGGGAGACATTTTTGGCATTTCACGCTGATATCAAAAGAGTGTTACTATTACAACTTTTAATAAAGAAATACATTTATGGATAATTTTAGAAGTTTTCAATCGAACCAAAAGTTTACGTTTCAAGCCAATTATTGATAAAGATTGGTTAAATATGGTGTTGCATGCATTTGTAATTGGTTTAAAATCAAAGAAACGTGGAAACAATTAAATGTTCCCAATACGAACTCGTACAACTCATACGCGCTCACACACCAACTAACAACATCACACCTACCTGCTCAATACAGCAAAACTTTCCCAAATCAATTAATCTGCTGCTTCGGAATGCCCTATCTCACAACCACCGGCGGCGAAGACGACGGCATGGATCTGGACGCCATCTCCCCGATCCAGCTTCTCCCAACTGATACCCTCCACTACATAATCTCCCTCCTCCCTCTCCGCCAAGCCCTCATCTGCCGCGCCGTCTCTCGCTACTTCTACTATTCCTTGCTTTCACCGCCTCCTCTCCCTCCTCTCCACCTCCTCGCCTTCCATATATCTTCCTCTCACCGCCCTTCCTTTACTCTCACCGCCTTTGACCCTCACCGTTCCTCCTACCTCTTCTTCCCCCTCTCCTTCCTTTCCGACTTTCGTTCTCTCTCCCCCATCGCCTCATCCAACTCCCTGATTTACCTCTGGGCTGATTCTGCTCAAATCACGAACCCTAATTTGAAGAACCCTAAGTCTTTGATTGTATGCAACCCGGTTACCAAGAAGTTTAAGCTGCTGCCTCAGCTGGGATCTGCATGGTCTCGCCATGGCACTGTTTTGGTATCCCCTACTGGATCTGTTATTGTTCTTACGGAGCTTGCTGCTTTGCAGTATTGCCCAAACAGTGGCGGTGATAGTTGGATGAAGTATTCTTTGAACATGCCGTCAAAGCCTAGGAGCCCGATTCTTGTGAATGGGAGCGTTTTCACACTTTGTGCCGTGGGGTCCCCATGGAGGAGCCAATGGAAGCTGTTTTGGTGTGAGGTGGATGAGTTGAGGAGAGGGAAGAGAGGGTGGGTTCAGCTGGAGAAGGGGGTGTGGGGTGATGTGTTTGATGTGCTAAAACGTCCTAGGCTAGTAAGGGGGAAGGAGAAGGATGAGATTCTGATGATTGGAGGATTGAGGTCGAGTTTCGCGGTGGATTCCCCTTGCTCAACGGTTATGATTTTGAGATTGAGTTTGGAAAGGATGGAGTGGGATGAGGCTGGAAGGATGCCGATGGAGATGTACAAGTGTTTTGCTAGTGGAGAGGGGAATAATAAAGTTAAGGTTTTTGGTGGAGAAGGGAGGGTGTTGTTTTCAGGGAAAAGGGTGAAGGGTAGAATGGTGATTTGGGAGGAGGAAGGAGAAAGCGAAGGAGGGGAAGGGGGTGGGAGATGGAGATGGTTGGAGGGTGTTCCTGGTTACGATGAAGGGGTGTATCGGGGGTTCGTATATGATGCTGGACTTACTGAGATTCCATGATATGTTGTCGGTGAGTGATTCTTCTCTTTAAGCAACTTATTGTGTAGCTTGTTTGTCAGGTATGCGATTAAAGGTAATCTGTTAGATTAATATTTCATTTTTTTTAACAGCGGTTAGTTAATGCCAATGAGAATCAACCCAACTCCCTCAAAATCTAAGACTTACCGCTATCTCTCAGGGGACATCCTTTGTTCGTTCATATTATTTAAATACCAACCGAACTTTGTTTTCACCACCGTTGGTGTATTATACACAATAGCATTGTTATATATATAGAAATTGGATACTTTGATGGTACCGCATAGTAGTATCACAAGTCTTAAGTGATATATAACATGCTGCACATATGTTAAATAGTTCGAATCACGCTACGCAAGTTTTGAACCTACAACCTCTTAAACCAAAATCGGATTGCCTCACCACTAGGATAATAGTGTTGGACTGTATGCAATAATTTGCATTGCTGCTTTAGAGGTATACATACACATTGAGATAAGGCTTAGGGTTCTTGAAATTTGATACTGCTCGATCTTTGTTGAACTAGCGTCTAGCACCTTAAAAAACTTAGACGCTTGTTAAACAAGCGCTTTGTTCGATCTTTGTTGGGAAATCACGTAGATTATATTTTCTAATTCGTAAAAATGTAATATGTAACCAATTTTTTGTTGGAGATGCTCTTATAAACCATGGTTAAATATGCTCTTACATGCATTTGTAATTGGTTTAAAATTAAAGAAACATGGAAACAATTGAATGTTTCCCATTCGAACTACAACTCACACGTGCTCACACACCAACTAACAACATCACACCTACCTGCTCAATACAACAAAACTTTCCCAAATCAATAAATCTATTGCTATCTCACAAGCGGCAAAGATGACGGCATGGATCTGGACGATGTCTCCCCGATCCAGCTTCTTCCAACTGATACCCTCCATTACATAATCTCCCTCCTCCCTCTCGCCAAGCCCTCATCTGCCGTGCCGTCTCTCGCTACTTCTACTATTCCTTGCTCTCACCGCCTCCTCTCCCTCCTCTCCACCTCCTCGCCTTCCACATATCTTCCTCTCACCGCCCTTCCCTTATTCTCATCACCTTTGACCCTCACCGTTCCTCCTACCTCTTCTTTCCCCTCTCCTTCCTTTCCAACTTTCTTTCTCTCTCCCCCATCGCCTCTTCCAACTTTCTGATTTACTTCAGGGCTGATTTTGCCCAAATCATGAACCCTAATTTGACGAACCCTAAGTTTGATTCTACTCAAATCACGAACCCTAATTTGAAGAACCCAAAGTCTTTGATGTGCAATAAAGATGGACAATTTTTAATTCTCTCTCTTGTTAATGACTATTGTTCACACACACGTATGTGTGTGCATACATATATCGTTTTGTACAAATCTCTACTAAACATCTGCCTAAGGTTTCCCTTCTCTCTTATTAGCATCTCTGAAAGTATACATAAATTGAGCAATTTTAAATTTATCACTTGTTAATGACTAATTTTTAAACCTTCATATATATATGTGTGTGTCTTTTATTGCACATCTGCACAAGATTTCCCTTTCCTCTCTTATATTGTTTGCATTGGAGAAGAAACAATGGCAATATAGAAAGAAAGAAAAATGCTAGAGAATGAAAATGGGGTGCATTATTTAGTTTTCATAAATAATTTTGATAATTTAATCGATAAGGCGAGAAGGTAGCTCAGATTTGGATTTGTTTGCAATTTACTAACATTTGTTTCGGAGTTCGTACCATGTTTTGTATTGTGTTAGTAATTCCACATGCTTGGTTTCTAAATGTTAAATGCTCGTGCTAAAGTTCTTGGTTTAACCAAACCGTTATTGCTTGCGTTCAATAATCGTTTGTTTCATACAAGTGATCAAAAATCTAGGTAAATATATAAAATATGACCATCAAAATAAGCTAAGTTAAATTATTTTGTAACGGAATGACTATAGTCAATTCGTTTTCTTTCTTTTATTTCAAGCTTGTATCATTTTTGATGATTTGGACTGCTTTGTACATCGTCTAATCACAATGTTTTTTCTTTGGTTTGTGATGCCATTCATCTACTAACATTTAAAGGTGCAATCCTTTTAGGCCTAATACCTTAAGTTAGATTTGATATTTATGCCATGTTGTTTTTGTGTTCTCTACGTATGAACATACGCTATTAAGTCTTAATTTGGAATTTCAAGGTACTCTAAAAGCTCTAATATCAAGTATATTGTGTAATTGATATGTTGATGCACCTATATTGAATTTGATACATACATACATAGTCAAACGTTTTAGATTTCCATGTATTGATGTACAACTTTTTGAATTTATCAACACTATAATTTGCAATTCCATTATAAATATTCTTTATTATTCATGTTCATCATCGTAAATTCAATGAATCGCACAAGTAAACAAGGTTTCATTTCTTAAATTTTATTCACATTTCATCTCGGGATTTTCATTCAAAATATTTCGTATCGAATGAGAGCTCGGACGAGACGGGTATGTCTTAGGTCTACATCTTGGTTGATAGATTGGGTCTTAAAGTACTTCTCGAGACTATCTCGGAATATCTTGTGTATAAAATTGACGTTTAAATAGCTAATTAGAATCTAAAGGTGGAACCCAGTGCACGAGGCTCCCGCACGGTAGCGGGCTCTGGGGAGGTCGATAATGTATGCATCCTTTCCTTCGCATTGCAAAGATGCTGTTTCCGGATTTGAATCTGAGCTCCTAGATCACCATGCATGTGATCTAACCGTATGTAATATACTTGATTTACGTAGAAATAAGAGTTGAGAATAATGTTTTTTGCCGAAAAAGAGTGATATCTTTATTAGCTTGATTGATTTGGTATTAATTGCATTTTTTGAATATTAAAAAAACAAATTTTTTTTTTCGTTTTTTTGTAACTCGTTGAGATAAATAGTAAAATATATGATTAAGGGATTAGCAGATAGTAATTGGATTGAGTATTTTTTTTGAACTCACGTGGCAAGTAAAAGAATGTTATGTAGAAGAGAAAAATATATAATTTCAAATGAGAAATTAAATTGAGATTTCGATATATATTGTAGGTGAGATTTAAATATTTAGAATGAGATGAGTGAGATTTGATGTCTAGTTTCATCAAGTGTGAAACCGAGACCTCGAACGAGATAGAGGGGTATTATAACCATGTAAGTAAACAATTGTCATGGTGGAGTCGAAACGTCGGTAATATGCCCTTTGATAAGGTTTATATGGTCAATGACAATAACCATGTTTGGCTAACCTGCTGCAAGTTGATTAAGACAACAAACATGTGCTTGAGTTGAGTCATTAATATAACATAAAATTTCAAAAACTACAACATGCAAATTCATGGAAGCATGTTTCATTGAAGACTGGGTGTGGGATCCCATTTTATATGCTACATAGTTAAGTATATTTTAAAGGAACCGACAACAACTTAAGCAAGTATTCTTTCACTATTGTTCGAGAAAAAGACTAAAAGAACTCGTTTCTTTGACAAGTGCGAAAGCACATGTCGGCTAGAATGCAAACGTGCATGTATATTAATCCTTTGTCCGACTTAGCTTAAAATTTTGTGGTCCGTCGTAATAAAAAAATACTAAATTTATTACATATATCTTGAATTGATATTTAATCATATATCAAAATAATGCACAATGCTAGCCAACAATTTTTTCTCCATCGCGGTTAAAACCTAGGATAATGTGTAACCAAATTGTTTGTTGCCTCGCTATATATATATCCTATTTTTCCTGTTCCTTTTCATACATATCTTTGATTTTTCTCCTTCTTCCGAATTTGTATTCAAATTGAAAGAATTTGCTATGAAACCTTTCTTTGATTTTATCCTCTAGTTGGATTATTATCATAAATTACCAATGACCATGAAGCCTAATACCCCAATTCAAAAATCCAATCATTCTTGTAGTCTTTTTTTTTCATTTTATAAACACAACCCGATTAAGAAACTTAGGGCAAGACATTTGAGATAGTTATCTTAGGAGATGAGCCAATCAAAGAAGAATTAGTGCTTGGTCATTTGAAAAACATTGGATATGTCATCACGAAGATTCTATGGTTTGTACAATTAAGGAACATCATTTTTGGAAGATTTTAAGAATTGAAAGCTAATAATAGATGGTTAGGTCGGGTAACTTGTTTTAAGTTCTTTTTCGTATATCTTATTAGTTTCTAGTTAAATCATGATTAATGGAACAGTGATGAAATGAACATTCAACAATGGAAATAGTTAGAATCTTAAGGGTTTCCTAGATGAATTTAATTAGATATGTTGAAAGATTGAATATTTCTCATTTATTCTTAGTTTCGTTGTGTAAGAGAGATTAATCAAATTAATGATGTTTTCTATGGGCGATAGAATGGTAGATTGATATTGTTAAGGTAGGATGGAAGAAAGGAAACATATGAATTTTCATATTTAATGACAAAATTACTTAATATGCATATGCGGTGCTTGATCAAATGATTGAACAAAACAATTTGCAAATTTTATGGATTTATTTAGTATGATTACAGACTCCAAGTTAGTTATACATATATAAAGTAATGTAAGTTTTATGGATGGAATATTCCATTTTGAAAACTTGTGAGTTGGTTGAAAATTTCAATAGTAGACTAAAGTGGAGAAGTACCAATTGTGGAAGTTCGGTTGTTGCGATGAAGGTGTGGTTAAGTCCATGAGATATAGTATTATGACAATCAACTTTTATGAGTTTATGAAGAATAGGTAATTGATGTTCGAATATACATAATTGAAGTTTGGTGTGGCTAAAGCGTGTTAGTGAGGCATCCACCTTCCTAGTGATATTTGAAATTATTAGTGTACGATTGGAGCAAACTAAGAGTTACTGTTGTGATGACTTAAAAGCTACGTATCAGTTCAAAAATTATTGTGAACAAAGTTTGGATGCAAAAGATTCATGCGTTGGAAGTTGTAAAAAAAACACGGCGCACAAAAAGAGAAAGACAATTGACTCCATCGATCAATTGGTTCACCAAACCCGTCGATTGGTGTTGAACATAGAAGTTTTGTAAATTCAGAGATGGATCAGGGCAGGGTTTGGAAATTTTCTAAACCAAAAAATCAATCGATCGATCGGATTAGAATTTCCTACACTCATAGGTCGATCAATCATTTTGGACCACTAGTCGATAGGTGGTGGACTCGAAAAAATTCAAGCTCGCAAACAAGTTGTTTGTCCATGCCAATGGTAGATTGATTGCGGTCTCGAACCCGTGATTAATCGGTGCTCCCAATTGGTCAATCGGTTGAGTATCAGTGGTTTGAGAACTAGTCGATCGATCGGTTAATTCAGTTTTGCTTTTCGAGAATAACTTTGAACCCGCGCCGATTGATCTAAAACTAATCCATTTTAGGGGAGGTAGTTTGATTCTTACAATTTCGTGGACTTGATTTTTTTGCCTTCCATTTTGGTGGTCGAGAACGAGGACGGAAGTATGAAGAGTAGTGATTCTACTTTAAGTATATGTTTTAATCACTAAAAAATATGTATATGATTAAATGTGGTGGTTTTTTTAATGTGTTGACGTAGTATACGAAGTTTATGCGCATATTTAACCTCTTTCATTTTTCAAGGAAAATGGTGTTTCGTATCTGGATTTGATTTTGCATGGTACACTTGTAGAGGGTTGATTGGGCTGGACCTAGATTTGCTTTCAAATGTATTGTTGATTGTACACGGTGTTCGTGGTAACATTGAATCCTTGTAATTATTATTGTTATTTTGATGTGGGTTCGCATAAGTGACACAAATTTATTCCGATCTTCGTATCTCACATGAGATGAGCTTATCGTGATATAGAATTTGATGGGCTTGGTTGCAAGCGGTATGCTATTTGTATATATTAGCCAACCCCATTGGTAGGTGTCCATTTTACATGCGACGGTAGGTGGGTGGTACGATGAACGCTATGGAATTTCGTGAGCTTGCCCACATGGTGTATGTGGTCTGAGATGGTACCCTAACTCCATTTATAAGGATGTCTATTTTGCACACCACGACGAGCAAGCGATATGATGAACCATTCAAATCTTGGCTGGAGTGAGTGGTGTGATGAACCCATCAAAATTTGGCTGGCTTCCTTGTTTGTTGTGTTTATTTCACAAGGTAGAGACAAATGGGTGGTTCGAAGGCTATTGGAAGATGGCGACCACCTCCCTCACGTAGGAGTGTCCATTTTGCAAGACAACAATAAGTGCATGCACTTGATCCACTATGGAGGATAGCAGACTGGTTCGTTAGCATGGAAGGCTACTCTATATCCGTAGAGGAACACCTTGGGCAACTTCTTTGCATGTCATGTCTGCGTCACAAGATGCTAAGTAGATGATTGTACCTTAATTGATCTTGGACAACCCCTTGCAAAATGGCGATGGGCGTGTGGTCAGTTGGGGTATACACACACATGTATGTATATGTGCAATATTTTCTTGATGTTTATGGTAGTGCCAATTCCTTGATGAATAAGTGGATTGTTGAACCCGTATCTTACATATGATTCACTATTCATGATTCACTACATACTAAATAAATGCATATATGATTTCTTTCTCTACTTCTCGATGTTTACTATCGTGTTAACTCTTTGTTGGGTAGGTGGATTTGTAAATTCGTATTTATACAAAACTTAGTTCATCCAAGATAAATGCATGTATTATATTTTTATTTTTCTTTGATACTTGGATATGCTCATTTGATGTGTTTTCCCTCTGCGATATCTTTTGTTACGAATTTTCCATGGGTAGTGTGATCATGTATAGTAGTAGGGCTACTTATGGTGTGGATGGATAATGAACTTAGTTTCTTGCTTGATTTGAATGATATTGTTATTATGCGTGGTTTGGAAAATGTACATTGCATGAATCGCGATAACTGGTTTGAAAGCACTATCATATGAAGTTCGTTGTTTATTATAAGAAGTTAAATGAGAGAATTAGTTAAAAAGTGAAAACCTAAAACCGATTTTTATCTCAAGGACACATGCTTTAAAATTTAATCCGAAGGAGTACATAAATGCTATATTGAATCAGCATTAAATAAAACAGAATGCTATATCAAACTAGAATAAGATAAACATAATTCTGAATTAAACTAGTATCGAATGAACTACACTAGAACTAAAATAACATTCAATTTCACATTTCAAGTAATGTCAAGTTACACTACCATTACACGTATATAATGCTAAGTTAAACTAGCATTCATTTTCACAGTTCATTTTCACCACCATGGGTCGTCGCCGTTGCCGTCGCCTCCTCCACCACCAGTCATCACCTGCACATGCACTCGTCGATGTCGCCGCAATCACCACCATGTCACGGCCGCCTGCACTCACTGCACACTTGCCTCAATTTCCGCCCACCTGCACTCCTCCACCGTGCGCTTGCCTCATTTTCACTCGTCGAAAACAAGTTGCCGCCACCCACTTGCACTTGCCGCTCGCCCACACTTGCCACGCCGTCCTTGAGCCTAAATCTTTTGGCGGCGTCTTTCATTCAAGAAAAGCCCCAAACTTTTTCCTCTTCCATATTTTTCCGAAATATTTGGTTCCTAATTTGGTATATTTAGCCGGGTTGTTACATAAGTACACAACCGGCACATCCACGCTCAGAAACAGAGCTCGGCTCTATTTCTGACTTTTACCTGATCTGTAGTTGTAAATCTCATCATTCTTGACACAACCAAAAGTCTAAGATCTTAGAATCATTCTGCCACTGTTATTCAGAATCGACAGGCTCGAAGATAAAAAAGAAGAAGATCAGAGATGATTACGAAGTGAAAGTAGCAACTTGCGGTGTCATAACCTTGAGTTGCTTCTGGATCTGAACAAAGATTAAGGTTGTGTTGCTATGAATCTAGTTTGAGTAGAATAGTCTCAAACCTGATTTCAGAATAAATCTAGATTTCTCCCAGAGCTTGATCAAAGAAAATAAGAAATAGCGAGGTTGCTTTTGTTGGATTCGGTTGTGGATGCATTTCTTGTTGTGATCCTCTATGTTTTGGATGAAAAATTTGTGCTTTCAAATCATGCACTTGGCTGGTGAAACCCAAGCTTACAAAATTTGTTATTAATTTGATTTGTCTTATTTAGTGTTCACTTAACCTAGAGAAATTAATCTATTTGTCTGTTTTAGGTGATTTATCAAGTCGTTTGATTTTGCAGTCATTGACCAGGTGTTTCAGACGAAGTTAAATATGGTTATTATCTGTTTAGATGATAAATTTGGTCATCAATTATATGCTACAATGCTTTATCACGTTATAATTTATATTTGTATTAATAATAATATATAGACTTCTAAGATTTATATCACTTTCATATCGAGTAATAGTGAATGAATTTTTCAGTCTTTCTACACTGCTAAGTGCGTTACCAGTTTTCCAACACGGCTGATGCGTTAAATATTATTTTGTCCAAATCATATACAGTTTTAAAATTAATTTTTGTTCGAAATCAGTTTTTACTGTATTTATCGTGTTTTAATATGATATACAATTTAGTTCAAGATCCTAAAAATTAAAATTGAGCCATCAATTAACATAGGAAAACCAAGAAATTCGTTAAACTTTTGTTTTCTCATGTCAAGCCCTTATTATTAAAAATCTTCTTTATTTTGTTGCATGTTGGCTTTTGTACCTTTCGCATGTTAGCTTTTTAACATATATCAGTATATGGAACAATGAACTTCCATTTATGGTGTTTGTTATGTAATGAACACTTGTATTGCTTGTGGAACTTGCTTGTCAGTGCACGCTATATCCAAGTAAGATGTTCTATTGATTATTACGAGGGGTCCAATTGATGCATTTATCATTATCACTGTAAGAAGTTTATCATATTTTCTTGATTCTCTTATATTATATTTATCTAAGTGCACTTAATTATTTTCATCTATTTAATATTTCCATCAATGTTTTCACTTTAGTTTTCAGCATCTTGGAAATTCTCGTTCACTCATTTCGGTATCATAGTCAATATTTCCTCTTAAATTCTTCATATTTCAAGGTTATCATCCATCTAAATACAAACTTTCAATTTTGGATTTATCCGCTGTGTATCTTAACTAAATTTACATTGAATATCAAATTTGCAATCTATTTATATAAACATTTATTTGAATACAATTTAGGGCATTGTTAACGGGACTTCAATTTTGAGGGAAGAGCGTTTTTTCAATTTTCGCAAAATTGTTATGCGATGTACCAAAAAATGTTGCCCACCCCCTAAAAAAAATGTAACTGCATCATTATTTTGGTGATCCTTCAGCATTTTTTTTACTTTCCTTTTCGATCAGGCCCTGTTGAAAATGGTTTTCGTTGGACCATTATCGTTTTCCTTTTCATTTTTCGATCGGGTTTTATCGAATGCTGCTTTGCACGAGGGTAAAAAAGTAACTCCATTTATCATGTGCTTTCTATAACAATTTTTCTCTTGGGTGGAGTCCTCCTAAAATTGGTCTCTCTATCCAAAAATGGAGTCCATTTAACAATGCCCTTCGTTTATTTATGCAACAGAGTCAGTTAGTTCTCACATTTAAAAGCTTAATCGCCCAACTCAACGATAACAACTGATTTTCACAACATTTGCAAGTAGCATTCAGAATTGTTTTTAATGCTAAGAGGGGTTTCATGTTAAGAAATGTAAACATTTTAGGAACAGTTATGCCTTAATAACAACACCGTGGCAGTAGTAGACTAGCAGTTTTTTCATGCACAACTAAAACCTTGTTTGTAAGATATATGGAAGTAGTCATATTCTCAACATACTCATCTTTACCGAGGAATGGTAGCGTACTTGTATTGTTTTTCTAGAAATTATTTCAACACAATCACCGTTCCATTCTTTAGTTTATATATAAAAAAACATGTTAATATCCTTTTGGTTAATTTCCTGTTATATTTTGTGAAATGGCTAATAGTAGTGGAAACGACTGAAAAAATTGAGGTGAGAACTCATCTTGCTTTTGAGTGGAGTTTAGAACGATAACATTTGAAAATATACTTTTATGTCTAGTTTTTTATCTCAATCTTTTTGTTTAATTTGTATTTATTTAAAAAAAGAAGAAGACAATACGCTTTATTAAGCTGATATATGCTACTATAAGCTGATTTATATATTCTAGTATGGACCATTTGATTTGAATTTATGTGAACTTTTTCTATTGGGTACAACAGTGGGATACATATAAACATAAAAAATACTTGGGGAATATGAATAATAGGAATAAAGAAATTGGTTCGACATAAATTGTTAAACTTATTTTTTAATTAATAAAATTGGTGGTTGGAACTCACCAACATAAAATTTAATACGGTGGAATACCTTGTTTTGATCTATTTTTTTTTTTAAATATTTTTTTAAGAAAATTTTGTAGTGGGCACTTGCCCGCCTTAGTTACAATTAAGCTCCGCCAAACAAACTGTAAATTAGCAGGCCAATCGAGCTGGATGCGGACTTGTATATTTGCTAATAAACGATGGATAATTTTGAATGCATGTCCATTAGTTACATGTTAACTCAGAAAATTATGTACTACTAAATCGTTTCATTGAACTGTAAAGTTGAGAAATCAATGCTTGGGAAATAAAAATCACTTCAATCAATGCAATGTTACTTTCATTTGTTAGCAAAAAGTTGGTGTTGCAGAGTTTTGAGTAGCCCTCGTGCTAACGTTTGTAATGGTCAAGCCATAAGCAAATATTAATCTGTATACATTTCAGCATAAATAATGCATATTACTCCGTTTTAAAGTTAATTTGCACTGCATCCACTAAGGGATTGTTTTTCTTATTTCAGATTTTCTTACACATGAGAAGGCGCTTGCTTACTGCATTAACAATGAAGTACAACGGTAACAATGCTTTATCGCTAATGACCACCGAATCGGCAGCGTTTCATAAATTATGGAGGTTATCTTAACTGCAAATATGTTAATGTTGATTTGAATCTCTCATTTTTTCAATGTTATTCATGTATCCGAAATAATTGTGTGTACTACTTATCATTCAGAACCCTAGTTGTGTGACTGTAATTCTGGACATATATTATTCTCATCTTCCATTTCATGTCTAGGTTTGTGGATTCGTTGCTTACCTAAAGTGTCACTTGGTATACTGGGACAACTTTTATAAATATCTATTCTATTTGAGTATGCTTTGGCAAAGAGAATACTGTAATTGTACCATTAGCTGCAGCCTATAATAAAGCTGTATTTCTTTGTATCAAATGTATACGGTTTTTAATAAGTAATCTCTCTTCATGTTATTTTTCTTTGTTTCAAACAGGAATGCGCCCCAAGTTAGTGTCTGACAAAATATCTGAATTTTAGGTATGTCTGGTGATGCATTTGCGAGGCATTAGTTCAATGATTTTATTGTATTTTCATTGAATAATCATATTCACTATTGTTTTGCCGTTTTGATTTATTGGTATACTTTGACTTTAAAATAAGCTTTAATAGATTGATCTTCAGACCGATTAATTTTCATATATCATGTATTTACTTCGGATTTGAGGTATACTTGATACAAATTTTGATATAATTAGTAAAATCATATTTTGGGTACGGCATTTGGGTATAATGGATATTCTGTGGTAACTTCTTTGATTTGCTTTGGGAAATCTGAAAATTTTGGAATCCATAAGACCAATATAAATTAAATTCAGACTAGAAGCTCCATAATTTTCTAAGTCCAAGTCATTGAAATATTTTAGTACTAGAGGGGAGTTGAGATGTGCATGTTGGAACCGGACCGGTCTGGAGCGAGTAAATGGAGTGAATTTAATTTTTTCTTCTTCTCTATTTTGATCTTTATGAGCTTATGAAGTCTAATATTTACACTCTAGTTATTTTAAATAAAATCATATTTTAATTAATTATTTTGGTTTAATAAATTTAAATTGCATGTTATGAGTATATTAATATATACTCATGTGTAAACATATAGTATGTGATGTGCAACATAATAAGTGCACATGGTTAGTGTATACAAAAGTAGACGGTGAGATTTATGTCCACTATGTATAAGCATTCTTCTTATGACTAGATCCAATCTCCTAGTCCCTGCGGAAAGGAAAAAGAATTTCACGTTCTTCCTTTCGGGAAGGAAGGATTAAGGAAATCCTATTGATTGCTGCTTTCTCCAGAGTGTGAATCAAATCCATGTTTGAATTGAAACTAAGATACCGATGCAAGTTCTTCCCTTCCGAATAAGATAGATTCATATCTGAACCATTTACATGTGTATATTGTCTCCAAACATTGTTTAATATATTTATAAAATATATAAATATAAATAAAAATTGGAATTATTCGTATGTAATAAAATATAAAATATCCAGTCTAATTTTGACTAAATCAATAAATTTTAAATTCAATTTTTATGTTAAAAATATTTAATCAAGACTCGGTAAAACATTTTTAAAATTCAAAAATAGATCTTAAAGTTATTAGTTAAATTATCATTAAATAAATTTAAATATATATAATAATATATAACCGATTTTGTAGTAATTTTCCTTTTTTAATTTTTGTATTAATTTAGAATACACAAAACCAATTTAATATGTATAATTTTTTATACATATACATGTATCATTATATATATATATATATATATATGTGCATGTGTGTAATTTTTATTTGGCTAGTAAGGAAAAATATTATTTTGATTAAATCCAAAAATTAATTTTTATTAAAAGAGAGTGTGTGTGTGTAATTATGTTTCAGGCCAGAGAATAATTTTTTTTAACACCCGAATATAATTTAAAAAATGTAATTAAACAAATATATATATAGTTTTAAAATAGTTTTATGGTACTTTAGGTTTTAAAAATGATAAATAGTCATTTAAAAGTAAAAACAAATATTTATAATATTTAGACACACACACATATATGTATTTATGTATATATGTATGTGTAAATATAAATATATGTATATACGTGTGTGTGTGTGGGCAAGGATTGACTACACCTCTATTCCCCCTGATTTCATCCACACATTCCGATTTAAATAATATAATAAGGTGCCAAAAGAGAGAAAATATATTATTTAAATTGGAATGTGTGGTTAAAATCTGAAAGGAATAGAGGTGTAGCAGAAACGAGGTGTAGCCAATCCTTGTCCCATCCAAAACACACATATATTAGAGTTCAAACATGGCCGAATTTAAAATATTTACATATATTTAATTTTAAAATTTGAATTTAAGTTCACAATTCCATGTAAATGAATTAGTTAATATAATAATAATAATAAATAGAGATTTAAAGAGAATCTGCCTTAGATTTACACTTCGATTCAAATCGCCTCTTAGATATCTATGATTCATGTCTAAAGATGCAAGCTTCAGAGTGTCACCACTTAAATGTGTTTTGTATGTTGTTAACCGTGTATTGAAGCTCGGTTATGGTGTGGAGTATATAGGTGTATGGCGGCCAAGAAAGGAAGAGATGGAGCAAAAAGATTCACTAAAAAATGAAGGTTTAGGTTTACTTAAATAAGGGGTCGGCCCAGTAGAAAATATCTTCTACCATCTCCTCTTACCAAGTCATGCCCTAGGACTTCATCTTCTCGTCAATTTTGGCCAGCCCATACTTGGTTTATAATGGACCAAAACGGATCTCAAACCTAATATAAATATACTCTATTTAAAGCCAATTTAATTCTTATCGATATCGTACATCGATACGTGCATATATAACTTTTATATCCACACCTAATTACTAGTAGCACTCAGAATACTTCTAGTAGCTACTCCATTTACTATATATACCCAAAATATTAAATACAACAATAAGTAATATTTCTTTAAATATTAATTAACTTATAAACTAATTAAATCGACTAGTGCTTCGGAGACTGAAAAGATTTCAGTTGTGTGACTCATATGTAGAATATGCTAGTATATGATTTTTGTTTGATGATAATAAACACGCCTATATATATATTCATTTAAATGTATTTTTTATTGTACTATTTTATTTTTCACATAATTAAATAAATATTTGTTGAATAAAATAAATAACATAGAATCTAAATTCAAACAAATATATTATTCAAACAAATATTTTATTACAATAGTACGAATTTGAGCTCTCACCACATATATACATTTTCAATTAGAATACAATTTCGATTACATCACAAATTTCACTTTACATCCAACATCTGAATTATCTGCAAAATAAACACTAACGTAGTAAAATTGAAAAAATATATTTTGAGTGTACGATAAAAGTGTGTGTTTGAAAATTTTATTTGCCTCAGTTATTTGGGTTGTTCGTCGTCATTTCTTTTGAATTCATCATACACGAACAACTTGTGACATGCACAGTGTATCACTCAAACACTCATAATCCAGAGTCTCGAGCTCGAGCCAAGGCTGAGCACAAGGTCAAAACCGAGCCAAGGATGGATTCAACTCAAGTGCATAGAGTCTCGATCAAATCAATAACAACATGAACCAGAGAAAGGTGCACTAGACTCCAGAGAATGATGGACCAGACACAAGTATCAATCAGACCTCACAAACATATATCAGATCAGAGGCATTTTAACTCGAAGAAGACCATCAACCAAAGAATAAAAGTATGAAGATAAGAACCCACACATGCATAGGTGACTCGAAGAAACTGCAGCTATCACTCAAACACAGACTGCAAATGCAACTATCCATACATAGCAAAGTGACATATGTATGCACATATGCATATAAGAACAAACTTATATCAGTTCAAAGTTGTGCCAGACTACAAGAAACTGCATAGACATTCATCAAGCAAACCTTGAACTGACTCGAAACAATGCAAACAGAGTAACCTAGATAACACAAAAGAGCAGTGATAACATACAAGTGAAGTGTCACAAAAGAATAAAATGCCACACCACTCAATAACAAAATGTACCAGATCAGTATGACATGGTCATCACAACCAGAGGCTACAGCAAATCAAGGTGGACAACAGTATGTACATGTACAAGCTAAAGGCAAGCTACATACAGATGAGATATAATTACACACATCAAACAACAAGTGAAGACTCCAAGAGGAACAAGTGCAGGCATACAACATAGCCTGGAAATGCAGACCACTCTAAAATCAAACTATAACATACATATATACAGGTATGGCACTGTCACACATGTATATACACAGTGCAGAACCAAAATACAAATGCTCACACATGAAGATTGCTAAAACCAGATCAGTCAAAAGTATATTTGAATGACCATAAATTGATACAAGTGCAATCAAGTCATATATACATACATATATGTATGTATATATGTATGGAGATAATCAACCAAAGCTAGCAATCTATATGAAGCAGAGTTTACAGAAAAATCAAAACAATAGCAGGTTGAACCAGTACGAGCAGTGAAGTCAATCAGGGTAAAAATAATTGAACAAGTCAAAGTCAGGTTTATCTCAACACCAAAGTCATAGCAGAAAACTACAATCACAATTTTCAAATAGCCGAAATCAAAGGAACAAATAATGGAACCAACTCAAAGAAATTCAAGCAACATACGAATTGAAATAGTCAGAACACATCACAAGCATTCAAGCAAAAACGTATGGCCAAACAAAATTATTTGAAGAATTCAAATTGAAGATACGAACAATAATTTAGGGTTTCGATCCCTATATAAATTCCCTTAACATCATCGGCAGAAGAGGCATTCGAGTTAAAGCAAAAAATCACAGAGCCAAGATTCAAATTAAATCCCAAATCAATAACTCGAATTGAGTTCGAGCCAAAGCAAAACAACAGAGGAAGTAAACAGGAAAAATTCACATATCAAATTATATACAGTCGAACTCAAGAAATTGAAGTAGCCGAAGGAAGTCAAAGCCAAAGATCGATTGACGAAGCCAATCAACGCAATAGCCACTGCAATCAATCAGTATCACAAGCGGAGCTTCAATTCATTACAAAGCCCTAGTATTCGCGAGTAAAGGAAAAAGGAGGTAGACATTAAGTTCACAAAATAAAGGATACAGGCCGAAGAAAATAAAGGGAGACATCATTTTACAAATTATATTTGTTTAAGTGGGCCGATGCTTTTATTTGAGCTTCAGATTATTCAATTAGGGTTTTGTATTGTTTTAGTTATTATTTTATTTGTAATTTCCTTTAAAATTGAGTAACCTTCTAGTCGTGTGACTTGGTACAAACTACGGGGCGTAGTTTGAAAATTCGCAACTCAGTGGCTGAGTTGTGGTAGGGTTTTGAGCGTAGAGTTAGGTTAGTCGATAACGGGTGTCGCAAGTTTACGTATGTAAGCGTCTGACTACTTAATTTCTAGTAGAAACCTTGGGGGCATCACGTAGGCAGGGTTTTGCCGAAGCTGGGTAATCTGCGTTATTCTATTTCTGCCTTTTATTATTCTGCTATTATCTGTGCTGCAATTATTTTATATATTTCCACATTAATTTTTATTATTATTAGTATCACCCTATTCACCCCCTCTAGGGTGAAATTGATCCTACATCATAGACGTAAATTCAGTCAGTGATAAATATTTGGACAATTCAAATACTAATGTTCACATGTCACCTTAGCTAGTGGTGTGACAGTTTGACTAAGCTCATCGCTTACAAGTCTAATCGGTAAAATCCAATTTCACAAATTTAAGTAGTACCTTTAAGCAACAATTATTTCTCTTCGTCAACACTATAACATTTTAGGATTTATGGAATTTGGTTTTGGTAAAAAATCCAATGTCATCCATATTCAAATCGGTTGGTCCATAAAAAAGTCTTTGGTTCAATAATAATATTTATTATTAACCGTACTACTATGGCTAGAGATTTTGATTTTGAGTTGACTATAGTTGACCGTGATAATAATCTCATACAACCAAGGAGAAAATTCTCCATTGAATAGTGTTTCATTTTCAGTGCTTCAACTTAGACTCAACTATAGTAGCTCAATGATCATCATGCCATGATTTAACTATAATCGAAGTAGAGTATCTATATTGAAGCTCAACAAGATTCTTAATTCTTCTGATCTCCCACTTGCACTTGGATCAATTATGAAATATTAATTTCAACCCTTCGATCTGGTTTCTTAAAAATGATCAAGCTAGTCTTTTAGTGAATTGATATGCTCTATTGGTTTAGTTGTCTGCCTTTGTAATCAACACCCCTCCATCGTTGATAAACTGACTTTATCATGTGGAACTTTCGGAGTATATCTTAACTACTAGTGAGCTATAGGTTTTTTTACGATCTACATCATGACATTGTTTTCATAAAATAGTATCAAGAGATTCTTAACATTTGGGATCTCTTTTAGCTCAGTTATAAATTTATGCATACATACACAGAGCTTTTACAGCGACGCTATTCAAGGCGATGTACTTAGCCTTCTGTTTGAATCATGCAACCTCTTGTTTGGAACACTTCCAACTTAAATCTACTTAACTTAGGTTCAATATGAATTTAGAATTGACATACTATGCACGATATCATTTAAGAAGTTCGATTTCTAATACTCCTTCATAAGAAGCTTGTTGTCTACATAAACAATTCTCTGGTATTTCTTAAATACTCGAGAGCACCCTTAACTACCATCACTCGTAACTAACATTTGATGATCTTAATTTGAATTTGATATTCAATGTACCAAGTACATAAGCAAAATGTGATATATTAAACTACATGGCATATGTGATAATTCCTATTGCCAATGCACGGCGTATCCATCTAAATGCTCCACATTAAACATTTTAATATGGTGTCTATTTATATCGTATGTGACTATCCCAATATCCTTTTATACTAATTAGAAAAGTTGTCATTTTAAAATCAAATATCGAGAATTTAACAACTAAACTAAGGCTGATTTTAATAAAGTACATCGTTAACAATAAGTAGTATTTTGTTTCCTTACAGTTTTAGAATTTTTTTAGTACCTCTTAATATTCTTTCTTACAGACACACGCTTCCTCTACATTTTGATCGAAATTCAATTATTTGATTTCTTTATCAAAATTATTTGAGCTCTATTCCAATACAGTTGAACGATACTATTGTATCAGTTCTTGGATAAAGACATATCATTGGAATATCATGGTATGACTCTACCTTACAGTTGAACGATACTATTGTATCAGTTCTTGGATCTTTTCCAATATCGATAAACTCAATTATCGCTCCAACTGACTTCGAGACACTTTGGTTTTTTTCCTCATAACAAGAGTGATAATTTATTAAAGCAGTGCATTCATTATGATATATCTCAAAGGCTCGATTCCATGACCTCTAGAACCTTTGTATAAAACGTCATACCTCTAACCACTTGAGCTAAAGGTTCTTGATGAGAACTTTGGTTATTATGTGCTAGCATTATATTTTAGATCATTGCTTAAAACTTTTGTTTCAACATATATGTATCAAAACTCAAAATCATATCAGGTGATAATTTTGCGAGTAAAATCCAAATTAATTTTAGCTCTTTGAATAACGAATTTGTTATGTTAGTTTAAATAAATGAAAATTAGCGATGCTATTCTATCGACATTTCTTATTATATTCCAAGAGCATTAGTCTTCTTCTCGAAGACACATTTGCAGTCGATGAATAATATCCCCTCGTGTACAATTATAAAAATCTTATTTTGATAATGTACTTGGAATCCATTTCGGATTTGTGCATCGTGCTATATGGTAGAGTCAATACTCCTAATGGCTTTGATAATTAAGGATATTCTTTTTTCGACATTGATATGAAACTAATAATTTCTCCTTAATGTGCGAGTGCTCTTATTATGATCTAACGAGTCGTGTCTATTTTGGCTTAGTTAATTTCATTTTATCCTACGTAATCAGTTATGGATTTGGATCTTACTCAAATCCATTTTACTACCAATAACTTTTAAAAAAAATTCCTTTATCATGAAGTTGGTGAAGGAACGGGACAAGTCGAAAGCGGACTAAATGGGTGAATTTAAAAAAATCCATTTTGATGTTAGTTGAGTCTATATAGCCTAAATGGATTTAAGATCCAATCTAATAATTTTTAAATAAACTCTTTATTTTATTTATTTGGTTAAAAGAAAAAGTGCACACACACGCGCGCACACACATGCGCATATATAAAGTTTTTTAAGTTTTAGTTTACAAACGTATTAAATACCCATGTTTGTGTGAAGTGCATATGATACAGATAAGAAGTGACATAGTTAATGTGACCGTATATAGGTGTTGGAAATTACACTGCGACAGACCCATTTTTCCTTTACATATGCCTTGGTTGTCCAAAATTTTGATTTAAAATTATTTATATATAGTAAATGTTTAGAAGTATGTGTCAGTATGCGTGTGCATATGTGTGTGTATTAAAACATATTAGACAATCTTATATGACTTGAAATCTAAAATTAACAATAGTGAATTTAGTTTCAATTGAAGAAAAGTTTGATATTGAATATTACATTTATTACACAAGATCCATTTTGTGATTTTGAATTAGAGCATGTATGTTACCATATATATAAATTACAATTGGTTTTTTAGATTTAAAACAATTTATTTATATGTTAACATCTGTAACTTAATATATACCTATATATATAGGTATATATTAGAATCTAAAGATATTTAAACCAAGCTTTTAGTTTAGAAAAGAACCTAAAGTTTAAGATTTTGCACCAATAGTTTAAAGTTAGAAAAGAGGTAAAAGATTTAGAATTTACACAAAAGTCCATTATGAATTTTAGTTCAAAAGAATAAACCTTTTCTCAGAAAATATTTAAAATATCAATCATATAACAAAAGAAATTAATTTTCAAGGTGAAAGTTAATCGATTAACATGTTAGTTTATTACATTTATGCACATAAATATTATAAAATAGATCTCAATCAAAAATTAGGTTTTTTTTCATTAACAAAATTTCCAACACAATATAAAAGGGATTAGAAAAAATAGGCATATGTAAATTAATGATAATAACATTCAAATCAAAATAGCACAAAGAACAACAACAAATTAACAAAGAAAAAAGTGGGTCTAAATCATATCAATAATAATGAACATATTTCAAAGAGGGATGACGAGAAAAAGTCGATGTAAATTAAATTAACATAATTGACATAATTTCAATAGAGATGGACATAAACAAGTTTGAATTACTTATTGCAAGATGAACTATAAAAACACCAAATAAATCATATAGATCCAAATATATGAATAACATAAATAAATTATCAGATAATTACCTTGGGATATTACTAAAAAATCACACCTTGAAGCTATACAAACACACAACACACATACATATAAATAATAACAAACTATAATTAAATTTGAAATTATATATAACTTATAATTTTATATGCTTTATAATTTAAAATCAACAATTTAAAATCTAGGTTTGAACTAGGAAGAAATTAAAATCAGATTTATAATTTTGCACAAAAGTCTTTTTGTAAAATTTGAATTTAATTAACATAAATAAACTTATGTATATAACAACAAAAGATATTTGATATTCAAAATAACATATATATGTATTTGCGTGTCTTAAACTTACATTCAATTTCATAAGGTAATTTGAAATAGATTACGTATGTGTTTCACTTATATGCGTATACAAAATATGTTACAAAATATTTCAACTAAATAAAATTGGATCTAGATCAGAATTTTTTTCATTACTTTAATTTCCGAGACAATATTAAATTAAAGATTGGACAACATAAGCGTATATAAATTCGTTGAATAAGATATGAGATCTAAATTAAATTAACAAGATGTAACATATAATCATAATGAGATGCAAAGATAGGGGATCAAGATAATTCTAACATGATGTAACATGTGACGACCCACATCTCGGAAGGTTTAAATCGACAATAATCCACATATGTCCAAATTAAACAATCCGGAATATAGATAATTAATGGGATTAATTAAGAAAAATAAGGAAAGAAGAAGAAAACAAATACAGAATCTCGCAACGGAATGCCAAAATATAATAATCAAATAAACAGTTCATGAAGCTGTTTATATTATACATTTGATTATAATCTATACAACATTTATCAAGGTTATATATACATCAGGGATAAATAATAAATGCAGCAGAATAGTATGATGCAGAGAATAATAATAGCAATAATATATCAAATCTTCGTCTTCGTCCTCCGGAAAAACGATCTTCAATGCGCTGAAAAACTCAGGACTGACCCGAGCGTAATGAAAAGACAAATCACTTGAGTCAGGACTAAAATACTCTTATGCAAGTCAAATCAATATCATGAAATATGAGTGTAACAGCATTAGAGATGTTTACGGGATTTTACATCTCCTATCCAGTGTATAACGTGCGTGCCATAACTTAAGAGATGTTACGGGATTTTTCATCTTCAAAGGATCCGTTAAACTATTTATATATAATAGTATACGCTATAGTAGGTAATGTCTATCCATAAAATAAATATCAAAATAGCGTTAAGGCTTTACATTGATCCACCTTAACACATTTTTATAGGTACAATACTAAACCAAAGTCGTAATGGGCTCGCATAAGGATATATATGACAAGGCACGTGAGGCAATGCCCAAGGTAGGATTCTACCAGTTTACCCTTTCTGGCTGGTCGTAACCCATATGTTGTCGACCGCGACCATCAATCCAAACAAAAGGGTGCACCCGTCGAGTACAAAATCACGATAGTAATACGAGGGATCAACATCGCTAGAGGTAGCTAACCTCATTGGCCAGAAATAGGCTCCTGTTTTAGTCATTTTAATTATGACACAAGTGTCAAGGTTATCCATTATCGTTCTCTTACTTTATTCCAGTAAACGTTCACCAATTCAGCCACTACATTCTGGATATCATCCACCGTGTACATAATTGTTAAAGTGGTTCCAATATTGACAGAGAGTATGCCAATAAGAGGCCCCGGTCTCTTTAACAAACAAACGTCGTTTTACACACCGGTTGGTACCTTTATATTTCGAAAACATTTTGTACTTGATATCCAAAATATCATATTCGCTTCAAAATCAATTTCATTTTGAAATGTCATATTTGCTTCAATAATCATATTCAGTTCAATACATCTTGTTCACTTGAAAATATCATATCACTCCCATTTCTCGATTTCACTTCAAAATCGTTCCAAATTTCAATTTAGGTTATAAATTCATTTTAACCCAATTCGTATTTAAATCAACGATTTAAATATCAACATTCCAGCCTTGACCAGTTTGAATTTTTAGAAAATAGTTTGAATAGTTTTAAAATAGCTTAAATAGTTAAAATAGTTCAATAGAAAATAGTGGAGTATTGAAAATGGTTTATATAGTAAAATAGTTTGGAAAATCAAAATAATTTGAATATTTAAGAAGATAGATTTTAAACAGTTTATATTAAAATAATTTATTTGAAATAGTTTCAAAGTCAAACCGATTCAATTCCAAATTTTCCAATTCAAATCAAATTCAATTTTCGTTTCGATTTAATCGATTCAATTCCGATTTCAAGTCGAATTTTACTTCGATTCCAATTTCAATTCAAATAAATTCGATTTTGATTTCGAATTAATCCAATTTCGCTTTCAATTCCAATTGATTTCAATTTCAACTTGAATAAATTTCAATTCCATCCCAATTAAATTTCAATTTCAATTGCAAATTAATTTCAATTATAATTCCAAATTATTTCGATTTCAATTTCAACCATCCGATTCAATTATTAAATTTCAACTCAATTCTCAAATTTAAACCATTTTGATTTATATAAATTTCGAGTTCAATTTTCAAAATATCGATTCAAATCACTTAAATCAAATTAACCTTCAATATTCAATTTAAGATCCAAATCTTCAAATATAATTTATAGCTCGAACTCAATTTTGAAATACCATTTTATATTACTTTTACTTAGCAATATTCAAAGTTCGAATAAAAGTCCAATCTTTAAAACAAATCAATTTCTGAAATTCAAATCATATTTCGATAATAACTTCAAAATCTCAACTTCGATTATTTATACAATTTCTGTTACCAAATTTAAATTTCAACATTTCGAGTTCAAGTTCGAAAGTAATTCGATTTCCATAAATTTGATTTTTTATTCCTTTAAATCAAAACATTTAAATAATTTGAAATCAATTTTTTTTTAAAAAAATTATTTTATTTAACCAATCCGGTGTCCGTATATAATTTTCTATCCTATGGCCAAGTGAATCAATTATTTCAATTTTAATTCAGGGATGGATATATATCATTTCAACCCAAAATGATGTCATAGGTATATATCATTTCAACCTATTTCTTAATTTATTCGAAATAATCCGATTTACAGCTTTATATACTGTAAATAATATACAGGATGATAATATGATATATATAAAATAAATAAACATCCAATCATTTAAATATCAACCAATTTTCATCCATCACAATCAATCATCCAAACAATCAATAATTCACAACAATTAACCAATTATCAATATTCGGGAATTTTACTAACAGTTTAATTCTAATTTAAATTTAACTGTTAATTCATAATTCTAACCTATAAATTTCTATATGGATTTCCATGACAGTTAAATTTACCAAACGACAATCAATAATTTAAATCACTTTAGAATTTCAATATAACTAACATAAAAATATTTTAGTCAATCGTGAGCGTATGAAGCACTCACCTTTTATTTAAAACTAAAAATATTTCAGTTTTAAATAAATGCCACTTCGATTCCACGCCAAAGCCTTCGTCAATACGATTTCAACGTGATTCATTCCGTTCAAAATAGACCTCGCATGAAAGTTTTATGATTTTATTAGCATTTGATATAAATTAAATTAAATTTAACAAAATAAAAATAAAAATAAACCACCGCACCTCTCCCTCGTTCAAGTTTCTCCCAGACACGTAAAAAAACCCAAATCCACGTGACAACATCAACCCGCGCCACTCGAGACGATCATCGCTGCCCTCTAGCCTCGCCGCGACGCCTCTTCCAGCCACCGCGCCAACCTCCAGCATCCACCGATCAACTCGCGCACGTGATTGAAGCCCTAAAACCCTAAAGCTGCTCGCCACTTCAACACGCCCCGCCGACCTAGCTTCGATCGCCTCCGGCTCCCCTCACCTACCATCGCGTGAGCGCGCGACTTCGATCATTTATTTATTTTTTATTTTTTTTCGAGCTGTTGCATTTTTTTATTTTGCTTGATTCGATCTGAGGCGATAGATATAAAAGAGAGAAGGAGACCAATTTTCGGCTATGAGTACGAATGGTTGGTTAAGGAAGTCAATATATATTATTTAATTAGAAAATATCGAGCCTATGACGTCCGAAATTTCTCGAGCTCCAAACAAGACGTGCCGCCCGACGTTCATAATGTTTTACCCCCATTCCGAACACAATGGAACTAGTCCCGAGGTCTAATTCGATCGTATGCGGAAGATAGATTTTCAAAATCAATTAATTTTAATTAGATTTCGAAATTAATTTCTACGCGTTTCAAGTTCGCACGACCAAACAACAAGTCCGATCACAACGAAACTTGAAATCCTACAATAATTCACTATTACGGATCCGATGAAACTAGTTTCGTCGAAATCCGAGACAGTGGCCATAATGGCTATTTTTACTCGTTAATTATAATATAAAATTTCCAATTTCTAGTTATTCACTTTTAAATCCAATTTTAAAAGTAAACGATCTTCATTCATATTTAATAAAATTTAAATCAACTTTTGACATCATTTTCATTCACATAAAATCTAGAATTCAATTATTCAAATAATTTCCAATATTAAATTTAAACAATTTAATTATCCAATAAAGCAATATTAATAAATCATTAAATTTCAAATAAATTTTAGTTATCAATATTATTTTATTTCTATCTAAATAATTCATATTTATCATTCAATTCCAGTTATTGATTATAAACACAATTAATACATAGAATTTATTTCAATATTTGCTATCGCCAAAATCTTCGAAATTAGTTATTTCAAAATTTTATTCAAGTTCGTATCTAATAACTTACATAAATAAATCATTAAATTTTTTATTTTTAACCATTTTTATTCAATAATCATATTAAATTTAATCATTTAAAATAGTTAAAATATGGGTCGTTACATTCTCCCTACTCAAAACTTTTCGTCATCGAAAAGGGCTAAGTAGATAATTTAACATTTGATATATTTTCTCAAAATAATTAACTTATAAAACATAAACATCTTATTTGCAAAACTATTACTACGCTTCTACTACGCCACTCCGATATCAATTTTACGGAAACTATAACTAATATATAAAAACAAGTTATAATTTCATTTTAAAACTTCAAAAAATTTCCAACTCCCGGATTTACGGAAAATTTCAGCAGAGTCTCCTTTGTGCGGCTCAATCGGAAATGTTTTTACAATAAAATATATAACATAAATATATCCAATATATATCAAATATACATCTCATCTCAATGATGAGGCATCCCGTAGGGAAAAAAATAAAAGCGCGGTATGTAATCCGAGGTACGTACCTTAT
This sequence comes from Allium fistulosum, assembly GCA_030737815.1. NCBI lineage: Eukaryota > Viridiplantae > Streptophyta > Magnoliopsida > Asparagales > Amaryllidaceae > Allium > Allium fistulosum. Next base: position 776,976,773 of record CM060905.1, on the reverse strand, counting down.
TATTATTAATACGAGCGAGTTCGCTCGTATTATGTAAGAAAAAGCATCATAATGCGCAATCGAGCTCCAAAAGCAAGCATACACCTTCCGTACTTATTAAACACTCAGTAACACGTGAGAACATGTATATGCAAAGAGAAATCAATATATAACATAACTATACAATAACCATATAAGCAAACATAGCCATGCAATAAAAGAAACATCCAAACAACCATATTCATGCAAATTTTATTCATAACCATACTATTATTCAATGTCAACATTTTAATTCATACACTTCCATTTCTATTAGCTTCCAATTGGTTCATTTTTCATTTATTCATATTTGTTTTATTTACATTGAATCGACTTGTATTCAATTTCATACCAGTTGATTTACATTTATTTCACTTGTTATGTCAACATCTTCTATTTACATTTGATTTTATTTCAATTTGTTTATATTCCATTTTACTTACTTTAGATTTAGTTACATTTAATTTATTCACATTTAACTTACTCGATTTCAATTATTTCACTTATTAACATTCATTTCATGTTGACATCTAATTGATTTGCTTTCATTTTATTCACATCTCATTCATCCATATTCAGTTACTTCCAATTTGGTTTAATTCATTCGTTTCAATTGGTTTTTCATTCAATTAAATGTTATTATGCTCACATTCACTTCCATTTATTTTAAATTGATTCACATTCACTTATTTACATTCAATTTTACTTTACAACTTAAGTTCATTTTCATTTTGAATCAAATTATATTTTATTTGACTCATTTTGTTAATTCATTCCCTTAACGGATTTTGTTCATTCATTTCCATTAACTACCCTTAAGTTAAATCAAACCTCACGATTTATTTTACTAGTTTATTTCATTGATTCCATTTTTTTAACTCTACCTAATTGCATTAAATTTCATAACATTAACTAAGTGTATAATATTTACTATAACAACTTAAAATTTATTTATATTTATAAATTTTCAATTTATTTACGCATTTTACTACTTACACTCATTTATTTCTATTCAATTTCTTTCACAATTCAAATTGTATTTCATTTTATAATCCAAGTTGTATTCATTCTATTAATTCATTTTGTAGCTTAAGTGGAATTAATTCACTTTACTAATTTACCTAGTTCAATTCAAATCCAATTCAATTTATTTAATCTTTATTAAATTAAACTTTATTTCATTTGATTCATTTCTCGGTCTATTCTACTTCATTTAAGTTAAACTTTTTTCTTTTTCTCTTTCCTATCATTCACATTCAACAAATATAAAATTTTGTTTTTAGCTTAATATTCTCAAATCTATAAATTATTCAAACTTAGTCAGTTAAATTTCATTTTATTATTTTAACTAATTCTTTTCAAATACAATTCACTTTCATTTAAGCTTCCTTGAGTTAATTTCATTTTATTTACTTCATTTCATTAACTAAATTTATTAACACTTCTTGAGTTAATTATTTATTTCATATCTCAAATTCAAATTTTCCTTTTGTTTGCTAAACCAAAATATTTAACCATTTTAAAATTTAATTTTTCATTCCTGTTTAAATCAATAAGTTATAAACTTTTTTTTCTATACTGTTTTCATATATTTATCAAATCATACTTAGAATATTTTTTTTTCACAATCAGAACTTGTTTTAATCGAAAATAAATTTCTTTTGGTAGCAATTCTCACTCAAAAACTCGAAAATGAATACTGGCAATGCTTCAGTATCTCCAGAATTATTTCCCAACGACTAAAGCGAATTCAATGCTTCTATTTCTCAAAAATCCTTTCAAATATATTTCTAGTCAAAACACTTTCAAAAAAATAAATTATTATTAACTTTGAAGCCTTTGAAAACAATTTTTGAAAACAACAGGTTTTAAATTCAAAAATTCTCAACCTCTAAATCCTTCCTTTTTATAAGCTACATTAAAAATATACTTATACAAATTCATTTCCTTATTATCAAAACATTTCATTAATTTACAACTTTGTTATTGTAAATAATTTCTTATTATAATTGAATTTCAATCCAATTTAATCATCGAATGTATCGTGAAATAGAGTTCACAAAGTATTCGTTTTTAAATTTAATTCAACCAATAATCGATGATAATTAAATTTTATCATCTCCTAACAACTAACATTCATTGATAATTATATAGTCTTATGAAATTTATAATTTTATATATAAAATATAATTTAGATAAAATTATTTCATTTACCCGATTTTAAAACAATATTATGTCGACTTGCCTTGTTTAAGTATTTAGAAACCCTTATCGATAACATGACGTCCCATGCACCGACCAAAATCCATAAACAACTCAACGGATAAGTAAACACAATGTAAAATATTTTATAACACTAACAAGTATGCTCTCTCATATATATACACTCAAGCAGACTCATTCTAGGGTATTACTACCCTATCTCTAATGAGTCAAACCCCACAAAGCTAAGGTTATCGCTAAACCAAAGCTCTGATACCAACTGTGAAGGCCCATATTTTGGAAGGTTTAAATCGACAATAATCCACACATGTCCAACTTAAACAATCCAAAATATAGATAATCAATGGGATTAATTAAGAAAAATAAGGAAAGAAGAAGAAAACAAACACGGAATCTCGTAGCGGAATGACAAAATATAATAATCAAGTAAACAGTTCATGAAGCTGTTTATATTATACATTTGATTATAATCTATACAACATTTATCAGAGTTATATATACATTAGGGATAAATAATAAATGAAGCATAATAGCATGATGCAGAGAATAATTATAGTAATAATATACCAAATCTTCGTCTTCGTCCTTTGGAAAAACGATCTTCAATGCGCTGAAAAACTCAAGACTGACCCAAGCGTAATGAAAAGACAAAACACTCGAGTCAGGACTAAAATAATCTTATGTAAGTCAAATCATTATCACGAAATATGAGTGTAACAGCGTCAGAGATGTTTATGGGATTTTACATTTCCTATCCAGTGTATAACGTGCGTGCAATAACTTAAGAGATGTTACGAGGTTTTCCATCTCTTAAGGATCCCTTAAACTATTTATATATAATAGAATGCGCTATAGTAGGTAATGTCTATCAGTAAAATAAATATCAAAATAGCGTTAAGGCTTTACATTGATCCACCTTAACACATTTTTATGGGTACAATACTAAACCAAAGTCGTAATGGGCTCGCATAATGATAAATATGACAAGGCACGTGAGACAATGTCCAAGGTAGGATTCTACCAGTTTACCCTTTCTGGCTAGTCATAACCCATACATGGCCGACCGCGACCATCAATCCAAACAAAAGGGTGCACCCTTCGAGTACAAAATCACGATAGTAATATGAGGGATCAACGCCGCTAGAGGTAGCTAACCTCATTGGCCAGACATATGCTCCTGTTTTAGTCATTTTAATTATGACACAAGTGTCAAGGCAATCCATCGTCGTTCTCTTACTTCATTCCAGTAAATGTTTTCCAATTCAACCACTGAATTTTGGATATCATCCACCGCGTACACAGTTGTTAAAGTGGTTCCAATATTGACAGAGAGTATGCCAATAAGAGTCCCTGGTCTCTTTAACAATCAAATGTCGTTTTACATACCGGTTGGTACCTTTATATTCCGAAAACAGTTCGCACTTGATATCCAAAATATCATATTCGCTTCAAAATCAATTTCATTTCGAAATGTCATATTTGCTTCAAAAATCATATTCAGTTCAATACGTATTTTTCACTTGAAAATATCATATCACTCCCAAATATCGATTTCACTTTCAAAATCGTTTCGAATTCCGATTTAGGTTATAACTTCATTTTAACCCAATTCGTACTTAAATCAACGATTTAAATATCTACATTCCAGCCTTGACTAGTTTGAATTTTTAGAAAATTGTTTGAATAGTTTCAAAATAGCTTAAATAGTTAAAATAGTTTAATAGAAAATAGTTTGAGTATTGGAAATTGTTTATATAGTAAAATAGTTCGGAAAATCAAAATAATTTGAATATTTAAGAAGATAGATTTTAAACAGTTTATATTAAAATAATTTAGTTGAAAATAGTTTCAAAGTCAAATTGATTCAATTCCAAATTTTCCAATTCAAATCAAATTCAATTTCCATTTCGATTTAATCAATTCAATTTCGATTTCAAGTCGAATATTACTTCGATTCCAATTTCAATTCAAATAAATTCAATTTTGATTTCGAATTAATTTAATTTTGCTTTCAATCCTATTTGATTTCAATTTCAATTCCAACTTGAATAAATTTCAATTCAATCCCAATTAAAGTTCAATTTCAATTCCAAATTAATTTCAATTTCAATTCCATGTTATTTCAATTTCAATTTCAACTATCTGGTTCAATGATTAAATTTTAACTCAATTCTCAAATTTAAACCATTTCGATTTATATCAATTTCGAGTTCGATTTTCAAAATATTGATTCAAATCACTTAAATCAAATTAACCTTCAATATTCAATTTAAGATCCAAATCTTCAAATATAATTCAATTTCGAGCTCAATTTTGAAATATCGTTTTGTATTACTTTTACTTAGAAATATTCAACGTTCGAATAAAAGTTCAATCTTTTAAAACAAATCATATTTCGATTATAACTTCAAAATCTCAACTTCGATTATTTAAACAATTTCTATTATCAAATTTAAATTTCAAATTTCGAGCTTAAGTTCGAAAATAATTTGATTTCATAAATTTGATTTTTTATTTCTTTAAATCAAATCATTTAAATAATTTCAAATTAAGTTTTTTAGAATCATTTAATTTAACCAATCCGGTGTCCGTATTAAATTTTCTATTATATGACCAAGCGAATCAATTATTTCAATTTTAATTTAGGGATGGATATATATCATTTCAACCCAAAATGATGTCATAGGTATATATCATTTCAAACTATTTCTTAATTTATTCGAAATAATCCGATTTACAGCTTTATATACTGTAAATAATATACAGGATGATAACAGGATATATATAACATAAATAAACATCCAATCATTCAAAAATCAACCAATTTTCATCCATCACAATCAATCATCCAAACAATCAATAATTCACAACAATTAACCAATTATCAATAATCGGGAATTTTACTAATAGTTTAATTCTAATTTCAATTTAATTGTTAATTCAAAATTCTAACATATAAATTTCTATATCGATTTTCATGACAGTTAAATTTACCAAACAACAATCAATAATTTAAATCACTTCAGAATTTCAATATAACTAACATAAAAATATTTTAGTCAATCGTGAGCGTATAAAACACTCACCTTTTATTTGAAACTGAAAATATTTCAGCTTCAAATAAATGCCACTTCGATTCCATGCCAAAGCCTTCGTCGATACAATTTTAACCTGATTCGTTCCGTCCAAAATTGACCTCGCATGGAAGTTTTACGATTTTATTAGCGTTTGTTATAAATTAAATTAAATTTAACAAAATAAAAATAAAAATGAAAACAAACCACCACACCTCTCTCTCATTCAAGTTTCTCCTAGACACGCAAAAAAACCCAAATCCACGTGATAACACCAACGCGCGCGCCACTCGAGGCGACCATCACTGCCCTCTAGCCTTGCAGCTCCTTCTAGCCACCGCGCCAACCTCTAACATCCTCCGATCAACTCACGCACATGATTGAAGCCCTAAAACCCTAAAGCTGCTCGCAGCCTCAACACGAGCCCACCGACCTAGCTCTGATCGCTTTCAGTTCCCCTCACCTGCCATCGCGTGAGCGCGCGACTTCGATCGTTTATTTATTTTATTTTCAAGCTATTGCATTTTCTTCTTCTTTTGCTTGATTCGATCTGAGGCGATAGATATGAGGGAGAGAAGGAGACCAATTTTTGGCTATGAGTACGAAGGGTTGGTTGAGGAAGTCAATATATATTATTTAATTAAAAAATATCGAGCCTATGACGTTTGAAATTTCTCGAGCTCTAAACGAGGCGTGCCGCCTGGCGTTCATAATGTTTTACCCTCATTTCGAACACAATGGAACTAAACCTGAGGCCTAAATCGATCGTATGCGGAAGATAGCTTTTCAAAATCAATTAATTTTAATTAAATTCCGAAATTAATTTCTACGTGTTTCAAGCTTGCACGGCCAAACAACAAGTCTGATCGCTACAAAACTTGAAATCCTACAATAATTCACTATTACGGATCCGATGAAAATGGTTTGTCGAAATCCGAGACAGTGGCCAAAATGGCTCTTTTTACTCGTTAATTATAATATAAAATTTCCAATTTCTAATTATTCACTTTTAAGTCCAATTTTAAAAGTAAACAATCTTCATTCATATTTAAATAAAATTTAAATCAACTTTTGACATCATTTTCATTCACATAAAATCCAGAATTCAATTATTCAAATAATTTCCAATATTAAATTTAAACAATTTAATTATCCAATAAATCAATATTAATAAACCATTAAATTTCAAATAAATTTTAGTTATCAACATTATTTTATTTCTATCTAAATAATTCACATTTTTCATTCAACCCTAATTATTGATTATAAACACAGTTAATACATAGAATTTATTTCAATACTTGTTATCACCAAAATCTATGAAATTAATTATTTCAAAATTTTATTGAAGTTCATATCCAATAACTTACAAAAATAAATTATTAAATTTTTTATTTTTAACCATTTTTGTTCAATAATCATATTAAATTTAATAATTTAAAATAGTTAAAATTACGGGTCGTTACATAACACATATTATAAAAGACCGAAAATTACCTTTTGATGAAGCCAAACATCACGTTTGAATGAAGAAAAACTCCTAAATTTGATTTAATCACCTTTAAAATTGGAAAGATCAGAACCATCATTTTTATATTTATTTATTTTATTTTGGAATTTTTATGGCTTGGAGGCCATGGATTTTCGGCCAAAGGAGAGAGAAAGAGAGCAGGAGAAAATGAATCGTATGAAAAAGAAGTAATGAATGAATGAAAGGAATCTTGTTTTAATGAAACCATTGAAACCTTTTCAATTCCTTCCTTAAAACCTTCCCTCTTTGATTCTGCATTAATCTCAACCAAATCCCCTCCCACTTATCATGTATGACCAGCCAAGAAAGAGGCTATATGAGTCCTTAAAATTTACAAAACCGTTAGCATTTAATTGCTTTAAATCAAACTTAAATATTTTATTGATATCGTATATCGATACGCACATACATGACTTTTATATATAAACTTTTCATTAAATGCTAACGACATTCAAACATAAAATTATATAAAATATAATAATTGATATTTCATAAATTTATTTAATTTTCAACGATTATAAATTAATTATATTATGTGGTTTTTTAGAGTATTCATCATTATGATTGTGTGACTCTGAGATGTAAATTCAGTCAGCGATTATTATCAAACGATCCGAATATAAATATTCACGCATCATTTTAGCTAGTGCTGTGACATTTTGATTGTTTATCGGTTATACATCTTTTTGGTAAAATCTAATTTTAGTATTATAAGTGATACCCAGTAGTAACGATTATTTACATAAATTCTCTTCGTTAAAACTATATCACTTTAGGACTTATGGATTTTGGTTTTTTTTCAAAATCCCAATATTGTCCACATTCAACTTTTTTTAGTCCAAATACAAAATCCTTTGTTCAATAGTAATAGTTATATTGACTGTACTACTCTAGCCAGAGACTTTGACTTTGAGTTGACTACAACTGACTGTAATACTAACCTCTTATAATTAAGGAGACAAATTCTCTATTGAATAGCGTTTCACATCTAATGCTTCAATTCAGACCCAATATAGTTTCTTAATGGATCGCCATACCGTGATTTAACTACAATCAAAGTTGAATGTCCACATCGAAGTTCCACAATATTCTCAAGTCGTGGGAACTGAGTAACATTGTCACTTTGAAAATTTTCCATTTGACCTTTGCTATATTAACCAGTTGAGAACTCTCGAGTGAGTCATTCCATAGTTATCCAATAACTATCAGTACGTAACTCCTTTCCTAACAGCCATGAGGAATGCACCTTCCCTAGTGAACATGTATGTTATATTGTTTTAATTACCTACTCTATCAATAACTCTCACTGATTCTTATTAACACGAGTACGTCGTAGATAGTCATAAGTTTTTTCTATTCTATTATAGTTTTGAAATATTTCAGTACCTTTATAGCGCTTTCTTTTAGACATTCACTTCCTCTGCATTTTAACTTAAATTCAAACTGTTTGATTTTTCTATCAAAATATTTGCTCAACTTTGATGCCCGTAACTGATACTTTCATATTAGTTCTATGATCCTACCTAATAACCCATAAACTCAGAATTTCTCCTACCGACTTCGAGACACTTTGGTTATTATGCATAAACAACATCTACTCATTATTTAGAATTTCTGTTTCAACATACATATACCAAATCTCAAAATTGTATCGAGAGATAATTTTACCTGTAAAATCCGAATTAACTTAAGTATGTTGAATTATGAATCTATTACATAAATTTCAACAGAAATTTATGATGTTATTATATCTGTTATCTCGCCTTTTGGCAAGACCGCGATACCAGGAACTCAACTGGAAACCAAGGACAGTCCGTCCCGAAAATCGGCTATACGCAGGTTCGCTATGGATATCGATAAATTTTGTCCGAGTCCGGATCAAGCTACAATTGACAAGACACGACAAGCAAAGCTGTGAAAGCCAACATTCCAAATTTCAAGTCAATCGGAGTTCGTATGCTCAAGATATGAACGATGTAAACTAAGGAAATCAACACAATCGCGTCATTTCGTATCCATCATCATGCATCCATCTGTTCGAATCCATCGATGGCCACCTTGTTCGTACCCATAAGGCAACCAGGGAACATCTAATTTCGTATCGATCAGATGCGCGCGGTTTTGTATCGATCAGAAGAATTACACTTTCGTATCCATCAACCAAAGGGTTTTCTTCATATCCATACAGCATCGATTGTTCGTATCCATCCATCGATATCATCTCGCATCCATTTGTTCGTATCCATCACATTATCAGTTGTTCGTATCCATCAAGTTGGAACAACTTCGATCGATACGAACAAGACCACATAATCGATACGAGCCATGCAATTTGGATCGACACGAACAGAGCCACGGTGTTCGATATGAACTGAGCCACTTCCATCGATACGAACTGAGCCACTTCCATCGATACGAACAAGGCAACGGTCTTCGATACGAACAAGACGAAAACCTTGGGATGACTCGGTCAACTCGGCATCAAAAGTGGACCGATCCAAAAACCAAGCGCCACGTCAATTCGCAGGCACGCGCTCAACATCGATTCGAACGGAGCGATACGAAAGGATCGATTCGAACTGAATAGCCTACTGAAGACTCGAATTCGTATTGATCATAACTTGCGATCCACAAGTCCAAATGCTATGAAATTTTCATAGGAGCTTACGTATGACCTAAGGAATGTTCATGCCAAGTTTCGACTCGATTGGGTCAAATCTTGATCGATACGAAATTCATTCGTATCAATCACGGATTGAGTCGAAATCACGTGGGATCGATCGCGTGGGCCCGCTCACGTGCTAGAAGAGGTCTCCCGAGATCTAAGCGAGATATTTGCAACCTATGCCTATAAATAGCACTCCAGAGCTTACAGAAAAGGGGATCTTTTGGCTCTCTGACGTCCAAACTCTGCCGAAAACATTTTTGCACTACAAGGCTGCTGTTGTACTCGAATTTCATCACTGTAATCCACTGTAATCAGTTGTAATCAGCAAGAAAACATCAATAAAATCTTCAATTTCATAGTGGACGTAGGCAACACGCCGAACCACTCTAAATTTCTGTGTTTCTGCGTACTTTCTTATTTCTTTTTGAAGTGTTTGTTAGATAATCCTCTTTTTCCATTTAATTTCTTCATTTTATCTCTTCAAATCCTTCCGAAGAGTGTTGTGCCCAATTTTGGTACAAACACTTTGGTGCTTTCACTGAGAACAAACCCAGTTTTTTCCTTCCGCTCATTGGATCTACTACCGATATCAGATTGCAAACATCCAAGGAGAAGTTCCAGATCTCAATTAGAAGTTCTTCCATCCTATTCAGATTTGCTACAAGTCTAGGAGAGAGCTTCATCATCCATCATGGTTAACACAAGGACTACTTCCACAGCTGCAGATCCTGAAGGACAGGACAGGCAGAATCCCGTGTAACTACCTCCAGCCGATCAGAATGCTACCGGACCATCAGTTCCGCAAGGCCCTATCACCAGGGAAGAATTTCAGATGTTTATGCAAGAATTGACTCAGAGCTGCCAACAGCTCACTCAACAGCTCCGTGCTAATGCGGAACTAGCCAACCAACTGAACCGTCAGCGACGAAGGAGATCCAAGAGGGATTAGGCTTCCTATTCCTCCATCGAGAGTTCAACCTCTTCTGATTATCATCACAGATCTACATGCCCATGGCTAGACGGAAGCTACACAGGCCACTTGGCATCCACACACATTGAATGTTGGGCAACTGAGAGTTGGCCCGTCAACCAGCCATCAGACTGGACCCTCCTCCCAAGGAGGCTACCCCACACCATATTACCGATAACCATACCATGACAGCTACTGATTTGGGCTCTGAGACCCGAAATCGGATAGATACGAACCATCGCCAGCGTGATTACCATCCGGAGCCTTATGTCCCCGAAGACATAGAACCAAGGAGGCGAGACATGGACCGTCAACAGCGACCGACCCCTCCTCGTATTGTGGAACCCGACCACACCTTGACCCAACCTGCTCAAAATGTCCAGATGCCCGACCTGCCAGCAATGATCCGTCAAATGATCCGTGAAAGTCAGGGTCATAGCAATGATGATTGGGGAATCTCCCAAAGTCATACCCCTTTTTCTGATGAGATACTCTATGCTGAACCACCTCGGCGATTCAGTATGCCGACTTTACTGGTTTATGAAGGGAACTATGACCCTAATCAGCATATCTTGAAGTATGAATGGTTGATGAACGCTGCACGAGTTGATGATGCAGTCAAGTGCCGAAGCTTCCCAATTTCATGGAGGGCATAGCGACTATGTGGTTTACCCAACTGCTACCTCGATCTATCTCATGCTTCGATCAGTTGGCAACAAAGTTTATTGAGCAATTTCATATGCATGTCGCGCGACCAAAGGATGTTAATACTTTATCTAGTGTCACTCAAGCTCCTGGAGAGACACTCAGGCATTATTTAGAGAGATTTCATGCTGCATGTGCTGAGATCAGCAACCCAAATGATAACTCTATTCTTATGGCACTGACTAAGGGGATTGAGCCCGATTTTGAATTCGGCAATTGGTTGGCCGAAAAACCGCCTGCATCATTGGACCGTTTCTATTCCAAAGCAGCTCAATTCTAGAGAAGGGAGGATGCAAAACAGTCTAGGAAGAAGGATGATGTGAGGCCTAGCGTGGAAGGAGTTCAGAGTAATATTGCTGTTAAACAATCCGGGGAGAGTTCCGTAAAAGTGCAATTGAATATTCAGAATAAACAAGATCAGCAAAAAGGCAATGGTAACCAAAATAGAAAACGGGAGCAGAACCGTGGTCCACGGCGTAGAGCTCCTATGTTTGATAATTATACTCCCCTGAATACGTCGTTAGAGAATGTATATCTACAAACCTGCAATACCATTCAGTACAAGAAGCCTGCTCCGAAACAGTCAACGGAGAAGCAAATTCAAACGGGAAAATTTTTTAGATTCCACAAAAGCTACGGCCATAACACAAATGAATGCCGTCACTTGCAGGATCTCATTGAAAAGCTGATAAGTGAGAGGAAGTTAGAATAGTTTGTGCGGGTGCCGCAGTCTGGAGGTGCGGGCCTATCGAATCAAAATCATGTACCAAATTCGGCTAGATAGGAGGAACCCGCTCGTACTGGCGGGAGGTTGGTGATAAACACTTTTAGTGGTGGTCCTCATCCAGCAGACCGAAGTTGGAAGGAAATGGAGTCGTATGCCAGCTCTATCAGGCATGCAGACTTTGAATGTTGCAGTAATTCTGAAGATGGGGCTCCGGCCAAACAGCAAAGAACGATGGTAGATGACATTATATTTCGAGGTCGGGATGCCGACAGGGTCGAAGCCCCCACTATTGATCCGCTTGTCATATCAGCTCAAGTAGGTCCTGCTTAGATGAAGAGGATCTTGGTAGACAGCGGAAGCTCTGTGAATATTTTGTTTAAACGAGCTTATGACCAGATGAGAATGGAGACTAACGACTTGAAGCCATGTCAGTCTCGCATTCATGGTTTCAACGGGAGTGCAACTATACCCACTGGAGTTGTGGAATTGCCAGTGGAGTTGGGAATTGGTGAACACCGAAGAGTCCGGATACTGCAGTTTGTTGTTTTGGATATAAACTCCCCATATAATGCTTTCTTGGGCCGAACAGCCCTAGCTGAATTCAGGGCTGCCATCGCCCCATGGTGTTTGACTTTGAAATTCCCTACCGACAATGGTGTCGGAGTTGTTCAAGGCACTACGCCATAGATGACCTTCTGCAACATTTTTGCAAGGTGTTGCCAGCTAAAATGTTGCGATAGATATAAAATTTTGGTCCTACTGCAACGTTGTATTTATGGTGTTACCTTAGCCATAAAAATGTGTTGCTCTAGCTAAACAAGTGTAACATGATGCAACATTTTTATATAGTGTTGCTATAGATGTATTCAAATTAAAAAATTAATAAAATTAGCAATCCGCGTGAATACGATCCAACGGTCTACATTTAATATGATTGTTAAACTGGATCACAGCTACAATTTGCCCCAAATTTTCGTTTTCCCGCTTTAATTTTCATATCATTTTCGTTCTCACCCCCAATTTTCAAATCCCTAATTTCCAAATCATATTTTCGTTTCTTTTTTTTTCTTCCAAAAACAAAATCTCGTCCTTTTTTCAAAGTTTGGTAGTGATCTCAAACAAGCTTCGTTCCCATTTCGTTCTCACCTCCAATTTCGCTGCTGTTTGCCTACATGTCGAGCGCCGTTTGCTTTGTTGTCGAGATCTGGAAATGTCTGTTTAGGTTGTCGGAATGGGTAACCAGCGATTGTGATTAGGTGATTAGGCGATTAGGCGATTTGGCAACCTGAAGTCGAATTTAGCAACTGAAATAGTTTGTTGGTGAGGCAATTAGAGGATGGAGGCTGGTGGTTTAGAAGTATTTGTGGGTTTGGGTGAAGATTTGAAACTGTGATATTTTAGTTGGTAGTGGCAGCGGGTTGGTAATGAGGTTTGGTGAGTGTTTTGGCATAGGTTAAGGGCTGTAGGGGATGTAAGTTGCAGCAGTTTGGGGAGTGGATGGTGCCAGTGTAGAGGTTCGTGCTGCCGAAGTCCGTGAGCTCATTCAGAAGCTTTCTCGTGATTCCAATTCAGAAGGGTAATGTATTACTTATTAACACGCAACCTGTTCGATGAAATGTCAATTTTTATTTATCATGGTTTCAGGTCTTTTACCAAGGCAGAGCTAAAAGCAAGGATATTTCAGTTTTCACCGAACAATTTGCTGAGAATGATGGCTGGAAAAAGGTCGGATGATTCAGAAGAAGCCATGAAAGAGTTGCAAAAGTCAATCGAGGAGGTGTTCAAATTCGTAGGAGCATCCAATCTTGGAGATTTCATACCGTTCTTAGGAAGGATTGATTTTCAAGGAGTGCAAAAAAAGATGAGAAAGTGTACAGATTATAGAGATGGCATACTGCAAAAATTGCTTGATGAACTTAAACTTAAGATGGCAAATGCTAATAATAGAGTCCAAGTAGAGATTTGGATGAGTGAAATGTGGTTTGGATGAGGCGGTGATTGTCGGTGATGGAGGATGGTATGCCGATGCTACTTCCAGGCGGTGTTGTTGATGATGTAATTTGATAAGGCAGTGAGTGGATGTTTTGTGAAAGAGGTTGGGAGTGTGGTCACTGTTTGGTAGATGGTCAGTGTTTCAGGTAAGTGGTAGATGGGAAGTAGTTCCGATCGGTGATGAAGTTGCTGAGGATGGGGTTTGCGGGTTTGCTAGGTTCAGTCTTCATTTGTGCATCATTTTACGTCGTTTCAAAGAAGGCTCGATCTTCCGAAATCGGATGAATCGGGCGGTGCCCACTTGTTCGATCTAACCGGGACCCCCGCCGGTGGGACTGCGGTGCCCCGGATCCCCGCCGGCGCTGCGCCCAGACCCGCTACTCGGCTCGCCTTCGGCTCGGCAATCGGCTCGCCTTTGGCTCGGCACTCGGCTCGCCTTCGGCTCGGCACTCGGCTCGCCTTTGGCTCGGCACTCGGCTCATCATATATTTGTCAGTGTCGGTGTTTGTATAAATTGAAACTGCATATGTAATGAGTGAACTTAGTGATGTAGTGAGGAATATCTGTATATGTGAATATCAGTGTTATATATCATTGAATTGTAAAATAGCGGAGTTAGGAATTTGTACTATTTCAAATGTTGAAATAAAATATTTATTTAAATAAATTACTGTTTAAATATCAAATTCTGTGCGATAGCATTTTATTAAATAAATAATTATTTTTATTAAAAAATCAAATATGCTCTACATTGTGGGCCCCACAAATTCAGAAAGTTAATATCTATAGCAACATTTTGGAATGTTGCTACAGATACCTATGGGTGTTGTCATAGACCCAAATAGGGTTCTATTGCAACAATATTACTTATGTTGCCTTAGATAGTCAAAATGTTGCCTTTGAGGTCTAAGGCAACGGCAAAAATTGCATCACCCTAAAAGTGTTGCCATAGACCTATGACAACATTTTTCGGGCCTGAGCCAACATTTTTTTTGTGTTGCAGAAGGTCATCTATGGCGTAGTGAGGGGATCAGGTCGCAGGACGAGCCTGTTACGTTGCTGAGCTGCGCGAGGCGCAACGGAAAGAAAAAGGAAAGGGCGTAGAGGAATCTCTTTGCGTCCACTTTGCTGATAATTGACAATTAGCACTTGGGCCCGGGCACCACAACCAATTCCAAAGAGACCTTGACCCGAGAGATACCGAAAGTGAAGATGAAAGTAAAGACAGTCAAACTTCTCTGGCCGAACTGACGATCAATGTTCCAATCGACGATGATGATGACTCGAAAATGATAAAGATTGGATCTCAGCTAAGCCAACAAATGTAAGAGGAATTGGTTGAATTTCTCCGGGTAAACCTTGATATGTTTGCCTGGACGCACTCTGATATTTGTGGGATCTCGCCGGACATTACGAGCCACACACTGAATATTGACCCGCGATACGTTGTCAACCAAAAAAGGCGTAGTATGGATCCAGAGAGATCTTCCACCCTTAAAGAAGAGGTAGAGAAGCTTAGGACGAATAGGTTCATTCGAGATGCATTATACCCAGAATGGTTGTCCAATCCTGTACTAGTCCGAAAGCCAAATGGGAATTGAGAACATGTGTTGACTACTCAGACTTGAATAAAGCTTTCCCCAAAGACTGTTTTCCACTTCCACGAATTGATCAACTTGTAGATTCAACGGCTGGACATGAACTTTTATCCTTTATGGATGCGTACTCTTGCTATAATCAAATACCCATGCACCTGCTCGACCAGGAGCATACAAGCTTTGTAACCAATATGGGACTCTATTGCTATAAAGTTATGCCTTTTGGACTCAAGAATGCTGGGGACACTTATCAGTGGTTATTTAATCGGATGTTCGCTAACCAGATTGGAAAGACCATGGAGGTATACATGGACGACATGCTAGTCAAGTCACGGTTTTCCACCGATCATATCAGAGACCTAGAGTCAATGTTTAATATCCTCCGAGAATACAGAATGATGCTCAACCCATTGAAATGTCATTTTGGGGTAGCATCCGGCAAATTACTTGGGTTTATCGTCAACGCTCGAGGAATCGAAGCCAATCCCGAAAAGATATGGGCAATTAGAAATCTTGAAACTCCGAAAACTGTAAAGCAAGTCCAGAGTCTCAACGGGAAAGTAGCAGCATTGAGCAGGTTCATTTCAAAGTCCACTAACAAATGCATTCCCTTCTTCGATCTGATCCAAAAAGGGAAACGAAACTTTGAGTGGACTACGGAATGTGAGGGCGCATTCCGAGCACTAATTCAACATCTTTCCACACAGCCGATCTTGTCAAAGCCTATCGATCACGAGAAATTGTACATTTACTTGGCGGTATCAGAAAACGCAATCAGTGCTGCAATAGTTCGGGAGGAAAACCGAATACAAAAGCTGGTCTACTACATAAGCAAGCGGCTAACCGGAGCTGAGAGAAATTATCCATAGCTAGAGAAATGGCTTATTGTCTTGTTATTGCCTCGAGGAAGCTCCATCCGTATTTCCAGGCTCATCCGATCACCGTTTACACCGACCAGCCATTACGACAGGTCCTTACGCGGCCTGAGACATTTGGTAGGTTACTCAAATGGAATATCGAGTTAAGTCGGTTTGACCTTACTTATACTCCAAGGTGAGTTATCCAAGGACAAGTCCTAGCAGATTTCATAGTTGAATTTACCATCCTAGAGGACTTGCCCGAAACCAGTGAATCTCCCAAGTACATCTGGAAGCTGCATATAGATGGTGCATCAAATGACCATTGCTCAGGTGCAGGGGTTGTTCTTGAAACTCCTGAAGGTCGATCTATATGTTATGCTCTAAAGTTCAACTTCCGTGCAACTAATAACGAAGCCAAATATGAAGCCCCACTGGCTGGATTGAAACTTGCAAGAGACTTGAGAATCATTGTAGTGGAAATTTACTGTGATTCACAATTGGTCGTGTGTCAAGTTAGAGGGGAGTACCAAGCCAGAGACCGAAGACTGGCTGCTTACCTTGCTCAGGTTCAAGAGACATTGAATCAGTTTGACTATTATGCCATCTATTACATACCACGAGAACACAACCAGAAAGCTGATTCGTTGGCAAAGTTAGCCAGTACAGGTGAAGCACAGCAAATGGGACTTGTTCCCGTAGAGACATCATCTTCTCCAAGCATTGATCAGATGGAAACCGATTGGATATTTGATGTCGTCTCCGAGAGGGAGTCATGGATAACTCCGTTCAGAAATTATCTCGAGCACGGAACCCTGCCAGAGCGCATGAGCGAAAAGAGACAAATCCTTCGAAAAGCTTCGCGATTCACTATTCAGAATGGAGTCATGTATAGAAGAGGATACTCTGTTCCTTTACTTCGGTGTATCGCTCATGGTGAAATCAAACGAGTATTGCATGATGTGCATGAAGGAGAATGTGGCGATCACACCGGGGGGCAAGCTCTTGCCAAGAAAGTACTTCGATATGGATATTATTGGCCAACTGTAAATCGTGATGCATCGGATTATGCCAAGAAATGTGATAAGTGTCAGAAGCATGCTCAAATTCCTAGAGCCCCACCTACCGAGATAACACAAATGGTCAGCCCTTGGCCATTCATAGTATGCGGCATTGATATTATTGGCTCTTTACCTCTAGCCAAAGGTGTTGCGAAGTACGCCATCGTAGCAGTTGATTATTTTACCAAGTGGGCGGAAGCCGAGCCCCTTGCTACGATCACAACAAAGAAGATGATCAACTTTGTAGTGCGCAACATCATCTGTCTATTTGGTCTCCCACGTACTATTATCACTGACAACGGGACCCAATTCGACAGTGCCGAGTTTAAGGATTTCTGTCAACGATTCCACATTCAGAAGGAACTCTCCGCAGTCGCACACCCTCAAGCGAATGGATAGGTTGAAGCTGTTAATAAAATTATAAAATACATTCTGAAAAAACGACTGGAAAAAGCTGAGGGCAAATGGGTCGATGAACTTCCTATGGCCTTATGGGCCTACCGTACAACCCACAAGTCCACGATCGGTCACTCTCCATTCTCTCTCTCTCTTATGGTTCAGAAGCTGTTATTCCAGTCAAATTAGAAGTACCTTCTCATCGTGTGACATACTACGATCCAAAGACAAATGCTATATTACTTGCTGAATCTCTCGATTTATTGGATGAGAAGCGTGAAGAGGCTGATTTAAGGGCAGTTGCATACCGAAGTTGAGTCGCCCGATTATACAATGCCAAGGTCCGACCTCGAACCTTTGAACTTGGTGATCTTGTACTCAAAAGAATTTATCCGGTCCCATCGCATATGAAGCCAAATTGGGAAGGACCATATGTTATTGAACGAAAGCTCGGAGATGGCACATTCAAATTATCGACCGTTGACGGTCTCACTCTTCCGAGAGCCTAGAACAGCGAGAGTCTTCGTCGCTACTACACATAACAGGCTCTGTTTATTTATTCAGTCTATTCTTCATTTGCAATTTGTTTTTGCATTTCGAAATTGGAATTTGTAATAAGGCAACTGACTTTGCCGTATTTTCTTATTTCAGCAATAAAATGCAATCTCTTTGAGCCAGAGCTGTGATTTACTTCAAATACTTCATATGACTATCACTATGCATGGAGAGCTAAGTTCCATCATACGGTGGAATTTATTCAAATAGGGAGTGAATGTGATACGACCGGTCACTCACTAAGTGAAACCCGAGCTCGGGGACAAGCCATCACACTAAAGTCAAAAAAGGATTCATACACGACAATCCTTTACATAACTCCGGATTCCCAAAGTGCGAACTGGAGTATAAAGGTACAAATACGGTTTCGAAGAGGGTAAATCCGTCCGCCTAACGACTTCGCCCGTATTCGAACCAAGTTTTAGGAGGATGGACCCGTCCATCTAACGACCTCACTTGTTAACTCAGGGTGGATGTGATCCAACCATCCACGATCCTGTTACATCTTTCGTTCCTGGAGTGCGAACGAAATCCTAAAAACTCACAACAGATGTAATTGAGCGTCTATTTACCAACTTCGGATTCCCAGAGTGTGAACCGGAGTATAAACATCAACTAACTCTAAGTTCCCAGAGTATGAGCTGGAGTATAAACATCACTTAACTCCGGATTCCCAAAGTGTGAACCGAAGTATCAACATAAACACCAACTCCAAATTCCCAAAGTGCAAATTAGAGTATAAACGTTAACTCAAAATCCTCGGAAAGTGGATTGAAGTTTGGACATGAGCCGGATTGGGATCGACCGTCCGTAAAATAACTTAAGTCCTCGGAGTGTGGACGCATCCTTGAAACCCAAGCAGGCGTGATCAACTGCCAATGCACAAAGTGCAATCCTCGGAGCGTGGATACAATCACTGATAAAAGAGAAAGTATGACTTAACCACTCAAATTCTCCTTGTTTTAGCAATCAATTCAACAATGCTAAGAATGATGCATTGAAGGCGAAATACGACCGCTACCCGATCTTTTCAATTCATCCCTGAAACTGGGGGCAGAACTTAAGTGTTAATCGCTGACTGAGGAAGTACAACATCGGAGTTCAACTTAGTATCCAGTCATGACATGTGGCCGTGATTTCAGAGCTTGACGGGTAAACTCAAACAAGATTCGAAAGTTGAAAATTCACAAGTGTACTGAACGAAGAATTCAAAATGCTAGAACACTCAAGCAAATAAACATACATCAAGATTCAAAGAAAAATAAAGTTTCATTTCAACTATCTGTGAAAAGAAATTATGTACAAGTTGATTCCAAAATTCCTACTAGCGGGGGACAAACCCGCATCTATACACGACCTACGAAAGAAAAACGAAAGTAGATTCCTATTTATCTACCAAAATAAACCGAAGAAGCATGTCTACTCTCTCTTCTTTTTCAGATTCTTCTTCGGTGTGGACCCACTTGAGCTGCCACTTATTTCTCTTTTCAAGCCTTTGCCTTTCGGCAGCTGATCACCAGGAGGGGGCATGATATCAACTTCCTCATCCGAGCTCAAGTGAACGGGAATACTCCCTAAAGGTGGAGTCGGAGGAACTGGATCGATTATGGGAGGCGGGATAGGCACACTGGTATCAATAACTGTACCACCAGGTGATATCATCCTTAACGGGGCAGGACCAGGTGCCGCCATCCCACCTCCAAAACTACCACCACGAGCCACTGCCTCCATTTCAACGTCGATTTCGGCCAATATTTCTTCTTCATTAATTACTTGGGCCTCGTTGGGAGCATCAGTGGATGGCATTGAAGAGTCAGTTGCAGGTGCACTTCCACCCATAACAAATGGTAGGTCCGCAAAGGGGTTGCTGTGATGACCGAGGAGTTCCTCTATCATTTGCTCGTCAAAAATAAGCGTGCTCTCCTGTGTTCCATCAGTCGGTGCAGTTGTAGTTGTGGTGGTCGCTTCAGTGATGATGGCCTCCTGCGCTTGATGTGATTCTTGAGTTGTAGGAGGCACGATCGGTGTAACTCCAGTCACTGGATAGAGAAAAAAGGAGAACTGTTAGTAACTACTTCAGATGACAATTCCAATTTCAGATAAGCATAAAGAATGTTCAGAGTACCTTCCTCAGTTTGACTCGTGGGCAGCTGAACGGCTTCAGAAACTTGTTCTCTAACCGGAGACAACTACAGCTGATCCAGATTGTAAGCAAGAACTGATTGGGAATCAACCGCAGGTGCAGATTCAGGCTGGGTTGGCACGAGAGCTTCAGCACTTGCATCGTGATGTTCGACACCTGGACCTTCACTGGGCTCCGAGTGTTGGGTGCCGAGCCTTTCTTTCTCATGCAAAATCATCGACTCATGGAGAATTTTTCTTCCATCTTCATTAAGCATATGATTCTCGAACTCAAACTGGTCGATTGATTCACCCAGATGCACCGCTTTCTCCTCCTCAACCAATCGGCCCCAGCTATTGTACAAATGTGTCGGGTAGTTGTCGAGCCAGGCTAGATTTCTGTGCCTCAATATGTTAGCGTTGTAAGTAATCAAGAGATCTTCTATATCTGTCTCTAGCCTGGACTCAGCCGATTTAATTTTCTCCTCGACCTCAGTATCCACCACATGGACCTTAGCCGTTGCCGCATCCCGTTCGCCCCGAAGCACAATGGCCTGTTCACAAGCCTCTTGGGCAGCTCTATTTGCATCATCTTGTTCTTTGATGATTTCAGAAAATTTAGCTTTAAGCTCAGCAAGTTCTTTCAGAGCAGCGTTGACCGTGGTGTTTGGGTGGCCCATCTGCTCCACCAAGGCAAAGTGTGTCTGCCTCATCCTCTCCATGGCCAAGTTCGCCTCATCGGCCTTTTTGGTGGCCTCTATCTCTGATTTCCGAGAGGACTCGACTTCATCATTAAGCACTTGGACGATGCGGTCCTTCTGGGCGAGATCAGATTCTAACTTTTCGATTATTTTAGCCCGTTCGAAGGCCACCTTCGACGCTTTCTCTGCAGCCTTCGCCCATTCTTTGTACTGGGAATAGATATCATGAATGTAATCATGCATTGTGTTCTCCACCTCCAATGGTATTCTCTTTAAGTGAGGGTGGAAAATGTAGCCGTCAAAGCATATGTTTGGGAAGTCTTTCTTTAGCTGAGCAATTTTAATAGCCCCTTCCCCAGTGGGCTTGGTGATGGCTTGTTCAATGACGACTAGAGGCTCAACCTCCATTCTATGGCGTTGCGACTCGGACCGAGAAGCATGAAAAGATGGTTTGTGACGAGGGGGCTCTATCGGTTGTTTTCCTTGGCCTGAAGGTTGTGTAGGGATTCTAGGAGGAGGAGAGCGGGATCAAGATCGATGTCTGTAGTCCCTATCCCTATCTCTCTCATGACGTTCTTGGCTAGAGTACTCGCGATCGCGGTCTCTGTCTTCCTCTCTCCTACGTGACTCATAATATTAAGATCGACGAACTGAGCGAAGACTCCCTAACATCGACCCTCGTCCGGACATCGTATTTGTAAAAAAGAAAGAGAAGCAGAGCTAGTGGTTTCTTGAATTGAACAACTTGAGGTTGGAAATCGTGTAGTGCTATGAACTGTGTATGTATGTGCAACCCCCCGACCAACCGGAAATGTCGGCCGCACTTATAGGGAGCGACTCGCTCAGATTAAGAGCACTATCAAGCTCCTCCAACCCGGTGTCGTGTTGAAGTGACATGTAATCCGGAATCGAAATATCGGCAAGCCCTTTAAAAGGAATCTCTGTTGACGTGGAAGGAGCTTTTGAGATTCTAATGCCGGGAACCGGCAAAGAAACCACAACTGGTTTCCACCTCGAAGACTTAGGACGTTTGTAAGCAGCGACCTTGCCTTTTCTTCTTCCTTTTGTTGCTTGAAATCTGGCCGAAGACCTAGCAACAAGTTCATCATCCGTAGGCATTCTCTCTTCATCACCCCCTTCAGTTATTACGACCCCGGGTGTTTTGCGTTTCAGCTGCTTCTTCGGGGCTGCCCTCAGTGTTCCTTCAAGCCTTATGCTTTGATTCCGCTCAATCAGTCCAACGATTCTTAAATTTCTGTCGGTTAGAACCGAATCGATGTCCCTCATTTCACTCAAGACTTCATGAAGGAACCTTACTATTTCTTTGAAGCACCCACCTTCAGGTCGTGAAATTGCGGCTATAAAGAAAAGAAAATATTAGTTTTACATCAACTACTATTATCTTGATAATTCTTGGAGAAGACTGCAACACTTACGTCTGACTAACCATCGCCTGGCAAATCCTGAGGGGCATCGTACGTAGAACCATTCTGTTTTGAAGTAACTGTGCCTTGTCCAGGATCCGGTTACTACTTGACAATTCCTGACCGCCTCCAGGAATCTAAAAGATGGGCTATCTCCCCTACTCTTGATGTTAAAAAGATATCTAATCTCAATTGGAGCTGGTGGCCAAAAGAGATGCTCCATGAATACAATAAATAAACTATTCAGCATGGCGTATCCATTGGGGTGTAGTTGTGATGGAGCGATTCCGAGGAAAGACAACACTTCCCTAATGTATTGGTAGAACGGAGGAAGTGTTCCTGCTGCGCATGCATGGCGATTGAAGGCAGTAAACCCCTCTGGGGGAGCATGTGGTTTATCGTTTGGTCCCGGTAATAGTACATCATCTAATGACAAACCATGCCTTAAGCATATTCGTCCCAACATGTCTTCGAAGACGTTGGATGGTACAGAATCCTGAGGATTGCCTATAAACCTGGCCCCAGGCAGCTCGTCCGGAGCTGGATCTATGACTTCGGCCACGATGGCCGGAATCTCTAGGACAAAAGGAGATGAATCCTGAAGCTCTTGCTGTTGTGAACTTGGGGATTCCATAGCTAATCAACTTATTAAAAACCATCATTAGACGATGATAAGTCCGCACATTCCCCAGTTTGAAGTGTGTGAATGTGTTGTGAAGTGCAGTGCTACAAATTACTTGAAAAATTCAACAGAGTATGAGAAAATATGCAATGATAAGACTTCGAGATTTAACCGGAGTGACCGTCATCGCTGACCGTCACAGCCATGACATTCAGACTTTGAAGACCGATACGAGTTAAAGTTCGTTAAAATTGTGTTAAGTTACGGTTCCATCGACGAGCTTCGAAAGGCGGTCAAATATGCAGTGAAATGGTTAAGTCAAATTATGCAAGGTAAAAGCTCATCGGAGTCATATGTTCAAATGTACAAGGGGCTTCGAGTTCGTCAAGATTCAACTCGTATCAATCACCAAGGCTCCAATACGTATCGGTCAAGGAGACTTTTCGTATCCATTAAAGAAACGTTCGTATCGATCTCCTAACGAGCACTTCGTATCGATCAAGTACAACACCTTTGTATCGATCAATAAGTCCAAGCATACGTATCGATCACCTCGAATCGATGCGAAGCCCTATCATCAATCGATACGAGGACATCCACTTTTTCGTTACGAAAATTCCTTATCCAGATCGATTCGAACGCTCCTACTCTGGGTTGATACGATCCATACTTCCTCCTCCATTAACACGAAGAGAAGGCCAAGCCATTCCTCCGCAAGTTCTTCGTATCCCAAACTCCATCTTCTCCAAAAGCTTCGGAGGAACCAGCTCTTCGATCCTTAGCCTCACTCCAACCAAATTCCGACGTCAACAATGCCGGAATCGGCCACGACAATGGGTGGAATGGCATCGAGCCCCGAGTCTCATCATTTTAAAGTCGATTCAGCTAGTCGATTACCTAGATTATGTAGTCGGTTTGAAGAATTAATGGGTTATTTGATTTGGTGACAAAGGCGTTCCTTTTTCTCGTATTCTCGATCGATACGAAGGGAGGTTAAAAAGTAGAAAGCAAGTAAAGATTTGCCTAAGTATGAACGGTATTTATATGAACCAAGGAAAGAAGAAAGATGATTCGACTCCTATTCATCGCGACCGCTTCCAACCGGTTCCTCCATAGATCGATGCGAATTAGCTATTCGTGTCCATAGACTCGGGTTTCATCGATACGAAGTTGCAATGAAGATTTTTTTGAAACATTGGATTCCATCGATACGAAGCGCTTATTCGTATCCACTGTTTTCGACTCCATTCAAGATGCCTCGATACGAATTGCACTGTTCGTATCCATCGACGCATGACCCATGAAGAATGAGCTTCATCGATACGAATAGTCCCTAGGAAACCAATTGCTCTATTCGCATCCCGCATAAGACCATCGATGCGAAATGTTTATTTCATATCCATCAATGCGAATTACGGCAATACTCGTACATTCTTACGACCTTTCACATCGATCCAGGAGAGGATCGATACGAAGGGACATTCCAAAAGCAACCATCAAGCGTTTTTACAACTTGAATTTTGCATCGATTCAGGAGATGATCGATACGGAATTTGATACAAGAGAACTGACAACGACTTGTAAACGTGCGAACGTTAACAAGAGTCAGGTTAACATATATGCATGTATGTCGGACTAATATTCAATTTTCAAAATTCACAGGGATTGGATGTTCGATTAATGATGGTTACAACAACAAACAAATAATCGCTATCATACAACAATCAGTTACAACAGCACACAGTACAACAGTTGGCAGTCCACTATTCATAATTTATGTCTCTATGGATCAATCAAAGATTACAACTTCCAACGAGGAGACGATAACTGTTTAACAAGTTAAATGGAACTATTCAGAGTGAAGATTGCAGCTTTTCAAAGCACGTCGTGTTCTCACAAGACGTACTTTTGGGGGGAAAATGTTATCCCACCTTTTGGCAAGGCCGCGATACCAGGAACTCAACTGGAAACCAAGGACAGTCCGTCCCGAAAATCGGCTATACACAGGTTCGCTATGGATATCGATAAATTTTGTCCGAGTCCGGATCAAGCTACAATTGACAATACACGACAAGCAAAGCTGTGAAAGCCAACGTTCCAAATTTCAAGTCAATCGGAGTTCGTATGCTCAAGATATGAATGATGTAAACTAAGGAAATCAACACAATCGCGTCATTTCGTATCCATCTGTTCGAATCCATCGATGGCCACCTTGTTCGTATCCATAAGGCAACCAGGGAACATCTGATTTCGTATCGATCTTATTCGAATCGATCAGAGGCGCATGATTTCATATCGATCAGAAGAACTACACTTTTCATATCCATCAACCAAAGGGCTTTCTTCGTATCCATACATCATCGATTGTTCGTATCCATCCATCGATATCATCTCACATCCATCTGTTCATATCCATCACATTATCAGTTGTTCGTATCCATCAAGTTGGAACAACTTCGATCGATACGAACAAGACCACATAATCGATACGAGCCATGCAATTTGGATCGACACGAACAGAGCCGCGGTGTTCGATACGAACTGAGCCACTTCCATCGATACGAACTGAGCCACTTCCATCGATACGAACAAGGCAACAGTCTTCGATACGAACAAGACGAAAACCTTGGGATGACTCGGTCAACTTGGCATCAAAAGTGGAGCGATCCAAAAACCAAGCGCCACGTCAATTCGCAGGCACGCGCTCAACATCGATTCGAACAGAGCGATACGAAAGGATCGATTCGAACTGAATAGCCTACCGAAGACTCGAATTCGTATCGATCATAACTTGCGATCCACAAGTCCAAATGCTATGAAATTTTCAAAGGAGTTTATGTACGACCTAAGGAATGTTCATGCCAAGTTTCGACTCGATTGGGTCAAATCTTGATCGATATGAAATTCATTCGTATCGATCACGGATCGAGTCGAAATCATGTGGGATTGATCGCGTGGGCCCGCTCACGTGCCAGAAGAGGTCTCCCGAGATCTGAGCGAGATATTTGCAACCTACGCATATAAATAGCACCCCAGAGCTTAAAAAATAGGGATCTTTTGGCTCTCTGACGTCCAGACTCTACCGAAAACATTTTTGCACTACAAGGCTGCTGTTGTACTCGAATTTCATCACTATAATCCACTGTAATCAGTTGTAATAAGCTAGAAAACATCAATAAAATCATCAATTTCATAGTGGACGTAGGAAACACATCGAACCACTCTAAATTTCTGTGTTTCTACGTACTTTCTTATTTGTTTTTGAAGTGTTTGTTAGATAATCCTCCTTTTCCATTTAATTTCTTCATTTTATCTCTTCAAATCCTTCTGAAGAGTGTTGTGCCCAATTTTGGTACAAACATATCAGTGTAGATTACTGTATTCCAACAACATTGGTTTCTTCTTAGAGTCACTTTTGCGGCTGAGGGATCATATCATTTTGGGTAAAATTTCAAGATAATTTTTGTTAATTTAATTGGAATCCATTTTGAATTTGCATATTATGCCATATGGTAGAGTCAATACTCTTAATGGCTTATTGACAACTAAGGAAATTCTATTCTCGACATCGATTGGAAAATCATAGTTTCTATTTGATGTATGATAGTTCTTATTTGACATTCTAATTAGTTATGACCATTTAGGTTTGGTCAATTTCATTTCATCTTTCATAGTCAGTTTTATCTTTGGATTGTATCCAAATCTATTTTGCTACCAATATTTTTTATTAGAACCTCTTTCGTTATAAAGTTGGTGTTTTTTGAAACAACAATTATATCTTAGTGCAATAGAATGGATATTCTTAAACATTTTATGAATTGCCTATATTAAACTGATTTGGTTACTAAGTTTGCGAAACTTACATTCATAACATAAATTGGTCAACCAATATTGATCGATCCTAAACTCATTTGGGGTGGTACACACAAGTTCCCTCACAAATAAGAATTACAATATTATCTCGACTCGTGCAACTTGTCAACTCCTTGATTTAGGATATGTAGCGGTTATTTCATCAACACTTTTCATGTATGATTTTGTATACTTAAATGAAATTAAACTTAACCTTCTGTACTTACACTTACGTATACGTCCTTATAGAAATGAGTTAACTCAACTTCACTCATCATTAATCGTACTTTGTCCAACAAAGTCCAACTACTCCTTATCAATATATCATTAAGTATCATAGGGAGGAGTGACATTTTGAGATTGAATCTTATTCATTTTAGGTGCATTCAAAACTCATTTTCAATACACTCGTATATTCAATCAAATCAAATCATTTTATTTTCTTTTGCATGTCATGTTATTTACTTCCATTTTATGTTCTATGAACTTATCATAGACATAATACATGTGTATTAAATACACATGTTCATATTTGTTATAATTCATCAGTGAATTTAATGAAGTATGTGGAACCATTTTGGTATCGCTAGACCTACGATTGCATATATCTATATGTATCAATCCTAAGAGTTCACCAACTCTTATGTCGCTCTGAATAAATGAGCTTTTTGCCCTTAATTGTTTGTGATATAATTCATCAGTACCATATGATTCATAAGCATACGTTTAAAGAATTATTTTTCAAAACTGCGGCTTAGTCCATAGTTCTAAAATAATCATAAGATCTTGGATACTTTTATATTTTTTTATGCATCACTTTTGTTATGAAAAAAAATATTATTTTATAGTTTTATCTTATAATGAATATACATAATATTCATATTGAAAATAAAATTATGTCTATTTATCAATCAATACTAAAAATAGTTATTATTTCATAAATAATATATGGTGATTTTACGAAAACAATTTTTCATAACTTGATGCATCCATTAACTAATTGGTGAATAATATATGGTGATTTTACGAAATAATATATGGTGATTTTATGAAAGCTCTATTTAACCACTATTACTGAATTGTATTTTATACACTCTAACTAGTTTACAGTTGAGAGTTTCAAATCAAATACCTTAAACTCGAATAAATAAATTCATAGAAAACAATTTACTATATGAATATACATTTGGAATAGAAATCACATTTCTTATTTCATATTAGGTATCTTTTAGTACTTTATACAATTCTCGTTTTTAATGTCTCTTCATAAAGCATAGATGACCATTAACTTTCTTCCTCCCAATTATGCCTATGTTACATCCACTCTTATATATTATCTTTCCTTTCCAAATGGTTGAACCATTCGAAAGGAGACCCTTACTACAAGACCGTAACGAACTATTTACAAAAATGCATTCGGTTGTCTTTGACAGTTAAGTATATCAAAGATCTGTAGTTTAGAAGAGAGTAGATAACACTTTATAATCACTAAAATTCGAATTTAAAAAGGGGTTCAGGAGGGATTTGAATATACAATAAACAAAAAACTAAAATTTCCCTTTTCCTTGAATTTAATGAATATATAATGCAAATTAACTAATTTAAGTGCAAAATCGATCATAAAAACTTAGTTTAGGGTATTAGAGATGTTCTCAGGTGACAGGAGGCGAAACAAAGGTGACTGGAGGTGGAACGACATATAGGAGAGATAAAAATTACGGTCATATTTTCAAAATTTATTACAATGAATGGACCGGTCTACCCCACCGGCGCATCGATGGCTTATTTTGAGTGCAGGTTGAACCTAGGCCCAAATGGGCCAGTATATAATAACATTTATTGATTCAAGTCTAGATTCTTTTGTTTTCTAAAGGCATTTGGAGGCTATTGATGAGGAAATTGGTGATGTTACAAATCCAAAGTGAATGTTTGCGATGATGATCATTGTTTGAGTTGGATTTGTAAGTTATTCGTAAAATGGAAAATGATGTGCGTTGACGTGAACGTGTACAATCCTATGGCACAAGTAGGAAACCCAGGATATAAGCCGTGACATAAGTAGGCGATCCATGTATTGTGTTGCTCCCTATAGTCCTTCGACGGATGGATGGTAAGCGATCATGTAGTGCAAGTGGCAAGTCCAGGATGTGAGTCCAGTTTGTATATGAGGACAATAAGCGACTTTATAGTGCATGAGACGAGTCTAGAGAATTGAGTCCTACATGTGATTGATATGACGACAAAGAAAAGATAACCTTGTAGCGCACGAGGTGAGTCCAGGGAAGTGAGTCCATATAGATGCGATGCGATATGACTAGATGTATGTGATAGTTAGGTATGATGTGATAGTGGGATGTGGGGCAACCGAGACGTTAGAGTCATATAATGTATAGTATTATCTTTGCAGTACATGTAGAATAAGTATGACTCATTCACCAGACTTATGTGTAACCCACTCCTATTTTTCCTCTTTATTGTATATCCAGGTTGATGGAGTTTAGAGACGAGATGGTGTAGAAGATAGGGATTTATTTGTACATATTCTAAATGATGTAAACAAATGTTATGAACTAGATTTGATTATGTATACGTATTGGGTTTTAGTTTGTATTGTACAGATATGTGTATCTGACAGTATAGATAGATTTTGGTGATGTGAAATAATTATGGTTATTGATGTATTATACTTCTTTTTTTTCCATCGCGAGATTCTGAAAGTTATTAGTTAGAACTTTATTTGTTTCTTGTTATAATATCCCAATGACTCATCCTTTTTGGTTCTTGAGCTGTTGACGATAGTTTGGGGGTTGAACCCTGGGGTTGAAATGGCGGGTTGTTACATTTGGTCTTAGAGAAAAACATATCATTAGATTAAGGACCAGGAATGTATTGATAGAGCGTATTTGTATTTTCTATTAGATATATATTATATAGGAATTAAGTACATAAGCAAACACCATTTACTGTTCCAGTTTTATTTGCTGTGCTAATGAATCCCATTTTTACTGATAGTTAAAAATATGTAATTCGATCGAAACAGCAACAAAGACCAACACAGCCAATGCTGGTGGGGTGGAGGCCGGGGTAGGGACTAGCACCCGAGTAGATGTATTGGATATTTTTGGAGTTAATATTCCAATATGGTTTAGATACTATATCCAATCAATAAGTCCAGCTAGTACCGACCCTATTGAACCCACATCCACCACTAGCACTCCAAACCAAGGTGTGATTCCAGTCTAAAACCACCAACAGTTGATTTTTCTAAACCATGTAGGGATTTCTACAACCTCGGTAGGAAGCCTTTTGTCGGGACAAAAT
This sequence comes from Allium fistulosum, assembly GCA_030737815.1. Lineage (NCBI taxonomy): Eukaryota > Viridiplantae > Streptophyta > Magnoliopsida > Asparagales > Amaryllidaceae > Allium > Allium fistulosum. The sequence continues at coordinate 776,946,357 of CM060905.1, read as the reverse complement.
CATATTCGATGACTCGAGCATGGATGAGTACTTGTGAGAAGACTTTCAACTTGTTGGGACTTGGAGATGTTACTAGGAGACAGTTGGCCACTTGGAATTTGCAAGGTAAGGTGGCATGTTGGTGGGAGGTTGTGACAACAAAAGTAGAAGAAGACATTATTACTTGGGGAACGTTCAAAATTAAGTTTGAGACGAAATTCTTTTTTGGGGCTGAGAGGGATCTATTATTGGAGAAGTTTATTCATATTAAGAAAGGAGAAATGATGGTTGGGAGTATGCGAACCAGTTTAATGAGTGGCCAGATTTGGTTTTGAGTTGGTAAAGACTCAGGAGAAGAAAGCACTCAAGTTTGCAAAGGATTTGAATTCGCCTCTAAAGGAGCTTGCATTGAATCAGATACCATATGGGTCTACATTTAAGACAAGTGGAATTAACATTATTAAATTCTCTAAATGGAACATTAGTTAGGGAACAAGTTAAAGAAGGAGAAGTCTAGCAATAAGGTAAGTGTAAAGGCATTGGACCACAAGGAGGACAAGGCAGTATTGGAACTAGGCCAACCTACAGCAGAAGTAACGAGTGAATTCTAACTTTTTTTTACCATATTGGATCTTTATTGGGTCTATAAAGTCTAATTTATTTGGAACATTTCTATATTTATTTTAAATAAAATCATTATTTTATTTAAATTTATAATATAGCTTTATATTATATAATTAATATTATATTATAGTTATATAGATATGTATCATATACACATATATATGTGTGTGCATGTATCACATAGCCATCCGTGCAAGCTATAACATGCCCATATATAAATGTTAGGGTTACACCGGAATAGACATGTTAGTTCATCCAGTATACAAATATATCATCCAAATGCATGCTTATATACTTTAATTTGTGTATACAAAATATTACATATATATATATGTATGTGCGTATATATATAAATTGTATTTTAATTTTAATTATATATATATAAATGTACGTGGAATTAATAAAATAATATATATATATATAATTATATAAGTATACTATAAAGCATTTGTAATTATATTAAAATTTTAATAATTTATTTTTTGCTGTAAAACCGAAAGCGATATATATATATATATATATACTTTTTTATAAACGTATATATTAAATACACACACATATATAATTTAATAATAAATTTATATATACTAATACTTAAATAAAAAATACAATATATATATATATATATTAAATATATATACACTTGATAATGTTTACGACAAAGAAATGTTTTTTTCTAATAAATATATATACTAAAATTAAATTTCTGTACATAAATGAGTGAAAATTAAATAAAATTATTTGTCGAAATATAATTTTGAATTTTAAAATTTTAGAAAAAATCCGAGTGATATTTTAATATTTTATATATAATTTTAGAATTTAAAAATCAATTTTAAATTCAATTTTTAATTTTCGCTTAATTTTAAATAATTAAATTATATAAAAAAAATAGTTTTTCCGAAAGCATGTTTGGTACTGATTTAATTTTATAAAATATAAAATATATTTTATATAATATATTATATATAATATATATATATATATATTGATATAATTAATTTACATAATTAATTAATTTAAATAATATTCAAATAATATATATATATATACACATATTAAAATTAGTTTATTTTTGCCAAAAATATTTTTAAGTACGAAACTATTTGTATAAAATTATAAAATCATATTTTGTATAGAATAAGATATAATACTTAAATTATAAAACATGTATAATTAAATAACGTATATTAAATTAACTAAAATAAAAAAAATTGTTTTTTATATTTTGTGCCATGCATATTATAAGCATGTATATGTCATAATTTGTTTTTAAAAATATATATAAGCATATAAATATACAACCATTCTGAATGTGACGATATACCAATATACTATAATCATTGCCTAAATAATATAACAATATATGATATATATATATATATAATACACACATTAATATACATTACTAGATCAGAACATACATTATTTCCAAAGCCTATTAGCATACCTTGAAACGATGAAATCAACTCTTTGAACTAGTTTCCTATCCAGTAGAGTGCTAGCTCTTGGACCGATGACCACCAGCTATCGAATGGTGGTTATTCTTATTTGCTTTGTGTTTGGATATATAGGGATAGAGATGGATTATTTTCTGCCAGAGGGAATGTAGATGGAGGTTCCAAAAAGTAAGAAACGAGAGTAGGTTGAGATGCTTTTATAGAGGAGGAAATGAAGAGAGAAGTTAAGATCAAGACCCACATTCCTCTCTTACTCTTTCTTTCCTCTTATCCATTCAACCCTAGCCACTATAGCCATCTTATGGCCACCCCCTATGGTGTTCTACAATAGTCGAAAATCACATACACCATATGGGCTTTAAACCTATTTAAATCCAATTTAAATGCATATCGATATCGTATATCTGTTAATATATTCATAAAAATTATAAATATATCTATTAATATTGTTCAACAAATAAAAATAAATTTTTATAAATATTAATTAATTTAATCAATTTAATTAATTTATAATAATTATAAATTAATTAAATCATGTGGTCAAAGGAGTATTCAATGTTTCGGTTGTTGACCCTTTAGGTATAAATTTGGTCAAAGATTAATATCGGACTATTCAAATATTAACGTTTACATGTTACTTAGCAAGTGGTGTGACATTTTCGCCAAATTTATTGCTTACTTTGTTTTGGTAAAATCCAAATTTACTTTGTTAAGTGTTAACCAGTTGTGACTATTGTTTACACAAATTCTCTTCGTCAAAACTATATCAGTTTAAACTTACAGAATTTGGTAATGGGCAAAATCCCAATAGCTTCCATATTCAACTCTATAGTCCTTACACAAAGTCCTTGGTTCAATAATAACAATTATTATTAACCAAATTACTTTGCCTAGAGATTTTGATTTTGAGTTGACTTGAGTTGGCTGTGATACTAAACTCATGTAACTGAGGAGATGCATCCTCTCTTGAATAGTATTTCATTCCTAATACTTACACTCAACCCAACTATAATCACTCAATGGACATCGTGCAATGATTTAACTATAATCAAAGCAGAGCTTTCATATTGAAGATCAACAGTATTTTCAAGTCGAGAGAACCGTGTAAATTAGTCACATTGATATTTTCTGTTTGACCTTAGTTATATTAACTAATAGAAAACTATCGAGTGAGTCACTCCATAGTTATCAAATAACCATCAGTATGTAACCCTTTGGTGCACCCAACAGTCATGAGTAATGCACTACCCAATATTTGGAGAGTGTTATATATTATAGTCTCAACAGATGCATTGATATCCAGTCTCGATGCATCTTAACCGGGAATATTTAAAATGATGTGTTTATTATATTATGATACAATACTCATGATTACAACTATATGTAATTACTATCATAAACACATCATTTATGGATTTTCTATTAAATATATTTTAATTAAATATTTAGTTATTTATAACACGCTATAACTAATATATATAATAGAAAGAAAAGCATCTTTATTACGAACGAGAATTGATTATAGAGTTAATTAATTTACAGTAAATCACAGAATTGCCACGAGGGCATACCCCTAACTCTATCAATCTCCCACTTGCACTTGGGGCCAACAGTGGAATCTCAATCCCATCCCTTTAATAAACTTCTTAAGAGCCAATCGAGCTAGACCCTTAATGAATGGATCTGCTACGTTGTCCTTGGTATCTATCCTTTGTATCACGGCTTCTTTCTTCTCAACGGATTCTCTAATGAGGTGGAAATTTCAAAGAATATGCCATGACTTCTTTTGTACTATGGGTTCCTTTGCGATCTAAATCGCCGCATTGTTATCATAGAACAATGCCATAGGATTCTCTGTATTGGGAATCACTCCAAGCTCACTCAAAAACTTGTGCATCCATATTGCCTCTTTAGCTGCTTCATTGAGTGTGTATTCGACCTCCATTGTCGAACAAGCTATTGTCTCTTATTTGGAACTTTTCCAACCGATGGATCCATAGTTAAGTGTAAAGACATGACTTACTATCATCTATATAACTTTGAAAGCCAGAGTTATACCCCTTCATAAGGATGTTTCCATTCCAATATATGAGGAATAACTCCTTTGTGTTTCTTCAATATTTCAATATACATTTTACAGCCATCCAATGTTTTTCTCCAAGATTAGACTGGCATATACTTACGAATCCTAATGCATATGCCACATCCAGTCTAGTAGATAGCAAAGCGTACATTATGGACCTTATGGTTAAAGCATAGGGGATCCTCTTCATACACTCTTTCTCCTCATCAGTATGAGGAGCGTCCTTTTTAGAAAGGACGATTCCAGACTACGTTGGAACGTTTCTACATTTCTAATTCTGCATACTAAATCTTTTCGGTGTGGTATCTATATATAGGGATTGGGATGAAAGTCTATATGAGTGGATCGTATAGGTTATATGCAAGTATAAACAGCTAACTATATAATATAACGATAGTAGCAAAGTAAATGAAAATAATCACACCGGTATTTTATACTGGTTCGGACCTTCCGTCCTACGTCCAGTCCCGAAGCTCCTCTTCGGAATTTCCTTTCAACTAACCCTCACTTGACCCAGAGGAACAGGTTTACAATAGCAGAGTTTCTTTGTCAAGAATGTGTTCTGTAACACGGATGTTGACTATTGAGTACAAAAATGCTTCCAATATATATCTATCTAGAGAATATCTGAATGAGGAGTTCTGTATATATGGAAGAGTTAAATACAGGTAGTTGATTGCTTATAGATCAGGAATAAATCAGAGTACAAGAGATAAGAGCGTAAGTAAGTAAGGTGAAAACTTCTCTTGAATTCCTGATGCTATTTATAGTGATGAAGAGTCTCTATGTGTAGTTGCCTTCATTAACAATCGTTGTATAGTTGCTCCTGTTGGTGATGAAGAGTTGCAGTGAAGAGGAGTGGATGTGTCTCTTTTCGGATGTGACAGTTGGAGTTTGAAATTACACAGTCGAGCCCATTTTCAGACGTCTGGAAAGTGACCTCAGACGTTTGACCTTCATATGTTTTTTTGTGTCTGGTAGCATTTCAGACGTCTGAGTTTATAATCCAGACGTCTGGTCTTTACTTCTGTTTTATATCTGGATGTATGGCAGACGTCCGAGTTCAGAATCAGACGTCTGGTTTCTTCTGAGTTTGTGAACCAGATAACTTAACCAGACGTCTGGATTGGTGCATGTTGCTTTTCTTGTGTCTGTAATACTTCTTATCCGATTCTCTCGACTTGTAGCCTCTTGATACTTCTTTTGAGTCTTGTTCTTGTCTTTTTGGTGATGTTTCTATATCAACTTCCTGTATATGTATATTTGTTTTCCATTGCATAGTTGTGATCATCGAAACCAAGGAATTAATTTCCTAACAATCTCCCCCTTTTTGATGATGACAACTATTCAATGTACTTATATATATATTTTAAATCTCCCCCTGAATATGTGCTTAGCTTTGTTGATAAGATTATATATATATTTCTCCGCCTTTGACATTATCAAAAAGAATATATAAAAGTTCAAGCCAAAAAGAAATTTTCATTAATAATAAGAGAGAGTTACATCCATAGATTCGAACAAAAACGAAAATAAAAACCTAAATTCTAGAGTTCCTTAGGAGAAGCTTGTTTTGGATCATCTTCCTTTGGTTTGTCAGAAGTGCCTGGCTTAGAAGGAGATGTCAAAGCTTCGTTGGAAGGATCATCATCAAATAATTTAGAGTGTTTTGTAGGAGGAGAGGGTACAGGAGTAGGCCAATCCTCAGAAGGTGGTGAAGGACCACGAACTCGCTGTAGAACCTCTTTTAGAACTGATAGGACAGTGGAGAGAGAGTCTACGACTGTGGCTAGTCGTGTAGCAAATGAAGTTTCAAATTTGTCGATTCGCCTAGCCAAGTACTTTTGATTTTGAGATAATATATGTTGATTTCTGAGTGTAAGATCTCGAATACTTTCATTAGGATCTGTTTCTAGTCGAGTCTCTATAACGTCTTCTTGTCCTGGATAGTCAAATGGAGCGGGAGGAGGAGGAGTGATTTCTCTATGTTGTTCTGGCTCTTGAGATGGATTAATGTTTTGTTGAGGAGGAGGCTCAACTCTTCGAGAGTGGCGATTGCGTGTCCAATCTTCAAAAGACATATATTCTGGTGGAATTTCAGGTAAGTGCATCAAAGAGAAGAATTTGGTGGAGGCATACTTCGTCGAAATTTCTTCAAAAGTGGATAAATAAGATGGAATATTATGTGCACGAAGTAGCCTCATAATGTAGGTAGGGTAGATGATTGATGGCCTCGATCGATTCCAAAATTGTTTTAGTTCATCGAATATGAATTTTGCCCAATTAATTCGAGTCCCGCTAAAGAGAGCATAAAGTGCTTTGTGCTCCAATACTGTTATTTGCTCGTGACTCCCCATTCGTGGAATAATTGTATATATTATCATCCTTGTTAGGAGCCGAGCTTTCGGACGCAAATATTTTGAGGCAAATTTTGGCATTTCGTCCTCCTAGATTTGATGTGTAATACTATTCCGAGGCTTAAATCGCATATCCGGAATGTTGTGTAGGTCTTCGCCGGTGTCGGAGCATCCCAAAGTTCTTCCTATTATTCCCGGAGTTAACCTAATCGTGTTTCCATAAATGCTCGACCATAACCAATTATCTTCGTCCTCTGTATTCCATACTGAAGTGCTATCTAGATTGGCGTTGAATAAGAAGATAGCTAGTTGATCTATTTGAGTATCATTGGATTGAAATGAAATTAGGGTATCTACACCAGCACTTTCACACAATTCATCCAAATCGTACATAGGAAATTTTAAGAGATTATAAAAGGGTCCTGTATGAATTTTCTTCTTTTTAATTTCTTCATACCTCTTTATAGAATGAGGAGCTTTATTCATCCAACGTTCGATTTGCTCATCGGAACACACTTGAGGGTTTGAAGACGTCGCAGTTTGATCTTGTTTTCGTTTTGGAGCTTTGATGTTCTTTGTACGAGGAGGCATTCTGATATGAACATGATTTAAGGCGGAATTTGAAGTTTAATTGAAAATCGGCAGAGAAGAAATTGTATTTGAATTTGAAAAGTAAAAAAAATAACACTCTTTTTGGGTATAATAAAGGTCGATTGAATTCCAGACGTCTGAAGCTGAAAGCAGACGTCTGGTTTGCCCTAAAGATTATACAGAACACTCAAACAGACGTCTATTTGTTATGAGTTAGACGTCTAATTTGATATAGATTGAAAATTGTAGAGGCAGAGAGATTAATCAGACGTCTGGATTTGTACACAGACGTCTGTTTTGGTTTAATTGTGAAACAGATAATTAAGTCAGACGTCTGGAAATTAGTTCAGACGTCTGAATTATTCTGAATGTTCTTTTGAAGAAGGCAGAGCTTCATTTCAGACGTCTGGGGGCTATATCAGACGTCTAACATATGCACAGTGCTTAAAGTTGTGACATATATCAGTGAATCAGACGTCTGAAGACAATAATCAGACGTTTGAAAGGAGCTATTTTGCTAAAAATAGTATAAAATTGATGGTTATATTTATTTATAAAATGTACATATACATATACAATATAATAACATATACAAACATACACTAATTAAATTTATTTTTATTTATTAGGCGACGGAGTTTTAGGATTTCCCGAGTCGTTATCCTTCCATGGTTTAAGTGGAGACCATATATTCCTACGTTCGTGGGTCCGTGGGGAGCCAGAATATCGTCTTGGAGAAGGATCTGAAGGAGTGCGATACGAAGAAGATGGATCTAATGAACTACAAGGTTTTGGTAGTGGTTCAAGTACATCTTTCTTTCGGGACGAGCAAAACTTTAGCACCACTTGTTCTAGAAAACTAAGCCTTCGTGTCGTAACTTTCTGTTCGAAATAAAGCTCCCGTTGAAGATCCATCTGTTGTTTTTGGTAATGATGAATTTCATTAGTTTTCTCCTTTGTATTAGGAGAAATAAACAAGGATCTTTTAGCTTTCTTATTCTCTGGAGTAAAATCCGTATGATACGAGGACCACCTATTTGTTGGTTCTTGGTTTGGTGTAGGTGTCGGAAGACGTTGTGGTGTGTCTGCTGAGCTGTCCGTCGACGGTGTGGAGACGGAGATAGATATATAGGAACTCCTAGAAGACATTGTTTTTCTAAATTTTAAGAATTTGATACTTTGTATATATTTGTGATATAAATACATGTGTATTTATATATGATGAAAAGTTTTTTATAGGAAAACTAATTTTCTAAAATTTTAATGGTTCAGAAATTCATTAATTTGTGGTAATGAAGAGGTGAACTAAATTTAGTTTTTAATTCAATTTTAGTTAAGATCTTGAAGTGAACAAATTCCCAAACTTCGTCCGAGTTTTATGAAAGTTTGTTCGTTTAATGGTTTTGTAAATATGTCGGCTACTTGATTTTCGGTACTTACGTATTCTAAAGATATAGTTCCTTTTTCAACATGGTCTCGTAAAAAATGATGTCGTATATCTATATGTTTGGTTCGTGAGTAATTTACAGGATTTTTTGACAAATTTATAGCACTTGTGTTATCACAATATATTGGTGATTTTTTGATAATTTTACCAAAATCCATTAGTGTTTGTTGCATGTATATTACTTGCACACATGCTAGAGCTGCGGAAATGTATTCAGCTTCACAAGTAGATAAAGAAACACAATTTTGCTTTTTACTAAACCACGAAACTAAAGATTGTCCGATAAAATGACATGTTCCACTAGTACTCTTACGGTCTGTTCTACAACCACCAAAATCCGCATCGCTATATGAGACAAGTTCAAAAGGTGATCCTTTAGGATAAAACAAACCATAATCTTTAGTACTAGATAAATAACGTAAAATGCGCTTAACAGATCGTAGATGAGATTCTTTTGGTTTAGCTTGAAATCGAGCATAAAGACATACACTCATCATAATATCTGGTCGATTAGCCGTTAAATATAGTAAAGAACCAATCATACTTCGATATAACTTTTCATCAAAATATTTTCCATTTTCATCTTTTTCTAAATGAATAGTGGTACTCATTGGTGTTGGTTTGCTTGAAGTTTTATCCATTTTAAATCGATGTAATAAATCGTTACAATATTTTTCTTGGTGAATAAAAATTCCATTTTCTAGTTGTTTTATTTGTAATCCTAAGAAGAAATTTAATTCTCCCATGTGTGACATTTCAAATTCATTTGTCATAATATTTGAAAAATCATTACATATTTTTTCGTTGGTTGAACCAAAGATGATATCATCAACATAAATTTGTACAACTAAAATATCGTCATTTTCTCTTTTAATGAATAAAGTTGTATCTATTTTTCCTATATGAAAACCAGATGTTACTAGGTGATTTTTAAGACGTTCGTACCATGCACGAGGTGCTTGTTTTAATCCATATAGTGCTTTATGTAATTTAAAAACATGATCGGGATAATTTTCATGAACAAAAAGCGGTGGTTGTTCGACGTATACATTTTCTTTGATAAAACCATTCAAAAAGGCACTTTTGACATCCATTTGAAATAATTTAAAATTATTATGAGTTGCAAAAGAGGTAAAGTACGAATGGCTTCTAATCTTGCTACCGGTGCAAAAGTTTCATCGTAATCTATGCCTTCTTCTTGATTGTAGCCCTGAGCCACTAGTTGTGCTTTATTTCTAACAATATTTCCATTTTCATCCACCTTGTTTTTAAATACCCATTTTGTTCCTATTACTGATTGATCTTCAGGTCTTGGTACTAATTCCCATACGTTATTACGTTCAAATTGATGTAATTCTTCTTGCATAGCTATTATCCAAAAATTATCATTTGAGGCTTCTTTATAATTCTTTGGTTCAAAGTTTGATACAAATGCTATATGACTTATTTGATTGAGTTGATTTCTAGTAACTCTTGAATTAAGATCTCCAATAATATTATCTATTGGATGATTCTTAAGAATCCTAGGAGATGATAAAATAGTGTTATTTTGTATATTGGCTTCATTATTACTAGAATTGGTTGAATTTGTTGGTGGAATAATTTCTTCTTCATCATTAGACTGTTGTTTGAAAGGATTTTCGTCGAACGAGACATGTAAACTCTCTTCTATAGTATTATTCTTTTTATTAAAAATTCTATATGCCTTGCTACGATCTGAATACCCAACAAAGATACCTTCATCGGCTTTTGGATCAAATTTTCCTAATTTATCTTTTGTATTTAATATAAAACATTTTGAGCCAAAAGTTTTAAAGTATGATACTTTAGGTTTTTTACCAAAAAATATTTCAAAACAAGTTTGTTTAGTCATTGGGCGAATAGTTACTCGATTCATTACATAACAGGATGTAGCAATAGCTTCGGCCCAAAAGTGTTTTGGTAATCCGCTACTATTTAATAATGTTCGTGCGCATTCTTGTAATGTACGATTTTTTCTTTCTACGACACCATTTTGTTGGGGTGTACGAGGAAAAGAAAAATTATGAGTTATTCCTTTTTTATTGCAAAAGTTTGAAAAAAGATCATTTTCGAATTCTCCTCCATGATCACTTCTAATAGTTTTAATTTTTAAATTCATTTGAGTTTTAATCCGTTTTGCAAATATTTTAAACATACCAAAAGTATCGCTTTTATGTTTTAGAAATAAAGTCCATGTATATCTTGAAAAATCATCAACTACTACAAAAACATATTTGTTATGATTAATAGATCTTATTTTTGTTGGACCAAATAAATCTAAATGTAATAATTCTAATGGTTGTTTTGTAGAAATATTATTTTTAGATTTAAACGAGCTTTTCTTTAGTTTACCAATTTGACAATCGTCGCATAATTTTTTTACTTTGTAACTTATTTTAGGTAACCCTCTTACTAACTCATATTTAGCTAACTTATTAATATTCTTAAAATTAATATGACAAAATCGTTTATGCCATAACCATGGATCATCATGTTTGGCAGTTAAGCATAAGTTTGAATCTTTATTAATATTCATGTTTAATATATAAATATTTTTGTTTCTAAAACCTTCAAAAATGAGTTGTTGTTATTATCTAAAATATTACATCTATCTTTTTCAAAATTTATTTGAAAACCTTTATCACATAATTGACTAATGCTTAACAAGTTGTGTTTTAAATTTTCTACTAGTAAAACATTTGTAATAATAGGAGAGTTAGATATACCAGAGTTGATGACTTCTCCAATGCCTATGACAAATCCCTTTGAATTGTCTCCAAATGTTACCGTTCCACCATCAATGTATGTTATATTTGATAACATTTTTGAATTTCCAGTCATATGTTTGGAGCAACCGCTATCTAGTATCCATTTCTCCTTATTTTTTATTTTGGGTACCTGCAAGATAAAAAATGTTTTAATTGGTACCCATATATTTGATTAGGGTCCTAATTGTTAGAGGAAGGTTGTAACAACCCGCATATTTGTCGATTTTATATTTAAATATTTTATTTAAATATAACATCGTTCGATCGGATTTTTAGTCCGAAAAGCTACTTTTTGCAAACAGTCGAATTGGGACTCGAGACCACCCCCATTGAGTCCAAAATGTCGTTTGCGATCTTTTTGAGTGTAAGCTTCGATATGTTTGGAGTTAGGAGAATTTTGCCACTTTTCACTTAGGGCTTTGGGTTGGGTTTCAGCCCAATAACCCCACTTAACCTCCTACCTCTCTAACTCTTCATCCATTCACTCCCATTTCATTTCATTTCCTCAAGCAAACTGAAAATGGTGGAGAGGAAGAGGAATTAGAAATTACAAAACCCTAGTTCCATTTGCAAACTCTTGTTCTAGCTCCAAATTCAAAGAGAACCCATTGGTAAGCTTCATCTCCTTCTTCTCCAACACATTCTCCTTTCAATCTCAGAAATTTCCTAAACCTAAATTCGGGAAATGTTTCTCTTTTAGCTTAGATTCAAGCTTGTTGAGTTGGGATTGAAGAGAGATTGTCATTGCCATTGCTCTATAGCTTCTTCATTCTAGTTCTTGTGCATAAAGGTGAGATTTTTATCTCACATCTAAGTCTTTAATTATCTTCGATTGTTAGGTATGAATTCCTAACACTTATTCTTGTGCAATTGATTTTGGTTTGGATTGATTTGGTGTATATTCCAATTTTTGATGTTTTGAAATCAAAATCTATGAAAATCCTTTTATGGATATTTGGACATTGGTATTTGAGGCGTGTCGAAGAGCCGTTAAGGCTGGGTTGTCGCTAGGCGTAAATCCTTAGTCGTTGTCGCTCGATCGATCGCTTCCGGTATTTATTTGGCCATTTTTGGTCTAGGTTCAGGGAATGCCCTGAACCCCAGTTTCAGACGTCTGAACGTAAGATTCAGACGTCTGAATACTATATTGGGAAGATTTTTATTCCCAGATTCAGACGTCTGAATCTTTGGCCCCAGACGTCTGAATTGGCTCGATTTCAAACAGAAAGAAAATAGGCTTAAATTGCCTATTTCAGACGTCTGAAATATTTCGTTCAGACGTCTGAACCTGTGTTCTGGAAAATATTTAATTTTCCAGATTCAGACGTCTGAACCAATTATTCCAGACGTCTGAATCTGCTGTGTTTTGCCTATTTGCCTTTTAGCTTGAATATCCAACTCTAATCAAGTCGGGTTGATTCCCTTTTAGTTGTTATCATTTATTATCGGCCACTTTGTTAAGTCGCCCGCCTTTTAACACTTAGGTCGCTTGTCTTCACTAAGTCGAACCCCGTATAACTCTGCGTAGGCAATCTTATCCGAAAACCACTCAACGGAACTTCTTACTTTGATGGTTTTGGGAATTGATTTCTTTGGATTTTATTCACGTCTTCGAATGTGAACTTTTATAATTGATTGTTTCTACCATCACTTCTATGACTTGTCACTTTAAAAATATAAAGGTTTCAATACTAGTAGTAAATATCAAAACTCTTTCATCAAAAGGATTTCAACTCTATTTTCAATATCAAACTCGTTTATAAAACTGTTTTTCCAATCTACTAGTATATACAAACCTTTACCTCAGTCGTATGAGAAAATATAATTAAACGGCTTAGCAAAACAAGTGGTATGAAACGCTTGCGTTTACTTCGTCGGTTAATTTATGGACTTGTTCGATTGAATCTCTTGTGACAATTTTCTAGTGCAGATCTACAATTTGTTCGTAAATATTTGAGTTAAGCAAGTGGTTATGGGACATGAAGCTAAACTCTTATATTTACTAGCTTAATGTAATCGACACTTCATTATGATCATGATGATCATTCTTGTGATTTAGACTAGCGATTGTGCGATGTCTCTTTGTTTGCGAGGTTAGACTAGACACCATTTGTGTGATTCCGATTCACACATTTTGAAATTCTTTATGATCGATGACGATCATTTTATGGTTTAGACGCATGGGTCGTATCTATTTAGGTGCGTCGATGTTTACTTCTCGCATGGGTCGTATCTATTTAGGTGCGTCGATGTTTACTTCTCGCATGGGTCGTATCTATTTAGGTGCGTCGATGTTTACTTCTCGCATGGGTCGTATCTATTTAGGTGCGTCGATGTTTACTTCTCGCATGGGTCGTATCTATTTAGGTGCGTCGATGTTTACTTCTCGCATGGGTCGTATCTATTTAGGTGCGTCGATGTTTACTTCTCGCATGGGTCGTACCTATTTAGGTGCATCGATGTTCGTCTATGCATGGGTCGTATCTTTCTAGGTGCGTCGATGTTCGACTTTTCATGGGATGTATCTTTCTAGGTGCATCGATGTTAGACATTTCATGGGGCGTATCTTTCTAGATGCGTCGATGTTTATTTATGCATGGGGCGTATCTTTCTAGGTGCGTCAATGCTAGAGCATGGGTCGTATCTTTCTAGGTGCGTCGATGTTCGACTTTGCATGGGGTGCATCTTTCTAGGTGTATCGATGCTAGACTTTACATGGGGCATATCTTTCTAGGTGCGTCGATGTTCAGTTTATGGGATTGGCCATCCTCTTTCTTGTGATTTCTGGATTTCTAATTATTGATTTCTGGAATTTTATGTTTCACCAGCTTTTACCATTGACATTGATGAGTATGTCATTTTATTGTGGCTTGGTGAATTAAATTAAGAATATGACATTCTTTTCTCTGTTTTGAGATTATTGAGATATTGTATGACTTTTGTGGGATTTCTAATGTATACTTTTTATAGTATGACACCTTTTTGTTATCATACGTTCTTTTATCATATCTCATATTCTATCTCATTTTATCTGATAATTATAGCTAGACTGACCCGTTTATTATTTTCTTCTTAAATAATACTCGGGTCAGACTGAGATTTTACAGGTGCTTCCTCATGACTTCCTATCTGGAGCCCTCATCCGACTTTTTGGCTAACTATTCTAGTTTAGTAGTTTTTGTCGTATACATTTGAGATTGAGACTCCTTGATGTATACATATTCTGTTGTCTTGCACTTGTATCTTTTATTTTGTGTTATTGTGGATCTTATTTGACCACTACTCTGATGTACACTTTCATGTGTTATATTCATATCTATTTCCGCCTTTGTGATATGAGTTGTCTGTGACTGATTTATGTTACGTTTATTTCTATATTTGTTTCCGAAGATTATATATAGCCACCGTGTGATAGCTTTGTGTTTGTATCGGTATGTCGGATTTCCTCCTTAAAAGATATGCATTCTATTCTATCTGACATATCGGTGCTCGCACAAAGAAGTTACACGGATGGTCGCTCCTCAACAGCCTTATTCTCCGTGCTAATTGACAGCACTACATTGTAGTGTTCTTGGTTAGCGTGGGTATAGAGGTGGGGCGTCACAAAGGTAGCCACACCCAAGATGGTTTGGTACCTTTATAAATATAGTTTTTATTATAGACTACATTTTCTAAGTAATTACTGATATGCTTTTGTCTAATCAAATTATTATTTGTTTTAGGAACCCAAATTTTCATATTTTTGGTATTCAATTTTTGTTTAGATAAACTTCTAGCTTCTATATAATTAATATTTTTAGCATTATTTCCCTTTTGTTTAGAACATTTTTTAAATCCTATTCCATTTCTATTACCTGATGGTTTTGATGTTTTGATAAGATTTTCCAAATCTTGTTTTTCTTTGTTGAATTTTGATACATTATTGGTAATTTTATCTAATTTTTCTTTTAATTCTCTATTTTCTATTTTCAATAATTCAATACTATTTTTAAAATCAACATTTTCTTTTAGCAATTTTTCCTTTTCTAGAGTAATGTTCTCACTTTTTATCACATTATTTCTTAATTTTTCTTGAGATATTTCAAGTTCTTCTTCTAAAATAGATTTTTCATCTTTCAACATTCCTACTTCAAGTTCTAATCTATTTATTTTTACTATATATTCTTTGTTCAATTTTTTAATTTGTCTAAATTTATCATCTAATTCCATGCTAAGTTCAAATAATTCTTCATAGCTAAGTTCCGGACATACCTCATCTTTTTGTGCCATAAAACATACATTAGCTTGTTCTCCGTCATTATCGCTATCACTTTCTGAAGATGAAGAATCGGAGTCATCCCATGTTACTTTGAAAGCTTTCTTCTTTTTGAGTTTTTCAAATTTTCTCTTCTTTTTATCATTGTTAAGTTTTGGGCAATCCTTTTTCATGTGTCCGTATTGATCACATTCATAACACTTAATTTGAGATAGATTTGTTGAGTTGGTCTTTCCTTCTTTTTGAAACTTGGTCATCTTTCTAAATTTCTTGAATCTATTATAGTTTTTGGCAATAAATACTATCTCATCTTCATCTAAATCTGAGTCATCATTCTTTATTGATGGAAAGGCTATATTCTTCTTCTCTAAATTTAATTCTTTACGTGCCTGCAAATTAGCTTCATAGGACATCAAATTTCCTATCAACTCTTCAACTTTGAGAGTAGAAAGATCGTTAGCTTCTTGAATAGCTAATACCTTTCTTTCCCAATCAGGTGTTAAAGAGTTGAGTATTCGAGAAACTAAATCAAAATCAGTAAACTTAACTCCTAATGCCATCAGATCATGTTGAATAGTTTGAAATCTAGAATACATGTCTACTATAGTTTCATTTTAAATGATGAAAATTGGTTTTGTAAAATTGAAATTTTAGTTTGTTTAACCTTTGTTGTACCTTCATGTGTAATTTGTAAGGTACGCCAAATATCAAATGCAGTTGTACATAACATGACATGTGAAAATTCATTTTTGTCAAGTGGGAAAAACAAAACATTCATAGCTTTAGCATTATTTGATGCTAAGGTTTTGATGCATCAGTCCATGTGTTTATAGCAGTAGATGGAGCTTCATATTTATCTTGAGTGGCTGACCAAATTTCTAAACCATTAGCTTCCATAAAAATTCTCATACGTGTTGACCAATATGAATAATTAGAGCCATTAAAAAGTGGGGGTCGTGCTGTGGATTATCCTTCTTGAAAAATACTTGCCATATTAGAATGATTTAAAAAACGTGTTACTGTTCTTTTAAACGAACCTTGCTCTGATACCAATTGAAAGTCTATATGAGTGGATCGTATAGGTTATATGCAAGTATAAACAGCTAACTATATAATATAACGATAGTAGCAAAGTAAATGAAAATAATCACACCGGTATTTTATACTGGTTCGGACCTCCCGTCCTACGTCCAGTCCCGAAGCTCCTCTTCGGAATTTCCTTTCAACTAACCCTCGCTTGACCCGGAGGAACAGGTTTACAATAGCAGAGTTTCTTTGTCAAGAATGTGTTCTGTAACATGGATGTTGACTATTGAGTACAAAAATGCTTCCAATATATATCTATCTAGAGAATATCTGAATGAGGAGTTCTGTATATATGGAAGAGTTAAATACAGGTAGTTGATTGCTTATAGATCAGGAATAAATCAGAGTACAAGAGATAAGAGCGTAAGTAAGTAAGGTGAAAACTTCTCTTGAATTCCTGATGCTATTTATAGTGATGAAGAGTCTCTATGTGTAGTTGCCTTCATTAACAATCGTTGTATAGTTGCTCCTGTTGGTGATGAAGAGTTGCAGTGAAGAGGAGTGGATGTGTCTCTTCGGATGTGACAGTTGGAGTTTGAAATTACACAGTCGAGCCCATTTTCAGACGTTTGGAAAGTGACCTCAGACGTCTGACCTTCATATGTTTTTTTGTGTTTGGTAGCATTTCAGACGTCTGAGTTTATAATCCAGACGTCTAGACTTTACTTCTGTTTTATGTCTGGATGTATGGCAGACGTCTGAGTTCAGAATCAGACGTCTGGTTTCTTCTGAGTTTGTGAACCAGAGAACTTAACCAGACGTCTGGATTGGTGCATGTTGCTTTTCTTGTGTCTGTAATACTTCTTATCCGATTCTCTCGACTTGTAGCCACTTGATACTTCTTTTGAGTCTTGTTCTTGTCTTTTTGGTGATGTTTCTATATCAACTTCCTGTATATGTATATTTGTTTTCCATTGCATAGTTGTGATCATCGAAACCAAGGAATTAATTTCCTAACATGGGACAATCCTAAAAGCCTTTTAGATATATCTCTATAGATCTTATACCTAGTATATGAGCTGCTTCTCCCAAATCCTTCATTGAGATGTTCATGGAAAGCCAACCTTTCACTGATTTCAATAAAGGAATTTCATTGCCAATCAATAATAGATCGTCGACATATAATACTAAGTATACGATAACGTTTCCATATTCCTATCTGTGACGACCCACCTTTTTGGATGGTTTAAATTGACATTAAACCACACATGTCTAACTCAAACCATTCAAAAGGGAGGATTGCCGATGGGATTTAATAAGAAAATAATAGAAAAGAAGGAAAACAAAATACAGAATCTTGCAGCGAAGTGACAAAATATAATAATCAAATAAATAGTTCATGAAGCTGTTTTATAATATACATTTGATTACACAACTTTTACAACAAAATCAAAGTACAATCAACAAACATACCAAAATAATGCAGCGGAATAATAATAGTAAATACGGTCTAGCAAACTCTATCTTCATCTTCAAGGAATAGCGTCTTCAAACACTGAAATGCTCACGCTGACCCGAGCGAAATGAAAAGACAAAACACTCGAGTCAGAACTAAAAGTTCTTATGTAAATTAAATCAACATAAGTAAATATTAGTGTAATAGCTTCAGAGATGTTTACGGGATTTAACATCAACTTAAGAGATGTTACGGGATTTTCCATCTCCTAAGGATCCATTAAACTATCTATATATAGTAGAAAATGCTGTATATGTAATGTCTATCAGTAAAGTATTAAAATAGCGTTAAGGCTTTACATTGATCCCCCTTAACACATTTTTAAGCACTGTCCTACAGTTTTCCTTAGTAGCATCACTAGTAACGTCGATAGCTAGGGAGGCGTCATGATAAGACAACACTAAAACAAAATTGTTGTGGTCGCGAATAAGGATAAAGAGTATGGCAAGGCACACGAGGCGATGCCGAAGGTAGAATACTACCATTTTGCTTTTCCCGACTGGTGGTAACCCGTAACGACCCACCGCGTCCAAAAACCCCTAAAAATCAAATCAAGGTACACCGATCAAGCCAACATCAATATAGTAATACAAAGAGGTGTGTCCACTAGAGGTAGCTAGCCTCAATGATCAGGTACAACTC
Source organism: Allium fistulosum (assembly GCA_030737815.1). Taxonomy (NCBI): domain Eukaryota; kingdom Viridiplantae; phylum Streptophyta; class Magnoliopsida; order Asparagales; family Amaryllidaceae; genus Allium; species Allium fistulosum. The sequence goes on along the minus strand of CM060905.1, from coordinate 776,927,588 downwards.
CTATTTTAGTCATTTCAAATAGACACAAGTGTTAGGGTCATCCATCATCGTTCTCTTTCTTCAAATCCAGCAAACGCCTCCAATTCAACCTCTACATTCTGGATATCATCCACCACGTACACAGTTGTTAAAGTGGTTCCAATATTGACAGAGAGTATGGAAATAAGAGGCCCCGGTCTCTTTAACAACCAAACGTCATTTTTCACACCAGTTGGTTCTTTTACATTTCAAAACCGATTCATATTTGATATCAAAATATCATATTCACTTCAAAATATCCTTCATTTCAAAATCATCATATTTACTTCATACGTCGTTTCCACTTAAAAATATCATTTCAAATTCCAACTTAGGTTATAACCTCATTTAACCATATTCGCATTTAAATCAACGATTTAAATATAACATCTCAACTTCGCATAGTCTGAAATTTTAGAATATAGTTTGAATAGTTATAAATAGTTTAAAAATAGTTTAGAGATTCAAAACAGTTTTATATAAAATGGTTTAAGTATTGAAAATGGTTTAAATAGTAAATTAGTTTGGAAAATCTAAATAATTTGAATATTAAAAAGAATAGATTTTAAAAAGTTTATATTAAAATAATTTATTTTGGAAATAGTATCAAATCAAACTGTTTCTTTTCGTTTCAACAAATCTGGACCCATGTCCAAATTTCAAATCAACAAAACTCAATTTCCAATCTTTTAATTCAATTGATTCAATTTCGATTTAGCTTCAAATCAACTTGATTTCAAATTCCAATTCGAATTAACTTCAATTTTCGAAACATTCATTTTAACTTCAGATTTGATTTAACAATCCAATTCAATGATTTAAATTTCAATTCAATTCTTATTTTAAACCATTTCAATTTATATCGATTTCAAGTCCAATTTCAATTTGCTGATTTAAAACACTTAAATCAAATTAAACTCCATTGTTCAGTTTTAAGATCCAAATCTTAAAATAATTCAATCTCCAAAATATACCTCGATTATAACTTCACATTTCCAATTCAATTCTTTAAAACAATTTCCTTTGATCAATTTAAATTTCAACATTTGAAAGCTTGAATTAGAAATAATTTAATTCATATAAATCCACAGTTTATTTCCTTTAAAACAATGTCATTTAATCAATATCCAAAAATAAATTTTTTGAAACCATTTAATTTAACCAATCCAGTATCCGTATATAATTTTCTACCCTATGGCCAAGTGATCATTTATATCAATTTTAATTATAGGGATGGATATATATCATTTCAATCCAAATCAAAGTGTCATAGGTACATATCATTTCGACATATTTCTTAATTTATTCGAAAAAATTCAAATAATAGTTTATATGCTGTCACTTAATATACAGAGTGATAACAGAGATATATAAAAATAAATAAACATCCAATCATCCAAAATGTCAACAAATAAATATCCATCATAATCAACATCCAAATCAGCCAATAATTCACAACAATTTATTGGTTATCAATATCAGGTATTTAACTAACAATTAAATCTAATATTAATTTAAATGCCAATTTAATTCAATATAAATTCAAATTAAATTTAAATGAGAATATAAATTACCAAACAATAATAAATAAAATTCTTATCATCTCATAAATTTAATTCAACTAACATAAGAAGATTAGTGTTGCGTGAGTGGGTTAAATCACTCACCTTTGATATATAGCCGATTCAAAATCCAATAAAAGCCCAAAATTTGAACAGTAGCCAATTTCAACCAACCAGTTTCATGTTATCTGGAATTTTGATACGAGTCTAACGAAAGAAACCGCGCATCAATCTGAGTTCGTATGCAAAAGTTATGCGTGTTAGAACATTAAAAATTTAAATTTTAATTAAAAATAAAGCAAGGGCAATTTCATAATTTCCAAACTCTTACCCTAACCCTAACCTGATCGCACGAACCCACCACGTCTACAGCCGCCGCCCTATTTCGACCAACCGCCACCGCCTCCGTCGCCTAAACCAAGATCGGCCATCGCCACTATGATCTCCTAGCCGCACCGTCCCTCCTATGAAATTGCCGCCACCTTTGGTCTCACGATCAGGCTCCACCGCCGCCACTGTATACTCGCCATTTCGGGCGAAATTCATCACCTTCGACAAGATCAACTTGACTACTCGTCCTCTAAACGGCAGCCACCTCCGATTATCGATTGGTCGACGATCCACCATTGATCGAGAAACCCTAACATGAACGGTCGAAACTTCTTCGCCAATTTTTGGTCAAACCAAGATTCGATTGCAAAAACGAACTGCAAACACAGATTATGTTCGTCGAGAGCTTCGCTGTAACACCCCACGTTAAATTACAATTACATATGCAAATAATTTAATTAAGTTATATACATTTGAAAATTTTAAAACAAAGAAATGTTTGTAAATGGGGCAACTAATTAATATTATTTGGAATACATATATGTTTGTGTAACAAATAAATTAGAGAGAGAAATTATATAAAATCAATTGACAGGGAAGATTAATTGACGGCGTTTTTTTAAAAGGGAAATTAATATTCAATTAATTAGTAGAGGTGATTAATTGACAGGAACTAAGAAGAAAGGGAGCATATATTGTAGGAACTAATTGATATGATTTGAAATATATATGTTAGTGCAAGAGAATAAAATGGAGGAAGAGTAATTTATGCAAGTAATCAATTGTCAATTAATAAACATGGAGACTTATGGTAACATATACAATTAAGATTGTGATTTAAAATTCAATTGTAGAATATATGCATGCAATAATTATGGGAATAAAATAAATTAATATGCATATATGTGATGAATTAATATGGTGTTGATTGGCATATTAATTTGGTAAGAAATCACAGTGCAGGCAGGGATTAATTGGATAGTAAATTAATTCTAGGCATATATGAAATTTATTAATTGGATGATTAATAGGGGAATCTTATTTAAAAGAAAAGTCACATTTAAAAATATATGTTTCCATAGATTGCAAGAGAGAAGGGGAAAGTGATTAATGAAAAGTTTGTTAGAGAATCAATTTGAAATAAAAACAAACGTAGAAGAAAACATATTAATTTAATGTCCATAGACTAAGTGTATGCTTTAGATTTTAGGGTTTTATATCTAAAGGTTAGCACTGATTTGAACCACTATAAATATAGGTGCAGAGCCTCATTTTTATTCTCATTATTTTTCTCTTGCCTACAGAAGCTCTGCCATTTTTCTATCTCTTCTACACTTTCTTAATAACAAAATTTTAGATCTAATTCACACGAGTTTAGATCTAAATAGAAAGAGAATAGTATTAATTAGGGAATTAGGAATTGGATCAAATCAGAAGGCAATGTCAAAGGTAAAACCCTAGATCTGAGTTTTAATTGCTATTTCTAATCCAAATCTCTTCCTTTTCTCTTTCAAATATTATAGATCTGTAAATATATCATTTGTAATTCCAAATAAGGATTACAAGGGAGGTGAATATAGATGTTAGGGATAGATTTGAAATAAAAACAGGGAGACTTGGAAAGCTAGCAATGTGAGTGGATTTATTTATATATCTTTTAAGTTTAAGATATATTATCGTTAAATTCCTGTTTAGATAATTTTATTCAATAATTAATCCTATTAATTAAGTTATGCTGAACTATAAGGAATTTACAGTATTAGTATTTATTAACATTTGTTTCTACGTTTTGGATTTCTATGCAAGCGTCATTCTTCTTCTATTTTCTCCTCTTTCTTCACGTATGGATTAGAATAGATTAAACATGAATATGGATTAAATAATTGAGAATACTGAAATGAAGGAAATAAGATGTAAAGTAATAAAAGTTTGAGGAATGGAATTACTGTAATAAATTACGTTAAAATGAGAAAGGTTAATTAATCTAATAACTGGATTTGGGAGTAACTAAAAGGTTAATTTGTTGGTTTATAAAGTAGGATACATTTCTATAATTTAATATTTAAAAGACAACAATGAACGTAATTGTTAGAATAAAAGAAAGAAAAAGAGAATTAGTGTAAAATAGAGAAGCCACTGTATTTTACACTATTCCAAAATAGTAAAAGAAATATCTAGCAGTTATGGATTATTGTTTATAGTATTATTTGATATTAAAATATGGAAATGGATTTTTAAATATAGTTTTCATAACCAACCAAATAAAATAGAATTACTTCCTAGAATAGAAGATAATAAAGCAAAGTATGACATGAATCAAGTAAATTATTAGATAAGAACTTGAAGCTGTAAACGATAATGAACCTAGGTCTGCATTCACTGTGCAGACTATTTAAGAAGATAGTTATTATGATGAGTGAGTTATATAATATAAGAGAATAAAAGAATATTCTATATCATAATAAAAGAAGGCAGATTAGAATAGAAAAGAAATGCTGGAATTATGTACGGACTATAAAAGAAGAGAAAATGCAATTACAGGTAGAATTATAACATAGGTTATAATTATGTAATAAGAACAGAAAAGTTTATTTTGAGACTTTGAATAAATTAATGAGAAATAACAATGGTAGAAGCTTATTTAAATAATTTATATCAAGTCAATAAGAAAATAAAGAAGGAATGATAAAAGAGGCTTATTTTAATGAACTTAAGATTTGTATTAAGTTAAATAAGCAAGATAATGAATGTGGCTCATACCAACATCATTCCCTATTAAATAAATGGAAATCTCACAATAGATAGAGGTGAGACAAGGGCAAGAATATGCTAATTACGGTAAATAAGTAGCCAACAGAATAAGAAAGTAAACTAAATGCAAATTAAAAGATTAGACTTAGGGTCTGATAAAAGAATTGAGATGCGTTTGGAGCAGCCCAAAGGATGAAGCGTCTAACGAAGCAGTTCATCACGAACTTCAGAAATGGAGAAGCACGTCCAACATAGTATTTTTGGGCTTCAAGGAAGTACGAGACTTCAACGGGACGTGAGGATACTCTAGGATGGCCCTTTGGGTAGGCCTAATGAAGCTGCACCCCTGGAGGCAGGTCTGTAGGTGTTCCATCAAGAGAGTATGCCTTGACTGCATTTGCATTGTAGGCCTAACGAAGGAGACCTTTGTAGGTAGTAAGAAGGGCTTGGTGTTCGGAGTAGGGTATTCGTATATCCAATACTTGCAAGTAAGTTTAAGGATAGTTGCATGCGGATATCGGCCAGCAGCAAGACCAAGAGCGATTTCGGGAAAGACTAGAGTTAAACCAACATGCCAATGATTCTTTCACCATCGAGACATTGGATGAGGGGCACCGCCATTTGGATGTTAGATTGTTTGCAGTAGGGCATGGCCACTTAACTCTTTAGAAGTCTTTCGGTTAGTTGAGGGGTGGTTGCGTGGGGCCATAGCCACGATGAAAAAGAGACATACCAACTAGAATATCTATATTGTAGGCCTAACGAAGCAGTCCTTTACAAATATAGAAAATCCTCGACTGAATTCCGTACAAGGTAGACCTTGTTGACGGTATTCATATAGAAGACATAACGATTACGTAGTCCTCAATGTATGCACTAGGTGGTACATTGTGGATGTCCGAGCACTGGCATAGTTTAGTGCAGACGCGATTTACGATTTCATAGTAAGTAGTGGAGCATCTGTATTGTAGGCCTTACGAAGCAGTCCTTTACAGATGTAGTTACGGAACGCACGTGGAGCAAGACGATGGAGTATCTTTATTGTAGGCCTTACAAAGCAGTCCTTTATAGATATATCTACAGAGCAAGATGATGGAACATCTGTATTGTAGGCCTTACGAAGCAGTCCTTTACAGATGTAGTTACGAAATGCTCTCGAAGCAAGACGATGGAGCCCTTTTTGAGGAGGATATGGAAGGTACCATGGGTGGTACCTAGGACCAATATGGTCATTGGGCATATAGCTACATATATGTATTAGTTATTAGGTTTTAATCTACTATGGAGTAGATGGGCATGGTTCACGAACAGAGGCGAGAGTATTGTAACCTAATGAACCTAATATAAGAGTAAATGGAAATAAAATGATATATGTAGAATTAAGCCTAGAAGTATATAATTTATTCATTCACCAGAACTTTTGTTCTGACCCCCTCCTCATAACATCCTACAGGTTAGGTAGATGGCAGAGACTTCTCAGCTTTATAACACTTGCTTAGAAAGTGTTATTATTTGGGTGAGTATTTACTTACTATTATATTTTAGTCCATCCCGCTGTGAGATAAATTTTTGAGCTCTGCTATATTTGACTTTGCCTATTTGTAGGATACCGGATACCCAACTCGGGCTTTAGTAGGCTTGGTTTTTAGCAATTTTGCGAAAAATCCAGACGACTGGAATTCAGGTTGTTACATTCGCGATGATATATTATATGATAGGGTTTGAGCAGTTTGAATTTTTGGGTTTGATTTGAAATTGTAATTAGAGTTTGAGATGTCTGCCATTGAGAAGGAACAGGTAATGGAATAGATAAGAACATAAAGTGTACGTACATACAAAAGAATAAAAGACTGTAAGGGTTTATAACAGCCTATATATAGGCAGAGATGGATAAGAATGGATGAAACATATCGAATTGGGTCGAAGCGATAAAAAGACCCGAAAAGCCCGTTTCGTTTCCGAAATGAAAATAGGTCATCATATATACCGAAATATAGGGTTTCAATATTTTTAAATTCAATGGACTAATTTCAAACCCTAATTCTATTATATATAGAAGTTAGTTTTTAAAATCAAATTATATTCATTTAAATTCCATTAATTGATTTCTCCGCATTTCGAGCTCGCACGATCAAACGATAAGTCTGATCGCTACGAAACTTGAAATCCTACAATAATTCACTATTACGGATCCGATGAAACTGGTTTCGTCGAAATCCGAGACAATACCCAAAAATACTAATTTTACACGTTAATTTAATGAATTATTATTTAAAAATCAATTTAATCGCTTTTAAATTCAAAATTTAAAAGCTAACAGTTTTCATCATTCCTGATTTACACAGAAATTAATGATCTTGTGAAATTCAATTTTTTCCATGTTAATATCCAGATTTAAATATTAAATTAATTGCAACGTTAAATTACAACGGTAATAAAACCCTAGTTTATTATATTTTAAATTTCAATAAATTCTTTTATTTTGATTTGCACTCTTATTATTAAATCAACCAATACCTAATGAATTTATTAAACACAAGTTTCCATTTTATTACACTCATTACTCCATAATTAACGTCTTTTCTTATATTAACTGTACTATTTCAATTACATTAAATTTCATTGATTTCCAAATAAATTCCATACGGATTTAATTAATGAGATGAGAATAAGATCAATAATTGCATTTAAGTAATTTAACACATTATAAAATTTATTGTTTACAAACGAAGGTTAATAAATTTATGTACAAATTAATTGACTTCATATTCTATATTAAAACCAATTAGATTAATTAACATATAATTTCTTCATTAAATACAACATTGATTTTAATCATTATTAACCTTTATTATTGCAATTGATTGATATTACATTAAAATGGTTATCAATTACATTCAATCAATATTATTAAATTATATTATTATCAATTTTTTCCCATTTATAAATCATAAATTTTAATTTCTCACAATATTAACTTCCAAAAAATCTTATTAAATTTAATATTTTTAATTATCAAAAATACGGCTCGTTACAGTCTCCCCCACTCAAAAATTTTCGCCCCAAAATGGAATAAGAAAGAATCAAGAGGATTGATATAATTTTATTCAAAACAATCAATTTATAAACAATTAACTTACACATTTAAGTTTAATAAACATTTGAAAACAACTAAACTTCCACAAAAATTTTCTAAGTCTTAAATTTACGAAAAATTTCGGCAGAGTCTCCTTTGCGCGGATATGTCCGAAAAAATAATAATATCAATATTTACATTGTATATATATATATATATCTTATTTTAATAATAAAACATCCCGAACCATAGGAAAAATAATGAAATATCGTTCCAAAAACCGTAATCTGAAAACGTACATATCGGGCAAACAAACTTTATTTATAAAACCAAAAGCAACTGCTATTGCTTCCATAAAGCTGCATTTTACTTACATAATCCAAAAGAGTTAAAATTATGTAAAAAGAGTAATATATTAGCTGTTTCAATTAATAGCACAAGCAATATACAATATATAACAATCATATGCAACAAAAGCAGTACTACCATTATATGCAACCAAAGAATCCATTACACGTCCATTGCAACCAAAAACTAATGATTTGTCCAGGTTCTGAAACTTTTCATCGTACAAGGATGATAAATAAACTACCAAGTGTACCTTACACTCAACAACCTTTGATAATTACTTAATATATTATTTGTACAACCTTAAACAATTTGTAGTATCATTTCCCAACCTCCCATAAACCAAACAACATAGAATTTAAATATTATTTAGGTCTGTACGGTGTACATATATCATTTTTTTACAAGATCAATTTTGATCGCTTGTTTGAACACACAAACTTCACTTCCGAACTAGTATTGCCCAACTACTCTAGTGCGGACTCTGATCCGATTTCTTGATTAAAATTTCCGTTTTCCTTGCATAGCCATAAACTATGATAGAAAACTTCAAATTCATATCAAAAATTCGTATCAAATGTTCGCCGTCAAGAATCAAGTGAAAAATCCTAATTCGGATTGGTGTGAATTACTACAATCATGTATTCGAATGTGGATCAAAACTGTTATGTGAATAAAATGATTCTACGCACAACTTACATATTTTATTCTATTGGTTTCTTTAATACATCATTTACTTTTTATTTATTTTAATTCTCTCATACAAGATCATATCATATTAATTTACATTTATTTACTTACACAGATTATTTCCAATTCAATTATTTAGAACATCAATAAATCAATTCTTAAGGTATTACATAAGTTTCTTGTAGTTTAATTCACATTTATTATTATATATAACTTAATTTCAAAATATTAATATTGGTTAATGAGTCATTATTTAAGTTCATCAAATTTTAATCCATATTCTTTCCTTCATATATAGTATCATTTAATATTAAAAATATTTATGAATCATTTCAACAATTTCTTAAGTTTATAATCATTTACTTAGATAATATTCACTTTTAACTATTCAGTTTAATTTATTAACCATTTCAAAATATTAACTTAAGTTTATACATTCCTTGTACATCTTAATTCTTTATTTATATACATATGTTCATTTTGAGGCATTTTTGCTATTAAGCTTTTACTTGTATAATATTCTATTACATATTCATATTTAACATTTCAACTTTTTAAATATTTCTGGTAAGTTTTATATATGTTACTAGAATGTAATTGAGTGTTATACAAATTTATCTTATTCGTTTTAATTAACAAAAATGTTCAATAGTTTACATCTTATTAATTTCCATTATCTTCAAATTTACAAGTGAAAAATCTCCTATTTCTTTACAGTTTCATTAAACACTTAGCTTCAAATTTCTCATTTTAGAAGTTTCCAACTATTAAAATTTCAAATTATTTCTACAACTGAAAATCATTAATTAAAAGGAACTTCAGAATTCAAATACCAGGTTTCGTTTCAAATCATTTTGAAATAATATATACTTATATCTTTTGTATATCAAATCATACTTAAGAAATTTATATCAAAATTTGTTTATCAAACAAATATGGAGCAAAGCTACTGCAGAGGTCTTCCCACTTTGAAACTCGAAAATGAATGTCGATGATGCTGCGCAGTCATCACCGAGATTATTTTCCAGCGATAGAAGGGGGAGTACAGAACTTACTTCCTTTTTTTCAAAAATTCCTTTTAAAACATTTCTTTCAATCCCTTTGAAAACATTTTGAAACATTCTATTTGCAAATACTTCCAAATAATACTAATATTATTTTTCAAAATCTTTGAAACACAATTTCAAAATTCTGGAACTTAAGTTCTCAAATTTCCAATTAAATTCATTTTATTTGTAAATCATAATTTATAACCGTATTTATAAAATTACATTTTCTTATAACATACAATAGTCAATGGTTTTTTTAAGAACCATGACCAACCAACAATAAATGATAATAATCAAATATAATCATTTCCTAACAAACAACACAACAAAATAACAAAAAATCAATTTATGAAAAATTATTCTTTTACATACAAAATTTAACACTAAGTAAAATTATTTCATTTACCTATTTTTAAAACAATATTGTGTTGGTTTACCCTAGTAAGTGTTTAGAAATCCCTATCGATGCCACAACGTCCTATATACCGGCCGTAATTTATAAATACTCAACATAACAAATTAACACAATATAAAAACATTTTATAACACTAACAAATACGCTCTCTCATATATATACACTCAAACTTATTCTAGGGTATTATTAAACCTATCTCTAATGAGTTAAATCCCAACAGGTTAAGGTATCTCTAAACCAAAGCTTTGATGCCAACTGTGATGAACCCCCTTTTTGGACGGTTTAAATCAACAATAAACCACACAAGCCTAACTCAAACCATTCAAAAGGGAGGATTGGCAATGGGATTTAATAAGAAAATAAGAGAAAAGAAGGAAAACAAAATACAGAATCTCGCAGCGGAATGACAAAATATAATAATGAAATAAACAATTCATGAAGCTGTTTTACAATATACATTTGATTACACAACTTTTACAACAAAATCAGAGTACAATCAACAAACATACCAAAATAATGCAGCGGAATAATAATAGTAAATACGATCTAGCAAACTCCATCTTCATCTTCAGGGAATAGTTTCTTCAAACACTGAAATGCTCAGGCTGACCCGAGCGTAATGAAAAGATAAAACACTCGAGTCAGAAATAAAAGTTCTTATGTAAATTAAATCAACACAAGTAAATGATAGTGTAATAGCTTCAAAGATGTTTACGGGATTTTACATCTCCTATCCAATATACAACGTGCGTGCAACAACTTAAGAGATGTTACAGGATTTTCCATCTCCTAACATTACAACAAAAAGTGTCTTTTATAGCGGCATATAGCCGCTATTAATCACAACCATAGCAGTTTGATAAGCGCTGTATATCGACATGTTATAAAAAAACTGTCGATTATTTATAACACAAAATATGCCGCTATGGTTGAGCTTAATTTATAATGCAAATTCGCCGCTATGGTACGTTAATTCAATAGCTCATTATAGCCGCTATAATACAGCTAAATCTCAATGGAACTGGAAATCTTTATAACACCATTTTGCCGCTATAAAATATTTATTCAATAGCGGTCATTTCACGCTATTAAATCAACATGTTATAGTATTGATAAATTCTTTTACAGCTCATATATGCCGCTATAAAAATCGTAGATACACTTTTCAAGAGCTATACCTATATATTACATTTTAATAATAGCAATCAAACTAAATCTTCATAAACGAATAAAGATTATAATCAACAAATATAACACAAGAGCATGCTCAGAAAGAAATGTGATATATTTTTCATTACAGTGTACAAACATTAAAGCAATCCTTCCAAATATTACAGAGTACAAACATTACAGAGTTCCAACATGCAAGATCTGATCTAGTTGCGTACTAAGGACCTTGCTTCCTTCCAAATAAGCCTACGAAGTTAACACAAAGAAACGGAAAATGTTAAAACAAGTGCATGCTCAGATAGAAATGTGATATATATTTTTCATTACAGTGTAGAAACATTAAAGCAAGTGCATGAACTAGAAACTACAATTGATTATTTCTACTGATCTATTTTCCCAATATTCATCAAGTGACCTTTTGAATTTGTAAAAGAAACTTAATTTTTAGATTCTATTTTTAAATTATATTAAGATTTGATAATACACGTAGATTAGCGTTTTTTTATAATTTAAAAGTGTGAAAGCTTAGTTGTTTAACTATTACTAAATAGTATGTATCCAGTTTTGAGACCCCACTACGCAATGATACACATCTTAATAGTTTAAACGAAGTTCATATGCATCGATTATAAAGTCGATAAACTATCGATAAATAAGCAAGCTTTAAAACTGATAACTAATTGCAGTCTGAAACGATGACTAACCAAACCATTGAAATATAAACACTCAGCAGTTCTAACCTTTTAGTTTTATTTCATGTGGTCTAGAACCACCAAATTAATGTTGTTTGTCGTAGAATTTATGATATCAAGCACAAACCCTTAATGTTAATTGCAACCGAACAGATTTATCAAGTCTTTAAAGCATCAAAATGTACGATATGGCTTGCGTAAATAAGAAAAAAAATACATACAAATGAATAACATGAGTGTAAGAGAAAATTGTGGAGAAAGGTTATATTAAGAGTTGAAAAGTACAGCTAAGAACATAACAAGGTTTACCATAATCCCGAATCCATGAATAGACTATTTATGTTTTCCAGCTACTTCTTCTTCCTTTTTATTTTTAGTATACACATCCCCTCAAACACTTCTATGGTGTTCTGCAAATAATAGCAAAGAACCAGCCATATCTTTCAACTTGGGTAGGAATGGACAACACGAATCAATGTTGTTCGCTTGAAATATACTAATTTATCAATAGTAAAAATAGTTTATGACTCCATAAATATACAAGATATAATGCTATGAATTTGTTCAACGTTATGTCAGTTTTCAGGATTTGAATTGGATATTTTCAGAAATGATTTTTTTCTTTAACGTTATGCCATTTCTTTATCGCTCACTAACAACATACAGTTGACTTCGATGACAAGTGATTCTTCTCGTTATGTAAATAAGATCGCTAATACTCTTTCTATTAATCTCTAACATTAATTTTTTAGTATACTTTTATCCAAACTGAACAGTAAATTTATATTGACCTAATGAATCTTTTAATATTATCAGCATATTTTTCCTCCATGCAATGATTTTTTAATTAGCAGTCTATGAACCATGAGTAATCAGTGTAACAAGTGTGACTACCTGGCTAAATGCAAGGAAAGCTTGAGGGAACAAAGAATCCTTTGCCAAGAAGCAGCAAAAAAAGAGTAGGTATTAAAAGCGGCTTTAGCATCATCAAAGACCGCCCATCATGTACTAGAAAAGGAGTTGGCCAGGCTTGATCTGGCAATGCAGGGAGGTCTGGTTGGAGAACGCGTAGAATCGGTCATGGAACGGGCACACCGAGCAATTCAATTGGCCGAGGCAAAGACAACCATGGCATATGCGAAGCTTGAACGCGCTACTTTCCAGCATCAACTAGCAATGAATGCCCTACATAGGCAGATGGAGGCAGATTGGATCTAATCATTTAGAATCTTTGTTTATATGGCTACGTAGATGAATAGTATCGTGATGATCAGAAAATAAATGATGTTTTAAAGTGCATTACAGATTAGACAATAATTTCTACTTTTTTCTGTTGCTACTTTATTATTTGTTTCTACCATTCATTAAAGTGGATTGTCTATGTTTTAAAATGTTTGCTGATGGAGCAAGTATAGGACTAAAACTTTTGGAAATATCCCTGCTACCTTTACCAATTTTTTCAAATTCATTTCTTTTTTAACCTTTCATCGTTCCATACCAATCTAGCTATACCCTTTATGAAGATCAAGGCAATTCTTTTGACTAACATATTGAAATTTAAATTTTAAATCTCTCTTAGCAGTGACGAAATGAAGATTAATTTTCATTATTAGAATTATATAACATAGTACAACTTGGCGTTTATATTGACACCTACTTTGCAAATGAAAAATAATAGGAAAAAGGTTGTTAAATATATTATTTAAAAAGCTAACCATCAAGCTATACTAAAATTAGCACTTCCAAATTAAATCTCTATGTTTTATCCAATCTATAGATCACGTGATGAGATGCATACACAAATACTAACCAAGAAGCCAAAAGCTTGTCTCGTATGCATAAGTTCATCCCATGATGAGCCTGCATGCTAGTGGAGAAAATGTTCGCCAAATTAGAACTCTGAAGTAATATAACGATAAAGAACATGCAAATAAAAAAGACATTAAAAAGTGCACTTGTTTTTTCCTTTGCACACCATAGTTCAAGTTAAGCCAAACCACAGATTTCACATATTCTCCATTGCTAAATGAACAGCATTCACGACGCAATAATAGGCTATAGAAAGGGTAAATTTGAAATGTGGGCGATTGATAATCAAATTATGATTAAAAACAAAACAAAAAAAAGTAGTAGAATAATCACCTATTGAAGAGTTGCATATTGATGAATGAGAAAATATGACAGTTCTGAATTATAATTTGGGGCACCTAACATATATACCACAAGTAAAAGAATTAACTTTGAAGACCTAAAAAGGAACAAAAAGACCAATTTTCCAATTGTTTAATGGAAAAATGCTCACATGATTTTCTTGTAGGGTTTCAAGATGTTTATTGAGATACTCAATGATACTTAGCCAATGAGTGCTTTGACATGAATTTCAAGATGAACGACTATTTCATATAAGCATGTTGACTCTACTTGTTCTTTATGCCTTGAATCCTATTAAAAGCAAAAGACAGTGCCAAATATCATTACATTAACACTTACAAATAATACATCACATATCATAAGTCGTTAACGTCTAAGGAAATTCAATAGAGAGATATTATACACCTTAATTAGTTTGACAAAGATTCAGCACTAACTGCTTTAGAAACATCCAAATGTGCTAATCGACAGGTCCCAAGGAGCATTTCAGTAAGCTCCTTTTCTGTGTTTCCCTGCTCAACATACAAGTAATCAGGCAATGTTGTTTATAAAGTGATCCAACGTTTATGTTACCAGCAAGATGTATTACCTGTATCACAAAAGCCATTTCAATGACAAGATTGGTCAGGTATTTGAGAACCAGACTATTCACACTTCTGGCCACTGCCGACGAGGCTACCTCTATATCCATCTGAAATATTAATATCATATACTCAAAAATCATGTAGTTTGTTAGCAGTTACAAATAAATTACAAAAATCTGTTTTGTTTCACCTCAATGTAATTTCTCCCCTTAAAGTAATTGATTTCCAAGGATTGCCCTATCAAACATGATCTCCTCCCAACGCTTTGCTTCACTATCCAGGATCCCTATATGAAGGGAAAAAAAGTCAAATTTACTTAAAAATAAAAATATTTTAAATAAATTAATAAATACATGCTGAATGATGCCCATGCACATATGTAACCACCTTTGATATAAATGGGATAAGTTTAAGCCTTGAATTTCTATATGCATCGTCCGCATTCACGAATTTTTTCAACAATGGGACATTTTCCAGTGGCAAATCCATCGCGTAGTATAAAGCAAGGAAATAACTAGTTGAACCAGGTACCTGATAGAAAGCTGGAACTGATAAGTGGAAATTTACATGCATGTAACTAAAAACGCTAATGGACAAAAATGAACCTGCATGTTCACAATGAAGAAAAACTTGTTGGAACCTTGCATTGCATGTTTCTGCAATTACAAAGTAAAATGTAAATGAACAAGGGTCGAATGTAGATTTTGACTCGAGAACAAATGATTGGTAAGTACCTGAACTATACCCCCAGGCCGACCACCAAGATCATCTTCATGCTTATCAGATTTAAGCCAGTCCGCACCAACCAACTCCATGAAAGTGCCATTGGCCTTGATCTGTAAAATGTTCGAGAAAGCAAGCTTTGATCAATTGTACTTTTAACCTATCTGTACCAAGTACCACCACCACCACCCCCTCACAGCACGCACGCAAAAAAAAAGAATAATAAAAAATTAACAAAGAGGATAAACTTGGTTGTTTTTGTTTTAAATACGAAATTTGAATTGTTGAATGCTGATTAATTGCAAGTTTGTTTTGTAACAAAAAGAAATTTGTGCATATCGAGTGTATTCATAATGTAATAAGCATTCAAAACTTCAGTAAGCATAGAAAAATTGTTTAACACTTGACAGTTATAATTAATCATAAAAACTTGTTCCATTTAGCGTAAAATCATGAAATGCGATAAAGAAACGATCAAGTAGATAATTAATCAAAATAATCATCAAAATCCTAACTTGAAGAGTAAATATGCGAGGAGATGTAAACTATCATGGACAATCGGGCGGAGCACTGATCACCATAGAGTCGATACAGTTGGCTTGCATAACATGAAATGTATTGACCAAACCCTCGATGTCATCCTCACCGTTCGATCTCAACAGCGGATTGTCTTTCAGGCCGCCAGTCTCCAAATCTCCTTTTGCGATGGTGTTGTGATTTCACTTAATTGCTTGGAACCTTCGAAGTTGCAGAGAATTACTAATCAAAATTACATAATTTGATAGAATAAAATTTGGCACCATGAGCGAGATTTGAGTGATTTTGTAACATAAATGTTAGATCTGGAAAAGATAGTTGTATGACAGAGAGTATTCCAGAATCGAAGATTATATCGCTTACTAGAATCAAAATCGAAGATTATATCCAAAACGCGAAGCCCTAGCTTCGACAGATCGGAGCTACACGCAAAGTCCTAGCTTCGAAATCGAAGGAGTTTGCTTTCTTCGACAAAACTTGAGAGGGTTTCTGCTTTCTTCGAATCGCTAACGTAATTTGGAGGAGGGAGCTGCGCGCGTTTTGGAGTTTTCGAATCGCTAACGTAATTTGGAGGAGGGAGATGCACGCGTTTTGGAGGGAGGCGGAATGGTTTTGGAGGGAGAGGGAAAATAATTTGGGAAGTTGGAGGGAGATGTTTTGGGGCAACGTTACGCGTGAAGGGGAAGGGAGATGCGCGCGTTACACCTGTAAGGAGAATAAAAATCATTCGGTAACTAGATAATTAAGGGTCAATAATAACGCTTCAGAATAACGCGTTATTAAATAGCATTATTAATATCATATTTTGTTGTAGTGTAAGGATCCGTTAAACTATCTATATGTAGTAGAATACACTATATATGTAATGTCTATCAGTTAAGTAAGGTATTAAAATAGCGTTAAGGCTTTACATTGATCCTCTTTAACACATTTTTAAGCATTGTCCTACAGTTTGCCTTAGTAGCATCACCAGTAACATCGGTAGCTAGGGAGGCACCGTGATAACACTAAAACAAAATCGTAGTGGTCGCGAATAAGGATAAAGAGTATGACAAGGCACGTGAGGCGATGTCGAAGGTAGGATACTACCGTTTTGCATTTCCTGACTGGTGGTAACCCCTAGTGGCCCACAGTGTCCAACACCCCCAAAAATCAAATCAAGATACACCAACCAGGCCAACATCAATATGGTAATACGAAGAGGTGTGTCCATTAGAGGTAGCTAGCCTCAATGGTCAGGTACGACTCCTGTTTTAGTCATTTCAAATTGACACAAGTGTCAGGGTCATCCATCATCGTTCTCTTTCTTCAAATCCAGCAAACGCCTCCAATTCAACCTCTACATTCTGGATATCATCCACCGCGTACACAGTTGTTAAAGTATTTCCAATATTGACAGAGAGTATGGCAATAAGAGGCCCCGGTCTCTTTAGCAACCAAATGTCATTTTTCACACCGGTTGGTTCTTTTACATTTCAAAACCGATTCATATTTGATATCAAAATATCATATTCACTTCAAAATATCCTTCATTTCAAAATCATCATATTTACTTCATATGTCATTTCCACTTGAAAATATCATTTCAAATTCCAACTTAGGTTATAACCCCATTTAACCACATTCGCATTTAAATCAATAATTTAAATATAACATCTCAACTTTGCACAGTTTGAAATTTTAGAAAATAGTTTGAATAGTTATAAATAGTTTAAAAATAGTTTAGAGATTTAAAACAGTTAATATAAAATGGTTTGAGTATTGAAAATGGTTTATATAGTAAAATAGTTTAGAAATCTAAATAATTTGAATATTAAAAAGAATAGATTTTAAACAGTTTATATTAAAATAATTTATTTCGGAAATAATATCAAATCAAACCGTTTCTTTCCATTTCAACAAATCTGGACCCATGTCCAAATTTCTAATCAACAAAGCTCAATTTCCAATCTTTCAATTCAATTGATTCAATTTCAATCTAGTTTCAAATCAACTTGATTTCAAATTCCAGTTCAAATTAACTTCAATTTTCAAAACATTCATTTTAACTTTAGATTTGATTCAATAATCCAATTCAGTGATTTAATTTTAATTCAATTTTTATTTTAAACCATTTCAATTTATATCGATTTCAAGTCCAATTTCAATTTACCGATTTAAAACTCTTAAATCAAATTAAACTACATTGTTCGGTTTTAAGATCCAAATCTTAAAATAATTCAATTTCCAAAATTAAAGTCATACCTCGATTATAACTTCACATTTTTTAAAACAATTTCCTTTGATCAATTTTAATTTCTACTTTTGAAAGCATGAATTAGAAATAATTCAATTCATATAAATCCTCAATTTATTTCCTTTAAAACAATGTCATTTGATCAACATCCAAAAATCAAAATTTTGAAACCATTTGATTTAACCAATCCGGTGTCCGTATATAATTTTCTACCCTATGGTCAAGTGATCATTTATATCAATTTTAATTATAGGGATGGATATATATCATTTCAATCCAAATCAAAGTGTCATAGGTATATATCATTTCAACCTATTTCTTAATTTATTCGAAGTAATTCAAATAACAGTTTATATGCTGTCACTTAATATACAGAGTGATAACAGAGATATATAGAAATAAATAAACACCCAATCATCCAAAATGTCAACAAAAAAATATTCATCATATTCAACATCCGAATCAGCCAATAATTCACAACAATTTATTGGTTATCAATATCAGGTATTTAACTAGCAATTAAATCTAATATTAATTTAAATGTAAATTTAATTCAATATAAATTCTAATTAAATTTAAATGATAATTTAAATTACCAAATAGTAGTCAATAAAATTCTTATCACTTCATAAATTTAATTCAACTAACATAAGAAGATTTAGTATTGCATGAGTGAGTTAAATCACTCACCTTTGATTTATAGCCGATTAAAAATCCAATAAAAGCCCAAAATTTGAACTATCTCCAAATTCAACCAACAAGTTTCATGTTGTTCGGAATTTCGATACGCGTCCAATGGAAGAAAACACACGTTAATCGGAGTTCGTATGCAAAAGTTATGCGTGTAAGAACATTTAAAATTTAAATTTAAAATTTTAATTAAAAATAAAGCAAGGGCAATTTCATAATTTCCAAACTCTTACCCTAACCCTAACCTGATCGCGCGAACCCACCACGTCTACAGCCGCCACCCAATTTCAACCAACCGCCACCGCCTCCGTTGCCTAAACCAAGATCAGTCATCGCCACTGCGAACTCCTAGTCGCGCCGCCCCTCTCATGAAATCGCCGCCGCCTCCGGTCTCACGACCAGGCTCCACCGTCGCCGCCACCTCCGGTCTCACGACCAGGGTCCGCCGTCGCCGCCATATACTTACCATTTCTGGTGATATCATCACCTTGACAAGATCAAACCCCATAGATCAACTCTACCACTCGTCGTCTACCTCGCAGCCGCCTCCGATCGGCGATTGGTTAACGATCCACCGTTGATCGCGAAACCCTAACATGGACGACCGAAACTTCTTCGCCAATTTCTGGTCAAAACGAGATTCGATTGCAAAAATGAAATGCAGATGCAGATTTCTTTTGTAGAGAGCTTCGCGGTGATATATTATATGATAGGGTTTGAGCAGTTTGAATTTTTGGGTTTGATTTGAAATTGTAATTAGGGTTTGAAATGTCTGCCATTGAGAAGGAACAGGTAATGGAATTGATAAGAAATGAAATTTTGCGTACAGACAATAGAATAAAAGACTGCTATGGTTTATAACAGCCTATATATTGACAGAGATGGATAAGAATGGATGAACATATCGAATTGGGTCGAAGCGATAACAAAGACTCGAAAAGCCCGTTTCGTTTCTGAAACGAAAATAGGTCATCCCATATACCGAAATATAGGTTTTCAATATTTTTGAACTCAATGGAACTAATTTCAAACCCTAATTCTATTGTATATAGAAGTTAGCTTTTAAAACCAAATTATATTCATTTAAATTCCATTAATTGATTTCTCCGTGTTTCGAGCTCGCACGATCAAACGATAAGTCCGATTGTTACGAAACTTGAAATCCTATATTAATTCACTATTATGGATCCGATGAAACTAGTTTCGTCGAAATCCAAGACAGTTCCCAAAAAGACTAATTTTACATGTTAATTTAATGAATTATTATTTAAAAATCAATTTAATCACTTTTAAATTCAAAATTTAAAAGCTAACAGTTTTCATCATTCCTGATTTGCACAGAAATTAATGATCTTATGAAATTCAATTTTTTCCATGTTAATATCAAGATTTAATTTTTAACTAATTACAACGTTAAATTACAACGGTAATAAAACCCTAGTTTATTATATTTTAAATTTCAATAATTCTTTTATTTTGATTTGCACTCTTATTATTAAATCAACCAATACCTCATGAATTTATTAAACACAAGTTTCCATTTATTACACTCATTACTCCACAATTAACGTCTTTTCTTATATTAACTACAGTATTTCAATTACATTAAATTTCAATGATTTCTAAATAAATTCCAAATGGATTTAATTAACGAGATGAAAATAGGATCAATAATTGCATTTAAGTAATTTAACGCATTCTAAAATTTACTGTTTACAAAAGAAGGATAATAAATTTACGAACAAATTAATTGACTTCATATTCTATATTAAAACCAATTAGATTAATTAACATATACTTTCCCTATTAAATACAATATTGATTTTAATCATTATTAACCTTTATTATTGCAATTGATTGAAATTACATTAAAACGATTGTCAATTACATTCAATCAATATTATTATCAATTATTTCCCATTTATAAATCATAAATTTTAATTTCTCACAATATTAAATTCCAAAAATCTTATTAAATTTAATATTTTTAATTATCAAAAATACGGGTCGTTACAATATCTATATACGCACGCTTCCTCTGTCTTCTGATAAAAACAAAATTAATCGATTAACTTATCAAAATAATTCCAACCCCTCAAAGCTTGTTTACATGGAATTTAACAAGTTGCAAGCCTTGCCTCTATTTCCATTGACCACAAAACCATCAGGCTATGACATAGAGATGGTTCCTTCTAAATCATTATTTAGAAATGCCACCATTACATCCATTTGCTATATTTTGTAGTCATAGAATGCAGCAATAGCTAGTATAATCTGAATGGACTTAAGCGTGGCTATGGGTAAAAAGGTCTAATTATAATCAACACCTTGAATTTGATGAAATCCTTTCACAACTAGCCTTTCCTTAGAAGCGTCTACTTCCCCATCAACATTTAGCCTTTTCTTAGAAATCCATTTGCAGCCAATGGGTCTTATAACTCTAGGTACATCTGACAAAGTCCATCTTTGTTTTCGTACATGGAATCCATTTCGAATTTCATTGCTCGAAGCCAGAGTGTTGAATCGTTACTCTGCACCGCTTGTTGAAAAGATAGAGGAGTTTCGTCATCTAAGACACAGTCCTCCTTCTTGCCATCCACGAGGAAACCTTAGTATCTCTTTGGTGCATGAGATTCCTTACTATACCTTCTAATAGTTTGCGTGTTTTCATATACGGGTGAGCTCGGTTCTCCCACTGGTTCGGCCTCAGTATTAACTTCTTAGATCTCATCCAATTCTACAATTTCACTAATGATTTCTTTTGATAGAAATTCCTTTTCTAATATCTTGTCGATAAATAATGTGATATCCCGGAATTTTGGGCAATATCAATTTAATAATCTGTATTAAAAATTAAATTGATTTGATAATCTTTGTTAATAAATTTGAATTAATTTAATAATCTAATTAAATAAATATTTAATTAGTGAATTTTATTTTTAAAAAAAACTAATAAAAATGATTTATATTTATAATATATATATATAATTGTATATATTGTAAATAGATGAGCTTTGGTTTGAATTTAACAAAATGAAATTATGTTTTCAAATTCTAATATACATTTTGATAGTTTGGAAATTATGATTTATTTAATATTAAGCTTTTCAAAGCTATTTAATAAATAACTATATGGTTTTAAATACATAAAATAAATGTTTAATTGTTTAAATGGATTTTTGCTTAAGTTTAAATAAGATTAATAATAAGGTTTACTTTATTTTATATAGCTTAATAAATATGATTTGTAAATAGATATGAAAGTTTAAAATACAATTAGTATATGAAAAATTAATCCATTCAAGTAATAAGTAATTTATAATCTCTTTTATAAATTATTTAAAATGGTCAAATGTGTTATTTTCAAATAATAGATATATGTATTGTTTTTATATATAAATATGATTGGTTTTATTCTTTAAAAGTTATATATATATATAAATAAGTATTTGTAAATTTATAAATTAAGTAAAAAGCTTTTTCTTAACATTTAAAAATAAATTAAGATTACTTAATTACAAATGTAAATATACTAAGGCTTCATTATACAAGTGTTAGTCAATAAACATTACAAATTGACAAATGTTAAGATATTAGACAAGTGTCATATTTGATTTTAGATTTTCTTTTATTTTTATTAGATCATTTCAGCCTATATAAGAACACATACTTCTCATCTTTTATTCTTTTTTCAAATTCAAAGGCTAAGAAACTAAAACCCTGTACAAATTTCTCAACAAAATCAGTAATCAATCCTTCCACAATCTGAAATCAATTTCCACAAACCAGAATTTATCAAACAATAAACTGCATATCATCTTCAAATCAAAACCCAAAAACCTGTATCATTTCTTCTACCAAAACCAGAACATCTTCTTCAAACCTGAGATGGAAATCAAAAGCCTACAAGCATTTTCATCTCTGTTTTGAATCTGAGTCATCTTCAATAAATTTCAATAGCAAGTTAATCAAGTTTCAGTAGCATGCATGCAAGATTCAGTAACAATCATTCAAGTTTTAAATCAAATAAGCAAAGGCACTCAAAGTTTAAAAGTTTTCAAAAGGGTTTTCAAATTAAATCTGGAGGCTCTGTCTTTTTCAAATCTGGTGAGTAACTTCACTTTTAAACTTAAAGTATTTGAATCTGTTGCATGATTAAGTATGTATTATGTGTGTGTGTATATATATATCAGTAGATCTTCTGTGTGAATATGAATGAAAATAGGTGTGCATGTCTGTGTACAGGGAAGTTTGCTCTATTCTAAAACTTACAGGCCTAAATAAGTTCAAAATTTCAATTCCTCTTCCCTTGATTCTCTTTAGACCTTGATGTATAAATAAAATCTGTTAGAAATAACAAGATAAAGATTGTAAAAATATTATTAGGTATATTGATAAATAGAATTACTGGAAATAAGAGATAACAATAGAAATCAAAGTATAAGTCAAAAATCAAAGTTCATAAATTCGAATTTGGATTTCATAAATAGAATCATATTGTAAAATAAGAAATTTAGATAACAATTTCAAGATTTTTAAGTTAGAGTTTGGGAAGAATTTGCGAGTTGATCGGAAGTTGTATTTTCATCAATTTTCGACGATCGGGGAAACATTGGATGTCGTGATCAAGGTGGAAGGAGGCTGGAAGTTAGGTGATCATAAGAAAAATACTCCCTTAAATTCTAGATGACCATGGTGGCCGAACGACGATGAACTAGGGTTCGACGTGTCGATTGGTCGTGTTGATTTCTAAGCTTCGTACGGCGTCGATGTATAACCGGGATGGATCACATAGGGGGGAATCGGAGCTGGATATCATGGCGCGGCTTTGGGTTGAACGGCGTGAGGTCTGGAGGTCGGAGGTGACGACCAGCGATGGATTTCCGATCAGATATGGGTTCCTGTTTTGTTCGAGATTGCTCGTTTTCGTTTGGCCATCGATTTTGTAGTTCTGTTTGGTCGAGTTGTTCGTTGAGATCGTTTGCAGCTTGGTGAATGCCGGAGAGATGGTCGGAACGTCGCCGTGGGTTGGTGCACGTGCATGTGCACGTCTGGGTATCTGTTGTGTTTTTTTGGGGAAGAAGGGGAGCGACTCGGGTTGTTCTCGTGATTTTTGGTGGAAGACTCGAAGGATTCTCGGGGTTTTGAAGGAGTGACTCGGGTTAATGATTGTGTTACAGGTTTTAAAAGAAATCTGTTTGTTTTAAAAAAATTTAAATCTGAAGTTTAAATTGTAAAGCAAAAATTTAAACAAAGTTTAAATCTAAATTAAAACCAGTATTCAAGTTTAGTTTGAATTCTAGTGTTGGAATAAAATAAAGTTTTGAATAAAAATGTTTAAACCCACTTGAATGTTTAAAGTGTATTTTAATTTGATTTGAATGTAAAATGAAATT
The DNA here is from genome assembly GCA_030737815.1 of Allium fistulosum. Taxonomy (NCBI): domain Eukaryota; kingdom Viridiplantae; phylum Streptophyta; class Magnoliopsida; order Asparagales; family Amaryllidaceae; genus Allium; species Allium fistulosum. The sequence goes on along the minus strand of CM060905.1, from coordinate 776,903,170 downwards.
GGTTTTAAATTTCTTTTATTAAGTAAATATTTCTTTAACATGTGATTTAAAAGGATTTAAATTGTTTTAAAAACTTTGTTAAAGTTAAATTTGTATTCATTTTAAATCTTAAATTTAAAATGAAATTTAAAAGTAAATTTAAAAGTAAATTGTTTTAAATGCTTTATTAATGATAATTTAATCATTAATAAGAATAAAGTTTTATCTTAAAGATAATTTAGATTAATAATTTGGGATAAATTATTAAGGTAATTAAAAGATAATTAATCAAATTAATAAATTTATGAATTGGGTTAATAAATTTAGTAATTAAGGGTTTAATTTGATTAATTAAAGGTTAATTAATTTGAAGTTAAGAATAATTAATTTGAGATTATTAATTAATGGTTAGGAATAAATTAATCCAATAATTAAGGATGAATTAAGTTGTTGTTAGGTACTTAATTAATTAAGTAATTAGAGATTAATTTATTGGTAATTAGAATTAATTAAGTTGTAATTAAAAATGGTTAATTAAAGTTTAATTATTTAAGAAAGATAATTAAAGAATAGTTAATAGTTAATGTAGATCATTAACTAAGGATTATTAAATAATTAATTAATGTGATTAATTTTATTAATTAATTAGACTAATTAATTTAAAGATAATCATTTGTGAAAATTGTTTAAATATAATTACTTAATGGAAGTAATTAAGAAATTACTTACTCATTGTAATTAATTGAGATTAATTTGATTAGTTAAGTTAATTAATTAAGATTAATTAATTTAAGATAATCACTTAATAATGTGTGAAGTAGAATTACTTAATGTAATTTAATGAAGTATAATTACTTAGGAAAGTAATTAATGGATTATTACTGGATTTAATTAATGGAGTAATTAAGGGTAGTTAATTACTTAATGGAATTAATCAAGGTATTAATTAAGAAATTAATTAAGGAGTAATTTATTTATTTAAAGAAGTAATTTAGGGTAGTTAATTACTGAATGTGATTAATCAAGAGTGATTAATAATTATGATTTAATTAAAGATAATTACTTAATGTAATTAATTTAAATAGAGTAATTAATTAAAATGTAATTAGGGATCATTAATTAATATAATTAATGATGTAATTTAGGATTGATTAATTAAGATTAGTTAATCAATAATAAGTGATTAAGTAATTAATTAATGTAATTAATTAAGGATTAATGTAATTAATTATAGTTAATTAATTATTAAAGTAATTAAAGGATAATTAATCAAGGATGATTAATTAAGATGAATACTTAGAGTATAATTAATTAATTGGTTTAATTAATGATTAAGTAAGCAAGATTTATGTGATGAAAGAAATTAATTTATTTCAAATTAATTAGAGTGAAGTAATTAATTTGATTCATTTTAAATTAATTATAGTATGATTAATAGATCATTGCTTATGTATGGATATATGATATTGTTTACCTTGAATGGTTTGAGATCTCAGATAGGAGATAATTGATATTGTGTAATATGGATGTTTGGTTACATAGTGATGATGATATGAATTATTTGTTTATGATGATAATGTAGATTATCTATTTGATATTGTGAATTATCTATCTATGTGTATATAGATAATTGAATTGAAGTGTTTTAACTTTAAAACAACTTGGCCTTAAAAGATACGGTTTGGATTTCGATGAGACCGGGATCGGGTTTCCAGATTTGGATATCCGAATACCACATCGATCCAAAGTAACGATAGGTCGTGAATCTCAAGTGAAGATGAAGATTCAGAGTGCAAGGGTTATTGTCGCTAACTCTGAGGGTGATTCCAAAATGAGTGTAACGAGATAATGCCTTCGGTTTCGTTCGAACCCAGAACGAACTTGTATGGATTGAATGCTTTCAGAACATCGTCAGGTGGACGATGAGCATTCTAAGTGATGTGTTCTGATTAAAGGTAATCGTAGCCTCAAGCCTCATCAACCGGGAATGGCTAAAACAGGGGAGGTGCAGCAAGGCTTCGTGGGTAGCGCCCACTGAGAGCGAGATATATCCCTGTCTAGAAGTCCCTTCTTATTATTCGGCTGTGTGTGCAGTTGGTTGCAAACAACTGCGGGGTTGTCTTGTTCGGAATTATCCAGTAAGGGATGGTTCCGGCCTTGTGTTGCAGGGGATTGGGCGTGATCCTCGGTATGGTGATCTAGGCTATGTACTGTGACGGGCGGTACCCCGGTAGCCCTGCCATTGTATGGAAATCCAACTTCCAATAAGTGCCATCGGACTTGATTGTATACCTATGTATGCTGGAATTTAATAAATGTAACAATTTCGGCTATGTGAATATTTATTTGAAAACCCTAGACCCTATTATAATATAACCGAATTTCCTATCAAAGTTTTGGTTAGCATAAGGTAAAAACTTACCCATGTTTATGTGTGGGAAGTCTTACGTGGTACTTTTGTTTCAAAGGATTTTCAAAGTTAAGCAACTTTAACCTGTTACTCACACCAGACCCATGTCTGACCCAAGTGTTTATTTTCTGTTTTATAAACTCTTGGGTACTCAAATTTTTATGAGTAGCCAAGGGATTCAGGTCAGCTTTGACGAATTGTGGAGGAGCAATGGAGCAGGAGGCTTCAACTTTGTAGATATATATTATAGTTCCGCTGTACTGATCTCTGTATTGTATTGAGTTGTAATAACTAAATAGGTGTTTATAACTGTCTAGTATGTGTTGTATAAGCTGTATAACTCTGATAGTTGTTGTATACTATGTAATATCTTCTGTTATTAATATACTTTATTCGTTCCGCTGTTGAGATTCTGATGTTATTTCTTCTTTCTTCTCTATCTTTTCTCTTTTCTATCTCTTTCTTTCTTCAAGATGATGCGACTTTCTGTGGAGAAAAAGTCGGGTCGTCACAAATAATGACCTTTTGTTCCTCGGTATAGTAGAAAGTATATTCCATCGAGTTTTATGGATATCCTATAAATTTACACAGTATCAATCATGCCTCTGGTTTGTTCAGACCAAAGTTCTTAACGTATGTTGGACAACCCCCCACCTTCAAATATTTGAGTTGGCGTTTCTTACCAAACCACATCTCGTATGGTGTTTTAGGCACAAATTTAGTGGGTAACAAGTTCAACGTATGCGCTGTGATTTCTAGCGCATATCCCTAGTAGGACAGAGGTAACTCAGCCTTACTCATCATGGAACGAACCATATCTAATAAGATTATGTTTCTTCACTCCGACACGCCGTTGAGTTGTGGAGTATAGGGTTGAGTAATTTGAGAGATAATCCCATTATCTTTTAAGTACCATTGGTATTCCTATCCAATATTCTCACCTCCTCAATCTGATCGAAGAATCTTAATCTTACGACCTGTTTGGTTTTCTACTACATTTTTATATTTAACAAATTTGTCATTGACATTAGATTTGTTCTTCATATGATACACATATCCTAGTCTTGAGAAATCATTAGTGAAGGCAATAAAGTAAGAACTATTATCTTTGGTGATTACAGGCATTGACCCACATACATCACTATGTACTAACCCTAAGAGTTCATCAACTCTTTCACTGCTGCCACCGAAGGGATGCTTGATAATTTTAGCTTTGAGACACTACTCACTCTTGTCAAATGATATAGAATCAAGTGATGGGAGAAAACCATCGGTTTTCAGTTTTTGTAGTCATTTCTCACTAATATGACCTAGCCTATAATGTCAAAGAAAACTATCATTTATATTGTTAAAAGAATTATTCACAGAACACACATAATTAGTATTGATCACATAAATGACATTTTCAAGAACACCATCACAAACTTTATTTCCATTTAAACTAATGTTCATAACATTAGTTGCACGATGAAATATATATCCAGTCTCAAACAATTTAGAGACATAAATAATCATACAAATAAAGTCTTTTACAAAAAAGCATTTATTAATATCAAAACTACTCCACTAGGAAAACATAAATGATATTCTCCTACTACCATTGCATCTACTATAAATCCATCAGCAACTTGGAACCTCATCTCTCCCTTTTCCACACGGTGCTAGTTCTAATGGCCCTATAACGAATTACATATATGAATTGCAGATCCAGTATCCAACACCTAAGACATTTTATTGATTACAGAACAATTTTGAATCATAAAGGTACATGATCGAGCCGTAGAACCATTCTGCTTTCTTTTTTTAACAATCTTCAAGTGATCATGATAATTCCTTTTCCAATAACCTTTCTTGTAGCAGTGATGACATACAACCTTGTCACCAGTCTTCTTACTTTGTTTTTGTTTTTCTTAGCTTCTCGTTTTCTCTTCTTCAAACTCTTCGAAGATGATGCACTACCCTTAATAGCAAGTATAACTTATTGATCCTTAGATGCAGACTCGACTGACCTCAACATATTGAGGAGTACCATGATATTAAAATTTAATTTGTTCATATTATAATTCAGTATGAAAGGTTCATACCGTGGAGTAATAAAACCAAGGATCAAATCAACTTGCAACTTATTGCTTATCTATACGTCTAATTATGAAAGCCTATTAATATAGCCCTTCATCATCATCACGTAATCGTCCACTTTCTGTCCTTTGGTTATTTTGGTATTGAACAACTTCTTTGTAAGTTTGTACCTTGAGGAACCCGGCTATTCACCAAAAAGGGCCTTGAGACTATCAAATATCTCAATGATAGACATGTTTTCATGTTGCCTCTGTAATGGCTTGTCTAACATAGACAATATGAAAACTTGGGAGATCTCTAGGCCTAAAACCCACTTTTCATAAGCAAGTCTTGGCTCGAGGTCCGCATCATCAATGGGCTGTTCTTTAGGTTTGTATGTATAGCCGACCAAAGACGCTTATAAGTCAATGCTATTTTAATTGCTTTTAACCAATCAGTATAGTTCGGCCCAATAAGCTTATCATTATCAGAAAACAGTTTAGGAGTTGATGTTTTCTACAAATATAGATTGGTAGATTATTAGAACAAAATCATAGTAGATGTTCTTATACTATTAGTAAGGTTAAACTTTATGTTTCATTTTACCAATAAGCTCCCACTAGTCTTTCATGTTTAGCCAAACCTTAAGTCAAAACATAGAAGTCTTTCAACTTCACTAGTGGGTGTTAGGACTTGTTCGTCTTGGAATCTGACCTTGAGTTTGCTCAGTAAATCATAGCTCCATGGACGATGGATAACTCCTTATCGATTGTATCATATATAACTTCTAACTCTTTATACCTTGTCCTAAAATTCCCTTTGATCTTAAGTTTGCTCAACAAATCGAAATGAAATTATTCAATCGTACCTACCATATCATGATGGTTTAAGTATAGTATATGTATCTTTTGTTTTCTCAACAAATACATATAGTTATCTTACCTCATCCATTCAATATATCAATAATACTACACATAACATCCCTGGCTTGAGTTTGCATAACTACTAAGGAGTATGCAAGTAATTTATTAATATATATGGTAGAGGATAATAGTGTATTGAAGATTCATAATCTTCAATATATTATATTGAGTAATATCGACTTATGAAATAATGTATTTCTTACGAAGTACTCTCATGATTTAGTGTCAGACACATCGAAAGTCACAGTATACATATATTTACTTATGTATTTATTCCTTAAGTCTATTTAGGGTTTCTTAATGTTGCACCTTTAATTTATACATTCATATTATATATTTTTTATTATAATATAACTTTAATATTTCATATTACTTATATAATAATCTTATGTATAATATTATAGTACTCAAATTGTGTTTAATTAATTTTAATATTATCTTAATATAAAATTTATATTAAATATTTATTATGTACTATAACCTTTATAGTATAACACATATATCATATATATGTGTGTATTATTTACTTAATTAACCTTTTAATTAATTCACTTAATTGAACAATTTTAATTAAACTATATTAATTTTGAAATTCATTTATATGCATACATGTATACTTATGTTATTTTATCATTTTAGAACAATATAACATATATCATAATATATAATATATGTATATATTTATTAATTAATTAACTTATTTAATTAATATTTTTTAGCAAAGTTAGCCTGCTTTATAGTGAGCCGTTCACTTTTATAAATGAATTAAGGAACAAGTATTCGGCACATGTGCCGAAACAACCAAAAAAATATAGAGATAAGCAAAATACCTATACCACTAATATAGACCACACTAGCCCCCCTCGAAAGAGGAGGCTGCACTCCTATTCTTAGAAGAGGCAGGGCTAATAACATGAAAGTACCTAGAAAAAAGAGAAACTAAAGAAGGAACATAATACACCGAATCAGTACCATAAAAATACTTCCTATCCCAAGCATTACAACACGGTCCTATTACTATCACCAAGATCACCCAGAACACATAGAGAAAGCACTTCTTCAACCACTTGATAGAATAGGCTTTTCTTGTCACCTTTAACTCCTACGTACTTGAAAAATATTCCACTAGACGACTCATATTCATTTCTGAAAGCTCATGGACCCAAGCTTGCTCAAACGAACTGCAGTAAAAATCAAGAGGGGATCGAACCACCGTTGGATCCACCAAGGTTTGAGCAATATTAGCACTATCAAGAGGCACAACGGGCAAGTCCACCGAAGGAGAAATAATGGAAGAGACCACAATACTAGCAAAATCAACCACCTTAATAGATCTATGCTTTGGAACCCACTTTCTAATTGCAAGAGGAAGAGGGATCTTAGCAGTAAATGGAAGAGGCACATCAACCACCATAGGAGAAGTATCAGAACTACCGTGCTTACAAGTATCAGCCATATGACCAAATGAGCAATATGACGTGCAAATATCAGGCTTCCAACTATAGTGAACATAAAATATTGCCACATGGCCAGGAGCAGGGCATACTCTAAGCTTAGAAGGCAGAGGCCTATCCAAAGTAATTTCAATCAGTGTCTTAGCATAAACAAGATTTTTCCTAGTTACTGTATTGACATCAAAACACTTTAGTTTCCCGCAAGGCTGGTTAGACAGTCTAAACCAATCATTGGTTGCAAAATAGAAGGAATACGAGAGAAATATGTCCAGGTAGGAATGTATAACACTTACTCCCTAGCACTATAAATAGACGCACTCCAAGTGGTAATAATAAAAGGCTTTCCCTCAATGAAAAAGGATCGACTTCGAGAACACGAAGCCTCTCCTCGGGCTTAAAGAACAAGAAATAAAACATTGAGTTGTCGTAGTGCACTTGCAAACCACCCTTAAGCTTCCAAAATCTCCGACAATTATCTTTAACCACATGATAAGCGAGGTTGGAATAAAGAAAAAACCCAACCAAATATTCTGACTAAAAATCAATGCCTGCCTAAATTACCTCTGGAGGGGACCATCACTCCATCAACTTCAGTCATTTCAAAAGACCATGGTGAATAATCGCCATCATTCCTAAGCAGTATATGAAATAGAGAAGACCATGTATTGCTCTTGGCCGAAGTAGCAATAGTACTACTGATAGTCCTGATTGAATGATACCGGGGAGCCTATGCATTGGAATGAACAACAACACCGGGTTTTGAAATATTGGAAGCAACAAAAATTTTGGATTGCTCATTTCCACAAACATCTAGCATGCACAAACCACTTCCAACTATAGCAAATCCCTCCTCAACCGCTACATCCAACTCATCACCAACACCTAATCTAACAACCAAATCAGTTGTACCAGCATCTTGCCATGCATTTGCCCCACAACTAGTTGCGAGCAAAGGGGACAAAGGGGATTTTACACCTTTAGGTGACGTGCCTAATAAAGGAGATGTGGATGGATTATAGCATTGCAGCGAGGCTTCTAAAACACAAAAAGGATTAGATGTTAACAACAGTGAAGTGCTAGTTGAATGATCACTGGCCGAAACAACCGGAGGGATCAACGAAATAAAACCGGAATTGAAAATGCATCCATATCTCATAGACGCCGGCGACAGGACATTAGGTTGAATCAAAGAATTGCTAGATTCTGTGCTAGGCATAGTGGTAGGGAAGTGGAGAGAAGTGGATCAGAAGAACTAGATAGAGGATGGAGTGAGCGCTGAGAAGAAAGCAATGAGAGAATTGGCAACCCATTTTCAATGAACCTCAGTAACATATTTTACTAACCTCATTAATAAATTTATAAATTTCAAAATCAATTTATATTAATTTTCAAACATTCTACAAAAAATTTATTATATTATAACATCTATAATATGTATATAAACTTTAAAATCTTATATTTTTAATTTTCAAACAATTTTGAAAATTAGCCCAAGGCCCAACTCAAATTTGACCTATTTTACTAGGGACAACCTTTGGGCTCATATATCTATTGGGCCAGGCCGGTAGCTAGGTAGGTCGGAGTACTTGATTATCCAAATTCAATCCTTCGGTACTACCTTTCGAGACACCCTGCTATCTAGGCTGTGAACTTAGTTAGTTAAACCCAACATGACTAATTTAGACTGCATAGGCTATTGGGCTTTGAAACCATTGTTGGAACTGGCCAGCCTGCAGCGGAAGTAATGGGTGAATTTCAATTATTTTACCATTTTGGATCTTTATTAGGCCTACGAAGTATATTTATTTGGAACATTTATAAATTTATTTTAATAAAAACATTATTTTATTTAAATTTATAATATATGATTAATATTATATATATATATATATACACACACATGTGTATCATATATATGTGTGTGTGTCTGCGTGTGTGTGTCACATAGCAATCCATACAAGGTATAACATGCCCGTGTATAAGTGCCGAGGTTTACACCGCAACAGACATGCTAGCTCATCCAGTATTCAAATATATCATCCAAATGTATGCTTATATACTTTAATTTATGTATATAAAGTATTATAAATACACACACACAAACTATATTTTATTTTAAATAATTTATATAAATACACACACACACATGGAATTTATAAAGTTATATATATATACAATTATATAAGATATTATAAAACATTTATAATTATATTAGAAATTTAATAATTTATTTTTGCTGCAAAATCGAAAGCAATATATATATAACATTTTTTATAAACGTATATATCAATATATATATATATATATTTAATAATAATTATATGTATTAATATTTTATACAATATATATATATATATATTAAATATATACACTTGATAATGTTCTCAACAAAGAAATGTTTTATTTTAAATTTAAACATATATATTAATGTTAAATTTTTGTTTAAAAATTAGTGAATAAAAATTATTTTTTAAAATATAATTTTGAATTCTAAAATTTCAGGAGAAATATGAGTTATATTTTAATATTTTAGTATTTTATATAAAAATTTAATTTTATAATATAAAAATCAGTTTAAAATCCAATTTTTAATTTTGACTAATATTTAAATAATTAAATTATATATATAATTTTTGCTAAAAGCATGTTAGGTACTAATTTAATTATATAAAATCTAAAAACATAATTTATATAATATATACATGTTGATATAATTAATTTACCTAATCAATTGATTTAAATAATATGTATATTAAAATTATTTTATTTTTGCCCAAAATATTGAAGTATGAAACTATTTATATAAAATTATAATAGCATATTTTGTATAGAATAAGATATAGTATTTAAATTATAAATCTTATATATAATTAAATAATGTACGATAAATTAGTTAAAAAAAGAAAAAAATGTTTTTTTATTTTATGTCATGCATATTATAGGTATGTATATGTCATAATTTTTTTTGGAATATATATATATATAAGCATATAATTATACAACCTTTTTGAATGTGACGATATATCGATATACTAGAATCATCGCCTAACTAATATAACAATATATTACACACACACACACATAGATATATATATATATATATATATTATCTACACATAAATACACATTAGTAGATCAGAAAATACCTTTTTTCCAAAGCCTATTAGCACACCTTGAAACGATGATATCAACTCCATAAACTAGTTTCCAATTCAACAAAGTGCTAACTTCTGGACCGATAACCACCAGCTATGTTTATTTTTATTTGATTTGTGTTTGGATATGTAGGGATAGATATGGATTATTTTCAACTAGAGGAAATGTAGCCGGAGGCTCTAAAAAGATAGTAATGAGAGTGGGTTGAGATGCTTTTAAAGAGGAGGAAATGGAGAGAGAAGTTAGGATCAAGATCCACATTTCTCTCTTACTCTTTCTTTCCTCTTATCCATTCTACCTTAGCCCCTCTTGCCATCTTATGGCTGCCCCCTTTGCTGGTCTACAGTGGCAAAAATCACATGCCCCCATATGTGCTTCAAACCGATTTAAAGTTCGAACAAATTATACTACATTTAAATCCAATTTAAACGCATATCGATATCGTATATCGATTAATATATTTATAATTATTATAAATATGTCCATTAATATTGTTTAAAAAGTCAAAATAAATTTTTTAATTAATATTTTATAAATATTAATCAATTAATTTAATTAATTTATAACAATTACAAATTAATCAAATCATATGGTCAAAGGAGTATTCAACGTTTCCGTTGTATGACTCATTAGATGCAAATTTGGTCAGCGATTAATATCAAACTATTTGAATATTAATGTTCACAATCAATTAGCAAGTAGTGTGACATTTTGGCCAAATTTATTGCTTGCTTGGTTTCGGTAAAATCAAAATTTACTTTGTTAAGAGTCACTCGGTTGTGACTACTGTTTTTACACTAATTCTCTTCGTCAAAACTATATCATTTTGAAACTTATGGAATTTAGTAATGGTCAAAATTCCAGTATAATCCATATGCAACTCTATAGTGCAACACAAAGAACTTGGTTTAATAATAACTATTAATATTAACCGAATTACTCTGACTAGAGATTTTGACATTGAATTGACTGTGATACTAATACTGTATAACTGAGAAGACGAGTCCTCACTTGAGTAGTGTTTCACTCCCAATACATCCACTCGACCCAACTATAGTTACTTAACGGACGTCGTGCCGTGATTTGACTATAATAAAAGCAGAGCTTTCATATTGATGATCAACAATATTCTCAAGTTGAAAAAACTGTATAAATTAGTCGATATTTTCTGTTTGACCTTGGTTATATTAACCAACATAAAACAATTAAGTGAGTCATTCCATAGTTATCCAACAACTGTTAGTATGTGATCTCTTGGTGCCCCTAGCATTCATGAGTAACACACACTCCAACATTTGGAGAGCGTAACATATTCTAGTTTAAACGGATGCATCAATGTCCATGCTCGATGCATATTGACTAGGAATATTTAAAATGACGTGCCTATTATATTGTGATACAATACTCATGATTACAACTATGTGTAATTACTATCATAAACACATCATTTATGGGATTTCTGCTAAATATATTTTAATTGAATATTTATTCATTTATAGCACATTATAACAGAAAGAAAAACACCTTTATTACAAATTGATTACAGAGTTAACTAATTTACAATAAATTTCTAAATTACCCCTAGGGCACACTCCTAACTTTATCAGGCAAGTGAGAAGCAATTACTTGTAATAGATGTCAAAAGGTGGGACACATTTCAACGAACTATAGGAAGAACCTTTTGAAGGGTAGGTGTTATAACTGTAACTAGGTAGGACATCCGTCGAAGGAAAGGTGGACCTAACTCAACAGAAGGTAAGGTGCAAAAATTGTGATCATTTCGGCCAAATAAGTAGAGATTTCCCATCTTAGAAGAATGAAGGCTAGATGGTTAAGGCATATGCTCTGGATGTCGTTCCAACATCTAGTATTGCATCATTGTCGGTTTAGGAGAAGGGAAAACAGATTGTGATGAAAGGTTTGTTGACTTTATTTGAATCTCTTGTTCGTACTTTAATTGACATTGGTGCATCTCATTTATTCAGAGCGAGTGCATTAGTCAATAGTTTTGTCTTAAACCTAACTTTGTGTAGAAATCCATTCTGGTGTCGAATCCTGTTGGGGGTTCACCCATTTATCAATGTTATGTTGTAGCTTAAAGTTGGTCATTCATGGTGTGGAATTTCTCTATTATGCATATGAACAAAACTTTCCAGGGTACGGGTTGATATTGGGAATGGGTTGGATGTCGTGCTAGGGGGTAGTGTTGGATTGTGATAGGAGGACGGTTTGATTCAGGAAGGGCAAAAGGCTTGATTTGATTTTATGTTATGACCCGATATTTCTATTATAGAGACATAGTTATATTCGTTTAGCCATTTATAAGAAGATCTCTAGTTTATTTCCATAGTAAAATATTATTTAGATATATTCGAAGAAGTTTTCGATCTCCCTCCTCAATGAGAAATTGAATTTTGGATTGATCTCTAGAAAGACTTTATGCCGGGAGTGATGCCCCTTAGGCATATAGCTCCAAAGGAAAGAAGAGAGTTAGATAAGCAAGTCTTGGAATTACTGTAGTAAAGGTTTATTTGAAGAAGTACTTTGGAATGGAGAGCGCCTGCCGTTTTTGCTACTAACGAAGATGGTTCCCTAAGGTTATGCGTTAATATTGAGAAATGAATAATATTACGAAGAAAAACCACTATTCCTTACCTCAAATTGATGACCACTTCGATCAATTAGTCTGGACAAAGTTTTCTCTTAGCTTGATTTGGAAACCAAGTTTCATTAGTTGAGAGTAGCTGAAGATAGTATCCTGAAGACTGCTTTTCATAAGCTTGATGGATTCTTTGAGTGGTTAGTCATACCGTTCGGGTTGTCTAATGCTCCGGCTTATTTTGTGGATTTGATAAGCATGGTGTTTTGAGAGCAGTTAAATAGGTTTGTAGTGGTCTTCGTGGATGAAGTCCATTTGGGAGAAGTGATGTATGTATTAAGGATGAATCGATTGAAGGATAAAATTTCTAAATGTCACTTCTGGAGGACAGAGGTTCGTTCCTTAGGCATGTAGTATCAATTGATGGGTTGGCAGTAGACACAGGGAAAGAAGTTGCAGCTAGAGATCGAAAGACACCGAAAAGAGCTTTAGAGGTTTGTAGCTTTCTGAAAGTGTATATGGATCGATAATATAGTTAGACTACGACTAGCAAGTGCGGAATTATAAATAATAGTAAATAGCAGTAATAAAAATGACACCAGGGATTTTTATACTGGTTCGAACTTTTCGTTCTACATCCAGTCCCAGACTCCTTCTAGAATTTCTCTAACAACCCTCACTTAACCCGGAGGAACATGTATTACACTGCCTGAGCAACCGAACAGGACTTTTCCGCCTAAGCAACCGAATAGGACTTCAAAATACAATTTGGTAAATTGTTTCTTGACTTGTGTGTTCTTTGAATAACACGAATATAGTCAATGTAGTACACCCTTCCTATAATCTTCTTGATATGATGATTTGAATGTGCAAAAGATAGGAAGTAGAGATTGAAAATCGCTTGTGATTATGATAATACAAAGAAAGTATAGATAGAAAGAATTGGTTATTAAAATAGTGAATTTTCATCTCTATTTATAGTATTGAATAGTCTTAATTTAATAGTTGCAACTATTTGAAGAAGTGCAACTCTTGGTGAAGAAGACAACTCTTCAGATTTTGATATTTCATGAAGAGATGCTTCAGTTCGTCAAGTTCAGATGTCTGAGATAAAAGTGACAGATGTCTGAATAAATTTTGAAATTCAAAAAATAAAAGAAAGACAAAAACAGTCAATTTAGACGTATGTCTTTTAATTCAGACGTCTGTCTAGGATGACAGACGTCTGTTATTAAATTGACAGACGTCTATTTCATATAGAAATAGAGGCACTAAAACATAGAGTTCAGACGTCTGTTATATTACTTTTAGACGTCTGATATTGATGTCAGACGTCTGAATTAATATACAGACGTCTAATTCTGTACTGTTTTGTTCCTTCCTTTATTTTAGCACTTTTGAACTTGAGATAATATATAATTTTGAAAATACCTTTTTATATCTTTTAAATAATAAAAGATATTTATTTTAAAACATGATTTTCAAAAGTATATTTGTGTGTGTGTGTGTTTCATCACCATATCAGAGATTGTACATAGATATCTAAATAGATTTTTGAGAACTTTAATCTTGTTGATGATATGATAATAGCTTCTTTTGTAGATTCCTGCAAGAATATTTGACATTATAGTATATAGATTGAAATATATAGTTGTCGCATTAAAATCGAAGAAGGCAGGTTCCAACACTTTCTTGTTTTGGCTGGATTCTATCAAAAATTTATTAAGGATTTTGCAAAGATATTAATGCCTCTAACTCGTTTGATAAAGAAGAACCTGACTTATACTTGGAGTTCAAAGTGTGAAGCAACATCTGTTAAATTAAAGGAATTGTTGATGAGTGCACATGTATTGGTTATTCCCGATGGTACCGAACCTTTTACCATGTATACTAATGCATATGGCACTGGTCTTGGTGCTATTCTTATGAAGGAAGGGAATGTAGTAGCATATACGAGTTGGCAGCTTAAGAATCATGAGAGAAATTATTCAACGCACGATCTTGAGTTAGCTGCTATTGTATTTGTATTAAAGTCCCGGAGGCATTACTTGTTGGGTGAGAGATTCGAGCTGTTTATAGACCATAAGTCTCTCAAGTACCTGTTCTCTTAGAAGGATTTGTATCTGAGGTAGTAATAGTGGATGAAGTTCTTATCATCATACGACTTTGGGATTGCTTATACTCCAGGGGAAGGAAACATAATGTGATGACCCGGATTTCAAACCAGTCAAAAATGCCGAAAACCCATCCGTTCTAAAACTACTAGTGAAAACTACAAACTTAATACAAAATATTATTTGATAAATATTCAACAAAGATACATCTTTCAATTATACAAGTTATCAGAGTTTTAATTATTCATTCTACAGGTGTGCTTAAATAAAAAGGAGACTCAATATACAATAAATATACCGTTGCACAGCTCTGATGTGAGAGACAACAATAGTTATTCCTGCACACTCAATAAACATGTCAATTGTGGAATAAAATGGTAAGAAGAAAAGATACAACAACACAAGATAATTAGCAAACAATAAATAGGAAAAGGATATTATTATTGGGGCTGCATCACTACCACTTGTGACTGCCTACGTACCCCTACCTAATTGGGTGCCCAATTAGATACAGGATCAAGCCAACGTAGTTCTCCTACTGCAAATAGGACTCAAGGAGCCTACGATGCAACAAACAAATATGCAATTCCCAAACTATCCACTTAGGCTTAATCTTCATATTTAGATATATGAAATCTAAATAACTTTATTATATTCAAAATATAATCCTTTTTGAAAATAATTTCGTCGAACGAAATTCCCAGTTTTATTTCAAATCCTTTTGAAATAATATATATATACATATATATCAAATCATACTTTTCTTCGGGATTTAATTCAAAACCTTTTCAAAACCGGTATCAATTACTCTGTATAATAATATAGTGGTGTACGTATTTGATATATTTATTTAAAAATCCAAAAATACTCTACTATAAAAGCATATCAAAATATATGCAACCAGATCATGAGGTTTCTCCCAATGACAAGGCAAACTGGGTCCCAGCGTTCACAAGATAAATAAACAAAGTATATCCCCCTATACAAAGAGTAGACTATACTGAGGGTTAAACCACCCTTTTTGCCCACTTTTTAGTTACGGGTTACCCGAATCATCGGTAACATAACAAATCATTTTGTTCCCCGAAGTGACAAATCATTTTGCACTAATAATCACAAATACTTTCAAATACAGTATTGTTTATTTCCTCAAAATCTTTTTGAAATCAATTTCAAACCACCGGGATTTAAGTTCTCCAAATTATCATTATTTATAAAACACATTTTATAAATATCTTTATATGTAGATCACATTTATATAAAGTCACTTTCAAAATTTTGATTTCCAAATATTATATAAACACCTTTAGACAAAATCACTTCAAAGTATTTACTTCCAAATATTTCTATTTATTTTCAAAGGAACCATTTCATTTAAAAGATAAACATATTTAAAATTATAAGAAACATATTTTATTATAACAAGTACTTAATCAAATATTTTCATTGAACACCTTAAGTCAAACTATGAAATTCTAATCACAAGGTGTTCGTATCTAACCAACCCATGCATATAGATTTTAATTTCTGATAAACTGGCGGAGCACAATTCAAACAGTCAAACAAACAATAACAACAACACATTATTATCAATAATTCAATAAACTGAATAATAACACAAAATTAGAATTAACTAGTATATGTAGACAAATGTCCAAATTTATATAATAGCAGAATGGGGATTTATTCTACTAAATAGATGTCATTAATAAAGTATGCTTAATTCGTTTGCGATATTTCAACTTATACTATTCCTCGCCCAAGAGTGAAGCCAGGTAAATTAGAGCACTGGTTGCATCAAAGCCTTGCCTAGACACTTTGTGCTTAAATCTTAAAAATAAATAAGTCTACTCGTTGACTTTTAGCGTTAAGCAAAGTTAATTGCCTTTTTCAAAACTTATATAATTATTAAAAATATGTTTAAACTTGAAATCAATTTTAAAACCCTTTATTATAAGTTAGAAATCAACCTTAGAAAGATTAGAGAAAAATACAAAATTTAAATATCATTTTAAAGCAAATTATAGTTTCAAACAGCAAAGATAACATCTCTGCAAATACTACAAAATAATTCACAACAGTTCAAAAGTGTTTCAGAAGCAAAGAAAGCACTGCAGAAGTGCTAGCAAAAGTCTTGGGCTGTCGTTTAAGGTGAATTTGCTACAACTTTGCGCCTAGATTTCAACGTCTTAACAAATGATTTTAAATCCATTCTTTTTACAGTAGCTACTATACTTTGGGTAATTGAAAACCATGAAGAAAAATCCCAAAGAATATCTTTTAATTATTTTAGAGAATTTCCCAAAAATAGGGTATTTTACCGAACTGCACTTAGAGCGACTATTTCACTATAACTTTTTGCCTCTTCTTTCAACTAGCTATCAAATGTATTAAGGCAATTACTTTAACAAATCATATATTTTTGGATGCATATAATAAAAGGCTATAACTTTAAGTAGTTAGTGTATATTATCATAAATAATAACCAGCAATATTAACATGTTTATTCATGTAATTATCAATTTATAAATTCAATGTGAGAATAACTCACTTTTTATTAACCCAAATACTTCCTACCAACATTCAATCTATCAACACTTCTACTATCACTTCCGTATAACCAAGAACACATCCATGGCTCCACTTCATCAACATTTGCTCATAGCCCAAGGCATGTTTTCCCCTCATGCTTCATCTTTCTTCGACTTTTTAGAGGCTAAAGCATGTTCTCTAAGGGACATAAGAACTTTGGTAGAGTTTGGAAGAGAATGGAATTGGATTGACATGAGTTTAAGAAAGTTAGAGAGGAGGAGGAAGAAGAAGACATTGTTTTAAAAGTGGAGTTATGTAGAAATGAAGAGGCCTCTCCCCTCTATTTATAAGCTTAGTAATTTGAGGTAAAATATTCAAAATCCCCTCCTTAGCCATGAAGTAAAGAGAACTAAAGCATGTAAGGCCATACCCTTACACAAGCATGCTTTCCTTGATTTGTACCATGATTTAGGGGTCTTTTTGTACTAAATATCCATGCTTACTTTTTCTAATTAACTCTTTAGTTTAATTAATCTTTAGTTAGTAAAGAGAAGTGTTTTAATTCTGATCATATGTTTACACATAATAACTATTCAAGTTGCAAAATATTTACACAACTTATTTTGTAATAAAAGTTGATTTTTAACAAAACGTTTTCCGGTCAGATTTTCAGTATTTATCCAAAGTGTATATTTTTGTAAACACATTTCAAAAATAATTTTTCTAACATTAGTTTTTAGTTAAAAAGTGTTTATCAAGGTTATAAAATCATATTTAATCACATTAAATATTAAACACAAATATTTAAATAACTCAGATATTTAAATATGAAGTGTTTGAAATTCCGGGTCATTACATTCTTCCCCCTTTAAAAGAATTTTGTCCCCAAAATTCCAAGGATGGAAAAATATAACAAAAAAACAACGGTTCATAAAAAACAAAAACTAAGCACACTAAAAATAATATCACCCATAACCCCGGTCGGAGGTACGGTGCCTTATCCTATCCATTTTTAAATGTTCAATGAACTTATCACAATTCAATGTTTTATACAAGAACTACTTTAGTAATTTATCTACTTTTTAAAGTATATAATCAAGGGTTTAACTTTAAGTAGTTAATGTCTATTATTATTAGTATAGCAAGCATATTAACATGTGATTAACAAGCAATTATCAAGTGATATAACAAGCAATTTAACAAGAAATATTATCAAGTTAATAACTTGATTTAAAGTGAGATTAACTCACTTTTTATTAACCCAAATACTTCCTACCAACATTCAATCTATCAATACTTCTACTATCACTTCAATATAACCCAAGAACACACCATGGCTCCACTCCATCATCATTTTCTCATGTCCCAAGGCATGTTTTCCCCCCATACTTCATCTTCCTTCGACTTTTTAGAGGATAAAGCATGTTCTCTAAGTGATATAAGAATTTTGATGGAGTTTGAAAGAGAATGGAGTTAGATTGACATGAGTTTAAGAAAGTTTGAGAGGAGGAGGAAGAAGAAGACATTGTTTTAGACGTGGAGTTGTGTAGAAATGAAGAGGCCTCTCCCGTCTATTATAAGCTTAGGAATTTAAGGTAAAAGTGTGCAAAACCCCCTCCTTAGCCATGAAGCAAAGAGGACTAAAGCATGTAAGGCCATACCCTTACACAAGCATGCTTTCCTTGATTTGTGACTTGATTTAGGGGTCCTTTTTTACTTAATGTCCATGCTTACTTTTTCTAATTAACTCTTTAGTTTAATTAATCTTTAGTTAGTAAAGAGATGTGTTTTAATTATTATCATATGTTTACACATGATAACAATTCAAGTTGCAAAATATTTACACAACTTATTTTGTAATAAAAGTTGATTTTTAACAAAACGTTTTCCGAACACATTTTCAGTATTTATCCAAAGTGTATATTTTTGTAAACACATTTCAAAAATAATTTTTCTAACATTAGTTTTTAATTAAAAAGTTTTTACTAAAGTTATAAAATCATATTTAATCACATTAAATATTAAACACAAATATTTAAATAATTTAGATATTTAAATATGAAGTGTTTGAAATTTCGGGTTGTTACACTCTCCCCCCTTTAAAAGAATTTCATCCTCAAAATTCCAAGGATGGAATATAACAAAAAAAAAACAATCAACAAAAAATAAGCACACCAAAAATAATATCACCCATAACCCCAGTTGGAGGTATGGTGCCTTATCCTATCCATTTTTAAACGTTTAATGAACTTATCACAATTCAATGTGTTATACAACAACTACTTTAGCAATTTATATACTTTTAAAGTATATAATCAAGGGTTTAACTTTAAGTAGTTAATGTATATTATTATTAATATATCAAGCCTATAAATATGTGATTAACAAATAATTATCAAGTGATATAACAAGCAATATTATCAAGTTAATAACTTTATTCAAAGTGATATTAACTCACTTTTCATTAACCCAAATACTTCCTACCAACATTCAATCTATTAACACTTCTACCATCACTTGCATATAAACCATTAACACATCCACGGCTCCACTCCATCAACATTTTCTCACGGCCCAAGGCATGTGTTCCCCCATGCTTCATCTTGCTTCAACTATTTAGAGGCTAAAGCATGTTCTCTAAGTGATATAAGAACTTTGGTAGAGTTTGGAAGAGAAAGGAGTTGGATTGACATGAGTTTAAGAAAGTTAGAGAGAAGGAAGAAGAAGACATTGTTTTAAAGGTGGAGTTGTGTAGAAATGAAGAGGCCTTTCCACTCTATTTATAAGCTTAGGAATTTAAGGTAAAAGTGTGCAAAACCCCCTCCTTAGCCATGAAGTAAAGAGGACTAAAGCATGTAAGGCCATACCTTTACACAAGCATGCTTTCCTTGATTTGTGCCTTGATTTAAGGGTTCTTTTTTACTAAATGTCCATGCTTACCTTTTCTAATTAACTCTTTAGTTTAATTAATTTTAGTTAGTAAAGAGGTGTTTTAATTCTTATTATTTGTTTACACATGTTAACTATTCAAGTTGAAAAATATTTACACAACTTATTTTGTAATAAAATTTGATTTTTAACAAAACTTTTTCTGGTCACGTTTTCAGTATTTATCAAAAGTGTGTATTTTTGTAAACACATTTCAAAAATAATTTTTCTAACATTAGTTTTTAATTAAAAAGTGTTTATCAAGGTTATAAAATCATATTTAATCACATTAAATATTAAACACAAATATTTATAATTCAGATATTTAAATATGAAGTGTTTGAAATTTCGGGTCGTTACATTCTCCCCCCTTAAAAGAATCTCATCTCCGAAATTCCAAGGATGGAATATAACAAAAGAAAACCAAACAATCAAAAAACTAAGCACACCAAAAATAATATCACCCATAACCTCGGTCGGAGGTACGGTGCCTTATACTCTCCATTTTTAAATGTTCAATGAACTTGTTACAATTCAATGTTTTATATAGCAACTACTTTGGCAATTTATATACTTTTTAAAGTATATAATCAAGGGTTTAACTTTAAGTAGTTAATGTATATTATTGTTAATATAGCAAACATATTAACATGTGATCAACAAGCAATTATCAAGTGATATAACAAGCAATTTAACAAGCAATATTATCAAGTTAATAACTTGATTCAAAGTGAGATTAACTCACTTTTCATTAACCCAAATACTTCCTACGAACATTAAATCTATCAACACTTCTACTATCACTTACATATAACCCAAGAACACATCCAAGGCTCCACTCCAACAACATTTGCTCATGGCCCAAGGCATGTGTTTCCCCCATACTTCACCTTCCTTCGACTTTTTAGAGGCTAAAGCACATTCTCTAAGTGATATAAGAACTTTGGTAGAGTTTGGAAGAGAATGGAGTTGGATTGACATGAGTTTAAGAAAGTTAGAGAGGAGGAGGAAGAAGAAGACATTGTTTTAGAGGTGGAGTTGTGTAAAAATAAAGAGGCCTCTCCCCTTTATTTATAAGCTTAGGAATTTAAGCTAAAAGTGTGCAAAACCTCCCTAGACATGAAGTAAAGAGGACTAAAGCATGTAAGGCCATACCCTTACACAAGCATGTTTTCCTTGATTTGTGCCTTGATCTAGGGGTCCTTTTGTACTAAATGTCCATGCTTACTTTTTCTAATTAACTCTCTAGTTTAATTAATCTTTAGTTAGTAAAGAGATGTGTTTTAATTCTTGTCATATGTTTACACATGACAACTATTCAAGTTGCAAAATATTTACACAACTTATTTTGTAATAAAAGTTGATTTTTAACAAAACGTTTTTCGATCACATTTTCAGTATTTATCCAAAGTGTATATTTTTGTAAACACATTTTAAAATAATTTTTCTAACATTAGTTTTTAATTAAAAAGTGTTTATCAAGGTTATAAAATCATATTTAATCACATTAAATATTAAACACAAATATTTAAATAATTTAGATATTTAAATATGTAGTGTTTGAAATTCCGGGTTGTTACACATAGTCACTAATGCCTTAAGCACATTGAAGTGAATGATGTGCCGCTAGTGTGGAAGAATTTGGATTTACTTTGAACTTTGATTTCTGACCCCAATTAAAGTACGCACCTGGTTTGTTGGTAATGATGGAGGTTCGACCTACGTCGATAGATCTTATTGGACTGATTCAAAAGCAAGACGCGTTGTTGGTTGTCATCATGGAACAATTCAGATGGGCTGAACGATCAAGCCATTAGTCCAAAGGCCAGAAGGGTTACTTTACGAGATACATGAGGTTATGTGTACTGCATGTCATGGAATTGATAGAGAAAGTCTTGGATGAGTGTCACCATTCTAGGATGATTATTCATTCGGGAGGAGATAAGATGTATTGATATGTAAAGAGGATATTCTATTGCCCAGGGATGAAGAGGGAAGTAGCAGAATATGTAGCGAAGTGTATGATGTACCAAAGGGTGAAAGTAGAACATAGGAAGCAAAGTGGGCTATTACTTCAGTTAGATGTACTATAGTGGAAGTAGGAGTGCATATCTATGGATTTTTTTGTTGGATTACCTAAGGGTAGGATAGTAAATATGAGCATATAGTTTTTAGTAGATGGTCTCATGAAAAAGTGCACTTTATCCCATTAAAGAGTATGAGAGTGACGACGAACTTGGGGACATGGTATATTAAGGAAGTGGTTCGACTAAATGGAGTTCCAACAAGTAAAGTGAGTTATAGTGATCCACTTTTAATGAGTGAATTCTGGACGAATCTATAGGATGCATTAGAGACTGAGTTGAATCCGAGCATAGCATATCACCTTCAATCTGATGGACGGACCGAGAGAGTAAATCTAGTATTGAAGGACTTATTGAGGGTTTGTTTATTTGATTTTAGGGGATCTTGGGAGGATCATCTACTTCAAGTGGAATTCACATATAATAATCGCTATTAGACTAATATAGGCATCGGACCATCAAAGTATTGTATGGAAGAACATGCAAGTCACCTTCGTGTTAGTGGGAGTCTACAGATAAAATCATTTGGGTCCAAAGATGGTTAGAGACACTGTAGAGAAGGTGGAGATTATTAAGAAGAGGAGGAAAGATCTACAAGATCGACAAAAGGCATATGTCGATAGAAGGAGGAATGACTTGGAATTTGTAGTTGGAGATTTTGTCTTATGAAGGTTTGTCCATTGAAGAGGGTGGTAAGATTTGGAAGTACAGAAAAGCTAGCATCTCGATTTGTTAGTCTATTTCAAGTCTTGACGAAGACATGGAGTTTGGAATATAGAGTGGAGTTTCCAAAGAAGATGGTAGGAAGCCATAACGTATTCCATGTGTCATATTTGTGAAAATTTGTACATGATCCGACGACGGTAGTTGCACCTAGTCAATTGGGGGAAGTAGGGTAAGAATCTGGTTCGAGCTCTTCCCATAATCCAACCTATATTATGGAACATGGAGTGAAACGACTTAGGAATAAGGCAGTGAAGTTGGTTAGAGTGCATTGGGGGAAAGATCCGGCTGAGAGTATATATGAGACCGAAGAGAAGATGAATACTACTCATCCTCAACTCTTTTCCGATATGTTCCTTATTTAGTCTTATTTCTTTAGATTAGATTATTCTAGGATTAGGATTGTATGCTTTGGATGATTTGGTTGTCAGAATATATACTATGGGATTTGCATTCAAGAAATATATGGTTATGCATCCATGTCGATATGTCATCTTTTTGCATTCATATAGGTTGCATCAGCTGCATTTCTGCATTGTAGGTATAAAAACTGTAAGTTTGTGACATCATTCATATCTATATATTAATCATACTATTTTGTGAAACTGGTTTAAATATTATATAAATTGGATGCTATGTTTGTTTACACGATTGATTCTTTTTGGCGAATGATATAAACGTTATATTACATTTTCCATTCCTCGGGAATTTCAAGGACAAAATTCTTTTAAGGGAAGAGAATGTGATACCCTAAGAATTTGGTATATACTATAATTAAATATAATCACATAATAGTGTAGAAAAAATTGAATTTGATAAAATAAAAAATAAGGAGGGACAACATGGTCATTTTTCCAACTTTGTAATTTGATGATTAAACCCGCACCATTGCGAACATTACATTTTTATGGTTCAAAGTATATTGGTTTGCCTCGTTTGGAGTCTGTATGAAGATGTTATAGGCGAATTTGTGTCGAGATGAACATGCACCAAAGTTTGAATTCAAATTTTAACTGGGCCATTACTTTCCCTCCATCTATATAAACAAAGTACATAACTGATATTCCATTTTAGAAACGACCATCCGTACATTCTCTTTCTCTTCTTCCTCTTTCATACTTTCATACTGAAAACTAAAATCACCATATCTCTCTTGAATCTCAAAGAAATCACACGAAATCAACAGCATCACGAAGATAACAGAGAGGACTATGCATCTACACTAATTTGAAGGAATTTTTTTGAAGCTTAAGGGTGTATTAGTCTGAAAAGCGAAGTCATAGGCGGTGAGAAGTAGTTTCAATGAGTGGTTCATGCTTTCCTGTTAATATAGTGCAATCTTGATCCTATAACGATGATATATAGTCTAGAATAGAATAGGTATTACTTTATGATCACTAAAATTTAGAATTAAATATGGTTTGGGAGGGATTTGAATATACAATAACTTTTTCCAAGAATTTAACGAATACATAATGCAAAGTAATCAATTTAAGTGTAAAACCAGCCATAAAAACTTAGTTTGGTGTACTAGAGATGTTGTCAGGCGATTGGAAGCGAAACATAGGCGATTAGAGGTAGAACGATGTGAAAGAGGGATAAATATCATGGCCATATTTTCAAATTTCGTTTCAACCAGTGGACCGGTCTACCGTATCAGTGAACTAGGGGCCTTTTTCGGGCATAGGTTGAACCTAAACCCAAATAGGCCATTATATAATAATGTTTATTGTTTCCTGGGGAATTGACCAGGCAACTTAGTACTCGGCCTCCCCATCGATCAGTTAAACAATGAGCGTTCGGCATGTTAAGACCGTTCGGCATGAGCACAGCGCTCGACATCTAAAGGGTGTTCGATATGGGATAACGTTCGGCATCTAGGAGCGTCTGGCATCGAGAAACGTTCAGTAGTGAATACCGTTCGGCCAAGGAAGAACGCTCGGCATAAAATCGTTCGGCATCCATGAACGATCGGCCTGCAAGGTACGCTCGGCATTCCCGGACTGTTCGGCATTCCAGCCTCATTCGACCTGCATCCCTCACTCAACACCACATCTCTTCCGGTACGTATCTCGTTCGGCAATCAGCTGCAGCTCGTCATCCAAGGTCATTCAGTACAAATGGATGTTCGGCATTCAGAGTGTCCGGCCTCACCTCGTTCGGCATAAAGGGGGAGGCTCGGCATTCTGTTGTTCAGCCTATCTGGTTCGGCGCATAGGAATTACACTATTTGGACCGAGTTATTCAGCTACCAGGCCCACCAGAGAAGTCCAACCCACCTTCGTCTATAAATAGAGAGGCAGGGGCACAATGAAAGGGATCCTTTTTTGGGAGAGAACACTGGGGAGACTCTGCCATTTTCGAGACTCATCTTCTCTACTTAAACAACTTCATGCAAGTATTTGATTCACGAATTGTATTTGTAATCAACTATAAAGAAGATCAATAAAGTTTAACCTCAAAGTGGACGTAGGCAATTACGCTGAACCACTATAAATCTGGTGTTCTTACTTTCTGCAGTTAGATTAGCATTGTCTTCTCTGTTTAATTTACTTTCATCACTTATATCTCTACACAATCTTTCTCTACGAGGTTAGTGACCAATTTTGGTGCTAACATTTATCGATTCGAGTGTTGATTCTTTTGTTTCTTGAAAGAGTATGGAGACCATTGATGAGGAAATTGGCAACGTTACAAATCCAAAGTGAATGTATGTGATGGTGATCATTGTTTGAGATGGATTTATATGTTATCCATGATATGGAAAATGATGCGACGTTGTCGTGAACGTGTACGAGCTTGTGGAAGAAGTAGGCAACCTAGGATACGAGTCTATGACACAAGTAAGTGATCCGAGTATTGTGTTGCTCCCCTATAGTCCTTCGACGGATCAATGTGGAGGATGGATGGTAAGCAATCCTGTGATGCTTGAGGCAAGTCCATGATATGAGTCCATGTTTTATATGAGGATAATAGGAGATCCTGTAACGCACGAAGCGAGTCTACAAAAGCGAGTCCTATATGTGATTGATATGACGGTGGAGAAAAAGTGACCCTATAATGCACAAGGCAAGGTTAGGCAAGTGAGTACATATAGATATGATGCGATACGATTAGATGGGTATGATAATTAAGTATGATAAGACTGAAAGGACGCAAGACAACTTATACATTAGACTCATATCATGTTATAGTATTATCTTTGTAGTATATGTAGAGTAAGTATGGCTCACTCACCAGACATATGTCTAATCCACTTCTATTTTTCCTTTTTAATATATATCCAGGTAGATAGTGTTTGGAGACAAGATAGTGTTGAAGACAAGTATTTACCTGTATATATTGTAAATAATGTAAATAAGTGATATGACCTAGATTTGATTATGTATATGGATTGGGTTTGGCTTGTTGGAATTGGGGCACCCATAGTGGAAGTTATTCATGTTATATAATATACATGTACCATACACACACACACATATATATCTGTGTGTGTGTGTGTGCGCGCATGTGTGACATATCAATTTGTGCTAGGTATAACATTCCCGTATATAGATGCTAGGATTTACATCGCAACAGACACGTTAGCTCATCCAATATACAAAAATATTATCCAAATGTATGTTTATATACTTTTATTTACATGTATATGATATTAAATATATATAAAAACTATAGTATTTGTTTTTAAATATAAATGTACGTATATATATATATATTTAGAAACATAATATGAAATATATACATAATATGATATATATACATTATATATATACTTATAATTATGTGGGTATATTTAAAACAATTATAAATATATTAATTAAAATAAAAATATATTTTTTTAAACCGAAAACAATGCATATATATGTGTGTATAATATATATTATAAATATAGATTAATACTTATAAAATACATAAACATATTTTCTAATAAAATATATTTACCCGGTCTTGCGCATGGCTCAGAAATATTTTCGATGTTTAAATTTTAAATATTATTTTATTAATTTCTTATGGTTTAATCATAAAAAATTAACATAAAATAATTTCGAAAGACAATTTTGAAATTTAAATTTCCAGTCAAATCCTAAATGATATTTTGTACTTTGAATATTTATTACACAATTTTACGGTTAAAAAATTATTTAAAACTAATTATTAATTTTCGTCTTTTATTTAAATTATTTTTATGTAATAATAAAATGTTTTTGGTTTTTATTTTTCTACCGAACATGTATTTTGTGTTATTATAATTTTATAAAGTGCAAAACATAATTTTATATAATATATATTGATATATTTAATTCTATGTAAACAAATGGTTTAAATTATATATATATATATATATATTTTAATTGTTGCCGAATATATATTATACACATATAATACATCATATATAAATTTATATATCCATATTTTTATAAAGTATGATAATTAAATTATAAACTATATATATGCATATATTTATAATATATATATATATATTATTAAAATACATAAATAAATTATGTTTTTTTATTTCTAAGACATGCCATTATAAGTATATACACAACAAATTTTCTTTTTCTATATAAATATATACATACATACAACCAAACCAATTTGTGATAATATAATTGTATATCAGAATCATCACCTAACTAATAATATAAAATATGTATATAATAAAACATTATATCTAAGCATTAAAAATCATATTTTCATTAGAAATGTACCTTACTTCCAATGCCTTAAATTACACCTTGAAATGTTGAAGTTTGCTCCTTGAAATGATTTCCGATCCAAAAGAGTGCTAGTTCTTGAAATGTTGAACAACAGCTATTAAATTGTAATTGAATTGATTTGATTTGAACTTAGGATATTAGAGAAATAGGAGGGGGAGATCGGCCAGCAATATATAGGGATAGAGGCTCCAAAAAATATCAATATCCAATGAAGGTAGAGATGCTTAAATAGAGGAAGAAAAGGAGAGAATTTCTGATCTCATCATTTACTCAATTTCCTTCCATCTTAATCATCAATTATCAAGCCTCTCTAGCCATATTGTAGCCGCCTATTACCCCATGTTTCAAGCGAAATAACCAGCCCCATCATGGGCTTTAAACCCATTTAGAGCCTGAATAAATATTTTGCATTTAAATCCAATTTAAACGTGTATCGATATTGTATATCGATTAATATATTTATAACTATAAATACGTTTAATAATATTTATTCATAAAATCGAAATCGAAATTTATAACTAAAATTTCATAAATATTAATTAATTTATAACAATTACAAATTAATTAAATCATTTATTCAAAGGAGAATTCATCGTTTTGGTTGTGTGACTTGTTAGGTGTAAATTTGGTCAACGTAATATCAAACTATTTGAATATTAATGTTCACACATCACTTAGCAGGTTGTGTGACATGTTGGCCAAATCGCTTACTTAGTTTCGGTAAAATCCAATTTTACTTTATTAAGCGTTACCCGATTGTGACTATTATTTACACCAATTCCCTTTGTCAAAACTATATCACTTTGGACTTATGGAATTTGGTAGTGCTAAAAATTCCAATATCATCTATATTCAACTCTATAGTCCAAATACAAAGTACTTGGTTCAATAAAAACAATTATTATTAACCAAACTACTCTGGACCGAGATTTTGATTTTGAGTTGACTTGAGTTGACTGTGATACTAACCTCATATAACAGAGGAGACAAATCCTCTCTTGAATAATGTTTCTCTTCCAATACTTCCACTCAATCTAGCTATAGTCACTTGATGGACGATGTGCCATGATTGGACTATAATCAAAGAGGAGCTTTCATATTGAAGATCAATAGTATTCTCAAGTTAAGAGAACTATGTAAATCAATGACATCGATATTTTCTATTTGAACCTATTTATATTAACCAATAGAAAACTGTCGAGTGAGTCATTCCATAATTATCCAATAACTATTATTACACAACCTCTAGGGGCCCCCTGCAGTCATGAGTAATACACTGTCCAATATTTGGAGAGCGCTACGTACTATAGTCTTAACGGATACATCGATATCCACTCTTGATGCATCTTGAACATTTAAAATGATGTGTTTTATAATATTGTGATACAATACTTATGATTACAGCTATTTGTAATTACTATCATAAACACAACATTTATGGATTTTCTATTAAATATATTTTAGTTATGTATTTAATTATTTATTACACAATATAATAAATATATAACAGATAGAAAAACACCTTTATTACGAATGAGAATCGATTACAGAGTTAATTAATTTACAATAAATTATAGAATAGGCCCTAGGGCATACAGCTAATTCTATTAATATCCCACTTGCACTTGGGGCTAATTATGGAATCTCAATCCCATCCCTTCAATTAGCTTCTCGAGAGCTGACCGAGCTAGACCTTTAATGAATGGATCTGCAATGTTGTCCTTGGCATCTACCTTTTGTATCATGATATCTTTCTTCTCAGCGAATTCTCTAATCAGGTGGAACTTCCGAAGAATATGCCATGACCTCTTGCGTACTCTGGGCTCTTTTCCGATTTTCATCGCTGCATTGTTATCACAGAACAATTCCATAATGTTCTTGGTACCAGGAGTCACTCCAAGCTCCCTCAAAAATTTGCACATCCAAAATGCTTATTTAGCTGATTCATGAAAGGTGATGTACTCAGCCTCTATCGTGGAATCAACTCCTGTTTCGTATTTGGAACTTTCCAACTAACAGCTCCATCGTTAACCATAAAGACATTACCATACACCAATCTACTCTTATTTATATCATTTTGAAAGCTTGAATTCGTGCACCCTTTCACAAGGAGGTCTCCATTCCCGTATATAAGGCATAAGTCTCGAGTATTTCTTAAATACTTCAGTATACATTTTATGGTTGTTCAATGTTTTTCTCCGGGATTAGACCAGTATTGGCTTACACATCCTAATGTGTATGCCATGTCCAGTCTAGTACATAGCATAGCGTATATTATGGATCCTATAGCTAAAGCATAAGGGATCCTCTTCATATAATCTTTCTCCTCATCGATATGAGGAGAGTCTTTCTTAGAAAGGACAATTCTAGGCTGTCTTGGGTCATTTCCACGCTTGGAATTCTCCATACTGAACCTCTTCAGTATGATCTATATACACGGATTAGGACAATCCCAACAGCCTCTTAGATCTATCTCTATAGATCTTTATACCTAGTATATAGGCTGCTTCTCCTGAATCCTTCATGGATAAATTCTTAGAAAGCTAAGCTTTCACTTATTGCAAAATGAAATGTCATTACCAATCAATAATAGATCATCGACATAAAGCACTAAGAATACAATTTGCCATGTTCCATTCAGTATATGCATGCTTCCTTTGTGTTCTGATAAAAAACAATGTTTGATTACCTTATCAGAACACTTGTTCTAACTACTTGAAGCTTGATTAAGTCCATAAATGGACTTTAACAACTTATAAGCCTTGCCTTCACTCCCACTGACCACAAAACCCTCGGGCTGCGACATATTGATGATTTCTTCTTAATCACCATTTAGAAAAGCCGTTTTTACATCCATTTCCAAATTTCATAGTCATAAAATGCAGCAATGGCTAGCATAATCCAAATTGATTTAAGCGTGGCTACGGCGAAAAGGTCTCAGCATAATCAACTCCTTGAATTTGACGTAATATTTTCGCAACTAATCTAGCTTTGTAAGTCCCTATTTCTTCATCTGCATTTAGCTTTTTCTTAAAAATTCATTTGTAGCCGATGGGTTTTATCCCTTTGGCTACATCTGACAAAATCCAAACTTTTTTTATACATGGAATCCATCTCGAATTTTATTGCTCCAAGCCAGAGTGTAGAGTTATTGCTCTGCAATGCTTATTGGAAAGATAAAGGAGTGTCATCATCTAAGATACGGTCCTCCTTCTCCCCATCCATGAGAAAACCATAATATCTTCCTAGTGCGTGAGATTCCCTATTAGACCTTCTAATATGTTGCGTGTTTTCATATACGGGTGAACTTGGTTCTCCCACTGTTTCAGTCTCAATGTTAGTTTCTCGGATCTCATTCAAGCCTACAAATTCACTGTTAATTTCTTTTGATAGAAATTCCTTTTCTAACAAGACAGCAAGTGTGGAAACAATCACTTTTTGTTCCTCTATGTTGTATCCTATAAACTTTTACAAAGCTGACCTTGCCTTAAGCTTATTAGGGCTAATGCTCTTAACATAGGCCAGATAACCCCATACCATCAAATAATTAAAGTGGGGTTTCTTCCCATGCCATATCTCATATAGAGTCTTAGATATAGATTTAGTTGGTAACAAGTTCAACATATGCACCGTGGTTTCTAGCGCATATCCCCAATAGGGCAGAGGTAACTCAACTTTACTCATCATGAACGAACCATATCTAATAAGGCTCGGTTCACGCTCCGACATACCATTGTGTTGTGGAGTATATGTAGGAGCAACCTAAGAGATAATCCCATTATCTTTTAAGTATTGTTGGAAATCCATCCAACATACTGACCTCCTCAATCTGATCGAAGAATCTTAATCTTACGGTCCGTTTGGTTTTCTACTAATTTTTATATTCGACAAATTTCTCATAGACATCGAATTTGTTCCTCATAATATACACATATCCTAGTCTCAAGAAATCATCAGTGAAGGTAACAAAGTAAGAACTATTATTTTTAGTAATTACAGGCATCGGGTCACATATATCACTATGTACTAACCCTAAGAGTTCATCAACTCTTTTATTGCTCCCACTGAATGAATGCTTAGTCATCTTACCTTTGATACATGATTCACACATGTAACGACCTGGAATTTTAAACACTTCATATTTAAATATTTTAATATTGGATTTATTGCAATTAAATTGATTTAATAACCTTGTTAACCCCCCTTTAAATAATAAAAAGGCTAAGAAACTTTTTTTCAAAATTTGTTTACAAAAATAAGTAGTTCGAATAAATATCGATAACATGACTGAAAATCATTTAAACGATAAATTTATTTACAAAAATATGGTTTTTGGAGGAGGGGTTTGAAGAGTTGTTGGCAGTTCTTTTACAGTAATAAGGATGCGGGTAGTGTGGTAGTTAGCAAACTGCAGTTTCTTAGGAAATTTTTGAAGAAATGGAATAGGGAGGTTTTTGGTAACATTAAATTAAGGAAGGAAAGGCTTGAAATGGAGATCCTAGAATTGAATAAACTAGAGGAAGATAGGTTTATAAATGTTGGTGTAACACCCCTAATTTTTAATAACATTATTCAGGAGATTTAATTAGAATAATTTAAATAGAATAATGTAGATATGGAGATTGAGGTTGATTAATAAATATGTAGTGGTCGTGCTTATTTAAATTAAACGAACTTATAAATGGTTAAAGGTTAGCTAATTGATCATAAGGGCATTAGGGCCATTCACCCCTAGTCCACCCTTATACTATTACCTTTAGTCATACACGTTCATTTTTATCATAAGAAAAAATTATAACCGTAAGAAGAATAGAGGCAAACCATTAAGAAGAAAGAAGAGAAAATTAAAGTAAAGCTTAGGATTCAAGCTAGAAGAAATCAATCTCAATCAATCTTTAATTTCCTTATCCAATATAAGGTGAATAATAATCATTACATCTCTATTTTGGTTTTATAATTATATGGTTTCAGATTTAAGGGATAAATTCATTTTATGATATATTGAATAATGATATGCTTGATTTATAATTTATATGGTTTAAACAAAATTGTTTAAAGGAGATATGCACGGTTTTAGGGTAAAACCAAGACTAAATGATTTTTAAATGCCATGGAAAAATTATATGCTTTGGAAAACATGATTTTGGAGTTGGGTTTCAATTTTTATAATTTTCCAAGCAGTGGAGAATTAATTATGAATTTTTAAAGGAAAATATGGTTATTTGGGTTTATAAATTTATTTTGGAAAATATATTAAGAATTTGGGTCTGAAATTTTAATATGTTAGACAACATGATTAAAATAAATTTTTGGAATTTTTGGGGATTTATACTAAGTGATTAAGAATGGAAATTAAATTATTTTGAAAGGAGGCCTAAATGATTTATCTGTTTTGTTAATAGGAAGGGCTTAATTGTTAAAAGCTATCATGTTTTTAGATCTGAGAAAATGTGGTAAATATTAGCCAAATTATTTGAAAGTTTAAGACAGCTAATCAAATGTTTACAAGTAGGCAAGTTTGTTACAAAAAGTTTACTTTATTTGGTTAAAACAACCTTTTGCTCAGAAAAAAGGGGTTCCGCACTTTTTAGAAGGACCTTTCGACCAAGACCTTTCGCCTCCAACCTAGTCGAAACCTTCTAGGTCGATACCAGTAAACCAATACATATGGTATCATTCCGATGGTACGTAGTGGATTGGAGAAAGGCGGAAGGTAGAGTGTCGAAAGGTGCTTTCGAAGGGGTTGGTTCCTTTGTTTTATTTTGTTTTAAAAGAAAAGTGCTTGCCTGTTTATAAAAGGGTTTCGACATGGTCAAAACCTAGGGTTGCGAAAGGTATTTTCAAAAGAGGCTTTCGAAAGAGAGCCGGTGCCTATATTTTAAAGAAGCAGCTTCCGAAGGAGTTACTTTGAGTTTTATTAAAGCTTTCAGAAGGGGTAGTTTCGACCAAGTTGAAACCCTTCTATGAATTGATGACCTTCCGATTGTATTGATGGCATCAGTGCCATCGGAAGGAACGGTTGTTTTATAAAATATAAGCCATTTCCTAATGCTTTCGAAAGGGGTTAGGGGTTTCGAAGGCAATGGTTTCAGAAGGGGTTTCGAAGCCAACCTTCAAAGGGTTTTACCCAGACGTTTTAATGCTTTCGAAAGGATGGTTTCGACACCATCAAGCTTCCCCAATAATTTTTGAAATAAAGAATGGTTTCGAAAGAGATGCTTTTGCCTATGTTCATTTTGACCCAAAATGATGTTTTAAGTATAAACCCAAGGCTTTATAAAGGGGGGACTTTCAATGGTTTCGAAAGGTAACCTTCATTGGTTTCGAAAGGGTACTTTCAAAATGGTTTGGAAGCTATGCTTCTATACTTATATGATAATACTTTAACATGGTCGAAAGGTTTCGAAAGAGATGTTTTAAAGTATCTGAAAGGCAGGAGCCTAATGTTTTAAAGATAGATTTTTATGCTTTCGGAGGAGGTCATCCTATGAGGTCGTACGTAAGGTTTCGAAGGTGTCGAAAGGTTTTAAAAACCCAAACTCAAATCTTAAAGGAAAAACTCATGGATAAATAAAGGAGTTTTGAAATGACTTTAAGTATATAAATTTGAAGAGGTATGGCCTTGATAAAAATATAAGTTAAAGGGATTAACTATCTTTTATAAGAAATGTATTTCAAGGACCTCAAACCCACAGGAGTGGTATTGTTAAATTGTTATGTTTGCTTCTTCAAATATGAATATATTCACTTGATAAAGAACCTATAACTATGTTTTGGAGATAAAGGGGTAGAAGAACCGGCTAGGTTAACCCAGTAGTGAATATAAATTGATTAAACTCCTGAATGAGTAGAATTGCATCCAAGGAGTCAGAGAGACCAAAATATAGGATGCCTAAACCTTGAAGTTGTCCGGGAGATAGGTTCATAGTAAACCCATGAAAAATATGATTATGTAGTTATTGGAGAAGCCAACAGGTTCATAGTAAACCCATGGAAACTATGTATTAAGGTAGGTTAGCAGGGGCTAATTGGTTTGTAGTGAACCCCTGAAAACTATATCCGTATTAAGAATTGACATCAGTTAGTAGGTTCCTAGTCAACCCATGAAAACTAGCATAAGAAAGAAGTTAATGAAGCATTAGTAGGTTCCTAGTCAACCCATGAAAACTAGGATGAGAAGTGAGTTACTGGATAAATCCATAGGTTCCTAGTCAACCCATGAAAACTAGGATAAGGGGATTAGTTATTGGAATGACTAATAGGTTCAGGGGGACCCATGAATTAATTAAGTTAATTGGCAGGAGCCTATAAGTTTTTAGTGATCCCATGAAAACTATGAATAGGACAGGGTGTCAAAGAATTACTACAGTGTTATTAGTAAACCCATGAAAACTAATAGGTTAATAGTCACCCTAGAAACTATAATTATGACAATGTGTCAATTTAAACTTGGGATGGGAAATCCTAAATGTTTTTATTTATGCATATCATCATAATATTTTGCAATGTATGTTCTAACCATTGTGGATGAAGGAGCACAATATATGGTTTTATAAAGGTTTTAGGATACTAGTGAGGGAAAAACCCGTTTCGCTAAGTGGCGTGGTCTCACTAGATATCTATAAGGATTGAGATGTTAGATTATTATTTATACCAAGCTTTATGTCTGACTCGAAGTTTTTGTTTTCCTCTTAAACTCTCGGGTACTCAATTAATTTTGAGTAGTGTGAGGTTTAGGGTTTTCGGGTTCTCCTCTTAGACGAATAAAGCATCCAGAGGCGTGCAAGAGGCAGTTAGTTATTTAGTATTATCATTTTCCGCTGTCTATTTTTATGTAAAGGCAGATTTATTAGACTTATTATATACTCTGATCAACCAAGGGGGCATCTCCATATGTCGCTCTTGGCGTATGTGTAATAATTATATTTTGCTGAACGTGGTTAATGTTTTTGGGATTATGTAATGAACATCAAATGTTTTGAATGGGATGTGGGGATGTGTTTTTTATTTGTTAAATTTTTTCCATATTTTTGTGATCTGTATCAATGTATCTAGCACCGCCGTATTTGGTCACCGAAGATTAATAACTATGGATGACTGTAGCATCCGTAGTTGTTAGTTTTGGACCTCCAAGTAGGGGGATGTTACAGTTGGGGAGAAAGGAAAACTTTCTTTAAAAGAAAAGAAATTATTTAAATTGATAGATCAGGAGGAAATTTTTTGGAGGTAGAGCGCTCGTACGTAGTGCCTAAAAGAGGGGGATAAAAATACTTATTACTTTCATAGGGTGGCTAATGGAAGGAGAAGGTCGAATAGAATTTGCAGTGTTGTTTGTAATGATAAGGAGATAACTGAGCATGAAGAATTGAATGTTGCTTTTATGGCATACTATAAATATGTTCTTGTAGTTGTATGAAGGAGAGGGTTAATGCTGATTGGATGGTTTTATATCCTAATTCGATGGATTTGTCTGATTTAGATGTTCCTTTTTCGGTTGAAGAAGTAGAGGCAACATTAAATGAAATGGCTGGAGATAAAGCACCGAGGATGGACAGATTCTCGAATTTCTTCTTTAAGAAATATTCGAGCTGTCTTAAAGTTGATATTATGAAGGTTTTTAATGAGTTGTATGAAGGGAAGTTGAATTTGAAGAAATTGAATTGTGCTAACATAGTACTTTTACCCAAAAAGAAGGGTTCGTTGGGTTTAGCTGATTATAAACCAATCAGCCTTTAAATAGCACCTAGAAGTTTATAACGAAGGTTTAGCTAATAGACTTAAGCTTAAAGTGTACTTGTTAGTATACAAGGCTCAAACTGCATTTCTTCAAGGGAGGTTCATTCTTGATAGGGCTGCTATGGTTTAGGAAGTGATTTGTTACTGAGATAAGAATAAGGTGCCATGTGTAGTTTTGAAGTTGGATTTTGCAAAAGCATTTGATATGGTTGATTGGAATTTTCTTTTGGACACCTTGATGGCTAGGGTTTTGGTAGTAAATGGGTTTTTTGGACTAAAGATTTGTTCTGGTCTAGTAGTTCTTGTATTTGTGTTAATGATATTCCTGGAAAGATGATAGCTTCTAGAAGAGCTTTAAGACAACGTGACTCATTATCTCCTCTTTTATTTGACATCGTAGCAGATGTTTCACTTAGATTTTAAGGGTGGCTGCTCATAATGGAATTATTAAAAGTTTTGGGGCTAAGATTATTTCTGGCGGTTTCACTTTGTTACATTATGCAAATGATTCTTTTTAGTTCTTCGTAATGTAAGTATATAACAGTCTTTAAAATTCTTTTGTACTCTTTTGAAAAGTTGGCGGGGTTGAAAATTAATTTTCATAAGAGTTTGGTGATAACTTTGAGTAGTATGGAAGATGATTTAAGAATTGCTAATATGTTGAATTGTAATATGGTTATTTTTTCTTTTTCATATTTGGGTATTGTTATTAGGCCAAGTAAATTGCATATGGAGGATTGACGTGTTTTAGTTGAATATTTTGATGTTAAACGTGCTAGATGGAAAATGTCTTCTCTTTGCAAAGCTGGAAGGTTGACTTTAACTAATGCAGTTCTTTCGGTGCCGCCTTTGTATTGGTTATCTTTTCATAAGTGTCCAAAATGGGCGTTGAATAGAATTGATTGTATTAGAAGGAATTTCTTTTGGCATAGTGTTCGAAGTGGTAGTTCATTGAGTTACTTAATCTTTTGGGATCAGATTTGCAAATTAGTTAACCAAGGCGGATTTGGAGAGTTGAGTATTACTGAAAAGAACAATGCACTTTTAGGTAGATGGATTTGGGATTTGATCAATCATAAAGATGTTATGTGGAGAAAATGGGCGTTGAAGTTATATTCTAAGGACTGTTTTCAATGGAGAATAGAGATTAAATGATGTTCAGTGTTTTGGAAAAATATTTGGATGCTTGCACCTTTATTCAAATTGGGTTTGAAATTTGAGTTGAGGAGTGGAAAAAATATTTTGTTTTAGCATGATAGTTGGATCTTACCTATACCCTTAGCTATTGATTTTACTGAGTTATATGTTTTGTCTCTTGATAAATTTAGCACTGGACATGATGTGTTTAGAGGAATGGAGTATGGCTCTAAATGGGATTTATGCTTTGCAAGAATTTTGGAAGGAAGGGTGTTGTATTAGTTTGTCAAGTTGGTGAAAGTATTAGAAAGATTGGTAATAGAGGAAAATGTTAATGGTTAGTTTATATGGGCTAGAAATAACAAGAGGTTTACTATTAAATCAATTTACAAGTTATTTAACTTTTCGGGTAGAAAGGTGGTTGGGTTTAAAGAGACATGGTCTGTTAATGTTCCTGCAAAGGTGAAGATCCATATGTAGACTTTGATGCATAGTAAACTCAACACTATTTCCATGTTGAAGAAAAAGAATATGTTTTTGCAAGTAAATATTATTTTTGTAACGTTGAAGAGGAAAATTATAATCATCTTTTTTTAAACTATGATTTCAGTTTCTATGTATTGACAAAGTGTCCGATTCATTTTGGCATAGAGATAGATTGGAGAGAGTTATTGGCCGATCAGTTTGAGTATTGGAATCATAGTAGACTTTGTTGAAGGATCATAAGAAGAGAAGCATGTTTGAACTTTTAAGTTTGGCGCACTGTTGGGTTTTATGAATGAGAGGAATAGGAGATGCTTTCTAAATCAACATAAACCATCTAACTCTGTTATTTTCGCTATTTTAAAGCTTGTGTACTTGTAGGAAGGTATTGAGAAATGGAATCATGTTGATTTGCTGCATTCTATTGCAGCTAGGGTCAGAGGTCGTAAGGGGGTGCTGATTGTTGATATAGGTGTTAGTTCTTGTGCATATTTTGGTGTGTTCTTATGTTGATGCTCGGAGAAATGTTTGTTGGTGTATATTCTATTGCTTCCTACTTCTAGGCTCTATAGCATATTTTGGTAGCTAACGCCTTTTGTATTCTATCTTTTGTATGTGGGCTATTATATTTTGGTGTGTACTCTTTATTATATAGGCCGTTGTATTGTATATAAGTTTAGTTGCGTTGTTATTATATGTATCGTTTTGCATGGGTTCTTTTTTAGTTTTGTTTGGTATAGGATTCCATATGATTGTGTAGTTTGGGTAATTGTGGGTTTCGTCTATGTTGTGGGTTTAGTTTGCGTTATAACGTGTTAGGGTTTTGTGGTGTAATGTGTTGTACTGGGTGCGTTGTAGTTTGTACCTTTGTTGTTTATATATGGCGTGATCTTTTATGATCACTACCTTATTTATAAAAAAACAACATTATATATAGTATAATCTCTCTTTTAAACCGTCTAAAATAATCTACGTGGTCGAGACTTTTTGTTTACATGTTTGATAGTGTGTTGTGAACGGTTAAAGCGAAATAGTCGCTAGAAACACACATGGAAATCCCTTGTATTTGGCATATGTTAAATTGGTTAAATGTGAATATATTGTAGAAACATATATTTGGTTGTTAACTTCACATATTTTGGATGTGTTCGACATAAAGGAATTAGTTTGGGAAGTTATAGAAATTGGGAATGGAAATTGTGAAAATTGGAAATGAAAAGGTCGCGATGGATGCACTTTGAAAATGCCTTGTATTCGGTGATTTTTAAACTTAACTTTGTAAGACATCCTAGGGCTTTGTTTTTATTTTAAATAAGTACTATAAGGGTATTTATTATTGGAAAAACATAAAAGGTTTAAATATATTTTTAATTATGTATGAATTTTTAAATTAAAGGATTTAAATTATAAAACGTGTTTTTATGGTTTTCAAATAAATTATAAAATAATTGTTATTAAGTAATATTTAAAATAAATGTTTTAAACCAAATATAAGTATTTTTAAAGTATATACTTATATATATAGTGTTGCTAAGTTATATAATATCTTTTAAATTGTTTTAAAATTTTATTAATTATATTAGCTTATGAATAAATTATTATACATATAAATATATACATCATATTTAAAAGGTTTTTAGTAAATATATGTAAGTTTTAAAAAGTAATTTTGAGTATTTATAAATGTAGTAAAGGAAATTTGGATTTTAACACTTAAGTTAAAATATATTATTTTGGGAAGTTCAATTAAAATTTATTACCTTAATTAATAAGTGTGGATATGTTTTGATGTTTAAAGTGAATGTCTTAAAGTTAATGAGAAGTATAAAAATGGTTCTGGGTTGTAGTAAACAATGTTTGAGTAACATTTGTTTTTAGCCCTTACTAATCACACTTAATAATATAATTGGATATTTAATAATGAACATATTAAATAGAACTATAAGTGAATAGTTTTGGGTTGTTGTGACAATGTTTAAGTAACATTTGTCTTAACCCTTATAAATGTAATTAGATCTGTAAAAACAGGTTTTAAAGATTTTGTTTTTGAAGTATGAAATGTTTTGGCTTCGTAGTAAATAATGTTTTAATAACATTTGTTTTTAAACCCTTGAATTATATTTTAAAGTGGAAAAAAATATTGTTATTTGATTATAAATATACTTAGATCTTTAATAACGAAATTTTAAAGATAATAACAAGTATGGATTCTTTTAAAATAAAGATAGAAAGTTATACGTTTAATTTATAAAAGAGAAGGGGTTCATAGTAACGATGTTTTAGTAAATACGTGAATAGTAAATACGTGAATAGTATAAATGTAAATAGTAAAATATGTGTATATATCTTTTATAAAAGGGAAATTTAAATCTATATACAAGTTTAATGAGTTAAGTTTTAATTAATAAGAAGTTTAATTAAATAAGTTAAGTTTTAATTAATAAGGAAGTTTTAATTAATGAATGAATTTAATTAATAAAGGTGTTCTAACTAAAAGAAGTTTTAATTAAAGGAAGAAGTTTTAAACTAATGAAGGAAGTTTAAATTAAATGATGAAGTTTTAATTAATGAAGCAATTTTATTAGATAAAGAAGTTTTACTAATAAAAGAGGTTTAATTAATAAAGGATTAAATAAATAAAAAGGGATTAAAAGCTATTTATGTGACTTGTCGTGCTTTGTGTGTTAATCGTGCTTGCATGTCTACTTGTTTATGGAAAGTATTTAATCGTGTACTTAGCACGAAAGCCAACAAAGTAGATTTTTTTCTCTATCTTTGAGAGTTAAGAATGATGATTCGAGTGGGGTGTAGAAGCAATAGTGCTCTAACCTATCGGGCTTCACTCTTGACCTAGGGATAATGGAAGTTGAGAAGGTTGGAAACGTCATAAGTATACGAGACTTAATTTCCATATGAAATCAGTCTCATTGTTGCTGAAATTATACCAAAATTAACTTAGCACATATCTAGAAGGAACAAGGGATGATGTTTTACCCTATGTATAAACTCGTCTTGCCTTCTAGGAAAAATGATAAGGAAATCCGTTCAGATAAGCACTAGTACAAAACAGATCAGTTGCTTCGCCTCATTTGTGTCGGTTGTCCATAAAACCGACACAAATAGTGTAATTTGTGTCGGTTGTTTATTAACAACCGAAACTATTGACTTATGGGGTAAGAAGAAAATGTTAAAAATGTAATTTGCATCTGTTGTTCTTAAGAAACCGACACAATTGAAGGGAAGCAATAGATTTACTCGTGTCGGTTGTTTGAACAACCGACACGATTAAATACATTAGCATCGGTTGTCAAATAACCGACACCATAGGCACACAACTTTCCCCCCAAATCCATTTCAGCCGCCCCATCTTTTCCCGCGAACCCTAAATTTTAGAGGGAAAATTTGCGTCTATCGTTGCTGTCTTCATCCGAACATTAGTTCCCACAGTGTCCCAAATTTTAATTACCTAGCCCTAAATTCCAATATTCCTTCGCTCCATTCGCTCTTAGATATCCGCAGGTACAATTGAACCCGTTCGTTTTTCTGATAAAACCAAACGTAGAAAATTTATTCCCTTGTTCTGATTTCTAAACCCAAAATTTTACAAATTGATAATTTAAGCAGAGGTGATTGTTAAAGGGAAATAGCTCTACAAACGATGACAAGCTCTGGAAACAAGATTAAGAACGCCAAATTGGTAATTTTCATTCTATTATATTGAATATGTTTTGATTGCTTATAATCTGTTGAAAGGTCTTATATGATTCCTGTGAATAATAATTTGATTAACAGGTCCTTTTGGGAGATGTTGGGACAGGAAAATCAAGCATAGTATTGCGGTTTGTAAAAGGTCAATTCGTTGAATTTCAGGTTGGTGTTTGCGGGAATGATAATTTTGTTCGTAATTATTTTGTTCGTAATAATTTTGTTCGGAATGATAATCCCCAATCCCGCAGCCAAGATTTTAGTTTATGTCGATGGAATTAATTCTTTATCGAAAATTTCAGTTTCTTCTCTGCGCCAATTGTTGGATACGGGTATAGGGCATAGATTTATGCAGGTTTCAGAACTGACAGCCAAGGAGTTCGAGGATAGGGCTGAAGGGAAAAAAACGAACATGATTTTACTAATAGATGACTAGCTGGTGGACTTGGAGGTAGAAGAGTATTGTTAACAATGTCACGAAATAAGGTACTATACGTGTTTTGAATCGTATCATTTTTATTTGTATGCTATAGTTTTGATTATCTTTATGTGTACAATTTTCAGCATAAGCTATTTTTTATGGACATTTGCCATTGAAATTGTGGAACTTTTGTTGTCATAATATTTGTTAACATACTGTACGAAAATTTTATTCTCAAAGCAAGTTTGGTTTAATTTATAACTTAGATTATTGGTTGAAAACACTTTATAGTTTGCCAAGTGTTCTGCTTTATAATTTGATTTTGGTTTGTTAACACATGGTTTAGTATTCCGTTTGCCACTTTTGTGCTAATATTCCCTAATTTCAGTTACATGTTTCGTAAATGAAATCTTTATTATACGAGGTAATTGAAATCATATTTTGAACTAAATAACTACATCTTTGACACATGTATAATATGTTTCACACAAACCAACATATTAATAAACTCATTAATTTTTATCGTAAAATTTTACAGTAAGTTGTTGCATAACGAATAAATAACCTATAAGGGTACATCTAAATGAATCGATCCACCATTAAAACCACACTCGTTTTGACATGTTATGGCCATAAAAGTGTAGGTTAACTTATCAACTAACAGTTAGAAACTATTTTGAAGTCAAATTCATCTTGCTTTAGTCTCTTACTTATATTATAATGCCACCATGGTTGTATAGTGCTAACTAATATCAACAAATAAGTAAAGTTGAAATTTAAAACAAAAAATGAACACAAGATGTATAAAAAAAATTAGTGTTGGATTTTAACTAGCTTC
Source organism: Allium fistulosum (assembly GCA_030737815.1). Classification (NCBI taxonomy): domain Eukaryota; kingdom Viridiplantae; phylum Streptophyta; class Magnoliopsida; order Asparagales; family Amaryllidaceae; genus Allium; species Allium fistulosum. Next base: position 776,860,166 of record CM060905.1, on the reverse strand, counting down.
TGTACAAATGATTCATAAGGTTAGACTGAAACAACGTATAAAATTAGCGTTTCGCTTGTTTTTTTAAGAAGTTTTATTAACAAGTTTTATACTTTACTAGTATTCCTATGGTCAAATGTACATCTGCTTGGTTGGTGCTGTCACTACAAATTTCTCTTCACCATTACTTAAGGTAGTTTCAGAGTCTCTTATGTTCTAATGTTTTTTCCTATTTCCTTCTTACCATGTTCTTTATTATATATTATATTGTAATTTATATTATCTTACTTAGAAATTGATTTTGTTTTATGAAATTGTTTAGTAAAGGTGTTTAATATTTGATAGTTGCACATGACTCTACAAGTTAGTTAATTTCCCAATTTGATTTTATCTTATTTCCCTTTTTTAAAAAAATTTGAAAGCTTATATATATTTGTAGAAGATATGTGTGTGCGCGTGCGTGTGAAACTGTTGTATGAGTTTTCCTTTAATTGTCTTCTTTTAGGGTGAGCATGGTTATGGTATGGTTGATTTGGGGATTAGATGTTCCTTCTAAAGTTTCACCTTTCCATGACTATTTTTTCAACATGTGCTTGTCCTGCATTTTTTTTCCTACCACGTGAGATTTTGTTTAACAGTCTTACATTTTAACATAATTTACCTGGAATGTTGCTTGTCAGCCATCAATAGCCACATTTGAAAATTTATTTTGAAGGGAAGTAAAGATTCAATTATGCATCCTGAGCTTAATATACTTCTAAATCCATCAATGCTCATTTTTCATATCATCAATGCAAATATGTCTAATGCCATTTATCTTCTTACTGCCAGTAATCCATATAAATTGCTATCTTATTCCTGATCTTTTATTAGATTCTGAGAGAGTACGAGTTGCTATCAGATTGCGACCCAAAAATGTTGAGGATCTCGCTAGTGAAACAGATTTTGTTGACTGCATCGAGTTACAGCCTGAGGTTCTGACATGTGACTCTTAGCTTTGATAACCTTACAATTAAATTTTGTACTATATCAGTGCAATGCAAAAAATTGTATAACAACTTTTGTTAGCCTTTTTTTGGGTAGTAATAATGTTCACCCCTTTAATTTAACTGTGTTCATCATCCGGTCCCAAACCATAATGGTTGCTCGTTATTTATTTAGTTATTATCGATATAATTAATAAATTAGACTGAAGTGTTCTTAGTACACGGTAATAAATTTTAAGAGTAATACTTCAAAATAAATAGTTTTAGGAACAAAAAATAAAAGAAATTACAATTTTTCTTAAAGAAAACAATAAATAGCAAAAGATAAAAGAAATCATCATTTGAAAAACAGTTGATACTTAACACTTACGTTAAAAAATGCTTTTGAAATTTAATGGCAACACTCTCTCTCTTACTTTCTAGATCTAAATTGAAAATCCTAATCGAAGCACAAGTAGTTCCTAATATGCCACCAAGTTCCTTCACGTTAGCATCGCGACCCAATGTACGCTGCTGCAGCACCATATGGCGCTTATCCCATGTATGGAAACCAGCAACAGGTGAGCTAGAAAACTATATATAAATAAAATAGGATATTGTAATAATCGAGCCTAATGGATCGGCTATTACTACTACTTATTATTAGTTATAGTGGAGTGATAGGAAAACAAGAATTCTTGTAACAGATGAGAGAGTGTGATTAAAGTTCAGTATAGGCAGTTGGACGATGAGTTAGCTTAGTCTGACTATGTACAAATAAAACTCCCTAGTACGCAGAATAAGTAAGTCTGAATGAACGTGTCGAAATTGCTTTAACTATTCTATTTATCAACTCATAATTGGTCAAGAGGAACTTTGCTTCTGCTCACCAGTGCCACTAGTTACGCGTGTTGGTTCATAGTTCAGGTATGCATGTATAATTAATTATTTTAACATAACAAGTTTTATGAATAATATATTTTTAATCATTTTAAACATATCAGGTAAAGGTGTATGAAATATTTCCTTCAAAGTACTGGACATCGATGTTGGCGTGTCTGGCTGGCTGTTTCTAGACGCTAGCAATTGGAATAATGTTATGTCGCCATGAAGATGCATGGAAATTGAACTGGGATCTTCAACTGCTGACGATTTTATACACTGTATGTATCTCTGCTTTTTTTTCAAGTAATTCTTTTATAAATAACACAAGATATATAAACTGTTATTGGGATTCCATATTCTTGCTTCTCTTATCGTAACTTTTCTTTATAATTTCAGGGCATGGTCAACACTGGTGCAACATTTTGTTTGGTATCTTGGGCAGTTTCAAAGAAAGGTCCAACTTACCCATCCATGTTTAACTCTCTTTCTGTTGTGTTTACTACTTTTTTAGAATCTGTTTTCATGGGTCAAGATATCACAACTGGAAGTTTATTAGGCATGTTTATGATTATTGGATGACTATATGCCTTCCTGTGGGGTAAGGGTAAAGAACTGAAAGTGCAAAATATGAAAGTTGGAGATATGTCCACTGTTTCAGAATCGGTGGTTGTGGTTGTTGATTCTAACAGCGAAGCTACAAATATAAGATCCACAGACTCCAGAATGTTGATGGGCAACAAAGATAATATTAAGACTTGAATTCTGGATTCAAATTTAATTAACTTAGGATATATTTTACTGAATTTTATTAACATGATTTAAACCTATGTACATTTATAGCCAGAATGAAGGGATTATGTTATGACTGAACCATTTGGCTCACCCGGTACAAAATGGGTTAGTGGCAACGTATTAGCACACCCTATCATCGATAAAATCGCAAAAGAATTAGGCAAAACTGCAGCTCAAGTTTGTCTACGCTGGGGTATTCAAATGGGACACAACGTGCTTCCTAAAAGTACAAATGAAGAAAGGATCAAGGCCAACCTTGATATCTTTGATTGGTCCATTCCTGACCAACTTGTTGCTAAGTTTTCTGAAACTGAACAGGCAAGTATTGCTATTTTTGCTACCATTTACTATAAACTAGTATTGCTTTAATTTCATTTCTTCTCAACTAGTATTGAACAACCACTATTAACAGACTGCTGCCAGTGAAATGGAGAGTGCGATTCAAGAAATGGAAAGTCAAGGCGTCCAGTCATATATTCTTGATCTTCGATCCCTGTCAGTATGATATTATATTAACATATCATATACTTGGGGAGAATTATCATAAACTAACATGACACATGCATGATGCATGTATGATATATTTACAGGGAGGTCTAGTGAAAGCTGGACTGGATGTTGCACAAATATGGTTAGATGGGGAAGAAACTTTGGTAAATGCAATTGATAGAGAAGGAAACATGTTACCCATCACCATGGAAAATGGTCACGCTTTAACCCATGATCCACTTGTTGTTCTTGTAAGTCGTTGCTTGATCTTATTTATAGTTAATCCAGATTAGTGTTGATGCTTATGGTTCAACCTGCGTTTGAATTACACTCTCAGATTCTTTTATGCAGAGCATTCCTGATTTAATTATTGTCTTTTGTATAACAATTCTCTTAATTGCAGGACTTTGTACGAGATGGTTCTTATAACCAACAAGAGATAGACGAGGTTCGAGAGAATTTAGCTAGGTATATCATGTATAATTGGATGTAGTTGTTTTTTGTTGTGTACGCTGATCTTTTGTAACGTACGTTGGTATTTTGTTATGTACGTTATGTTTGTGATAGGTTATATTCTATTTTGTTCTGTAAACAAGAATTATGTTGATGGATAATATAATTATATTTTTTGTTCAATCAGTTCATAGTAACGTTCGTTTATAAAAAATTAAAATTCAATTTCATATTGTTTTTATAATCTTAAATGGTAATAATATTTTTTTTTGCTTCAGATATAACTTGTGTCGGTTGTTACTTCAAAGGGAACCGATACAACTGCATATCAATTGTGTCGGTTGAAAAAACAAACATAACCGACACAAATATCAATCATTTGTGTCAGTCGTCAATAAGGAACCGACACAAAACAAGCAACAGTTGTGTCGGTTTTTCTTAAAGGACCGACACAATAAACGGCGGTTTGCTTCACCATACAAGCTGATTTGTGTCGGTTCTATTAGAAAGACCGACACAACTGTTCATAGTTTTGTGTCGGTTCTCTATTACCAACCGACACAAATAATTGATATTTGTGTCGGTTGTACAACCGACACAACAAAAAAATGTCTTTTGTGTCGTCTTCATTTGAGTCGGTTGTAAAACCGACACAACAGAGGTTACACAACCGACACAAATGACCAGTTTTGTACTAGTGAAGCGAGGATCTCCACCCTTATGTATCGTCTATTTATATCTGAAAGAACCAGGATTGAGTTAACTGGAAATCTATCGATTAGTATTGGAGCACCCAGTAAGCGGGGGAGTGTACTTATATGAGATGACTCGAAACTGTAACCACTTTAAAACCATATACGTGATCTTTACTTTCAAAGAGGTTTGTGATGGTGGAATCTTTATGGAGATCCAAGATCCAATTGTGATGCTTGAACCCATGTAGAGGTTCATGATCTGATCAGGATGTGGAAATCCATGTGTGGTTCTAAGATCTATTGAAATATAGGAATCCGACCATGTGTAGTTCTGAGATCTGTTCGAGTTATGGCTTGTGTGTTAAGATGCTAAATGTGACTTCACCATTAGTAATGACCTCAACCAGAGATAGGAGGCATAGCCAGTAGGATTGGCAAACCCATAGGGTGCAGGCGACTCTAATCTAGAGATACTTATGGATATGCATGCAGGGGCGATGCACTCAGTCTTAGCATGCCAGTACGTTTTTTCTAGGATACATTCACTAGAGATGCATGCTGCTCGGAAGGATATCTCTGATCCTTGTGTAGGAGATTGGAGTCGGCTTCGATCCGAGGAGACCTCCGTGGAAATCCTACACAACTATCGAACGCGCCTTAGCGGTTTTAATTATATACCTATTATTGATGTGGTGTACACACACATACAACACAGCTATTTCTTACTTATATTCTTCACCTTAAATATTATCTATTATGTCCAAACATGTACTTATTAAATAGTTTGGCTCTTTTGAGAGGATAACCATTATAACGGTCTCAAAAGGTGCTGTTATATGCTGTACACATATTTCTTGAGTTTCTCATACCAGACTTATATCTGACACATGGCTTTTGTTTTCCTTAAATTCCTCTTGTGCTCTTTCGAGCAGTCCGAGAAAGGTAGGTTTTTGTTGATGTTCATTGAGCACTTGGAGAGGAATTGGATGTTTACCTACCATGGTATTTTTATTTCCACCGCATTACTTATGTATACATCAACAATTGTAAGGATAGGCTGTTATAACTGTCCAGGCTGATTATGTTACTTTGATTAGTAACTGTGGAATAGAATGCATATTAGAGTAGCCCTGTGTATTATCTTTTGATACCGCATGTCAGATTCTAATGTTTTTATTCTCCTCTTTCTTGTTCCTTTTATTTTCTCCTTTTTCTTTATCCTAACGTTCTGTCTTTTTGACACTTGGGTGCTCGGCTCGTGAATACCGTGGATGTATTAATGTCGACATTCGGGTCGAAAATGCAGTCGTTACAACACGTGTCAAATGATTCATAATCAATTGACGATATAAAACCTTTGGTTTTCACTTTATGTGGTTGTTTCTCACTAATATAACCCAGCCTATGATGTCAAAGATAATTATCATTTATATTGTTAGAAGAATTATTCATAGAACATACATAATTAGTATTAATCATATAAATGTCATTTTCAAGAATACCATCGTTGACTTTATTTTCATCCAAACTAATGTTCATAACATTATTTGCACAATGAATTATATATCCAATTTCAAATAGTCTAGAAACATAAATAATCCCACAAATAAAGTCTTTTACAAAATAGCAATTATTTTATACTAATACTACTCCACTAGGCAAAACTAAATGATAGTTTCCTACTACCGTTGCATCTACAATAGATCCATCAGCAACTTGGAGCTTCATCCCTTCTTTCACCGTGCGATGTTTGTTCTGAATCTCCTATAACGAGGTATATATACGAGTTCTAGAACTGATATCTGAGACCCAAGACATTTTATTGATTACGTAACAATTTTGAATCATAAATGTACCTAATGGAGCTGTAGAACCATTCTGCTTCTTTACTCTAACAATCTTCAAGTAGTCAAGACAACTCCTTTTCCAGTGACCTTTCTTATGGCAATGGTGACATTTACCCATGTCATTGATCTTCTTACTTTTCTTTTTCTTACCTTCTCTTTTCTGCTTCTTCGAACTCTTTAAAGATGATGCATTACCTTTTACAAGAAGTACAGTCCCTTGATCCTTAGAGTATAGCTCGGCGGACCTCAAAATATTGAGGAGCTCCATGAGATTCACATTCAATTGGTTCATGTTATAATTCAGTATGAACGATTCATACCGAGGAATAAGTGAACCAATAATCAAATCTACTTGCAGTTTGTTGCTTATTTGTACGTCCAATTACGAATGTCTATCAATATAACCCTTCATCATTAGCACGTAATCGTTAACTTTCTGTCCTTTGGTCATCTAGGCATCGAACAGCTTCATGTATGCTTATACATTGTGAAACGTGATTGTTTACCAAAAAGGTCCTTGGGGCTATCAAATATCTCATGGACAAACATATTTTCGTGTTGCCTTTGCAATGGCTTGTCTAACGTAGACAACATGAAAACTTGGGTGATCTCTAGGTCTGACACCCATTATTCATAAGCAAGTCATAGTTCTAGGTCTGCATCATCAATAGGTTGTTCTGTAGGTTCGTACATAATAGCAGTCCAAAGGCGCTCGTAAGTCAATGCTATTTTAATTGCTCTTAGTCAGTCGGTATAGTTAGGCATGGTAAGCTTGTCGTTTTCTGTTTTGGATTAGTCATTTTCTACAAGTTTAATTTGTAAATTATTAGGAAAAATCATAAAAGATGTTCTTATAGTATTAGTAAAGTTAAACTTTATGTTTCATTTTACTAATAAGCCCCCACTAGTCTTTTATGTTACACTAAACCCTAAGTCGAAACTTAGAAGTCTTTTGACTTTGTTGGTAGGTATTAGGACTTGTATGTCTTGAGATTCTGACCTTGAGGAAAGCTCAACAAATCATACTACCACATACGATGGATAACTCCTTATGGGTAGTAACATATACAACTCTTAACCCTTGATATTTTATCTTAATCCCGCCTTACCTTGAGGAAAGCTCAACAAATAAAGTAAGATTATTCACTCAGACCTACCATTTCGTGACGGTCTAAGTATGATGCACATACCTTGAGGAAAGCTCAACAAATTTGTGCAATTATCTAACCATATCTATTCAATATCTTAATAGTACTACACATAACATCCTTAGCTCGAGGAAAGCTCAACAACTAAAGAGTATGCAAGTAATCTATTAATATATAAATGGTAGAGGATAACATTATATTGAAGACTCATAATCTTAATATATTATATTAAGTGATAGGAACAATGTATTTCTTATGAAATACCCTCGTGATTCAAGTGTTGGACACATTGTAAAACACGGTATACGTACGTTTGCAAATGTATTTATTCCTTACGTCTATTTATGGTTTCGGTAATGTTCCACCTTAGTTTATGCATTCATATTATATAAGCTTAATTATTATATAACTTTTATATTTTATATTACTTATATAATTGTCTTATATATAACATTATATTAATTAAATCTTATTTAATTTCTTTTAATTAATTAACATTTTAACTAATTTTATATTATCTTAATATAACATTTACATTTAATATTTATTATATACTATAACCTTTATAGTATAACACATATCTCATATACATGTGTATATTATTTAACTAATTAACCTTTTAATTTATTTATTCAATTAAACTAATTTAATTAAATTATATTAATTTCTAGATTCATTTCATATACATACATGTATATTTATGTTATTTTAAACATTTTAAAACAACATAACATATATCGTAATATATAATAAATGTATACATTTATTAATTAATTAACTTATTTATTTTATTTAATTTATTAGTCTTGTTAATAAATTTTAAAATTAATATGTAAAAATTTTCAAACATTTTGAAAAAATTATTATATTATAACTTTTATAATATATGTATATCTTATTTTAAATTTAACTTTTAAATCTAAATTTTATATTTTTAATTTTCAAACAATTTTGAAAATTAGCCAAAGGCCCAGTTCAAATTGGGCCTATTTTATTAGGGGCCACATTTTGGACTCACATATCTGTTCGGGCCAGACTGGTAGCTATGTAGGCATAGTGCTGATTACCCAAACCCAATCCTAGACAATACCTTTCTAAACACTCCACTAACTGGGTTGTGAGCTTAATTAGTTAACCATAATACGACTAATTTAGACTACATAAGATATTGGGCTTTGATACCATTGTTGGAACCGGGCCAGCCCGCAAAGAATGTTATGGGTGAATTTCAATTGTTTTACCATATTAGATCTTTATTGGTCGTATGAAGTCTAATTTATTTAGAACATTTGTAAATTTCTTTATCCACTATAATCCAGTCTGCCTGTGCAAAATAATAATATTTTGTTTTGCTTACAAAAATAAATCTTTATTTTATTTAAATTTATAAAATAATATAGTATTATTTTATTCAAGTTAAGCAATATATATGTATCACACACATATATGTGTGTGTGCATGTGTCACATATCAATCCATGCAAGTTATAATATGCTTGTATATAGATGTTGGGATTTACATCGCAACTGACACGTTAGCTCTTCCAATATACAAATATATTGTCCAAATGTACGTTTATATACTTTTGTGTACATATATCTGATATTAAATATCATATATAAACTATAATAATAATTTTTAAATCTAAATGTATGTAAATATACATATATACATATATATATACACATATACATACACACACAAACATATAGACATAATATGAAATATATACATTATAAATGTACTTAAAATTATGTGAGTATATTTAAAACAATTATAAATATATTAAATAAAATAAAAAAATAATTTTTTTAAATTGAAAACAATATATACATATGTGAATAATTTTTATATATATATATTAATATATGTATATTACACTAAATACTTATTTATAATGTATAATGTATATTATAAATATAGATTGATACTTATAAAATACATAAACATATTTTTTAATAAATATATTTACTTGGTCTTGTGCATGGCCTAGAATATTTTTTTATTTTAAAATTTAAATATTATTTTATTTATTTCCATACGGTTTGGTCATAAAATATTAACATAAAATAATTTCAAAAGATAATTTTTAATTTTTAATTTCTATTAAAATTCTAAATGATATTTTGTACTTAAATATTTATTATAATTTTATAGTTTAAAAATAGTTTTAAAACTAATTATTATTTTTGGCTTTTATTTAAATTATTTTTAAATAATAAAAAATGTTTTTTTAATTTTTCTACCGAACATGTATTATATCTTTTTATAATTTTATAAAATGTGAAATATAATTTTATATAATATATATTGCTATATTTAATTCCATGTAGATAAATGGTTTAAATAATATATATATATATATATATATATATTAATTGCTACCGGATATAGTATATCTATCATACATCATATATAATTTTATATATCCATATTTATATGAAGTATGACGAAGTAATTAAATTACAAACTATACATACACATATATTTATAGTATATATATTATTAAAATAAATAAATAAATAATGTTTTTTATTTCTAAGCCGTGCCATTATAGGTATATATACAACAATTTTTTTATATATAAGTATATACACACATACTACAAAACTAATTTGTGATAATATAATTGTATATCGAAATCATCACTTAACTAACGATATAAAATATGTATATAACAAAACGTTATATCTACATTAAAAATCATATTTTGGTTAGAAATGTACCTTACTTCCAATGCCTTAAAGTACATCTTGAAATGATGAAGTATGTTCCTTAAAACGATTTCCGATCCAAAAGAGTGCTAGTCCTTGAACCGTTGACCACTAGCTATCGAATAACAGTTGAATTAAATTGATTTGAGCTTAGGAAATTAGGGAAATGGGAGGGAAATACGGCCAATAATATATGCAGATGGAGGCTCCAAAAAAGATCAATATCAAATAAAGGTAGAGATGTTTAAATGGAGGAAGAAAAGGAGAGAATTTGTGATCTCATCTTTTACTCAATCTCCTTCCATCTTAGCCATCCATTATCAAGCCTCTCTAGCCCATTCTGCAGCAGCCTATTGCTCCATGTTTCAATCGAAATAACCAGCCCCCATCATGGGCTTTAAACCTATTTAGAGCCTAAATAAAAAAATTGTATTTAAATCCAATTTAAACACGTATCCATATCATATGTTAAATAATAAATTTAAAACTTTTATAAATACATTTAATAATATTTATTCATCAAACCAAAATCAATTTTTATAAATAATATTTCATAAATATTAATTAATTTATAATAATTACAAATTAATTAAATCGTTTGGTCAAAGGAGAATTTATCGTTTCTGTCGTGTGACTCGTTAGGTGTAAATTTGGTCAGCGGTTAACATCGAACTATTTGAATATTAGCGTTCACATGTCACTTAGCATGTGGTGTGACATTGTGGCCAAATTTGTCGCTTACTTGGTTTCAGTAAAATCCAATTTTACTTTATTAAGCATTAATAGGTTGTGACTATTATTTACACCAATTCTCTTTATGAAAGCTATATCACTTTGGACTTATGGAATTTGGTAATGATCAAAATTCCAATATCATCCATATTTAACTCTATAGTCTGAACACAAAGTATTTGGTTTGTAACGACCCGGCTTTCATCGACCAGAAAGTCGCATCATTATGAAGAAAGAAAGGGGTAGAAAATAGAAAAGAAGAGAAGAAAGAAAGAAACAACAACGATCTCACAGCGGAACGAATAAATTATATTAATAACATAAACTATTACATAGTATACAACACTTATCAGAGTTTACACAACTATACAACACATACTAGACAGTTATAAACATCTGTCTAGACATTACAACTCAAATACAAGACAAGACACTATCACAGATATCAACACAGCGGAATACTATATCTACGAACGCCGAAGCCTCCTGCTCCATTACTCCTCCAGAATATTCGTCAAAGCTAAACCTGAATCCCTTGGCTACTCGTAAAAATTTGAGTACCCAAGAGTTTATAAAACAGAAATAAACACTTGGGTCAGACATGGGTCTGGTGTGAGTAAACGGGTTAAAATTGTTTAACTTCAAAACCTTTAGAAAGAAAAGGTATCACGTAAGACTCCCCACAAATAAACATGGGTAAGTTTTTACCTTACGCTAACCAAAACATTTGATAGGAAATCTGATTTTATTATAATAGGGTCTAGGGTTTTCAAGTAAAATATAGAAATAGCTGAAATGCTTACATCTCACATTCCAACATAGTTGGGCACAACTAATACGTACGGCACTTATTGGAGTTTGGATTCCATACAATGGCAGGGCTACTGGGGTACCGCCCGTCACAGTACGTGGCCTAGATCACCGTACCGAGGAGTACGCCCGCTCCCCTGCAACACAAAGCCGGAACCATCCCTTACTGGATAATTCCGAACAAGATAATCCCGTAGTTGGCGCGACCAACTACACACTAAGCCGAATAAAAGAAAAGGGACCTCTAGACAGGGATCTATCTTGCTCTCAGTGGGTGCTACCCACGAAGCCTTGCTGCACCTCCCCTGTTTTAGCCATTTCCGGGTTGATGAGGCTTGAGGTTACGATTACCTTTAATCAGAACATATCACTTAGAATGCTCATCGTCCGCCTGACGATGTGCTGAAAGCATTCAATCCATACAAGTTCGTTCCGGGTTCGAACGAAACCGAAGGCATTATCTCGTTACACTCGTTTTGGAATCACCCTCAGAGTTAACGACAATAACCCTTGCACTCTGAATCTTCATCTTCACTTGAGATTCACGACCTATCGTTAATTTGGATCGAGGTGGTATTCGGGTCTCCAGACCTGGAAATCCGGTATACGGAAACCCGATCCCGGTCTCATCGAAATCCAAAACGTATCTTTTAAGGGCCAAGTTGTTTTAAGGTTAAAACAATTCAATTCTTATCTATACTACACAAAGATAGATAATTCAATAGATAATCTACATTATCATCCCAAACAGATAATTCACATTATCATTATAATTCAACCAACATCCATCTCATATATCAATCATATCTCATCAGAGATATCAAACAATGAAATACATTCAATCTCATTCATCCATCCTTAAGCAATGATTTATATCATCTAATTAATTTAAAGTGAATTAAACTAATTACTTCATTCTATAAATCCTGCTTACTTAATTATTAATTAAACCAATTAATTAATCATTACTCTAAGTATCCATCTTAATTAATCATTCCTGATTAATAATCCTTTAATTACTTTAAGTAATTAATACTTAATTAATTTCACAAATTAATTATCTTAAACCATTTAGTAATTAATCTTTAATTACTTCATTAATTAATTAATTATACTTAATTACATTAATCCTTAATTAATTACAATTAATTAATTACTTTAATCACTCATTATTTATTAATTAATCAATTCTTAATTACATCATTAATTATATTAATTAATGATCCTTAATTATTCTTAATTAATTATCTTATTTAAATTAATAATTAATTAGTCACATTTATTAATCACCTTTGATTAATCTCATTTAGTAATTAACTACTCTTAATTACTACACTTCATAAATTAATTACTCCTTAATTAATTATCCTTTAATTAATCCCCTGATTAATTATACAAAGTAATTAAACTAAAATTACTTTTATTATTAAAATCTTCTTTAGTTAATTACATCCACTAATTAACTTTAATTACTTTCCTAAGTAATTACACTTCACTAATTACATTTAAGTAATTACTTATCAATCACCAAGTGATTATCTTAATTTAATTAATAAATTAAACTTATCAAATTTATCTAATTAATTACCTTAAGTAATTAATTACTTTAATTACTTTCATTAAGTAATTATACTTAACCAATTCACAAATGATTATCATTAGTTAATTAATCTAATTGATTATCAAAATTAATCATATTAATTAATTATTTAATAATCCCTAATTAATGAACCCTCATTAATTATTAATCAATTCTTTAATTACTTTCCTTAAGTAATTAAGCTTTAACCAATTATTTTTAATTACAAATTAATTCATTTCTAATTACTTAACTAATTGCTTAAATAAATCTTTAATCAAATAAATTTCTAATCATTTATAAAAACTCTATACTTATTTAAATAAATGATCCTTAATTTCAAATTAATTAATTTATTAAATTATTCCTTAATTACCTTATTAATTTAATGAATCCTAAATCATTAAACCTTAATTACTTTCTAAATTAAAATATTAACCTTTAACTACTTTAATTATTATTAACAAAGACTTTAAAACATTTTACTTTAAAATCTTTCTTTTAATTCATTTTAAATTAAAGATTTAAAATAAATTACAATTTAACTTTAACCAATTTTGAATCAAATTTACAAAATCTTCTTAAATTCAAATGTTAAGAAACACTTAACATTTATAAAAGAATTTATAAGATTTTTGAACACATTCATTTATTCAAACCCTTTTTAAAAATATACTTTAAATATTTTTAATTTGATACAACATTAGAAATTTAATAAACTAATTTCAAATAGATACAAATCTAAATTTGAATCCATACTTTTTAAAAGATTTTGATTTAAAACTTTGTTTTAAATCCTGCTTAACATTTTAAACTTTATTTTTAAATTTTTAAAAATACTGTCAGGTTTTAACTGTAACCCAAAAATCAACCCGAGCTAAATATCAAAATACCCGAGTAAAAACCCAATTTTCCCGAGTACTCCTTCGAGTTTCCCTTTCCTTTTCTATATTTTTTTTTTTACTTTGTTATGTTTAAAATTTTTAAACACAGTTATAAACCCACGAGTCTTCCCTTCGAATTCCCGAGAACATCTTCGAGTCTCACGTGCAACAAAACGAGATCGACTCGAGCAATACTGTCTTCTTCCCAAACCAAACAACCAATGCCTGATACAAACGTGCACGTGCACAGACGAGACAATCGCCTATGACCATCGCTTCCATCACCAGCATGTCGACTTCGACCATCATCCACGATCACGACCTCCAGAACCACGAACAACTCCAAAAATCGAATTCGAGCAATCTCGATCACAACCTGGAAACAGACCCCAATCCTGGAAAATTCTTCGAACTCATCCCTCCGATCATCAGATCGTCTGAAATTTTGGCCACAACTTTGACAACGTTCCCGCTCCTATTTCTCCAAATCTGGTGGAGCTCGATCCACCAGAGGCGCCTTGATGATTGAAACTTCCGACCATTCGAAAACTAGGGCTACAGCCCATTCCGATCAATCCCCATTGCCACAGAGCTTTGACATCACTTCTGCTATTTTTCCCTACCTCACCCATCATCCAACTATCTCCAGTGAGAACCACGTCTCCGACAAACTACTAGATCATCAGAGATCACCCAGAATTCAAATTCTGGCCAAACTCAATCTGCTCCTACTATACCCCTCTAAAAATTGTGATTTCACTTTTAAAATTCATGATTTGGTTTAAAGATTCAATTTATAATCCTGGAATGCTTAATTATCATATTTGAATTTTATACAAAACTAAAACTTCCCTGTTCCTTTATATTTACAGAGTAGTTTTCATTTTATTTAAACTTAATAAAATTTTAGACTCTGATTTAGACTGAAACAAAAATCATTTGTTTAAAGTCTAAGTCCTAACAGAGATTATATTAGGAGGTATTAAGTTTTTGATCATGATATTTACTTCTAAAAGAAGAACAGATAAAAACAGGTAAGAACAGATACAAAATTAAACATGCATTTATATATCCATAGAAATTCAATCATATCCATGCATTCGATACTTCTTTTATTCCAGAAAATTCACATGCAAACAAATATCCCTACTTAAGTTTAAAAAGAAAGTTACTCACCTATTTAAAGAAGATGAACAGAGCCTTATTTTGAAACTGCTTTTAAACTTTAGAATCTGAATGCCTGCTTTTAAAACTTGAATTGCTAGCTTTAGAAACTTGCATGCATGCTATTTGTTTGTTGAGATATTGCTTTAGATCTCAGGTTTTGCTTGCTTTCAGATTTGGAGAGAAAAACAGGCTACAGACTTTTGTTTCCAGGTTTTGAAAAAGAACAGGCCTTTGATTTTGATTGAAGAAAAATGCAGGCTTTTTGGTTTGATAATTTCTGGTTTGAGGAAAGCTTGATTACAGATAGTTTAGAGATTATGGTTTGAGAAATGTTTTTAAGTTATTTTGTTTACAGCTGAAATCTTATATCTTTTGAAAATGAAGAGGATAGAAAAAAAAAGAAGGAGATGAGAATCATATGTTTATATACATTAGAAATGATTTATTTAATTAAAAGAAAAACAAAAATACCAAACTTTGACATTTGTCACTAACCATTTTTAATATGTTAACACTTGGTAAAACAAGGTTTTTAGAAAATTACACTTGTCCTCTTAGTTAGTTTATATTTATTTCAAATGTAAATAAACCCCTTTTCTTTATTTAATAAATACCTATTACATATTTATATATATATAGATAAGTTTAGAGAAACAAAACTAATTATATTTGTAATTAAAAGTTTATACAAATATTTTAAATTCCAATTATTTAAAATATTACCTCTTTTGAATTTCAAAATTAAATCTAAATTCAAATTCAAATTATACTTAAAAATCCAATTTAAAGTAAATTTGAAACAACACATTAAATTTGCAAATAACAATTTTATTTTATTAAAGTCTATTTATAAAAACAATACACTATTAATATTTTGAAATTAACATATTTATCAATTTTAAATAAATTTATAAAAGAGATTATAAATTTCTACTATTACTAAATGAATTAACATATCATTTGTAAATTATATTTTAAACTTATTTATATATATTCTTAAATCATATGTATTAAGCAATATTTTAAAAGAAAATAAATTAACTTTACTATTAATCTTTATTTACAACCATCTAGTTATTTTAAATAGCTTTGAAAAGCTAAATATTAAATAAATCATAATTTCCAAACTATACGAATATACATTAGAAATTCAAAACAAGATTTCATTTATTAACTTTCAAATCAAAGGCAATCTATTTACAATATATACTCATATATAGATTATAGATAGAAATCATTTTATTAGTTTTAAAAGATAAATTTCACTAATTAAATATTTATTTAATTAGATTTTTAAACCAATTCAAATATTTTTATCAAAGATTAACAAATCAATTTAATTATTTAAACAGATTATTAAATTGATATTGCCCCAAATTTCCGGGATATTACATTCCTTCCCCCTTAAAATAATTTCGTCCCCGAAATTTAAAGCAAAGGTAATTTAATAATCTTTTTAAATCACAAGGATGTATTATCATTTATATGCTAACAATCATAGCAACCAATCATCCAAACAAACAATTCTAACTATCAAGCAAAAATTTCTAAATAGAATTTCCTCGAGTTTCCCCAAGTATATATATACCGGGATACTCGCTCTACAAACAATCCAAACAACCAATACTACTAAGCTATAGAGCTCCTACTCATCTAGATCTACAAAACTAAACAGAATATCAGACTACAGACGAATATGACTCAACAACCAAATCCTCCAGAACTGCTGGTTCCAAAACCAAAGATAGATCAAACACGTACTCCCTCAGAGATACGTAAAATACATTGAATTCCAGTTATCCAAACTGACAATTCAACCTGTAGACAAAGAACTACTTCTCTCGAGAACACAGGAAAATCCAAAATACTTCAGTGCTAACTTCCTGACTTATCAAATCTTATAGCTCTTTAATTGGAGAAAAACTTCACAACAACGAAGTCTCCAACTTCGAATTTCAAATTCCTTCGTCTCTTATCCACAAAATTCTTCAGACGATCCTAGCTTCCTACAAATCCTTTTTGATCAACTCAACCTTCGCTGATGCTTCTTGAAACAATCAGGACCAAAAATAACTCAACCAATGATCCTCTCAAGATCTACCCAATCCAAAACACAACTCTACTTACAAACATCAGTAGATTCCAAACTTACTTCTCATATCCAGAGATTCACTCTCAAACTGCTTCCGCTACACCACTCTAATCTGGAAAAGAATGAAAATGCTGATGAAGAACACAAGCCCAGATTGGACAACTCATCCCAGAAAATCTCAGATAACTCAAGAGAATACTCAGACTATCGCAAGTCACTTTTGCGATCAACCCAGCCTAACTGCAAAGAAAACTGTTCTCTCTTTACCAATCAGAACAGCTTATACTTATCTATCCTATCTATCGAAGAAATGGATCCACTTTGTTGCTTCTGAACTCCACCTCCAGAAAAACTGCTAAGCCGGAAGAACTTCCTTTTTCAAAGCTCTTCGAGAAACTCGAATCCAAACCAAATAGAAACACCATGTTGAACTCAGCCACAACACCGAAACAGACACACTTCATTAACTTGTTCCAAAAGAAAACATCTTCGGGAACATCCATATTCACTGCGTCTCATCACACAGCTACAATTTCCTGAGATACCATCACTCGCTTCTGCCTAACCGACAGATCCAACTCTACTCATCTAACTTCAAAGATAAACTCCGAACCATAACAGGTTTCCTTCAGAGATTGTGAAATCCTTACACAACTGCAAAGTTCACTCGAGACGGTATTAGGTTTACAGTCTCGACAAATACACTTCCAACCTCAACACTCAGACTCCTAATCCTAGATGATAAATTATTATCATCTCAACCAATCATTACAAATACCATATACATTTAAAATGATACTTTTTATATAGAAATTATATCTGGGTAAAATTATTTCATCTACCTTTTTAAAACAATATTGTGTCCGTTGGCCTGGTCAAGTGTTTAGAGATCCCTATCAATAACGTTAGCTACTCGTATTGACCAGAATCCATATACCACTCAACCGATCAATTAACACAATATAAAATCATTTTTATATAACTAACAAATACGCGCTCTCGTATATATATATATACTCAGACTCAAACAGGTTGCTACAGATCCTATCTCTAATGAACAATCCTTCCGAACCTAGGTATTTACTCAACCTAGTGTTCTGATATTCACTTAATCAAAAGCTTAGGCATTCGCTCAACCTATGCTCTGATACCAATTGTAACGACCCGGCTTTCATCGACCAGAAAGTCGCATCATTATGAAGAAAGAAAGGGGTAGAAAATAGAAAAGAAGAGAAGAAAGAAAGAAACAACAACGATCTCACAGCGGAACGAATAAATTATATTAATAACATAAACTATTACATAGTATACAACACTTATCAGAGTTTACACAACTATACAACACATACTAGACAGTTATAAACATCTGTCTAGACATTACAACTCAAATACAAGACAAGACACTATCACAGATATCAACACAGCGGAATACTATATCTACGAACGCCGAAGCCTCCTGCTCCATTACTCCTCCAGAATATTCGTCAAAGCTAAACCTGAATCCCTTGGCTACTCGTAAAAATTTGAGTACCCAAGAGTTTATAAAACAGAAATAAACACTTGGGTCAGACATGGGTCTGGTGTGAGTAAACGGGTTAAAATTGTTTAACTTCAAAACCTTTAGAAAGAAAAGGTATCACGTAAGACTCCCCACAAATAAACATGGGTAAGTTTTTACCTTACGCTAACCAAAACATTTGATAGGAAATCTGATTTTATTATAATAGGGTCTAGGGTTTTCAAGTAAAATATAGAAATAGCTGAAATGCTTACATCTCACATTCCAACATAGTTGGGCACAACTAATACGTACGGCACTTATTGGAGTTTGGATTCCATACAATGGCAGGGCTACTGGGGTACCGCCCGTCACAGTACGTGGCCTAGATCACCGTACCGAGGAGTACGCCCGCTCCCCTGCAACACAAAGCCGGAACCATCCCTTACTGGATAATTCCGAACAAGATAATCCCGTAGTTGGCGCGACCAACTACACACTAAGCCGAATAAAAGAAAAGGGACCTCTAGACAGGGATCTATCTTGCTCTCAGTGGGTGCTACCCACGAAGCCTTGCTGCACCTCCCCTGTTTTAGCCATTTCCGGGTTGATGAGGCTTGAGGTTACGATTACCTTTAATCAGAACATATCACTTAGAATGCTCATCGTCCGCCTGACGATGTGCTGAAAGCATTCAATCCATACAAGTTCGTTCCGGGTTCGAACGAAACCGAAGGCATTATCTCGTTACACTCGTTTTGGAATCACCCTCAGAGTTAACGACAATAACCCTTGCACTCTGAATCTTCATCTTCACTTGAGATTCACGACCTATCGTTAATTTGGATCGAGGTGGTATTCGGGTCTCCAGACCTGGAAATCCGGTATACGGAAACCCGATCCCGGTCTCATCGAAATCCAAAACGTATCTTTTAAGGGCCAAGTTGTTTTAAGGTTAAAACAATTCAATTCTTATCTATACTACACAAAGATAGATAATTCAATAGATAATCTACATTATCATCCCAAACAGATAATTCACATTATCATTATAATTCAACCAACATCCATCTCATATATCAATCATATCTCATCAGAGATATCAAACAATGAAATACATTCAATCTCATTCATCCATCCTTAAGCAATGATTTATATCATCTAATTAATTTAAAGTGAATTAAACTAATTACTTCATTCTATAAATCCTGCTTACTTAATTATTAATTAAACCAATTAATTAATCATTACTCTAAGTATCCATCTTAATTAATCATTCCTGATTAATAATCCTTTAATTACTTTAAGTAATTAATACTTAATTAATTTCACAAATTAATTATCTTAAACCATTTAGTAATTAATCTTTAATTACTTCATTAATTAATTAATTATACTTAATTACATTAATCCTTAATTAATTACAATTAATTAATTACTTTAATCACTCATTATTTATTAATTAATCAATTCTTAATTACATCATTAATTATATTAATTAATGATCCTTAATTATTCTTAATTAATTATCTTATTTAAATTAATAATTAATTAGTCACATTTATTAATCACCTTTGATTAATCTCATTTAGTAATTAACTACTCTTAATTACTACACTTCATAAATTAATTACTCCTTAATTAATTATCCTTTAATTAATCCCCTGATTAATTATACAAAGTAATTAAACTAAAATTACTTTTATTATTAAAATCTTCTTTAGTTAATTACATCCACTAATTAACTTTAATTACTTTCCTAAGTAATTACACTTCACTAATTACATTTAAGTAATTACTTATCAATCACCAAGTGATTATCTTAATTTAATTAATAAATTAAACTTATCAAATTTATCTAATTAATTACCTTAAGTAATTAATTACTTTAATTACTTTCATTAAGTAATTATACTTAACCAATTCACAAATGATTATCATTAGTTAATTAATCTAATTGATTATCAAAATTAATCATATTAATTAATTATTTAATAATCCCTAATTAATGAACCCTCATTAATTATTAATCAATTCTTTAATTACTTTCCTTAAGTAATTAAGCTTTAACCAATTATTTTTAATTACAAATTAATTCATTTCTAATTACTTAACTAATTGCTTAAATAAATCTTTAATCAAATAAATTTCTAATCATTTATAAAAACTCTATACTTATTTAAATAAATGATCCTTAATTTCAAATTAATTAATTTATTAAATTATTCCTTAATTACCTTATTAATTTAATGAATCCTAAATCATTAAACCTTAATTACTTTCTAAATTAAAATATTAACCTTTAACTACTTTAATTATTATTAACAAAGACTTTAAAACATTTTACTTTAAAATCTTTCTTTTAATTCATTTTAAATTAAAGATTTAAAATAAATTACAATTTAACTTTAACCAATTTTGAATCAAATTTACAAAATCTTCTTAAATTCAAATGTTAAGAAACACTTAACATTTATAAAAGAATTTATAAGATTTTTGAACACATTCATTTATTCAAACCCTTTTTAAAAATATACTTTAAATATTTTTAATTTGATACAACATTAGAAATTTAATAAACTAATTTCAAATAGATACAAATCTAAATTTGAATCCATACTTTTTAAAAGATTTTGATTTAAAACTTTGTTTTAAATCCTGCTTAACATTTTAAACTTTATTTTTAAATTTTTAAAAATACTGTCAGGTTTTAACTGTAACCCAAAAATCAACCCGAGCTAAATATCAAAATACCCGAGTAAAAACCCAATTTTCCCGAGTACTCCTTCGAGTTTCCCTTTCCTTTTCTATATTTTTTTTTTTACTTTGTTATGTTTAAAATTTTTAAACACAGTTATAAACCCACGAGTCTTCCCTTCGAATTCCCGAGAACATCTTCGAGTCTCACGTGCAACAAAACGAGATCGACTCGAGCAATACTGTCTTCTTCCCAAACCAAACAACCAATGCCTGATACAAACGTGCACGTGCACAGACGAGACAATCGCCTATGACCATCGCTTCCATCACCAGCATGTCGACTTCGACCATCATCCACGATCACGACCTCCAGAACCACGAACAACTCCAAAAATCGAATTCGAGCAATCTCGATCACAACCTGGAAACAGACCCCAATCCTGGAAAATTCTTCGAACTCATCCCTCCGATCATCAGATCGTCTGAAATTTTGGCCACAACTTTGACAACGTTCCCGCTCCTATTTCTCCAAATCTGGTGGAGCTCGATCCACCAGAGGCGCCTTGATGATTGAAACTTCCGACCATTCGAAAACTAGGGCTACAGCCCATTCCGATCAATCCCCATTGCCACAGAGCTTTGACATCACTTCTGCTATTTTTCCCTACCTCACCCATCATCCAACTATCTCCAGTGAGAACCACGTCTCCGACAAACTACTAGATCATCAGAGATCACCCAGAATTCAAATTCTGGCCAAACTCAATCTGCTCCTACTATACCCCTCTAAAAATTGTGATTTCACTTTTAAAATTCATGATTTGGTTTAAAGATTCAATTTATAATCCTGGAATGCTTAATTATCATATTTGAATTTTATACAAAACTAAAACTTCCCTGTTCCTTTATATTTACAGAGTAGTTTTCATTTTATTTAAACTTAATAAAATTTTAGACTCTGATTTAGACTGAAACAAAAATCATTTGTTTAAAGTCTAAGTCCTAACAGAGATTATATTAGGAGGTATTAAGTTTTTGATCATGATATTTACTTCTAAAAGAAGAACAGATAAAAACAGGTAAGAACAGATACAAAATTAAACATGCATTTATATATCCATAGAAATTCAATCATATCCATGCATTCGATACTTCTTTTATTCCAGAAAATTCACATGCAAACAAATATCCCTACTTAAGTTTAAAAAGAAAGTTACTCACCTATTTAAAGAAGATGAACAGAGCCTTATTTTGAAACTGCTTTTAAACTTTAGAATCTGAATGCCTGCTTTTAAAACTTGAATTGCTAGCTTTAGAAACTTGCATGCATGCTATTTGTTTGTTGAGATATTGCTTTAGATCTCAGGTTTTGCTTGCTTTCAGATTTGGAGAGAAAAACAGGCTACAGACTTTTGTTTCCAGGTTTTGAAAAAGAACAGGCCTTTGATTTTGATTGAAGAAAAATGCAGGCTTTTTGGTTTGATAATTTCTGGTTTGAGGAAAGCTTGATTACAGATAGTTTAGAGATTATGGTTTGAGAAATGTTTTTAAGTTATTTTGTTTACAGCTGAAATCTTATATCTTTTGAAAATGAAGAGGATAGAAAAAAAAAGAAGGAGATGAGAATCATATGTTTATATACATTAGAAATGATTTATTTAATTAAAAGAAAAACAAAAATACCAAACTTTGACATTTGTCACTAACCATTTTTAATATGTTAACACTTGGTAAAACAAGGTTTTTAGAAAATTACACTTGTCCTCTTAGTTAGTTTATATTTATTTCAAATGTAAATAAACCCCTTTTCTTTATTTAATAAATACCTATTACATATTTATATATATATAGATAAGTTTAGAGAAACAAAACTAATTATATTTGTAATTAAAAGTTTATACAAATATTTTAAATTCCAATTATTTAAAATATTACCTCTTTTGAATTTCAAAATTAAATCTAAATTCAAATTCAAATTATACTTAAAAATCCAATTTAAAGTAAATTTGAAACAACACATTAAATTTGCAAATAACAATTTTATTTTATTAAAGTCTATTTATAAAAACAATACACTATTAATATTTTGAAATTAACATATTTATCAATTTTAAATAAATTTATAAAAGAGATTATAAATTTCTACTATTACTAAATGAATTAACATATCATTTGTAAATTATATTTTAAACTTATTTATATATATTCTTAAATCATATGTATTAAGCAATATTTTAAAAGAAAATAAATTAACTTTACTATTAATCTTTATTTACAACCATCTAGTTATTTTAAATAGCTTTGAAAAGCTAAATATTAAATAAATCATAATTTCCAAACTATACGAATATACATTAGAAATTCAAAACAAGATTTCATTTATTAACTTTCAAATCAAAGGCAATCTATTTACAATATATACTCATATATAGATTATAGATAGAAATCATTTTATTAGTTTTAAAAGATAAATTTCACTAATTAAATATTTATTTAATTAGATTTTTAAACCAATTCAAATATTTTTATCAAAGATTAACAAATCAATTTAATTATTTAAACAGATTATTAAATTGATATTGCCCCAAATTTCCGGGATATTACATGGTTCAATTATAACAATTATTATTAACTGAACTACTTTGGCCATAGATTTTGACTTTGATTTTACTTGAGTTGACTATGATACTAACCCCATATAACTAGGAGACGAATCATTCTTGAATAGTTTCCTCTTTCAATACTTTCACTCGACCCAGCTATAGTCACTCGATTGACGACGTATCATGATTTGATTATAATCGAAGCGGAGCTTTCATATTGAAGATCAATGATATTCTCAAGTTGAAAGAACTGTGTAAATTAGTTACATCGATATTTTCCGTTTGATCCTAGTTATACTTACCATAAGAAAACTATCGAGTGAGTCGTTACATAGTTATCTAATGACTATTAGTACATAACCTCAGGTACCCACAACAGTCATGAGTAATACACTGCCCAATATTTGGAGAGCTTCACGTTCTCTAATCTCAATGGAATCATCGGCATCCAGTCTCAATACATCATGACTAGGAACATTTAAAATGATGCGTTTTATAATATTGTGATACAATACTCATGCTTACGACTATTTGTAATTACTATCACAAACACACCATTTATGGATTTTCTGTTAAATATATTTTAATTAAGCATTTAATTATTTATAACATATTATAACAAATATATAATAAAAATAAAAACACCTTTATTACGAACGAGAATTGATTATAGAGTTAATTAATTTACAATAAATTACAGAATTGCCCCTATGATATACCCCTAACTCTGTCATGGTTTGTATTATGCAGACATATGTATCTGCTAGTTTAGAAATATTATGGCAATGTGAAATAGTTATGGTTATTGATGTATTATACTTTATTTTCTTCTGTTGTAAGAATCTGAAAGTTATTAGTTAGAACTGTATTTGTTTTTTGTTTTCATATTCCAATGACTCATCCTTTTCGGTTCTCAAGGTGTTGATGTCTGCTCGGACGTTGAACCTACATGAAGTGACTATATGCCCAAATATTGATTGGTAAATGTATATTTATATTTCTTTTATCAATCTTGATTCCGTTCATTTGTTTATTTTAATTGATAATCGTTTTATCAATTTGTATTAATTGAATGAATTTATTGATGTAGATTATTTTAACTTTACATAACATATGTTCTTATAATATTAGAAAGGTTAAATGTTACCATTTCATTTTTCTAATAAGGCTTCCACTAGATTTATATGTTTCTCAAAACCCTAAGAAAAACATAGAAATTTTTAGATTCCTCAAGTGGGTGTCAGGACATGCTTTCCTTAGGATTCTGACCTTGAGTTTACTCAACGATCATAGGCTCGTAGGTGATGGATAATACTTTTCGATTGTATCATATACAACTCCTAACATGTGTTCTTTGTCCCAATCTCAGTCCCTCAACAAATCAAAAGAGACCGTTCACTCATACCCACCATTTCATGATGGCCTAAGTATAGTGCACATATCTTGAGTTTGCTCAACAAACCTCATCTAGTTAAAATGTTAATAGTACTACATATAACATCCCTAGCTTGAGTTTGCTCAACATCTATAGAGTGTGCAAGCAATCTATTAATATATAAATGGTAGAGGACAACATATATATTAAGGATTTATATTCTTTAATATATAGATATACACTAAGTGATATCAATTAGGGAATAATATTTTTTTTTTGAAATACTCTCGTGATTCAAATGATGGACACATCTGAAATCATGGTATACATAAAATATGCATGTACTTGTTCCTTAAATCTAAGTTGGGTTTCTTACCGTTCCACTTAAGTTTTATACATTCATATTATATAGGTTTAATTTGTATCAAGCAGTTTATAATTTAATTAACTTATATAATATTCTTATGTGTGTGTATTATTAATTAATTATGATTCATTAATTCAACTAACGAATTAATTTAGTTATTGTAATGACTTGTTTTTCCATACCATTCAAGCTGACAATAAACCACACATGTCCTAACCAAATCGAACAGAAAGATGGATAGTTATGAGAAAGAAAGAAGAAAGAAGAAGAGAAGCAGAAGAGAAAAGAACTAAAAGCAACACAAAATCTCACAATCGCAGCGGAACAACATATAATATAATATCAATGATTTTTGCAAAAGAGAACTGTTATATACATACATCCATCAGAGTACAACAACAATCACAATTATCAGCCGGGACAGTTATAACAACCTATCCTCACAATTGTTGATAATTCAATAACAAAGCAACGGAAAATAAACATATACGAGAATACGACTTGAAGACCTCCAACCCGTCTCCTGAGCTCCAATGCATCCAAAGCAATATGTAAATATGCTCGGTCTGACCCGAGCATTATAATAAAATAACACCCGAGTCAGTCTAGAAAACCAGCGTGAGAAAAACACACCCAATTGGATTTTTAATGTTTAAATAACCTTTCAAAACAATGATATATCATAAGACCACACCGCACATAAACACAAACGGGTTTTTATCTTATGATAACCAAAACATTTCATATGAAATCCTCTGATATTATAATAGTGTCTAGATACAATTACTTATTAATCATAGCCGAAATTGTTACATTAAATTCCATCATAATAGGTATACAATCAAGTCTGTAGGCTCTTATTGGAGAATGGATTCCAACTATGAAAGGGTAAGGATCTACCCACCGAATCCGTACACCTCTAGATAAAATGTACGGGAGGCCGCAATCGCAATTGCACCTCAACTACTCAGGACCGGCCCTACCCCTTACTGGATAGCGCCGAATATGATAACCCTATGGTTGATAAACAACCATCATGGGCCCGAAGCATACATAGAGATATCAACACTAGATCTTGGAATGATCATACCCTAATGGGAGCGACCCACCTAGCCCTGTTGCATGTCCCTACTTTAGTCATTTTCCTAGTTGATAAGGCTTGAGGCTATGGTTACCTTTACTTAGCACTTCCCACTTGGAATGCTAACACTGCCCTTTAGGCAACAATGCAATGCCAGCATTCATCCATACAAGTTCTAACTAGGACTGAACGAAACACTTGAGAGCTCCGTCTCTAAATTTCCATCATCTTCATGATGTCTTCACTTCGCATCGCTTAAGTTGGATCGAAGTGGTTTTCGAATAACATATCCGATCCAGGCCACTTCGAAACAACATTCAACAGTTTCCGGTAAACTCAACCTTGGTTCTTTAGGAAATAAACAGACAAAGATAAGAGCGGAGGTCGCCTCCTAACCGTTAGTGGACGGATTTCCTTATCATTCGTCCTAGAAGAACGAAACGAGATTTATACGCACAGCACAACATCATCGGAGATGACTGTGCCATATAACCCACGTGTTTCTCTTAGATATTTCCAAAGTTAGTTTTGGATCCAAATTCGATAGTCGGTTATTTAACCATCGAATAACAAACATTCAAATCATAGATTTCATTTCCCATAGAAATCACTAGGCCTCATTTAATTAAATTTCCATTATTTTAAAATCACATTTCAAATACTTGGAAATCACTTCCATATACTTATCTCAACAAGATAAGTATATTCTCCAACCACTATATTTTCGATACTTAGAAAATATAACCATATACTTATCTCAATCTTATAAGTATATTCACAAACCATTTCACTTTTCAAAACATGGAAAAATTTTCATATACTTATATAATGATATAAGTCTATTCACCAAATACTTAGAAAGATTTTTGAAAGTATCATTAGGTAATATAAACATTCTTTATATATATATATATATCCAAACTCCAGTTATAAAACTTTTCCCTTTTTAAGTCTTTAAACTCATTTATAAATTCCTTTATAAATGTCCATAACCATTTATAAACATCTCCCATATTTAACAACTTATTTAATGGACTCTTTAGGTCCCTTAAGTTCTATTGCTAACAAAAATTACTTTAAATAACTTAAAATAACAAGTTATTATTTAAACACCCTTCTTTCATTTAAATTAAATCTCATTTAAAACAATAACTTAAAATATCACTAATAATGTATTATTAATTTCAAACACTATTATTATAATAATGAGTTAAATTCAAAATAATATTAGGATAATAATTTATTAACTTTAAAACATTATTATAACAATAATTAACTAACTTTAAACTAATATTGATATGATAATTAATAAGCTTATAAATTAAATAACTTAAATCAATATAAATAAATAACTTTAATTAAAATTTAAAGTGTAGATAATCACTTTAAATAAATAATAAAAATATTTTAAAACCATAACTAAATAACTTTAAAATAATAATTAAACATTCTTAAACAACCTTTAAGAAATAACCTTTAATAATCATATTGATAAAATAATCAACTTAGATCATTATTAATTCATTTATTAATTATTTTTTAAATATTATTATTATTAATAAGTTATTACCTTTTTAAAACTTATTATCAAATAATAATTATCTTTAAATCTTATAATAAACATAATTATTCTTAAAACAACTTCCAAATCAATAATCAGCTTTTCAAATTTGAAGGAGGCTTAACAATCACCGTGGTACTTAAACAAGCTACCTTATTATTCAAGGTTAACTTTCCAAGTTAATAACTGATTTTCACATAATCAACGATTATATAAATAATTTAACATTTAACCATCAACGGTTACCATATCACTTCTTCAAAGTGGCATATCAATTAACGATATATAATCAAATGTCCAAAGCTGTAAGATAGCAAAACGGAGATTTATTCTACAAACCAATGTCATTTAAAGGTAACCCTTGCATTTATTAAATGATGTCTATTTGGCCAATAAGATAACACCAAGAAGTACACTTACATTAACTACATTGAAATTTTTAAACAACGTAATTATATTGATAAAAATCAATATTAATTTATCACTACATATATATGATCCATTACTTAAAACAAGTTGGAATACAAATTAAAACTCAAACAATCTAATAGCATTTCAAGATGCTATATCGTGATCCTAGATCAATTTCAATCAATCTAATAGCATTTCAAGGTGCTATATCGTGATCCTAGACCAAATCAAATCAACCAGCATATTCAATCAATTCAAACAGGCATAAATAAATTTTATAAATTACAAACATGCTAATTAACCAAAAAGAGTGAGTTTTAACTCACCAGAGTTCTGCTTTGGACTAAATCGAACGGCGTCCAAATTTAGCCCAAATTTTCAACTTGCTCCAAATTCCACTAAACCAGCTCCACCGCGAAGCTTTCGTTATAACGAGTGCAATGCAAAAAATTTCATCACGTTCGGACCTCATATGGAGAAGATATACAATTTATAAGATTTAATTAAATTAAAACAATCAATTTACTAATTATTTAATTAAATAAGTTAACTACCCAGTAAAAACTCATCTTCCCCAATTCAAAAATCTCAAACCTCCTTTTTTAGTTCACTCTCCACCATAGCCGATCCTCCCATCTTCCTTTTCTCCTTCCCTCGACCATGAAACCACACCCCGCCTTCACCATACTTCCCCTCTCTGCGAACTCCATCACCCCGACACAATCACTTCGAGCTCGAACGCCCGTGACAGAACGTGACCTGTTGATGTTGACCCCACGCCACGATGTCACAATCACTAAACGAGAGCCGCCCACCACCATAACCTGACCAGAGGTTAGCGCCCTCACCACGAATCCATTTCGCCCATCCTCACGGCCTCTCCTCAACCACAGCTCAAACGATTGCCAACCCTAGTTCCATAAGCTCCTACTGTAATTGGCCGTGTCCTCCATCTTGACGTCGAGCGTCTCCAAACGCCTATCATCTTGAAGATAGTCTCCCTACAAGTCCAAAAATCTCTACTTCATGATTTTTCAACAATTGGATTTTTAGAAATCGAATTTTAAAAGCTTGAAATCTTTTTTTTCCTTCTCTGTTTGATTTGAAAGAACGAACAGGTACGGGAAGATAAAGAGAGGGCGGGTCAGAGAAAAATGGGGGTTGTTGACTTATTTTTATTTTAAATTTCCCGGCATCACGCTGAACCGCTTTTCGTTCACGCACGGACTTTGGATCGACAAAACGAAAAAACGGCCACTTTCCGAACGGTGATGTGACCTCAAAGCAGTAAAACTATACATCAGTTATTGAGTTCTATAAAATCATAAAACACCGCCGTTTGCCGATAAATCATCACCGGACAATTTCAATAATTTCCAAATTAAAAATTACGTAAAAATCAAATAAAATAAATTAAAAATACACCAATAAAAATCGAATCGTAATAATTAAAATTTAATTCCCTGATTATCTATTTGAACTATTTATTACTG
The DNA here is from genome assembly GCA_030737815.1 of Allium fistulosum. NCBI lineage: Eukaryota > Viridiplantae > Streptophyta > Magnoliopsida > Asparagales > Amaryllidaceae > Allium > Allium fistulosum. The sequence continues at coordinate 776,829,846 of CM060905.1, read as the reverse complement.
TAAATAACTTACAAATTGAATTTACTGATATTATTTATCTTTAAAAGAAATTAACACGTCCATTTCATCCATAGAATTAATATTCAATTTAAAATCCAAATATTTAAATTATTATTCAAATAATATTCTCAATTCAAAGATTTTAAACAATCCTAAAATTAAATTCGAGCTTTAAAGCTTTTAAATAATATTTTAATAATTGAAATTAATTAAATATTCCAAAATTAAATGACCAAAATCGCGGGTCGTTACAATTATTTTAAATTTCAAAAAATTATTTTGTTCATCTTAAACAATTTAAAATGAATATTAACTAGAACATACATATACAGTTATTTACATATTTTGATTTACTAGTTAACTATTAATTGATATATATATTCATTAAATAAATATTAATTTAATTAAAACATTTTAAATTAAATTATTATTTAATAAAATTTGAAAATCAATATTTTATATACCTTAAACACTTTAAGATTTATATATATATATGCATATACATTAACATATATGTTTATTTTGATTAATTAACCTTTAATTAATTAATCATTTATTTAATCCAATTAATTAAATTATTAAATAATGATCAAAAATATTAATTTATTTTTAAAACAATTTTCAAAAATATTTTATAACTTTTATAAAATTTATTATATATTTTAATTTTAACTTTTAAATTTAAAATATAATTTAAAATTTTCAAACTAAATTTTGAATATTAGCCCAACGCTTAAAATTAATTCAAGCATTTATATTAGGATAAATTTTGGGATTACATCATCCTATCGGGCTATGCCAATAGCCATGCGGGGGCATAGTACTTCATCATCCAAACCCAATCTTAGACACTAACTTTCTAGATACCTTGCTAAATTGGTAGGCTTTCACTACGCCATAGATTGCATACTGCAACACCAAAGAAGTGATGCAGGAAGTGCCAAAAAATGTTGCTATAGGCTAAAAAAGGGCAAAGGCAACACTTTCTCGGTGTTGCATTTTGCCGCGTTGCCGCAGACCTCAAAGGCAACATTTTGACTATCTAAGGCAACATAAGAAATATTGTTGCAATAGAACCCTATTTGGGTCTATGGCAACATCCATAGGTGTCTGTACCAACATTTCAAAATGTTGCTATAGATATTAACTTTCTGAATTTGTGGGGCCCACAATGTAGAGCATATTTGATTTTTTAATAGAAATAAATATTTATTTAATAAAATGCTATTGCATAGAATTTGATATTCAAACAGTAATTTATTTAAATAAATATTTTATTTCAACATTTAAAATAGTACAAATTCCTGACTCCACTATTTTACAATTCAATGATATATAACACTGATATTCACATATACAGATATTCCTCACTACATCACTCAATTCACTCATTACATATGCAGTTTCAATTTATACAGACACCGACACCGACACCGACACTGACAAATATATGACGAGCCGAGCCGAAGGCGAGCCGAGTGCCGAGCCGAAGGCGAGCCGAGAAGCGGGTCCGGGCGCAGCGCCGGCGGGGGTCCGGGGCACCGCAGTCCCGGCGGGGATCGACCTACCCGGTTCATCCGATTTTGGAAGATCGAGCCTTCTTTGAAATGACGTAAAATGATGCACAAATGAAGACTGAGCTTAATTCCTATCCTCCATCTCCTCGCCTAAATCTGCTTGAATCCCCTACGGCCAAACACCAAAACTCTACTGCAAACTGTTTTCAATTTCCAATCACCACATTAGCTTCTCTCCGTAACCAATACACAGCAGCACTCTACCATTGTCAAACTCCAAACTCCGTCTACATCTCTCTGCCAACATTCAGGCATCACACTGCCAACTGAAACTCCTCTGCATCACCAACTTCCACCATCACTTCCATAACTTACCAAACCAACCAACCAACCTTCAACCAATACAACTACATCCAGATTCAATGGTGAACCAACCAACCAACCTTCTCTCACTCCCTGCAAATACTGCACTTTAGACCTACATTTCAAACGCACTCTATCACTTCCTTGTATGTTTCTTCCATATCGATAGCTTTGCACATTTCTTCTGACATATGCATCACTGAATATCTTCGCACTTCCTTGTACGTTTCCAGACCTATGCATTTATGACCTACACCACCGAATAGTTCCTGCCTGTTCATTCAGAGCTTGCATCCATTACCGTTTCCTTTTGGTCGCTGGACTCAAAGCTTGCATCAATGAAACTTGGTCCTTCCAGTCTTGCCAACACACAAGCTCGACTGTCTATGAATCTGCCTGTGCAGCTCACACAATCCTTTCACTCAACAATTGTTCAACTAGCAGTGAATAAATCGATTCGTGTCTTTGCAAATAATTCCTCAGCTCACATAGCCGCAAGCTGCAACAACAGCCAGATTCTGAAACATTAACAAGTTCCAAAGGAGCATTAGCACAAACATATGGGGGGCGTACTATCTTATTGAAATTACCAGTACCAAGTGAAGCAACCGCAATCATAGGGGAAAGTACGAAGAGATCAGCCTGGGATCTGCTCTGAACTTGCGATGGAAAGTACGAAGTGAACCAAAATCTCGAGGGCAGCAGTTCGGGTTTTGGGAGAAATTAAGGCACTAGAAGGGTTTTCAGGTGAAGTAGTCTAAAGGAGAAAGGTAGAGGGGTTGGTGGCGAGCAAGTCTTCTGTTGGAGGTGAGAGCTGATGGCGACGACAGTGGTGGCAAAAGGGGTTTGAACAGAAAACTTTGTTTGGCTTCGGGTTTTGGTGTCGTGACGGGGCTCTGGTTGGAGCTAGATGGTCGCGATGGGTCAGGGGGTAGCTGGGGGTGAGGGTGACAATTTGGTGGCGGAGGCGAATGAGGAAGCAGAAGAAGAGGAGGGTGATAATTTGGTGGCGGAGGCGAATGGGAGGAGGCGAATTGGAATGAAAACCAAAAGGGGATCTACTCTGAACTAGGCGGGAAAACGAAAATTTGGGGAAAATTGCAGTGGTGATCCATTTTAACAACCAGATTAAATGTAGACTGTTGGATCGTATTCACGCGGATTGCTAATTTTATTAATTTTTTAATTTGAATACATCTATAGCTACTGCAACATCTTGTTGATACCTATGCTAACACCTTGAAGCGAGTGTTGTAATAGACAAAAATCAGCATACCTATCGTTACATTATAGCTAGCAACACCTTGTAATTTCGTTGCAGTAGGCCATCTATGGCGTAGTGTTTAATAAGTTAGCCATAATATTGATAATTTAGAATGCATAGACCATTGGGCTATAATATAATTTGAAGGAACCAGGTCAATCAGAAGCAGGGGAAATATGTAGATTTTAGAAAGCTTTCTATTTTGGATCTACTGGGCCTATGTGGTGTAAAGGGTTTATTAAATCCAATTTAATGTTATTTAAAAAAAATCATATTTTATTTAATTTATTAATAAGGAGTTTCATTTAATTTAAATTAAATATATTATGATGAAATTATCAAATACACTGATATGTGTATTGTGCTTGTGCAACATTTAAACAATGTACATGGTTAATGTGTACATTTGTAGGTTTGGTATTTACCCCACAACAGATACATTTATCCCTTAATATATGTCTTTATTGTCCATACTTTTATAAAAATAACAATTAAATATACGCACACATATTAAAATTTATTTTGACTGTTTTACATGTTTTAAAATCTAAAATTAACAATTTGACTTAAGGAGTTCAACATTAGATTTGTAATTTTACAAAGAAGTCCCTTTATGAATTTTGAATTGAAATTATACACACATACACACACATATATAAATAATAACGAACTATATTTAAAATTAAAATAACACACACACACACACACGTGTGTGTGTGTGTATGTATGTAAAACTTATTATTTTAGATGTTTTACAATATAAAATTAACAATCTGAGATCTGGTTTTGAATTAGGAAGAAATTCAACATTAGATCTATAATTTTGCACAAAAGTTCTTTTATAAATTTTGAACTAAAATGATATAAATAAACATATGTATATAACAATGAAAAATATTTGATATTCAAATAACATTATATATATATATACACTAAAATTATACTCAATTTCATAAGATAATTTCAAACAGATTATGTAATTGTTTTTCTTATGTTTGTATAAAATATGTTACAAAATATTTCAACTAATTAAAATTGGATCTAGATTAATTTTTTTTACATTAAACTTTAATTTCGAAAACAATAACCAACAAAAGATTGAAGAACGTAAGAATATATAAATTCATTGAATAAGATAAGAGATTTAAACTAAATTAATAAGATGTAACATATAATCAAATGAGATGTAAAGATAGGGGATCTAAATTATTCTAACATGATGTAACATATATTAAAAGTGATTGAAAATTACCTTTTAATAAAGCAAAAAATCACACCTTCAATGAAGAAAAAACCGCTAAATTCGATTGAATCAGCCCTTGAAATTGCAATGATTTGAAGCCCCACTTTTATATTTATTTTTTTTGTTTTGTTTTTTTGGGAATTTTTATGGCTTGGAGGCTATGGATTTTCAACCAAATGGGAGGGGAAGAGAAAATAAATTGTGAGAAAAAGAATTAATAAATGAATGAAAGAACCTTTTTTAATGGAAACATTGAAACCTTTCCAATCCCTTCCTCAAAACCTTCCTTTCTAAATTTCTCATCAAATCTTGATCAAACCCCCTCCCCTTATCATATACGAATGCCCAATATAGGGGATATGTATGCCATTAAAATTTCTAAAACCATTTAGTAATTACTAATAAAACCTAAGACATTAAGTAATTATATGGATTATTATCATGTTATAATAATTTTTCTACGAAGTCCGCCTCTTATTTTCTCAAATCTACCTATTTTTATATCTTATTTTGTTCCAGTTTTTTAAGTTCTGATTTATTTTTCTTAAACCATGAACCTTTCAATGTCATTGCCTCAAGATGAATATTAAAGAATAGATAACACTTGATCTTCATATCCTTCTACAATATGCCAGCTATTCACATACCTGAAAGGTCTCCCTTTGTCCTAAGTGACTTGTGTATGAAGTGGAAGAGTATGTGGTGTGCTCTAGGGGTAATTATATTATTTGTTATATATATCTAACTCTATAGTTAATCTTGGTCATAGTAACAGTGTTTGTTTTGTTTTATAACCTTTGTTACATTATGATATAATTAATTAAATAATTAATCTAAAGTATACTAATAAGAAAATCCCTAAATAAAATATTATGTGATTGTAGTTGCCAATAATTACAATAATGAGTTATAAATAACAAAATAAAAGAACATTTTGTTTTAAATATTTCAGGTCAAGATGTTTTGAGAAAGAATATCAATACATCTGTTGAGATCAGAGTGTGTAACACTCTCCAAATATGGGGCAGCGTATTACTCATGGTCGTTTAGGGCACCAAGGGGTTACGTACACGTAGTTATCACACTACTTAAAATGACTCTTTCGAGAGTTTTCTGTTGGTTGATAACAACTAGATCAAACATGAAATCTCAGTGTGACGATGTTACATAGTTCCCTCGAGTTGAGAATACTGTAGAACTTCAATATATATTGCACTTTAATTATAGTTAAATCATGGCATGACAATCCATCAAGGAACTATAGTTGGTTTTGAGTTGAAGCATCAAAAGTGAAGCATTATTCAACAGAGAATTCATCTCCTCGGTTGTATGAGGTTAGTATCACTGTCACATGTAGTTAACTAAAAGTGAAAATCTCTAGCCAGAGTAGAACAATTAATAATAAATGTTATTATTTAATTAAGGACTTTGGTATTTTGGATTAACTAAGATGAATGTGGATAATATCGGTATCTTGACAAATATCATTTTCCATATATCCTAAAATGGTTCTGTTTTGATGAAGAGAACGTGAGTATATTATTGTTACTAAAAGGTACCGCTTAAGAAATGTGAAATTGGATTATAAAGAGAAGATTTGTAAGCTATGAATTAAGCTAAACTGTTATACCACTAGTTAAGGTGATGTGCGAACATTAATATTTGAATTGTTCGATATTAATCGCTAACTGAATTCACACCTCTAAGTCTCACAACCGCATTTGTGAATTGTTCGATAAACCACACGATTTAAGAAATATTAACTATTACTTTATTTGAGGTTTTAGGCATTGTTAGTAATTATACGGACGTATATATAAAAGTTATATATACATGTATTGATATAAGATATCAGTATGTATTTAAATAGGCTTTAAATATAGTTAATTGCTTAACGGGGTTTTAGGAAAACTAATCTATGCAAGGGGACATATTTGGTCGGTCATGCAAAGGAAGCGAGAGGGATTGGCTTGATTGAAAGTTAATTAGGAACTAAAAGAGGAATATTTTTAAATAAAGAATGGAAAAGGTTTCTATTCTTTCCTTAAAACAAATTCCTCCCATTCGTTTCGTCATTCAATTTTCCTTTCCTCCTTCTTCCCTCATCCATGCCTACCTCCTCCATCTTTTTTCATGGATAAATTTTTTTCTTCCATTTAACCAAATTATATCAAATAAAATCTAATAAAGTGGTCCATCAGTCTCTTGCAGAGTTTGGGTGTTAATTTAAGATTCTAAGGAGAGCTTTCCAAATCAAAATTTCACTATTTGGCAAGATATGTAAGGTGTCATCTAAATTGGTTTATTTTCTTAGTTGTTATATACTTATCACATATATTTACATGTTATTGCCTTACCTTGTTTTATAATTCGTAATATAATTTAAACAACCTGTTAACTGTATGATCTGTTTTAACTTGAAAAATAAAAATAAAAATTTGAATATGCATAAAACTATGTTTTAGGTTATGAATTTATGTTTTAATATTACCTATAATAATATTCTAAACTTATCATTCAATTTAATGATTTAAATGTTTCTACTTGTTTTTAATCAATCCTAAAATACATAGTTCTTTGATATCTTATTCAATTTAATGTATGCAATTTTTATTTATAATACTTTGATTGTTCAAAAAAATAATTTTTTATTATCTGGACTAAAATTATACGCACACACACAGACATGTATATGTACATATTTGCAAATACAAATACATCACAAAAGTTTAATGTAATATGGATGTATGTTTTCAATTAATAGGAAATTGTTTTGGCTTAACCATTATATATGTATAAATGTATGTGTGTGTATTTTTATTTTTATGTCTTATATTGTAGAGATATTAATGTAGATACAATTCTACCCATAATTTTGTTTTACATTGAACAATTTAAATTAAGGCAGTAATGTGTTTATATAAAACAGAGAATATATACATGGTAGATATAAATCCCAATATCCACATATGCATATATTAACCATGTTATTGTTTATTGTTTTTGTCATTTAAACATATTATTATCACATATCATTTTTTATGAAATTTAAAGTAGTATAAATTGGGTGTTTGATAAGAGGAAGGTGGAATCAATTAATGTTGCCACCTTTGTCTCTTTCCTTTTAGACCTTGATTTGATTACATCTAGACCTAATTCCATGTTTATCTCATCTTTAAACACTAAGCAATTATATTCATATGTTTCACATGTATGTCACACTATTTAGAAATATGAATATATTTGATATATTCATACTTATTCAAATACCATACTTAATTAACATAGATTTATTTAGTTGTTAATAAGATAATCCTAATAAAATATGATTTTATTAAAATAACTTGATTGGATCTTGCATTAAACATTAGATTTCCTAGGCCACTAAGATCCAAATTAGGCAAAAAATTTGAAACCAACATATTTCACCCGCTGCTAAACTTATCGGTTGTGGTATCCGGGCCCAAATGGTCTATGTAGTGTAATTAGTCGATATTTAGAGTCAACTAATTAAACTTATCTATTCGATGGGTGTCTAGAAAAGTATTATTTAGGCTTGGGGGTTAAATAATCAAGTATTCATCCCTCTCTAGCTACTGGCCTGGCCCAATGGGTGGAATTAGTCCAAAAGGTTGGCCCAGAGTTATTTCGACCTTGGGCTAATTTTCAAATTAAGATTTAAGAATTAAAAATATATATTTTTAATTTAAATGCTAAGTTTAAAAAATAAAAGGAAAATTTATAAATGTTATAAAATAAAATTAAAAAATTTCAAAATTGTTTTGAGAAATTAATTTGAAATTTCTGGAAATTTTACAAATATTTAATTAATAAAATAAGTAGTTAATTAAAAGTTAATTTATTAAAAAGAAATACATATTAATAGATGTATATGTAACTATAAATGTTATAACTGAAAATTGTTCTCAAGCTATTTAAGGTAATTAAATAAAAATTTCAAAACTTATTAAAATATTTAATCAAAATGTATAATTAAATAAATAATTTATTTGATAAGAAATTAGTTAAATTGTAATATATATATATATATATTAATTGATATATATATATATATATATAAAGTACAACTATAAAGGTTATAGTTATATATTCTTCTTAAATAGTTTAAGATGAATAGAATAAAATTTCTAAAATCTTAAAATAGAATTTAATTAAATTAGTTAGCTAAATTAAAAATTAAAATTAATTTAGTATGGTTAAATTAATAAGATACATATAAATATTATATAAGTTAATTAAATTATAATAGTTATAAATAAGTTGACATGTATAATTATATGTATAAATTAACTTCAAATGGAACTGAAATAAACCCAAAATTGATATTTGAAATAAACCCAAAATAGTTTCTTTCAAGGTTTTGAGGAATATAAAATTCTAGTGGATGCCTTATTAGAATAACGAGTTGTTTACATTTAACCTTTCTAATATTGTAAGAACCCATGCTATGTAAATTAAAATTATCTACTTGAATAAAGTTGTACAACTAATCTTATAGTTAAAACTATTTCTCAGTTTAAATATATTGATAAAATCGATTAAGATTAACAAAGAAATATATAATATACTTACCAATAAATCTTTTGGCATGTTGTCGCTTCAAGACCCATGCAAGAACTGAGTTATACAACTACTAAATACATTCGTACCTTTGTCGCTTAAGTGGTTATCTTTCCATGATTGTATATTTCATTCTAAATTTTGAATCTAAAGAAATATAAGAATATGAACATTTTATCCATATTCGATCACATATAAAAGTTGTATAGTGAACAATATGCGTTTGTAATGTATGAAATCTCAATGAAATTCATTCATTCGAAATGAGCAAGTAGACCTTAGTGCAAGATTTTGTGTGCAATATAATTGAATATAATGAGAATCATGTTTTGTTGAAAATAACAAAAGATTAAGGACTAAAAACCGACCAAGGAATTCAATCATTGAAATTTTAGTTTAGATCAATTTACTTAAGTGCAACCTATTCGATATCTTTAAATGCTGAGGATGTTCGAATGTGCATTTATGGTTTCTTTTTTGTTAGTTTGACTATTTAAAAAAAAGCGAATGTTTGATAGTGGATGTAGGAAATGTTGGGATAAAGGGAGTGAATGTCTGCTTCATCAAGAGAGATCGAAAACGAGGATTGTGTAAAATACCGAGTAAATACTTAATATGGAATGATAAAGGTGATTTATACTTCAATTGTACTTTTATTATAGAAAATTGTTTTCTATAAAGTTATTTCTTTAAGTTTAAGATATTTTATCTAAAACTTTCTTCTATAAAATAGTTATAGTGGATGAAATAAACGGACCCATAATAAGTGTTTGAATAAAGCTTTGTATTTCATGCACCGTTATAATAATAGTGGAAATAGTGGGACAATACCATATGACACTTATTGATATATGCATCAAGTTAAGAAAAAATGCTTTCGTATATATGCCAAATATTGTTTGTACAATAATAAAATATTTCAATATTGATTGAAAATAGATATTATTTTAATTTTTGTACTAATATTATAAATATTCGTTATAAAATAAATCTATTTTAATGATGGTTTTTGGTTTCATAACAATAGTGATGCACTTATTATGGAAAATACAAAAGCATCTAAATTTTTCTACAATTATTTTGGAGTTATGAACTAAGCCATATATTTGAGAAATAATTCATTAATCATACAATTATGAATCAAAAGATATCAGTGAACTGCATCTCAAATGATTAAGGGAAAGTCACCCATTTAGTAGGAGTTAGTGAACTCTTTGGATATATATATCTATGTATGTATGTATGTATGTATGCAATACATAGTCTAATGATTCTAAAACAAATCCACTTACTTCATTAAATTCATACGTTGAATTACCGTAAGCATGAACCTGTGTATCTGATGCACAAGTATTATGTCTATGGTGAATTCATTGAATATAAAATGGAAGTGGAAAACATAACGTGTAAGGGAAGTAAAACAATCTGATTTGATCGAAGAAGTGAGTATATTGAAATGAGTTCCGAGAGTACTTAAAATGAGTAAGATTCAATCTCAAAGTCACTCCTCTCTATGATACTTAATGTTTACCCAAAAAATGGATCAACACCCTGGATCAAGTGTGAAAGCACCAGTGCAGATAATCAGCAACACAAATCTCAGATAAACAACAAATAAAAAGCGGAAGTAAGAAAAGAGACACAGAATTCTTATAGTGGTTCGGCTGACTCTGGCTTACGTCCACTTTAATCAATTTTTATTATGATTATACTAGTTGAATCTATCTAGATATCAACTAGTTAGTCCTTAGATCAAAGTTACAATGAGTTGGAATAAGTCACAAGTACAAGGGTTGACTGGAGAATCACAGTAACCCCCTTAATGACCGTTGTAAGGAAGAAGAAAGTTGAAGAAGTGAAGGAATTCCAGTAGAGTAATGGCGGCTCTCTCTCCGGAAAAGATCCATCTCTAGTTGTAGGTATGTGAGTATTTATAGGGGAATTCAGTGAGTGTTGGGCCAGAAGTCCAAGTGCAGAAGAGTCCAGTTGTTATGCCAAGTCATCACTGAAAATATCAAATCAATCTGAGTCATTTCTATGGATCGCTATCTATCCATAGGTGATGGATTGCTAGCTATCCATAAGGGATGGATCACTAGCTATCCATCAGCTTAGTATATTTTTCTACCAAAAGTCTTTACTTAGCGCTACTAAGGAGCTCGGAAAGTTTGAGGGCGATCCGACCTATCTTGATGGATCGCTAGCTATCCATAAAGGATGGATCGCTAGCTATCCATCCACTTAGCATATTTTTAGTAATCTTTGTTTGGTTGTCTTCCTATCTTCTATTTAAGTGCCTTGTCGAAATATCAAGTCTTTTGGAATTAGTTTGATCATTCGTCTTCATGGGTCATCTAGTCTAGAAGAATCATCCATAACTCGCTCAAATCTTAACGAAATCGAATGAAACTTTGCAGGAACACTTTAGAGGGTTCTAGGGACCCCCCATAAAAATTTGAGGTGGTAGGGCCCATTCTAGATAGGTCTTTAGCGGTCCATCTAATGGATCACTAGCGACCCATCAAATCAACTCCAAATGCTCTTTTTTTGTGAGCCTTCTTCAATGTCTTCTAAATGTTCTCCTCAAATGCAAGTCAATCCGACTTCATATGAGTTCTGTAGATCCATTTTAAGTAAGCTGCTTTTGGTCAAATAGCTTGAATCGGGTGAGTCTTCACTTCTCGAGCTAGATTGTTTGGCAGCTATGAAACTTGGCAAGTGTCTCTAGGGAACATATTAGATCATGATGCAAGAGAACTGGAGGATCCATGAGCAAGCTTTATGGATCGCTAGCGATCCATAGGGGATGGATCACTAGCGGTCCATCGCCTTAGCTTGTTTTGGAATTTGTCTTCTTTGGTCTTTCTCTTCTTTTCCTTCGGTCTTCTTGGTCGATCCTTGAGATGTTTTGACTTATTGTAGATGTTCTAATTTCCTTTGAATTCTATTGGGTTAATAACCCAGTTAACACTTACCCCCTAAAGTACACCTTTTGAATGAAAGGTGTGCTTTGCTCCAGAACAAGTTCCAGTAACAAGTCTTTGATTGTTGAGCTTTCCAGCGACTTTAGTCTCGGCAAACCGTCCAGTTCCTTTGGATTATTTGGTCAATTACAAGTCGCTCCAAACATGTTATATCCTAGGACTCTAACTCTTCTTAGGTGTAATCTATACATCACAATCATTCCGATTTCATTCGGACTTATTACATTACATATCTCTAATTAAATCACATGTTTCCAATTACAACACATATCTCCATTTACATCACACATCTCTAATTGTCCCATGTTTATTCGGGATTTATATCACTATCAATTTTTGCTTCTCATTCAGAGTTGTCACATCATATATCAAAATCACATTACATATCAAAATTACATCATATATCAGAATCACATAATATTTCAAAACCATCATGTGTTCATCTGGGATTTATCAGTTTTATTATGTTTATAAGGCACTTAAATCCTTTTATTAAATCAAATCTATTTTAAGGCTCGATCTTTCTTGATCGTTTAAGTTTAATGCGTGATCTCTCCGGATCATTCAATGTTTAGTTTAGTGCACGATCTCTTTGAATCGTTTAATGTTTTGTCTAATGTATGATCTCTCAGGATCGTTTAATGTTTTGAGTTAAGGGGACGATCTCTCCGGACCATTTGTTTGTTAAGTTAAAGGGGATGATCTCTCCGGATCATTTGCTTATTAAGTTAAGGGGAATTAAGCAAGCCCATTCGCTCACTCTCTGGTGAGGAGACTTACTTCTTGCACTCCGGTCCCATCTCTCTGGTCGGGACTCTATGGCGTTCGATATCGTACAAGTCCATCCACTTGCTCTCCAGAAAGGGGACTTGCACCATGCACTCCGGTCCCATCTCTCCGGTCGGGACTCTATGGCGTTCAAAATCAGTTACCACATTAAATATGGATTTTAAAAAATTCAAATTTCAGATCAAAGCAAACAAGCAGAAATTAAATAAGCAGAAATTCTGAATGTCAATCCCAGACATTCGACTCAGAGCATGGCAAGGGACCAATCTAGGTTTTATGCATGTCCAAGTGGTCTGAGATTATTATCTTAAGCATTTATCCTGGGTATCCGACTCAGAGTGCGACTAGGAACCAATCTAGGTTTAACACACGTCTAAGCGATCTGGGATCATTGTTGTCCTAAATATTCATCTCAGGCATCTGACTCATAGCGTGTCTACGGACCGTTCCGTACATGTGTAAGCAGCCTAAGGTTATTAAAGGCATAAAAAGTAGAAGGCAGAGAGTAAGGGACGGACCTGTCCGCTGTTCCAACTGTGGGATTCTGGTTTTGGCTCATGAGGTCATGTATTCACACTCTGATTTGCTACTCTAGCTCCAACATCACCCGTTCCAGGCATTAAAGTTTATCCTAGATCCAAATCTGTCATGCCCCCAAGTCATGTGGGGATTATTTTAGTTTGTTTTGCTCTAACTCCAAAGGCTCCTACATTGGGTCCTATTGTTGATTCCACCGTTGCCCCTAAGTATCGGTTGTTCTGGGCGTGGGGGCAAGACTCCACCTAGTTCCAATCCAACTCCGGCAACTCCTGTTTTGTTCCCTAGAGTTTGATTCCTATTCCCTACAGATCTAGCTATCTCTTGTTGCTTCATCCTCTGGAAGAAGCTATCCATCATCTCTTGTTGCCTAGGCAAGATCCCAACTTGCATTTCCTTCATCATCCTTTCCGTTTCTTTTCTAATCACATAGATCGGTTGATGAGAAATTGAGGACACCTCTTGGTAGCCCCAGGCTTCGGTTGACTTGCTACAGCTCTAGATCTAGTATTAGGCCTACTCATCTTCTCTAAATCTTAGATTCAAACTTCAGTTCTTCAGATCTCGTTCAAGGTTCTCAGTTAAAGCACCAAAATGTTAACCCAAAAACTGGATCAACACCCTGGATCAAGTGTGAATGCACCAGTGCAGATAAGCAGCAGCACTAATCTCAGATAAACAACAAATAAAAAGCAGAAGTAAGAAAAGAGACAGAATTTTTATAGTGGTTCAGATGACTCTGGCCTACATCCACTTTAATCAATCTTTATTATGATTATACTAGTTGAATCTATCTGGATATCAACTAGTTTGTCCTTAGATCTAAGTTACAATGAGATAGAATAAGTCACAAGTGCAAGGTTTGACTGGAGAATCACAGTAACCCCCTTAATGACTGTTGTAAGGAAGAAGAAATTTGAAGAAGTGAAGGAATTCCAGTAGAGTAATGGCGGCTCTCTCTCTGGAAAAGATCCATCTCTAGTTGCAGGTAGGTGAGTATTTATAGGGGAATTCAGTGAGTGTTGGGCCAGAAGTCCAAGTGCAGAAGAGTCCAGTTGTTATGCCAAGTCATCACCAAAAATATCAAATCAATCTGAGTCATTTCAATGGATCGCTAGCTATCCATAGGCGATGGATCACTAGTTATCCATCAACTTGGCATATTTTTCTACCAGAAGCCTTTACTTAGTGTTACGAAGGAGCTCGGAAAGTTTAAGGGAGATCTGACCTATCTTGATGGATCGCTAGCAATCCATAGAGGATGGATCGCTAGCTATCCATTCACTTAGCATATTTTTGAGCGATCTTTATTTGGTTGTCTTCCTATCTTCTATTTAAGTGCCTTGTCCAAATATCAAGTCGTTTGGGGTGAGTTTGATCATCCGTCTTCATGGGTCATCTAGTCTAGAAGAATCATCCATAACTCGCTCAAATCTTAATGAAATCGGACGAAACTTTGCAGGAACACTTTAGAGGGTGTTAGGGAACCAACATAAAAATTTAAGGTGGTGGGACCCACTCTAGATAGGTCTCTAGCGATCCATCTAATGGATTGCTAATGACCCATCAAATCAACTCCAAATGCTCTTATTCTTTTTGTGAGCCTTCTTCATTGTGTCCTAAATGTTCTACCCAATTTCAAGTCAATCTGACTTTGTATAAGTTCTATAGGTCCATTTTAAGTTAACTACTTTGGTCAAATGGCTTGAATCCGGTGAGTTTTCACTTCTCGAGCTAGATTGTTTGGCATGCTATGAAACGTGGCAAGCGTCTCTAGGGAACATATTAGATCATGATGCAAGAGGACTGGAGGATCCACGAGTAAGCTTTATGGATCGCTAGCGATCCATAGGGGATGTATCGCTAGCGATCCACCGCCTTAGCTTATTTTGGCAATTTTCTTCTTTGGTCTTTCTCTTCTTTTCCTTCTGGTCATCTTGGTCGATCCTTGAGATATTTTGACATGTTGTAGATGTTCTATTTTCCTTTGAATTCTATTAGGTTAAAAACCCAGTTAACACTTAATGATGTATTGGTAAGAAGTAATCAGACTTTGTTGGACCAAGCATGATTGATGATGAGTGATGTCAGATTAACTTCTTTCTATAAGGATATGCACTTAAGAATATAACATTTAATTTCAACTATAGCACTATTTACAAAATCATATAAGATGTGAATTAATATGAAACCCCTACATTTCCTAGGTCAAAGAGTTGACAGGTTGTGTGAGTCGAGAGGATTCACGTAAAATTTGATCGTGATGGATCTTGTATTAATAACCCCAAAGGAGTTTGGGACCGACCAATGATGATTAAGTAATTTATGTTATGAACATAAATATTTTAAACCCAAAATTGAATTTGTTTCATGTAAGTATTGGATGTGATCCAAACACTCTAATGTGGAAATTAGTTAAATAAGATAAAGAGAAATTAACCGAGCCTAAAACAGTCACAACTCATAGAATGTCTAATAAGAACTCTCGCTCATTAAAGAGAAAATATTATTTTCTTATAAATGTCAAGAAAAAGAATTATCAGTATACAATTTCCTCAATTTCCAATAATCCATAAAGAGTATAGACATTGCCATTTGACACTAAGCTTTAAATCCAAAGTGTATTCCAAGTATAGTATCAAAAAACGATTTTTTAGTTATAGCCAAAGAGATATGATCCATCGGCCATAGGCGTGCCTTCGAAAGGGAGACCATTACAGTTAGAATATAGTAAGCAACATTGACGAGAATAAAGTTGAAAATTTCAAATATTTGAAAATAACATACAGATTCGTCAATCAACGTACTTAATTTAATTCAGATTCTACTTGCAAAATTATTATGGAATATGACCTTGAGTTGGGTGCATCTATGTTGGGACATAAATCCTAAATGATAATTTTGAATAAACTATTTGCATATAATAGCCAAAATGTTTCAATGTATTTGGGAGCGTTAACTGTATTTGTCTACTTTAGATAAGATTCAAATACTAATAAAACAATATCGTTCGACAAGCATAAGAATTGAGCCAATATTTTGATAGAGAAATCAAATAGTTTGATTATCAGTCAAAATGAAGAGGAAACATGTGTATGTAAGAAAGAATATTAAGAGGCATTAGAATATTTTTAAAACTAAATGCAATGATGTTGGGATTGACCTAAATGATATACACAAACACATATTAAAAAGTTAAATATAGATCATATGAGATGAATTCCTTATGCATTGGCAATAGAAAGTATCATATATGTTATGTTATCTATTATATCACAATTTTATTATGTAAATGGTACATTAGCCGAGTATCAAATCTGAACTAAGTTCACCAACTTGTAGTTATGATTATTCTCAATCATTTCTAAACTGCTAGGGAATTGTTTATGAAAACAACAAACTCCTGATAAAGGAGAATGCGAACTCGAAATTCATAAGTGATATAGAATATGACATTTCAATCCTAAATTCATGTTCAACCTTAGCTAAGGAGCTTTGAATTGGAAATTTTCCAAATGAGAGGTGGTGGTTGATTCAACCGAAAGGCTAAGTACATCGCTTTGAATAGCGCCGTAATAAAAGCAGTACAACTATAAATGCACAAATTTATAACTGAGCTAGGGGTGATTCCAAATGTTGAGAATCCCATGAAATTGTTTTGTGAAAACACATAAAAGAAACCAAGGCTTACAAGATGTCTAGACACATACTCATAAAGTTCCACATGGTAAAGGCAGTTTATCAACAATAGGGAAATGTGGGCTGACATAGGAGATGTACTACAATATGCATCTATATGTTCACTGAGGGAATAGCTCGATCAGTTTCGAACTGATCGGAGGAATGGGATTAAGATTCCTTAATTAACCCCAAATGTAAATGTGAGATTAAAAGAGTTAGTGGTATGCTCTAGGGTAATTATGTAATTTGTTTTATATATATCTAACTCTATAGTCAATCTTTTTCGTAGTAGCGATGTTTGTTTCTTTTATATACTTTTTTATATTGTAATATAATTAATTAAGCAATTAATTTAAAGTATATTAATAAGAAAATCCTTAAATAAAATGTTATGTGATTGTAGTTGCAATGGTGAGTGATTAATGACAAAATAAAATGACATTTTGCTTTATGTATTCCTGGTTAAGATGTTTTGAGAAAAGGCATCAACACATCAGTTGATACCAGAGTGCGTAACTCTTTCCAAATATTGCGTAGTGTATTATTCATGGCTATTGGCGGCACTAAGGGTTACACAATCGTAGTTAATGGATAATTATGGAATTACTTGTCTAAGAGTTTCATGTTGGATGATAACAACTAGGTCAAATAGGAATCTCAATGTGACAACGTCATACAGTTTCCTTGACTTGAGAATACCATGGAACTTCATTGGGAGTACTCCACTTGATTGTAGTTAAATCATGGCATAACAATCCATTGAGCGACTATAGTTGAGTTCGAGTTGAAGCATTAGAAGTAAAGCATAATTCAACAGAGAATTTGTCTCCTCATTTGTATAAGGTTGGTATCGCGGTCAACTATAGTCAACCAAAGTCCAAATCTCTGGCCTGAGTAGAATGGTTAATAATAAATGTTGTTATTGAACCAATGACTTTTTTAGTATTAACCGAGTTGAAAGTGGATAATATTAGAATTTCGACCAATCTGTGCAGTTAATGCCCCGCTATTACCCTGCTATAAACCTGCTATATCTCATAACGGATTTCTACCGCTACGATTTTTCTATATAGCCCCAAATATAGCCTTTCCGCTTTAAGCCCCGCTATATCCCGTTATTCCCGCTGTATTCTGCTATTTCCGCTATATCTTCTTTAAAAGAAATGAATTGAAAAATGATATTTATACATCATAAAAATTATGAAATTAATTAATTTAATTGAATTTTTAATATATTTTCAGAAATGGAAATTCTTTAATATTCTACTAAATTCAATTATGTTATATATAATAGTTTTATGTTTATTTATAGTATATTTGCACATGTTTTTATTTAAAATTATTTATGTATTAATTAATAATTATAATTCAATTGAATGTTAATTTTTCATTTAATTACCATTTATATATTTGTAAAAACATTAAACATGAATTTTATTTGCTATTTTAAAGTCATCCGCTATATCCCGCTATATCCTCGCTGTATCCACACTATGACTTTTTGCACCTCCACCGCATTGAATATGTCGAGCGCTTTAACTGCACAGCGACCAATA
Organism: Allium fistulosum; assembly: GCA_030737815.1. Taxonomy (NCBI): domain Eukaryota; kingdom Viridiplantae; phylum Streptophyta; class Magnoliopsida; order Asparagales; family Amaryllidaceae; genus Allium; species Allium fistulosum. The sequence goes on along the minus strand of CM060905.1, from coordinate 776,811,331 downwards.
CCAACTTTCATATATTCTAAACAGTATGGTTTTAACAATGAGAATGTGTGTATATTATCATTACTAAAAGGCATCACTTAAAGAATGTGAAATTGGATTATACCAAAAAGATTGTAAGCGATGAATTCGGCTAAACTATCACAACATTAGCTAAGGCAACTTGTGAACGCTAATATTTGAATAGTTTAATACTAATCGCCAACTAAATTCACACCTTTGAGTCGTAGAACCGCATTGTAAATTCTTCGAAAAACCACATGATTTGAGTAGTTTATAAAATGTTATAAATTAATTAATATTAAAGAAATATTAAGCATTAATTTATTTGATATTTTGGGTGTTGTAAATAATTGTTTGTATATATATGAAAGGTATATATGCATTTATCGATATACGATATCAGTATGTATTTAAACAAGCTTTAAATATAGTTAATTACTTATGATTTTTTGGAAAATTAGTCCTTGTAAGGGGATGTACATTGCCAGTCATGTAAAGGAAGGGTAACAATTAGCTTGATTAAAAATTAATTATGAATTAAAAAGGGAAGTTTTTAAAGAATGAATCGGAAATGTTTCTATTCTTCCTCAAAACAAATTCATCACAATCATTTCCTTATTCAATTTTCTTTTCCTTCTTCTTCCCTCATCTATGGATACCTCCTCCATCATTTTCCATGGTCGATTTTTTCATTTACTTAAAATTATATCAAATAAAATCTGATAAAGTGGTCCATCAGTCACTTGCAAATATTGGGTGTTGATTTGAGAATCCAATGAGAGATTTCTAAATCAGTGTAATATATGATCTAAATTTGATTTATTTTCTTGGTTGTAATATTCTTATCACAATTTTTACGTATATATTATTGTTTCATCATGGTTTAGAATTTGTAACATAATTTAAACAACTTCTTAAATGATATGATCAGTTTTAACTTGATAAATTAAAACCAAAATTTATATGGCATACAACTATGTTTTAGGTTATGAATTTATTATTTTAATATCACCTCTAATAATATTCCAAACATATCATTCAATTTAATGATCTAAATATTTCAGTTTGTTTTTAATCAATCTTAAAATATAGAGTTTGTTCATATTTTATTCAATTTGATGTATGAAATGTTGGTCTTATAATATTTTCAATATTTAAAAAACAACTTTTTTTTATTATTTAGGCTAAAATTTATTTATATACATAAATATATTTATATGTACATATTTGCAAATACTTCAGAAAAGTATAATGCTATATGGGTGTATGTTTCAATCAATTGGAAACTGTTTTGGCTTAATAATTATGTATTTATATATGTATGAGTATATATAGTTGTGTTTATAACTTATAATGTCGAGGTATGTATTTTAGAAACAATTTTATTCATAATTTTTTTACATTGGATAATTTAAAATTGTGGCAATAATATATATGCATGTGTGTATGTGTGTACGTATACTGAATATACACATAGTAGATATTAATCCTAATATCTACACATGTGTATATTAACCATGTTATTATTTGTTGTTTTTGTTGTATAAACATATTATTGTCACAAATCATTTTGTATAAAAGTTAAATGTAGTATCAATTTAACGTTTACAAAAATGGAAGGTGGAATTGTTGGAACTGGACCAGCATGCAGCGGGTAAATGAGAAAATTTCAAAAAAATTATTCCATTTTGAATCTTATTAGGCTTATGAAGTCTAATTGATCTTATCGAAATTTGTTTTAAATAAAATCAATATTTTATATAAATTTATAAATAAGAATATTTTTTTATAATTAAGTTCATATTATATTATATGATATGTGTATCATATACACATATGTGTGTACATGGACATGCAACATAAAAAGGTGTACAAGCTTTGACATGCCGGTATATAGATGATGGGATTTACACCGCAACGGACATGCTAGCCTCTTTGTATACATAAGTGCTATCAATATATTTGTATATGTATACATAATATATATTATATACGAGTATATATGCACGTCCATGTGGACCTACATCTAATCACTTGAGTATTATAACTTAATTTCATGACATCTACAACATCATTTTTAGTGTGCACCTTTTTTCTCTTCATTACAATCATGTATGGACATAGAATTCAACACCAAAAATTGTAACACTAATTTATTGCAGATTTTAATCATTATCAAACTCACCAATCCATTATCCAATAAGGCAGCTAGAAAGCGCAGTAGGTAGCGTACAAAAAGTGCAAGATAGCCCTTTACATATGAAATCCTATATCACATGATTGTATACTAATAGTACCTAGCATATATGTAATAGAATACAGTCATATTGATGATACTTGAATAATTAGTTACAATCAACGGCAAATAAAAAAACTAAAGATTGAAAGTTGTGAAAACTTGGAAAAGTATACACTTAAGAAAGCTAAACAAAAAAATTACAGAGGAGGAAGGGTGGAATGGTTTCGAAACCAAGTTCACCAACACTAATTCAAAGAAGTGATAAGAAATCATCTCCTTTTGGGTAACCATCGTCGGTACTGCCTCTGTCGTTGCTGAACCAGACTGGTCACTGCTTTCATCATTGTCTTATATGTATATGTTTGAAGAAGTGGGCTGTTCTTCCAAAGCTTTGTTCACTAATCTTAAGGTTACTGATTCTGGTATGCTCTGTTCATCAACAAAAGTGTAACTCAATCATGATCCAAGCTAATGAAACTGTGATAAGCTAAAAGTTAATTTAATCACATTTTTCTTATAGATAATAGGGAAGTGCTCCATTCAGTTATAAAATTTAGAAACAATTTAGAAACACGAATGTACATGAAATGCAAGTATCTAACTGTGATGAAGCATACAGAAACAGAGTGGAATTAAGTCTATTTTAAATGAAAAGTTACATATTTATTTTTCTCTGATCTTTTGGCTTTAATCTAGAAAGTAAAAAGTTTTATGTATGCATTATTGTTACTCATACAAAAATAATAGCATAAAATTATCAACAAATAGAGTAATTAATTACCTAATGGATCAAGAAGGAAATATAAACTTCTACAATAGAAATTCAACTGAAATAACACAATGTTGAGAGAATTAAAGTTTTAGGCAACATAAATTCATCATCTTCATACTGATGACACCATAGAAAAAGAGTGGAATTGAGTCTATTTTGAATGAAAAGTTGCATATTTATTTTTCTCTGCACTTTTAGCTTTAATTTAGAAAGCAAAGAATTTTATGTGTTCATTATTTTTACTCACACAAAATTAATAGCATAAAAATATCAACAAATAAAGTAACTAATTACCTCATGGATTAAGAAGGAATATAAACTTCTACAATAGAAATTCAACCAAAATGACACTGCTGTGAGAATTAAAGTTTCAGGTAACATGTATTCATCATCTTGGTATTTATGACACCAAAATGTAGCAAGAGTTGTTAAGCACCATCGTTAGTACATTTTCTACCCAAAATACGTGTAACAACTCGCTATTTTGGACCATCGCATCCGCACATGTCGGACTTGAATAATTCAAAATACCGAATTGTTAATTTAAATTTGGCAAAACTGAACATATACAGTAAATAAAATAATCACAGATCACAAACACAGAGTAACAAATGCAGCGGAAGCAAAAGATAGTAGTTCATGAAGCTACTATATACATATCAGAGTTAAATAAGGTACAGCAGAAGTCTCAAATACAAGAGTCAGAATACAATCACTGGAATCAACTGGATATTTGAAAACCGGATAGATAGCTGGATCTCAAGCGAAGCTCCAACTCCAAAGGTGAGTCTCGAAAGCTGGTGCACTCAGTCCGACCCGAGCGTAAAGCAGAACACAAAACACTCAAGTCAGGATTAACATTCTTATATCAATAAATCCAACTCAAGTGAAATAGCAATTGAAATACAAGTAACTCAAAGGATGTTGGAATAACCATCCTTTAAGGATCCATTAAACTATCTACTATGTAGTAGTGTACGATAAGTAGATAATGCCTATCAGTAATATAAAGTATCAAAATAGTGTTAAAGCGTTACCATTATCCCCCTTAACACATTTTTATATAAGCGTCATAGACTATACAGCACTGTAAACTCCACCGTAAACTAGTGGGCTATCAGGGAGTACTCCATGGTATAACACAAAACAAATCGTAGTGGTCGCGTATATAGGAATCCAAGTATGACAAGGCACATGAGGCAATACCCAAGGTAGTGAAACTACCGTTTTCCTGATCCGGACTGGTGAGAACGCATCGCCGCAGCGATCGCAACACCGCGAAACAACACTCCCAAAATCAAGGGTGCACCAATCGACAACAAGTAATGAGTAGTTTCGAAGAAGTGTGTATGCTCGAGGTAGCTAACCCCCATTTGGCCCGGCACGGCTCCTGTTTTAGTCATTTCCAATTTGACACAAGTGTCAAGGCTATCCATTATCGTTCTCTTTCTTCAGTCATCACGTTCATCATTCCAACCACTTCATTCTTGATCACACTCCGCGTGTAGTTATTAAAGTGGTTTTCGGCTTAGACAGTGAGTATGTCCGTAACCGATTCCGGTCTCTTTAATTACTTTCGTAATTATTACACCGATTGGTTGTTTAATAGATTTCAAAACCAAATCAATTATAATTTCAATTTGAATTTGTAAATCAACATTTCATTTGTCTTCTAAAACAATTTCCAAAATTTACGTTTCAAAACATCCAAATTATCATTTCAAAATCTTATAATTCAATTTCAATATTTATTTAAAACAATTCAAATATCGATTTAAAATCATATATAAATTTCATTCCGAAATCATTAAATTAATTTAATTTAACATTCAAATCAATTTCAAATTCATTTCTCGATTTCATTCAATATTCGTTAAGTTAATTTATCATTCAAACAATTCTTTTTAACTTCCAATTCATTAAATCAATTACTTAAGTTCAACTCCATTATATCAAAACTTACAAATTTAATTAAGTTAATTTCGTCAAATCAAATTCCTTAAATTACAAGTCTTACATTTATTTCAATAAATCACATTTTATTTCTTGTTAAAGAAATTCAATTTCATTTATTTATTTATTTAGTTACAAATTTCAAAACTCAATTATCAAGAAAACTTGATTTCACTTATCAAAGAATTCAATTTTTATTTAATTATTAAATAATTCAAACTTATTAATTTATTAAATAATTCCCAAACTTAACTATTATAACTTCAAAACTTAATTCAATCATTTCTCAAATTAAACAACGTTCTTTCATCAATTACATTATTAACATTTTGTTTCAGATTATTAAATATTAACATTTTCCTTTCATAAAATTCAAATTCCAACTTCATTTCAAAACCTTATCATTTATTCAAATAAAATCTTTATTTTATTTTTAAATCAAATTTATTGACCAATCGGATTTTATTTAATTCTCTATCCTAGGTCAAAGTTAAATTTGGGTATTTATCATTTCAACCCGATTCCAATTCAATTCAAAATCAAAGCATAGCAAAGGGAACTTGCAGTGTGATAACTGGGATGGTGTCAAAGTAAATAAACAAGCAATAACAACAATCAATATCAATCCAATAATCAATTCAAATAATCCCGAAATAATCGTATTAATCTACATTTGTTGTTTATGCAAATTAATATAATTATTTCTAGAATCTACACTATCATTTCATGTAGATTAAAGATTATTACACTAATCTTATACGGTTCTTCACTTGGTATCTATTATTCAATTTCATACAACACCAATTTAAGCAACAAACATTTAAATGGTTCAAGGGTAATTAACTATTTTTCTATGTGTCAATTGATTTAAACATTTAAAGGGTCATATTATACAAACTTGTCTAATTAAATTGAACATATATATCAGTTTCAAGTCGCTAACAATTCTACGTCAAATTCAATTTCATATTTTTATCACTTCCTACATTAACAATTTAACGTCCAATGTCAAAAAATCAAACAATCAATCATTTATCAACCAAAACTGGATTATCATTTCATAAATAACAAATAATAATGTCAAATGTCACAGGTGAACTGATACAGGTAATAGCATATATAACAGTGTAATTAACTAACAACAGCATTTCTATTATCGTTTCAATTGAAATCAGATTTAATAAATAAAAGAATATTAATCGTGAGTGATTGCTCACCTTCCGAGGCTAGAGAGAGACTCGACGATAGAGTGAGTTATGATTCCAGACACGGATTTCAAAGCAAAGCAAGATTGAACGCGAAATGGACGATAAGGCTGATAATCAAGAATTGATAAAACGAATCAGAACTGGATCGATGATTATAAATGACATAAGTGAATTCATATATACTACTATATATAACCATATATAAGAAAAGAATCGTATTCTAGATTCAAACATGTTTAATATTTAAATATATATGTATTTCAAAATCCATTTCTTCAAATTAACACCTATATTAAAATTAACATATATACATAACATCTGACATTTAACAGTACCTGGATTTGTTTAAACTAGTATATAGCATGGCCCTTAAACAAACCGACCAGTATCCATAAAATATAAGTACAAAATATATGTAAACACTTTATTATAAAATCATATATGTAATATAATAGATACTACTGTACTTACGTTCCAACAAGTATATAAGCTACCGCCGAACAAAATTCATATATATATATATATAAATATATAAAGTTACAACCATACATAAGAGAGATATACAACTAGATTTATATAAAAAAATGTGTGTAAACTGTACGCATAAAATGGAATAAATGAGCCAAGACTAATGTATCAATATGCAGACTTACATCTCCTTTATAATATATATGTAAAAGATAGGTTGAACAAGTTTTATGCAGACCTATATTTAAATCAACAAAGTATGCTCTAAGCTATGCGTACCATATGCAGACAACTCTAGTTAAATAAACGTACACCATATATATATATATATTAATATCATTTTTAACGATGGAAAAACTTTATAACCACATTATAAACAAATCTCACTATATATATAAATATATATTATACGAAATATAACCTATGACAACTGGTATACTTTAATATAACAAACTGCTATATATAACTAAACTCAGCTGAAACCATCTGCAAATTACAAAGCTTAACAGTATATATATTAACGAAAATATATACATAAAACAGGTTTTAAAATATATAGTTTATAATAGACAATACTTAGCATTACTTACTTACAAACAAGTTTACAGTTCACATATAAAAAATATATATAATAACCTATTTTAACAGCTGTATCATATAATATATAAGTAATCGCTCCACATTACTACTGTATTTATATGTTTTGAAATAATTACATATAAATGCAAATACTTGTACTTTAAAACAAATAAAACAAACTATGCTGAAACTTTGCACTGGAACATACCAAACCAAAATAGATATCTCATTATAAACTATATGTATACTTGATAATACTGCCTTTTTAAATCTATGTACACAGATCTATGCATGAGCTACCAAATCATATGCAACTAACAATAAATGTACTGCTTTTTACATAAAGTGAACACAGAACTTGTATATAAAAATCTATACTTATATAACCTTGATATGTATAAGTTGCGACTAATATAAAATCAAAACATATTATGTGTACTAGTGTAACTTATATATATATTTAGTTACTAACAGCAAAAAAAAATAAAAATACTGCAACTTTATAAACCAATGTATATATAGATATGTAGAACAAAATATTTATATATGTAATACCTTCATACACTTCAAAGCAAGGAGAAGGAGACCGAGAGGGAAGAAGAGTGGAGAGCGCAGGTGAGGTGGAGGTCGGGGATGTGCGCTTGGTGGCGGGCTAGAGGAAAGGGAGGCGTTGAAGTTGAAAAGTGAGGCGTGAGTCTGGGGTGATGGCCGAGCAGTGGTGGATCCGGGTTTCGGCAATTCTCAAGTGGTGGAAGAAAGCTTGGGCTGCTGTCGATTGGAGGAGCAAGGCTGTGCTCGGCCTGGAGACAATTGGGTTTTCGGCTTCGCGAACGCGAGGTGGTGGAGGCAGTTTCTAGCACAAGGAAGAGGGGGAGGAGCCATCGACTTGGGTGCAGAGTGCAGGCATGGGTGGATGTTTGCATTCAGTTGATGTGTGAAGGGAAATGGGAGAGACAAAGGGTGGGGAAGAAGAAGAAACGTGAGGATCTGAAATGCTTTTTGAAAATAGAAAACAATATGACATATGCCACTTTTCAATAAGACGTTTGGAATAAAAGTTGCCAGGGAAGATATATATTTCTCTAAAAAGTATACTGGGTAGAAAAGAAATGGACCTTTGTAAAATAAATTGAAATGATGGCTGACCCTTGAAATTTTCAAAAGTCACTAAAGCATTTATTATATTGCTTGGGATGCACGTTTAAAATTTGAAACACAAAAGAAATCAAATAGTCACGGATCCGGTACCGATACGGTTCCACATTTTATAGACTTCGCCGTGCATCCGAGCTCAAAACACGGAAAGGAATATACCGCAGAGGTCGGCACGATGAGACGATTAAAATGGTATATAGATATCAGTGATTCGATTGAATTATAAAAATTCGAATTTTCAACTGGCGAAAAATGCAGGAAAAACGTCGAAAAATAAGATCGACGGAGCCAAAGAAGTCCGAATTTGGAAAAACGAAAAATGGCGTTTGCTCAAAAGATGGTTTAGAATTTCTCTATGTAAAAATATTTAGGTTCCGAAAACATTTTATTTTCATCGCTTTTTAACTGATTAAATTGAAGTAAATTTACGCGCGAAATAAACTTTCATATTTTCGGACAAAAATTTACCAGTTGCTATGTTTAGTTAGACGCATTCCAAATATCAAATTTTTATTTCAAAATTTTATCGTTTAAAATTTCACAAAATTTCAACTAATTACGTTATTAAAACAGTTAAAATTTACGGGTCGTTACAATACGTATCATAGTCTTATAGATAAATGAGTATCTTACAATTTTTTAAATGCATGGGCACATTCGACATATTTACCCACATCGATGTCTACACAAATGTTGAATAATGAAATAACTCTTTGAATAAGAATATGGTGCATGGTGATATTTTACAAATTTTGATACATATGTGTCATAATTTGCATCTTACCTTTCAAACACATTGATAAAAAATGTAACAAACAACCCATAAATGAAAAAAGAAAAAACTTTTGAGAACTACTTCAAACCAATATAACAATAGTAAAACACTATAACAAATAAAAACTACAGAATTATAGTGAGCAAAGAAATTGGCTGTAGAGAAATTTATGACAAAAAGAGAGAAAATGGGTCCGTTGTTTACTTGATTATGAAGAGAAAGCCCAAAATAAATACATAAATTAATTAATATTAGATGTAATGAGTAAAAGACTAATAAAATACTGAATAGCACACATAAATTCTTACTAATGAAAGTAGCAAAGATAAATGACAGAAAAATCTTACCATTCCTTACATAACCTCTACGCACACAGAAGTTTTTGGTGAAAATTAACAGTAATTTAGAGGTAGATCCTGCAATCGTCATTTTAGATAGAAAATTGGATTGTGAATAGTTAAGTTGGTGAATGAGCATGTATAATGGAAAGTAGATAAGTTGGTAAAATTGAATTTTTTTAGTAATTCAATCATCCATAACCTAAAGTTTCAACATGTTGATATGTGCTAAAAGCCGTGACAATAGGGTTCCAAATGTCATAATGTACGGTCGAAGAAAGTGGCTTATATGTCAGTATCATAACAACATTACTAAGCCATCTGATAATAATAAACGATAGAATATAATAGTAGAGTGAATTAAGAAAGGATCAAATATACCTCAGAACAGAGTAAAAGCACATTGTTTACTGTAATATTAAGTGGCACTTAAATTTTGTTGACTGAAGTATGAATTCAGTCTGTACAGTATAACAAAAGTGGCACATATTTATAAAAATGGAATTATAGTATAGAACAGGTTACAAACCGAGTCAGAATATTCGTATATAACTGACAACCCAAAACATGATAACATGTGAAACAAATGTAATGTAGGCTATTTAGAACGATCTAGTGTCATCAGTTATAACTATAAAACGGAATAGCTCATATAAATTTTAAAAAACTGATGAGCATGCATAATGATGTGGGACATCATATGAACAATGGCCAGACGTTTGTAGATATAAATTAGTTTACTATATGATAAAGCAGGAGACATGTTAAAGAACGAACCAAAATGTGTCTGTGGGTGATATTCGTATAGTGAGGAGTCGTGCAAACCTCCTCTTTGCTATCATCCTCTCTCATAATATTATCCGTACTTAAGAAGAGCAAGCAACATCAATATTGGGACCTGTTTGCAGCAGTACTTAACGTACAGGAGAAATGAATATTAGTGTGCTTATAACAGTAAGCTGAATATAGTATTACCAAAATTAAAAGATAACAGTAGTATATTTTCATTGAAGAAGAAATAAATGTATATACTGAATACTGATTTTGAAAACAAAATAACGAAAAGGGGACGGAGCATAAAGTAGGAAACTTTGAGGCATGGAATGTAATAGAGCTGTTGTAGGGGGAAAAAAGGGAAAAAAAACTTATCCTCAATAAGCAAGCAGACTTAGTACAACAAATCTTAAGTTCATCCTTTGTCTCATGCCATGTTAAAAACAGAAGATTAGTTGACGTACATCTGAGCATACACCGTTAAGTAATGAAAATCAAAAGTTAGAGTTAGTCAATGTTAGTGTTGACAGAGTAAGATGTATATTATTCTCACGGTACTTATTAAGTTAAATGACAAGAAGATATATAGTAGTCACAACCGGTAGATGTATATATAAGTGCACACACATGGGATTGCAACGAAACAGCATAATATAACTTAAGTTATATTTCTTTCTGAAACAACGTATTGGTAGTTTAAGTCATATTACTATTTTATGTCATATTTCTGAAATAAGTTATCATAATGAAAAAAGAGTAATATGACAAAAGTTATATAATTTATATATACGTAATCATAATGAATATAAGTTAATGAAATAAAAGTATAGTTATATATTCTCTCTGAATATAACTTAATAAATACAGAGTAAAATGCAACACAATTTGGATTCAATGAATATAAAAGTAACCACAAACAGTTGTATTTCAAGCTACTATATGTAAACTGTAACTTCACAATGTGCTCAAAATTACGGTGTGATAACATACAGATTGAATTATGTCACAGTGGAGATCGATATAAAAGGAAAGATATATATAAGGCAACATGCTAATATGTTATTAAACTGGTGGTTTTGCTGACAAAGATTGGTACTAATACAGAGTAACTCTTGTACATTCACTTGACAAATTTTAACCCTAAGGCGCATTGATAAACATCGGATAACTGTTCAGTTTACACGTAAGCATGTACATAGTCTTATACATGGAAAGTGAAAAGAAAAGAGTGAAAAAATGTACGAAAAAATGTACAAAAAATCTACACTTCTTAAGTCTTTTACTGCCTAGGATCTTTTTTCCGGAAATAAAAATAATAATAACAACTGATAGAAGCATCTCCAACTGGTGGATATTTATTGAACTATAATACCACTCTTGATAGGGGCTCATATTAGAATCTCATTTTATTATCCTTCACTTTTTTGTACTCATTTTATTATACTTAACTTTCTTCTACTTCAGAAAATATATCAGGCCTATTTATATGTTCTGTTCCATTTTATAAACTGTCATATACACAACTTATATAACCATTGACCGTGTGTCTCTGGTGGAGAGTATAAATTTACCGCTATCATTATTAGCATGTTCTTTCAATATACGTTGTTGGCTTTCCATATGTTATTTTGAGGACGTGATCAATAATACTGCTATCATTGTTAGCATGTTCTTTCAATGTAGTCTGACAACTGACAATAATGGTGCTTTGAGTTTTATTCATTTGAGAGCAACATAACTGTAAATTATTCTACATTCTTATTTTTTGGCGGGTATAGATGAAAAGATAATGTGTTTCAAGTAAGTCTTTGTTTTGCTATATACCTTAGATATCAATCCAAAATGAACTTCTTGATTCTATTAAGAATCTCAAGAAATCTATCTCGACACAGCGCAAATCTTTTTAATGAACTCTTTCATGACTAAGAAATATCATTATGCTGTTACACATTAAAAGTTTCAGTATGCAAACCCTACAGCCGACATTGGAAAAACACTATATTGATGCTGAACGATTTCTATTTGATTATTGATGTGGTTATTTTTGCCCACTTGTAGTAGTATAATTATAGTTATTATTATGATTAATGAAGGAATCAACATGGATATGTTGAAGTTTTGCTACAAACTATCGGATTACAGACTCAAAGGCAAGATAACTCTATATCCATTTCCTACACTAATTTTAAATACATCATGGCTCAAAATCTATTCAAAAATGCACGTACCTCCCACAACCCCAAATTGTATGAAATTAGAATGTCGTGGCATATTTTATTTTATATTTATAGCCAGAGAATCAAGCTTTGCAATGCTTCAAAAGCACAAAGCTACTAATTAACAATTAATGTGACTAACTATTAGATTTAGAATAAAGAACTTCAGAACAACATATAATTAATCTGAATAATTGCCAGAATATCAGATACTACTAAAAATCCTAGCAATTCGTGCTTAATCGTAAATCACCATTGCAGATGCTAATTGCCACTGCAGATTCTAATCGGCAATCGCACTAATCAAAATCAAAAGCAGTTAATGAAAATCAGCAAAAAATTACCTGAGCCTAAAGTCTTTATGGATATCGATTGGTGATGCTTGAGGTTAACTCTTTATGTGGTGGTCGACAATCGCCAGTAGAGGCGAGAGAGCAGATCTAGGGTTTTAACTTTTCCTATAAGAAGCTAAATAATCAAAAGAGACGTTGTATCCGTATATATATGGATTTGGATGAATGCATAGAAATAGAAAGTAAAAGAGATACCAATCAAATCGTACGTGTAACGACCCGCCACTCCTTCCACAGAATGACGCATCATTAATAAGAAAGGGATAGAAAAGAGAAAAGAAGAGAAGAGAGAAAGAAACAACATCAGATACGCACAGCGGAACGAATGAAATATAATATAACACATAAGATATTACATAGTATCATATACATCAGAGTTACACAGATTATACATTACATACTAGACAGTTATAAACACCTGTCTAGTTATTACAACTCAATACAATACAGAGATCAATACAAAGATCAACACAGCGGAACTACTATCTATATCCACAACGCTGAAGCCTCCTGCTCCATTGCTCCTCCACAATTCGTCAAAGCTAACCTGAATCCCTTAGCTACTCGTAAAAATTTGAGTACCCAAGAGTTTATAAAACAGAAAATAAACACTTGGGTCAGACATGGGTCTGGTGTGAGTAACAGGTTAAAATTGCTTAACTTCAAAAACCATTTGGAAAGGAAAAGTATCTCGTAAGACTTCCCGCACATAAACACGGAAAAGTTTTTACCTTACGATAACTAAAACATTTATAGGAAATCCAGTTATATTACAATAGGTCTAGGATTTTCAAATAAATATGAAATAGCTGTGTTTGATGTGTGTTTAGTGTTTGATGATAACAAAATATATATCGAATTTTTAGATGTGTTTGCAGTTTTTATTTTACACATTTACAGATGTTATTTTACACATACAAGAATAAATATAAATATTGAATAATAATGCTATTGCACAGAATTTAACAAATTCAAACAGTATTTTTATTCAATATAATATTTTATTCAGTACAATGTTTTCAGTTCATACACTGATTTCATACAGTACACTAATTTCATATTTACAGTTCACTCTCACTCATACATTTTCACATTTACATTTCTGTCCTCACTACATCACTCATACACTCAGTCTTCTGCATCTGCATTGTCCAGCTCCAGTATTTGTCCTGTCTCCTGTGTACCTGTATAATTAAAAACTACAGCAGTAATCTGAAAAGAAACAAATTTGATTTGCAGAAATATAAAATTTATTTTTAAAGCTGTCTCAGATATATGGGTTATCGTCATCATCTTTGATTGTGTAATATCTGTGCATATCAGTTTTCATATCAGAGACAGTTAATTACGAGTGGCTGCAGTACACACGTATACACGTGTGCACTGCCTCGCCAACTCGAGTGCACAAGGTCAAATCAAAATCAGATTCAACACAAGTGCAAATGGCCTCGACCAAAATATCAATGATTACTGCAACAAAGAACTGTGCATGTACACAGGGAAATCAAATGTACATGAATGCACAGGTGAATCAAAACTACAAAGGCTACAGTAACCAGTACTCAAGTAATACAAATATCACAAGTGTCAGTGCAACTGGACAACAAAACAGTAACTAAACAGAGTCAAAGTATACAAGTGAATCAACTACAGGTTAGATAACTCAAAGTCAGGTACAAGTTACTACAGCAAGCATGCACACATATGAAGTGTTTTCAAGTCCAAATGAACCAGTAATGAACCAGACTACAATGAAGGCAACAAGTTGTTATGTCAAAGTCAGGTTCAAGTGACTCAAGATCAAAGACCAGACTTATGAACATGTACAAGATCAACAAAGTGTACACAGTAAAGTCTACAGGCAAATGGTCAAAAGTACACAAGTGAATCCAGTGCTAACATGAACAGGTTCAAGTGACAAACAAGCAGCACAAGACCATATTCAAGTGCAGACTCAAGAGAACACATGCAACATGAAGCACTGCAATTCAAATAGCAGTACAACTGGAAGTGATCAAGTGAACACATGCAACTATAACAGAATACACAGTCAAAGCAAAGCAAATGTCAACAGGAAGCAAGTATAATCAGAGAAGAATATCACAGAGAAAATAATTCACAGTGAAAAGCTTAGCAATGTCGACGAGTATGCTACAGAAAAACAAAACCGTGATCAACAGTGAACGAGTCAAAGTTATGATCATCAACAGTGAACAAGTCTAGGGCAGTGGTCAAAAGTCAGAGAAGTAATAATATCACATTTTTAAAATCAAGTGAAGAAATTATTAATACAAGTCAAAGCCGTATATTTTCGAATCAAAATTAAGAAACAGTCAAAAATTTATAATAGGAAAGGTTCAACTGCCTCAAATAAAACAAAAGATCGAACGTTCAATAATCAAAGCCGTGTATTCAAAGGAATTTCCAGAAATACCAAAGTGTAAAAACAGAAAGAATCAACAACGTGATGATCAAGGAATACAAATCAGATGCTTATATAAAGAGACCCAAAATCATCATCGACTGTGTGGTGAAGAGCAGAGAAACACAAACCCAATCATCAATGACTTAAAGCATTCAAGTTCAAATCGAAAAAGCAACAGAGCAGAAATCATACCGAAGTCAGAGATCGATAAAATCAGACTCGAGGCAAGGCGCATCAACGACGCCGCAATTCGTCAGAGTATCAGAGAATTCCAGATTCACCACAGAGGGAATCGCAAGCCAGAGCTACAAAGATTGACAAAGCCGAAGCTCCAAATCGAAGTAGGGTAAAACCCTAATTCCAGAGCTACAGAAAGTCGCCAAAAAAACGAACAAGGGCAAAGCCCTAATTCATTCAAGCAAGCGTCGAAGAAGAGGAGCAAATTCGTCATAGAATCGAAGAATCACCGAAAGCCCCAATTATTGAGTCGCCATTTTTTTCTCAAGGGATCGGGTCAACAATAACAAAGAGGAACGAGATAAAGGAGCGGGCCGGCCTAGTTTATTAAATGGGGTTTTAAAGTTTTAATTTTTAATTAGTTTTAAATTTGGACCGGGTTTAATTGATTTAGTTTTAGGCCTAGTTTATTTAGGGCAAAAGTGTTTTTAAATTGTCGATTTAAATTTTTCCCTAGGTTTTAAAATCTGTATCTTGTTTTTCAGTTTGTATTTTCAAAGTCCAGTCAGGGTAAATCACCACCTAGAGTTTATGTAGTGTCAGATTGTCTAGTTAGGGTTAGTTCAGTGAGCAGGGTGTGCGAGTTTACCAAGCTCTATAGGCGGAGCAGGGTGTGCGAGTCTGTAGGAGTGTTTGTAAGCGGGATACTGTTTAATCCTAATAGAAATCTGGGAATGCAGCAGTAGGCAGGGGTTGCCGAAGCTGGGTAAATTTTGTGTGTGATTTACTTTTCTGCATATTTATTTATCTGCAGTTTGATTTCTCTTTTAATTCGAGAAAATTGCGATAACCCTATTCACCCCCCCCCCTCTAGGGTTAATCTAGATCCTACAGGTGGTATCAGAGCGAGGTAATTTTTTTTAACTCTAGAGTCATGAATCTATCAAATAATTCTTTTTCTGAGGGGCAATCTATTGCTAGGCCACCAATGTTTAATGGTAATGATTATGCTTACTGGAAAGTTAGGATGAGTATCTATCTTAGTTCTGTTGATTACGATGTTTGGGATATTATTGAATCTAGCTATAAAACTCCCACTATAACTGTTGGTGATACTGAGATCCCTAAACCAAAGGATATGTGGGATGCTAATGATAAGAAATTAAAAACTACTAATGCTAAAGCCATGAATGCTCTGATTTGTGCTCTTGATAAAACTGAATTTAATAGAATTTCTCATTGTAAAACAGCACAGGAAATTTGGCATACTTTGGAGGTGGCACACGAAGGAACTTCTCAAGTCAAAGAGTCTCGTCTAGCCCTGTTCAACAATGAATACGAGAACTTTGTGATGGACAAAGGCGAGAGCATAAAGGATATGTTTGGATGCTTCTCAACCTTGGTGTACAATGCTAGAGCACTTGGAAAGGTATTCTCTGAGGTAGAGCTAGTGAGGAAGATTCTACGAGTCTTACCGATGAAATTTGAGGCAAAAGTCACGGCAATACAAGAATCAAAAGATTTAAGTAAACTGAGCATGGAGGATTTGATCGAAAATCTGATGACGTATGAGCTTGAGTTAAAAACCAAGGAGGAACGCATCAATTCCGAACCAAAGAAGAAGACAATTGCCTTAAAGAGCAGAGAAGAGAGCGATGAAGAAGATCCAATTGAAGAACTTGCAATGGCTGTCAATAATCTTAGAAAATTGTCGAGATTCAGGCCACACAAGAAGAAAACGAATGGTAATAGATCAAAAGATTCTGACAATTCAGAAAATGAATTAACCTGCTATAACTGCAATAAGCCTGGCCATTTCAAACAAAACTGTCCACTTCTCAAAAACAACAAGGGAAAGAAAAAGAAGAAAAAGGCCATCGCAGCGACTTGGGATGATGAGGAAGGAGAGGAAGTTTCAACTGATAGCTCAGAGGAGGCTAACTTGTGTCTTACGGCAAGATCAGATTCAGAAGCAAGCTCAGAGGAATCAAGATTAGATTCAGAAGCAAGCTCAGAGGAATCTAATGAGGTAAAGAACTATTCTTATAAAGAACTTGTTTATTTGTGCCTCGATCTTACTAAAACAGTTGATGCTCTTGATTCTAAAATTGATAAACTGAAATCTGATAGGAGAGAACTTGCCCGTGAAAATTTTAGGTTAGAAACTGAACTTGAAAACATTCAGAACCTAGATTGTATAAACTGTAAAACTTTAGATTCAGAATTATCAAAACTGAAGAATAGCTTTGAGAATCTTGAAAAAGAAAACTTGAATCTTAAGGAAATCATTGAAACTAGGAAAAAGGATTTTATAAACAGATGCACCTCACTTGTGACTGAAAACACAACACTGAAAACCAAAGTCCAAGATCTTGAGAAATCACTGAATAACTTTTCTAGAGGAGAAAAATCATTCAATATGTTGTTGGGAATAAACTATTTGCTAACAACAGAAAAGGACTAGGTTTTGGAAAATCACAAGTTGATGATAGTGCAAAAGGAAAGGGTATCTTTACTGAATGTGAAATAATTGGACATCATATTGAAAATTGTAGTCATAGGAACACGAACACAAAATTTATATAAGTTTGGGTTCCTAAAAATTCTACAAACAAATTTCATGTCTATTGGAACAAGAATGAAAAGACAAAACAAGTTTGGGTTCCAAAAGGATTGTATATTCAAAATTATTCTGCCACTAACAACCATGGACCTATAAAAACAAATAGGTCACATAAATCTTTAACCGTGTAGGTGTGGTGGCAGGCTAAGGAACAACATTAGTGTTATCTGGATTCTGGCTGTTCCAGATACACAACGGGCGACAAATCAACGTTCCTTAGCCCAGTATAAAGGTGACAGATTCATTATGGGCAAACAACTAAAGATTATTGTACAGGTAAAACAGGTAGTTGTATTTATTTTCAAACGATAGATAATCGGTAAGAATCTCCATCATAATCTGAATTAAATCAGCCAGTTATGATTGATGATGTTAATTCTGATTTTTTAACCAATCATCTTACTCGAAGTAATTGTGATGGTTGACAGAATCTAACTTGCTTGATCTTATATGATTTGTTTTTAATCTGTGCTTGAAAATTGATCGACCATTTTCTTCTTGAACTTAATCTGTTTGGTCAAACTATGATTGATTATTGAGTACTCATGCTAAAAGGTATTTTTAGAAACTGTTGAAACTGATGGAACTTCACTGGTGAAAACTTCAGATTGTCTTGAGATAATAATGATGCTTTAACTATGATCCTATGAAAGGAATAAGCACTCGCTCTTCATTTGATAAAAATCTGTGTGCGTTGTGTTGTCACATTAGCTTTACTTCTGGTTTTGTTGAAATGATTCTTAATAATGAAAGTTGGATTTGAGAGACGTAAAATTGAACTTAATTAATTTGAAAGAAGAAATATCGAGGGATAATCGGTTCACTTCTCTATCTTACTACTTCTAGACCCGATATTATGTTTTCTGTGTGTTTTTGTACACGTTTTCAATCTAACCCTAAAGAATCACATTTGAAAGCCACTAAACGAATTTTAAGATATCTTTCACACACACAAATTTGGACTATGGTATCCTTCTTGTGAAAATTTTGATTTAGTTGGTTTTTTCTGATGCTGATTATGTGGGTTCATTGGTTGATAGGAAAAGTACTAGTGAAACACATTGATGTGAGACACCACTTTCTTAGAGATCACATTGCTAGGGATAACATTTGCATTGAATTCATTTTAAATGAGAATCAACTTGCTGATATTTTCACAAAACCCCTCCCCGAAGACAGATTTTCAAGATTACGTTTGGATTTGGGGATTATGGAAATTGACTAATCATTTTTCAATTTTTGGTTGATATATTATTGAATATTTATTTTCAACTTCATTTTCTAGAATTCAAACCTGTTTTGGATATCATTCAAAGATTGGTTCGAATATGGTATTCAGTAGTGGAAATACGTTTGGTTTATGAAATTTCATAATATGATTAATTTGGTAACTTATTCCACGACCATTTCTATTTCTACCATCTTTCTATCATTCATAATGGTTTTGAAAAATGAGAAGAGTGAATTGCTTTTTAAATTAAAAAGGAAAATAAAGAAAAATTTTAAAAAATATTTCTCATGCATCCATTCTCATTTAAAAGTCCTTATGGTTATGCATGGATGGATCATGTGAGGTTATCATCACTCCATTCTCATTTAAAAGTCCTTATGGTTATGCATGGATGGAGCTTGATAACTAATGAGTAACTGCTAATCCCATTTAAAAGTCCTTATGGTTATGCGTGGTTAGTAAGTGCTTATTTCTTTTGTGCTTAAATGTCAAATCTTTTTAAAATTATAATAAATAGAATAAAACATCTCTCTTCTCATTATAAAAACCAAATCATCGATCCATTCTCTAAAATGTGGAAATTGTTATCTTGTTATGATATATTATGGTTTTTCCTGTTTTTTCCATTTGTTTTTCCCCTACTGTTTCATTATTTTTTGTCAGTCTTTTGATGATAACAAAAGGGGGAGAAGGATGAGATTTTGATAAGGAAATAAGTATTTCTGGAATATTTTACTAAATTTGTTAAATGTTGTTAGTTATCTTTCTATAGTTCTTTCATTCGTCTGTAATTTACTAAATCTTCTAAGTGAGTAGTCTCAGTTGTAGGGGGAGCATACATATAGGGGGAGCTAAATTTTCTCATGTTTAAACACATCTACTGGAATTTCAAAATCTTTAATATATGTTTGTCATCATCAAAAGGGGGAGATTGTTTGATGTGTGTTTAGTGTTTGATGATAACAAAATATATATCGAATTTTTAGATGTGTTTGCAGTTTTTATTTTACACATTTACAGATGTTATTTTACACATATAAGAATAAATATAAATATTGAATAATAATGCTATTGCACAGAATTTAACAAATTCAAACAGTATTTTTATTCAATATAATATTTTATTCAGTACAATGTTTTCAGTTCATACACTGATTTCATACAGTACACTGATTTCATATTTACAGTTCACTCTCACTCATACATTTTCACAATTACATTTCTGTCCTCACTACATCACTCATACACTCAGTCTTCTGCATCTGCATTGTCCAGCTCCAGTATTTGTCCTGTCTCATGTGTACCTGTATAATTAAAAACTACAGCAATAATCTGAAAAGAAACAAATTTGATTTGCAGAAATATAAAATTTATTTTTAAAGCTGTCTCAGATATATAGGTTATCGTCATCATCTTTGATTGTGTAATATCTGTGCATATCAGTTTTCATATCAGAGACAGTTAATTACAAGTGGCTGCAGTATACACGTATACACGTGTGCACTGCCTCGCCAACTCGAGTGCACAAGGTCAAATCAAAATCAGATTCAACGCAAGTGCAAATGGCCTCAACCAAAATATCAATGATTACTGCAACAATGAACTGTGCATGTACACAGGGAAATCAAATGTACATGAATGCACAGGTGAATCAAAACTACAAAGGCTACAGTAACCAGTACTCAAGTAATACAAATATCACAAGTGTCAGTGCAACTGGACAACAAAACAGTAACTAAACAGAGTCAAAGTATACAAGTGAATCAACTACAGGTTAGACAACTCAAAGTCAGGTACAAGTTACTACAGCAAGCATGCACACATATGAAGTGTTTTCAAGTCCAAATGAACCAGTAATGAACCAGACTACAATGAAGGCAACAAGTTGTTATGTCAAAGTCGGGTTCAAGTGACTCAAGATCAAAGACCAGACTTATGAACATGTACAAGATCAACAAAGTGTACACAGTAAAGTCTACAGGCAAATGGTCAAAAGTACACAAGTGAATCCAGTGCTAACATGAACAGGTTCAAGTGACAAACAAGCATCACAAGACAATATTCAAGTGCAGACTCAAGAGAACACATGCAACATGAAGCACTGCAATTCAAATAGCAGTACAACTGGAAGTGATCAAGTGAACACATGCAACTATAACAGAATACATAGTCAAAGCAAAGCAAATGTCAACAGGAAGCAAGTATAATCAGAGAAGAATATCACAGAGAAAATAATTCACAGTGAAAAGCTTAGCAATGTCGACGAGTATGCTACAGAAAAACAAAACCGAGATCAACAGTGAACGAGTCAAAGTTATGATCATCAACAGTGAACAAGTCTAGAGCAGTGGTCAAAAGTCAGAGAAGTAATAATATCACATTTTTAAAATCAAGTGAAGAAATTATTAATACAAGTCAAAGCCGTATATTTTCGAATCAAAATTAAGAAACAGTCAAAAATTTATAATAGGAAAGGTTCAACTGCCTCAAATAAAACAAAAGATCGAACGTTCAATAATCAAAGCCGTGTATTCAAAGGAATTTCCAGAAATACCAAAGTGTAAAAACAAAAAGAATCAACAACGTGATGATCAAGGAATACAAATCAGATGCTTATATAAAGAGACCCAAAATCATCATCGATTGTGTGGTGAAGAGCAGAGAAACACAAACCCAATCATCACTGACTTAAAGCATTCAAGTTCAAATCGGAAAAGCAACAGAGCAGAAATCATACCGAAGTCAGAGATCGATAAAATCAGACTCGAGGCAAGGCGCATCAACGACGCCGCAATTCATCAGAGTATCAGAGAATTTCAGAGTCACCACAAAGGGAATCGCAAGCCAGAGCTACAAAGATTGACAAAGCCGAAGCTCCAAATCGAAGTAGGGTAAAACCCTAATTCCAGAGCTACAGAAAGTCGCCAAAAAAACGAACAAGGGCAAAGCCCTAATTCATTCAAGCAAGCGTCGAAGAAGAGGAGCAAATTCGTCATAGAATCGAAGAATCACCGAAAGCCCC
Organism: Allium fistulosum; assembly: GCA_030737815.1. NCBI lineage: Eukaryota > Viridiplantae > Streptophyta > Magnoliopsida > Asparagales > Amaryllidaceae > Allium > Allium fistulosum. The sequence continues at coordinate 776,789,023 of CM060905.1, read as the reverse complement.
AATTATTGAGTCGCCATTTTTTTCTCAAGGGATCAGGTCAACAAACAAAGAGTAACGAGATAAAGGAGCGGGCCGGCCTAGTTTATTAAATGGGGTTTTAAAGTTTTAATTAGTTTTAAATTTGGGCCGGGTTTAATTGATTTAGTTTTAGGCCTAGTTTATTTAGGGAAAAAGTGTTTTTAAATTGTCGATTTAAATTTTGCCCTAGATTTTAAAATCTGTATCTTGTTTTTCAGTTTCTATTTTCAAAGTCCAGTCAGGGTAAATCACCACCTAGGGTTTAAGTAGTGTCAGATTGTCTAGTTAGGGTTAGTTCAGTGAGCAGGGTGTGCGAGTTTACAAAGCTCTATAGGCGGAGCATGGTGTGCGAGTCTGTAGGAGTGTTTGTAAGCGGGATACTGTTTAATCCTAATAGAAATCTGGGAATGCAGCAGTAGGCAGGGGTTGTCGAAGCTGGGTAAATTTTGTGTGTGATTTACTTTTCTGCATATTTATTTATCTGCAGTTTGATTTCGCTTTTAATTCGAGAAAATTACGATAACCCTATTCACCCCCCCTCTAGGGTTAATCTAGATCCTACAAGCTGAAATTGTTACATTATTAAATTCCAGCATACTGGCCACAAAGTGGGTTATACAATCAAGTCCGTTATCACTTATTGGAGATTGGATTCCATACAATGGCAGGGCTACCGGGGTACCGCCCGTCACAGTACATGGCCTAGATCACCGTACCGAGGATCACTCCCAATCCCCTGCAACACAAGGCCGGAACATCCCTTACTGGATAATTCCCGCACAAGACACCCCACGGTTGTCATGATCAACCGCACACTAAGCCGAAATAATAAGGAACATCTAGACAGATGTAATCTTGTCCTACTTGGGCGCTACCCACTAACCTTGCTGCACCTCCCCTGTTTTAGCCATTCCCGGTTGATGAGGCTTGAGGCTACGATTACCTTTAGAGAACACATCTCTTAGAATGCTCATCGTCCACCTGACGATGTGCTGAAAGCATTCAATCCATACAAGTTCGTTCCGGGTTCGAACGAAACCGAAGGCATTATCTCGTTACACTCATTTTGGAATCACCCTCAGAGTTAACGACAATAACCCTTGCACTCTGAATCTTCATCTTCACTTGAGATTCACGACCTATCGTTATTTTGGATCGATGTGGTATTCAGATATCCAAATCTGAAAACCCGATCCCGGTCTCATCGAAATCCAAAACGTATCTTTTAAGGCCAAGTTGTTTTAAGGTTAAAACAATTCAATTCATTATCTATTTTCACATAGATAGATAATTCACAATATCACAATAGATAATCAACATTATCAATATAAGCAGATAATCCATATTATCATCACAATTCAACTAGAACATCCATATCAAAGATCAGCACATATCTCATCAGAGATATCAAACAATGCAAAGCATTCAATATTATTCATCCATCCATAAGTAATGATTTATACCTTCTCTAATTAATTTAAAGTGAATTAAATTAATTTCTTCATTCTATAAATCCTTCTTACTTAACCATTAATTAATTACAAATCAATTAATTATCCCCTAGTTACCCTTTTATTGCATTCAGCTAATTTATCCTTTAATTAATTACTCAAATTAATTATCCTTAACCATTTATAGTAATTAACCTTTAATTACTTCATTAATTAAATTAATCAACTATAATTAATTACATTAATCCTTAATTAATTACATTAATTAATCACTTCATTTATTAATTATTTCTTAATTAATCAATTCTTAATTACATCATTAATTATATTAATTAATGATTCTTAATTACATTTTTATTATTAATTACTCTAATTAAATTAATTACATTAAGTAATTAACCTTTAATTAAACCACATTTATTAATCACTCTTGATTAATCTCATTCAGTAATTAACTACCCCTAATTACTTTTATTAACTAAATTAATTACTCCTTAATTAATTTCTTAATTAATCCCTTGATTAATTCACAAGTAATTAAACTCAAATTACTTCCATTAATACATCATCATTCAATTAATTACTTCCAGTAATTATCTATTATTTACTTCCCTAAATAATCATACCTTATTAATTACATTAAGTAATTATTTATCAAATCATCCATTGATTATTCTAAATTAATTAAACTTAATAAATTAACTTAAACAAATCAAATAACTTAATTAATTACAATGAGCAATTAATTCCTTAATTACTTCCATTAAGTAATTATATTTAAACAATTTTCATAAATGATTATCTTTAAATTAATTAATATAATTAATTATTAAAATTAATCACATTAATTAATTATTTAATAATCCTTAGTTAATGATCTTCATTAACTATTTAAAATTCATTAATTACTTTTCTAAAGTAATTAAAAACTTACATTTCTTATTATTAATTATAAATTAATTAACCATTAATAACCCATTAATTAATCCTAATTATTTAATTAATTAAGTGTTAACTGTAACTTAATTACTTGATTAATTAATTTCTAATCATTAATTTAAAAATCAACTCTATGATTCTTAATTACAAATTAATTATTGCTTAATTAATTAACTTAAACCTTAATTAATAAATTTAAACCGTTAATTACTTAATTAATTAATCCAAATCATTAATTAATTAGATTATTTAAACCATTTTAATTACCTTAAAGATTTAATGATTTTAACTTTAAGATAAAACATTTTCTTATCCATGGTTAAATTATCATTCACAAATACATTTGAAAACATCCATTTTCAAATTTACTTTTAAATTTCATTTTAAATTCGGGATTTAAAATGAATACCAATTTATCTTTAACAATGTTTAAAACCAATTTAAAAACCTTTACATGTTAAAGAATTCTTATATCTTATAAAAGAATTTTTTTAAAAGAGTTTAAATCAAATTCCTTTTTAAATTCAAAACATTTAAAATATAACTAACATTTAAACTTATTAAAACATTTAAATTTAAAAAACTTATTTATCTCCAATCTAAAATTTAAACTAAACTTGAATCTATATATTAAAACTTTGATTTAAAATTCTGTTTAAATATTACTTCACAAATTTAAATTTAGTTTAAATTTAAATAGACAGGTTTAAAACCTGGCAACACTAATGAACTCGAGCCCATCTAAATTACTTCGAGTCGCATATCCAAAAACTTCGAGCATCCCTCGAAACAACACGAGAAAAACTCGAGCACCACTCCTCTTTTAAACCAACTTCACCAGAATCTAAAAATGTGCACCGTGCACGTGCACCAACGCCGCCGTCTTCTGATGATCGTCGCGGCCACCCTCGATGACCACTCGAACCCACTCGATCATGAATCCAAACCCAGATTGTACGAAAATACACTGAGGCGAAAACGAGCTAAACTGTCGATCATCAGGAAATGATACTTGCCGGAAAATCACTCATCAACGCCAATCCCAACCTCGATGATCTTCGCCGACTTCACCAAAGTTACCTCGACCTCCAGTCTTTGATTTCCCCCATATGTGATCATCTCCGTCCCACCCTAGACGTCGCTGTAATCTCAAGAACATCGACAAACCATACATCACACTAAACCCTATCTTGCCTCCGATAGGCCGCCCCAATCACCAGAAAAATCCACAGCCATTTTTCCTGGATCCAACCCCCTATAAGCTTCCTTCGACCAAAATCTTGACTAAAAATTATGATTTCATTTTTAAAATTCATGTTTTTAGATAAGGATTCAGTTTATATACCTGGATTGGTGAATTTAGAGGTTTGAAATTTTACATATCTTATACTTGCACTGTTCTTCTTGGTTTTCCAGAGAACTAAAAATTAAATTTACCTAAATAAAATTTTAAACCTAAATCTATGATTAAGCAAACATATTTTGTATGAAACTTAAGTCCTAACAGAGTTTAGTTTGGGAGATAATAAATTTTGATCAAAATCTTAGCTTAAAAACAAAGAACAGAGGGTCACAGATAACAGACATGCACACATATCTATTCATCCATATATACATAGAAACTCACATATATATATACACACAAACATACTTTCTTTTAGAAGTTAACATGCAAACAGATTTCTTATATTTAAGCTCTAAAAAAATGTTACTCACCTGAATAAAAGATGAACAGAGCCTTATATTTTGAAAAACTTGAAACAGTTTTGAACTTCAAACCGGAATGCCTTGCTTTAGAAAACTTTTTAAAACTTGAAACTTGAATTGTTGAAGAATGCATGCTATTGGAAACTTTAAGTTGTTGAGATGATTTCAGATTTTATTTCCAGGTTGCTTCCTTATCTCAGGTTTGAAGAATGTAGGCTGGAGTTCCAGATTGCAGAAGAATGAACTACAGATTCATTATTTGAGTTGCAAACTTGATTTGGAAAATAAATTACAGGTTGTTGATTTTTGATTTCTGGTTTGAGGAGTTTGATTACTGATTTATCATATTTTCATTTGAGAAAAAGGTTTGAGTTTCTCTTGTTTTGAAAAGGAAATAGAAAGAAATGAAGTGAAGAAATGCATATGTTTATATATAAGTAAATTTGTGATTTTATAAAAATAAAAGAAAATGAAAATAAACAAGGACACTTGTCATTAGAGTTTATCATTTATTTACACATGTTAAAACAAAGGCTTTAGATATTAACACTTGTCTTTTAAGTAATTTTACTTATTTTTATATATTTTAAAAGTAAATAAAAAGCCTTTTTCTTAATTTATTAAATACTTATCTATATATAAATTACTTATTAAAGAAACAAAACTAATTATATTTATAAATAAAAGTTTATACAAATATTCTAAAATCCAAAACAATTTAAATATCTATTCTTTTGAATTTCAACTTTAAATTCAAATTCAAATCAAATTAAATCCTAAGATTCAATTTAAAAATTAAGTTATATATATACACATATATAACTATTTATTAAATTTTAAAAATAACAATTCCATAGTCTTTAAAATCCATTCATATTTATAAAAATAATACATTATACTTATTATTTGAAAATAACATATTTGATAATTTAAATAATTTATATAAGAGATTATATTATCAAGTAATATTTTAAAAAGAAATAAAACAAACCTTTTTCTTAAATATTATTTATATTTAAGCTTAAGTTAAAATATATCTTAAACAATTTAAACATTTACCTAAAGTATTTTAAAGCTATAAGGTTATTTATTTAAATAACTTTGAAAAGTTCATATTAAATTAAATCTAAATTTCCAATTTACCAAAGCTTTTCTATTTACAATATATACAAATAAATATATATATATTACAAATAGAAAATATCTTATTATCTTTTAAAAGATAAAATTCACCAATTAAATACTTATTTAATTAGATTATTAAATTAAATTAAAATTTTATTGTCAAAGATTATCAATATCAATTTAATTATTTAACATATTATTAAATTGATATTGCTCAAATTTCCGGGATATCACATTCCTCCCCCCTTAAAATAATTTCATCCCCGAAATTTAAAACAAAGATAATTTAATAATCTCATTAAAAATTTAATTTTCAAAGCACAAGCATATATCAATCATATGCTAACAATCATAGCAACCAAATTCACACAAGCAAACAAATCTAACTATCCAGACAAAATTCTGGATAGAATGTCCTAGAGTTTCCCAGATATAAATACCGGGATACTCGCTCAACAGAACCCAAACAATCAATACTACTAAGCTACAGAGCTCCTACTCATCTAGATCTACAGAACTAAACAGGATATCAGACTACAGACGAGTCTGACTCAACAACCAAACCTCCCTGAACTGCTGGTTCCTAAACCAGAGATAGATCTTACACGTTCTCCCTCAGAGATACGTGAAACACAGCGAATCCCAATTATCCAAACTGGCAATTCAATCCTGAAGGCCAAATACTTATCCTTAAGAGAATACAGAAAGATCCAATATACTACGGAGCTAACTTCCCAGTCTTACCCAATCTTATTGCTCCCTTTACCAGAGAAAACTTCAACAACAACGAAGTCTCTAACTTCGAATTCCAAATTCCTCCGTCTCTTATCCACAAAACTCTTCTAACGATCCTGGGTTGCCTACAACCCTTCCTGATCAGCTCAACCTTCGCTGATGCTTCTTGAAACAAACAGGACCAAAAATAACTCAGCAAAATGATCCTCTCAAGATCTACCCATAATCCAAAACAAAACTCTAATAACCCAAGAGAACACTCAGCAATCGCAAGTCACTTTTGCGATCAACCCAGTCCAGTATCCAAAGATACTATTCTCTCTTAACATATCAGAATAGCTTACGCTTATCTATCCAATCCATTGAAGAAATGGATCCACTCTGCTGCTTCTGAACTTCACCTTCAGAAAAACTGCTCAGCCAGAAAACTTCCTGCCAACACACAGAATACTCCGAGCTGCACTGCTGCCAAAGATTTCCTAACCAAAAGCTCTTCGAGAAACTCGAACCCCAAACCAAACAAAAACACCATGCTGAACTCAGCCACAATCACCGAAGCATTCACACTTCCTTAAACTTGTTCCAGAGAAAACATCTTTGGGAACATCCATAGTCACTGTATTTCATCACACAGCTACTATTACCTGAGGTATCAAGATACCATCACTCGCTTCTGCCTAACCGACAGATCCAACTCTACTTATCCAAACTTGCACTTCAAAGATGGACTCTGAACCTCAACAGGTTTCCTTCAGAGATCGGTGAAATCCTTACACCACAGCAAAGCTTACTCGAGACAGTATTGGGTCTACAGTCTCGACAGATACACTTCCAACCTCAACACTCAAATTCCAACCATTGGTAGTCGTGTTACACACACCACTACCCTATCTACCTTTATGACTCATATTGGAAAACCCGAACAGGTAACCCAACAAATAGGTAGAATAAATAAATATATATATATATAGTTATATAAAAATTACAAATACGCTCTCTCAAGATAGACACCACTCCAGAGCCTAGGTATTCACTCAACCAGGAGCTCTGATACCACTGTAACGACCCGCCACTCCTTCCACGGAATGACGCATCATTAATAAGAAAGAAAGGGATAGAAAAGAGAAAAGAAGAGAAGAGAGAAAGAAACAACAACAGATACTCACAGCGGAACGAATGAAATATAACATAACACATAAGATATTACATAGTATCATATACATCAGAGTTACACAGATTATACATCACATACTAGACAGTTATAAACACCTGTCTAGTTATTACAACTCAATACAATACAGAGATCAATACAAAGATCAACACAGCGGAACTACTATCTATATCCACAACGCTGAAGCCTCCTGCTCCATTGCTCCTCCACAATTCGTCAAAGCTAACCTGAATCCCTTAGCTACTCATAAAAATTTGAGTACCCAAGAGTTTATAAAACTGAAAATAAACACTTGGGTCAGACATGGGTCTAGTGTGAGTAACAGGTTAAAATTGCTTAACTTCGAAAACCATTTGGAAAGGAAAAGTATCTCGTAAGACTTCCCGCACATAAACAGGGAAAAGTTTTTACCTTACGATAACTAAAACATTTATAGGAAATCCAGTTATATTACAATAGGTCTAGGATTTTCAAATAAATATGAAATAGCTGAAATTGTTACATTATTAAATTCCAGCATGCTAGCCACAAAGTGGGTTATACAATCAAGTCCGTTATCACTTATTGGAGATTGGATTCCATACAATGGCAGGGCTACCGGGGTACTGCCCGTCACAGTACGTGGCCTAGATCACCGTACCGAGGATCACTCCCAATCCCCTACAACACAAGGCCGGAACATCCCTTACTGGATAATTCCCGCACAAGACACCCCACGGTTGTCATGATCAACCGCACACTAAGCCGAAATAATAAGGAACATCTAGAAAGAGGTAATCTTGTCCTACTTGGGCGCTACCCACTAACCTTGCTGCACCTCCCCTGTTTTAGCCATTCCCGGTTGATGAGGCTTGAGGCTATGATTACCTTTAGAGAACACATCTCTTAGAATGCTCATCGTCCACCTGATGATGTGCTGAAAGCATTCAACCCATACAAGTTCGTTCCGGGTTCGAACGAAACCAAAGGCATTATCTCGTTACACTCATTTTGGAATCACCCTCAGAGTTAACGACAATAACCCTTGCACTCTGAATCTTCAACTTCACTTGAGATTCACGACCTATCGTTAATTTGGATCGATGTGGTATTCGGATATCCAAATCTGAAAACTCGATCCCGGTCTCAACGAAATCCAAAACGTATCTTTTAAGGCCAAGTTGTTTTAAGGTTAAAACAATTCAATTCATTATCTATTTTCACATAGATAGATAATTCACAATATCACAATAGATAATCAACATTATCAATATAAGAAGATAATTCATATTATCATCACAATTCAACTAGAACATCCATATCAAAGATCAGCACATATCTCATCAGAGATATCAAACAATGCAAAGCATTCAATATTATTCATCCATCCATAAGTAATGATTTATACCTTCTCTAATTAATTTAAAGTGAATTAAATTAATTTCTTCATTCTATAAATCCTGCTTACTTAACCATTAATTAATTACAAATCAATTAATTATCCCCTAGTTACCCTTTTATTGCATTCAGCTAATTTATCCTTTAATTAATTACTCAAATTAATTATCCTTAACCATTTATAGTAATTAACCTTTAATTACTTCATTAATTAAATTAATCAACTATAATTAATTACATTAATCCTTAATTAATTACATTAATTAATCACTTCATTTATTAATTATTTCTTAATTAATCAATTCTTAATTACATCATTAATTATATTAATTAATGATTCTTAATTACATTTTTATTATTAATTACTCTAATTAAATTAATTACATTAAGTAATTAACCTTTAATTAAACCACATTTATTAATCACTCTTGATTAATCTCATTCAGTAATTAACTACCCTTAATTACTTTTATTAACTAAATTAATTACTCCTTAATTAATTTCTTAATTAATCCCTTGATTAATTCACAAGTAATTAAACTCAAATTACTTCCATTAATACATCATCATTCAATTAATTACTTCCAGTAATTATCTATTATTTACTTCCCTAAATAATCATACCTTATTAATTACATTAAGTAATTATTTATCAAATCATCCATTGATTATTCTAAATTAATTAAACTTAATAAATTAACTTAAACTAATCAAATAACTTAATTAATTACAATGAGTTATTAATTCTTTAATTACTTCCATTAATTAATTATATTTAAACAATTTTTATAAATGATTATCTTTAAATTAATTAATATAATTAATTATTAAAATTAATCACATTAATTAATTATTTAATAATCCTTAGTTAATGATCTTCATTAACTATTTAAAATTCATTAATTACTTTTCTAAAGTAATTAAAAACTTACATTTCTTATTATTAATTATAAATTAATTAACCATTAATAACCCATTAATTAATCCTAATTATTTAATTAATTAAGTGTTAACTGCAACCTAATTACTTGATTAATTAATTTCTAATCATTAATTTAAAAACCAACTCTATGATTCTTAATTACAAATTAATTATTGCTTAATTAATTAACTTAAACCTTAATTAATAAATTTAAACCCTTAATTACTTAATTAATTAATCCAAATCATTAATTAATTAGATTATTTAAACCATTTTAATTACCTTAAAGATTTAATGATTTTAACTTTAAGATAAAACATTTTCTTATCCATGGTTAAATTATCATTCACAAATACATTTGAAAACATCCATTTTCAAATTTACTTTTAAATTTCATTTTAAATTCGGGATTTAAAATGAATACCAATTTATCTTTAACAAAGTTTAAAACCAATTTAAAAACCTTTACATGTTAAAGAATTCTTATATCTTATAAAAGAATTTTTTTAAAAGAGTTTAAATCAAATTCCTTTTTAAATTCAAAACATTTAAAATATAACTAACATTTAAACTTATTAAAACATTTAAATTTAAAAAACTTATTTATCTCCAATCTAAAATTTAAACTAAACTTGAATCTATATGTTAAAACTTTGATTTAAAATTCTGTTTAAATATTACTTCACAAATTTAAATTTAGTTTAAATTTAAACAGACAGGTTTAAAACCTGGCAACACTAATGAACTCGAGCCCATCTAAATTACTTCGAGTCGCATATCCAAAATCTTCAAGCATCCCTCGAAACAACTCGAGAAAAACTCGAGCACCACTCCTCTGTTAAACCAACTTCACCAGAATCTAAAAATGTGCACCGTGCACGTGCACCAACGCCGCCGTCTTCTGATGATTGTCGCGGCCACCCTCGATGACCACTTAAACCCACTCAATCACGAATCCAAACCCAGATCGTACGAAAATACACTGAGGCGAAAACGAGCTAAACTGTCGATCATCAGGAAACGATACATGCCGGAAAATCACTCATCAACGCCAATCCCAACCTCAATGATCTTCGCCAACTTCACCAAAGTTACCTCGACCTCCAGTATTTGATTTCCCCCATATGTGATCATCTCCGTCCCACCCTAGACGTCGCTGTAATCTCAAGAACATCGACAAACCATACATCACACTAAACCCTATCTTGCCTCCGATAGGCCGCCCCAATCACCAGAAAAATCGACAGCCATTTTTCCTTGATCCAACCCCCTACAAGCTTCCTTCGACCAAAATCTTGACGCCGTCCATCACGCCGATCGCCATGGATTCACGATAAACCCAAAACCATACAACACTGATTATCTCGATGAATACTTGACTAAAAATTATGATTTCATTTTTAAAATTCATGTTTTAGATAAGGATTCAGTTTATATACCTGGATTGGTGAATTTAGAGGTTTGAAATTTTACATATCTTATACTTGCACTGTTCTTCTTGGTTTTCTAGAGAACTAAAAATTAAATTTACCTAAATAAAATTTTAAACCTAAATCTATGATTAAGCAAACATATTTTTTATGAAACTTAAGTCCTAATAGAGTTTAGTTTGGGAGATAATAAATTTTGATCAAAATCTTAACTTAAAAACAAAGAACAGAGGGTCACAGATAACAGACATGCACACATATCTATTCATCCATATATACATAAAAACTCACATATATATATACACACAAACATACTTTCTTTCAGAAGTTAACATGCAAACAGATTTCTTATATTTAAGCTCTAAAAAAAATGTTACTCACCTGAAACAAAGATAAACAGAGCCTTATATTTTGAAAAACTTGAAACAGTTTTGAACTTAAAACCGGAATGCCTTGCTTTTGAAAACTTTTTAAAACTTGAAACTTGAATTGTTGAAGAATGCATGCTACTGGAAACTTTAAATTGTTGAGATGATTTCAGATTTTATTTCCAGGTTGCTTCCTTATCTCAGGTTTGAAGAATGTAGGCTGGAGTTCCAGATTGCAGAAGAATGAACTACAGATTGATTATTTGAGTTGCAAACTTGATTTGGAAAATAAATTACAGGTTGTTGATTTTTGATTTCTGGTTTGAGGAGTTTGATTACTGATTTATCAGATTTTCATTTGAGAAAAAGGTTTGAGTTTCTCATGTTTTGAAAAGGAAATAGAAAGAAATGAAGTGAAGAAATGCATATGTTTATTTATAAGTAAATTTGTGATTTTATAAAAATAAAAGAAAATGAAAATAAATAAGGACACTTGTCATTAGAGTTGATCATTTATTTACACATGTTAAAACAAAGGCTTTAGATATTAACACTTGTTTTTTAAATAATTTTACTTATTTTTATATATTTTAAAAGTAAATAAAAAGCCTTTTTCTTAATTTATTAAATACTTATCTATATATAAATTACTTTTTAAAGAAACAAAACTAATTATATTTATAAATAAAAGTTTATACAAATATTCTAAAATCCAAAACAATTTAAATATCTATTCTTTTGAATTTCAACTTTAAATTCAAATTCAAATCAAATTAAATCCTAAGATTCAATTTAAAAATTAAGTTATATATATATACATATATAACTATTTATTAAATTTTAAAAATAACAATTCCATAGTCTTTAAAATCCATTCATATTTATAAAAATAATACATTATACTTATTATTTGAAAATAACATATTTGATAATTTAAATAATTTATATAAGAGATTATATTATCAAGTAATATTTTAAAAAGAAATAAAACAAACCTTTTTCTTAAATCTTATTTATATTTAAGCTTAAGTTAAAATATATCTTAAACAATTTAAACATTTACCTAAATTATTTTAAAGCTATAAGGTTATTTATTTAAATAACTTTAAAAAGTTCATATTAAATTAAATCTAATTTCCAATTTACCAAAGCTTTTCTATTTACAATATATACAAATAAATATATATATATATTACAAATAGAAAATATCTTATTAGCTTTTAAAAGATAAAATTCACCAGTTAAATACTTATTTAATTAGATTATTAAATTAAATTCAAATTTTATTGTCAAAGATTATCAATATCAATTTAATTATTTAACATATTATTAAATTGATATTGCTCAAATTTCCGGGATATCACAGTACGCAACTATTGAAAATTAACAATAATCGCCATTAGATGTGAGAGAGTAGATTTAGGTTTTTTCCATAGCAAATGAGAGGGGACATCGTGTATAAATAGAACGTAAAACAAAAGGGCATTTTTGGTAGTCCAGGAAGACACGGTTGAATCCTTATTCAATGAATTATCATTATTAGTAGTAAATATATGTTTTTTACTTGTTATAAATATTAATTATAAAAAGTACAATTTTATATAATATATGTACACACACATTGTGGAGTCGATCGTTATAGTGTTGGAGTCGGATCCACTGTTCAATTCAGGCAGAGGGTTCACCTTGAGCAGAAATGGAATGGTGGAGATGGAAGCCAGTATAATGGATGATAATGGCAGACGCTGCGGTGTAGTTTCGGGTGTGAAGACTGTTAAGAACCCAATTTCACTAGCTAGGCTTGTCATGGATAAATCGTCGCACTGTTATTTAAGGTTTGATGGCACAGAGGAGTTCGCTAGGGATCAGGGTGTGGAAATGGTGGATAATGACTACTTCATCACATAGGAGAACATTGGTATGCTGAAGCTAGCAAAAGAAGCAAACACCATAATGTTCGACTATAGAATCCCACTTCCAGAGACCTACTGTAACAACCCGCATATTACACGATTATATATTTAAATAATTTATTTAAATATAGCATTGTTAAGTTGAATTTAAAAGTCCAAAACGTGACTTTTTACAAACGGTCGAATCCGGACTCAAGACTATTTCCATTGAGTCCAAAATGGCATTTGCGACCTTTTTGAGTATAAACATCGATATGTTTGGAGTTGTGTAGAATTTTGCTATTTTTCTATTTTGGGCTTTGGGTTTGGGTTTCAACCCACTAACCCAACATAATACCTTAACTCCTCCTCCAACTCCTCTCATTCATTTTCATTTCCTAACACATTCAAGCTAAAAGAAAATTGGGGGAAGAGAAAAGAAATCAAAATTCCTAAACCCTATATTATTAGGAAATTCAAGATTCAAGTTCTAGAAATCAAAGAAAAGCTTAGGTAAGCATCCTCTTCATCTTCTCCATCTCAATCTCTCTTCAATTTTCAGAAATTCCTAAACCCTAACTTAGTAAATATTTGCTTATGAGCTTAGATTGGAGCTTCTTGAGTTGAAGTTGAAGAGGAATTGGTCTTGCTTTGTTTTAGAGCTTCTCCTTCGTTGTTTTTGAGTTTAAAGGTTAGTTTTTGAACTCACATCTATGACTATACCTTTGATAGTTGTTAGGTATGAATTCCTAACATCTATTTCTTGTCCATTTGCTTTTGAATTGAATTGGATTGGTGAATTTTCCAATTTTTGGTATTTAGAAGTCAAAATCTATGAAAATCCTTATATGGATGTTTGGACATGTTATTTGGAGTGTATTGATGTGTTTATAGGGTTGGGTTATCGCTTGATATCGATCTCTAGCCATCGTCGCTCATTCGTTTGTTTTGAATTTGATTTGGCCATCAATGGCCTTGGAAAAAATTGCCTTGAACTTCAGCTCAGACGTCTGATGCTATGGAATAAAAATTCCAGTCTTTCAGCTCAGACGTCTGAGCTTACTTCCCAGACGTCTGGGCGATCTGGAATAAAAATTCCAGTCTTTCAGCTCAGACGTCTAGGATAACCACCAGATGTCTGGAGCTGTTAAATTCAGCCAAATTGCCTATTTTTGAGTGGATTTCCGTTTTATCGATTTTTGGTTGATCCGGTTGGTCATTGTCATTTATCATCGACTTTTATGACTTCTTTTCTGGATTTTTGGAGTATCCATTTGATGGATTTGATATCAATTTCTATGGTTTTGATTCAAGTCGTCAAATGTGAATTTTTGGTGATTGATTGTTTCTACAATCATTTCTGTGATTTGTCACTTTAAAATACAAAGGTTTCTACACTAGTAGTAAATACTCAAACTCTTTCGCAAAAATGATTTCAACATTTACTTTTAAATAAAAAGCTCTTTTTTAAAACCATTTTCTAATCTATTAGTATATACAAACCTTTACCTCATTCGTATGAGAAAATCCAATTAAACAACTTAGCAAAACAAGTGGTGTGAAACGCTTGCGTTTACTTCGTCGGTTAATTCTTAGACTTATTTGATTGAAATCTTGTGACAATTTTCGAGTGGAAATCCACAATTTGTTCGTAAATATTTAAGTTAAGCTAGTGGTTATGGGACATGAAGCTAAAATCATTTATTTACTAGCTTAGTGTAATTCACACTTCTTATTGATCGATGGCGATCATTTTATGGTTTAGACTGGCGATATGCGAGGTCTCTTTGTCCACGTGGGGGACTGTACCTAGTTTTACGGAGCTTCGTCTCATTTTTAAGGGCTAGCGACCCCTGGTCTTTTTGACCGTTCGTGGAGAAATCGGCTCAATGAGTTCGGTACATGGGGCGTACCTTTTCTGGTGCGTCGATGTTCGAATGTGCATGGGGCGTATCTTTTCAGGTGCGTCGATGTTCGACTGTGCATGAGGTGTATCTTTCTAGGTGCATCGATGTTCAGCTTATCTATCCCCAAGGTGGGACAATACCCCGTATTTTCATGGGATGGCGTCCCGTTTGTGATACACGTGTTGGTGAGTTTTCATTCTCCCGTTTTTGATAGGCCTCCCCCTTTGTGATTTCTGGATTTCTAATTGATGATTTCTAGAATTTGTGTTTCACCAATTTTCATGATTTATATTGATAAGCTTTATCAAGGTGAATAAAATAAAGAATATGACATTCTTTTTGGTGTTTGAGAAAATTTGAGATATTGTATGATTTTTGTTGTTATCTGATGTATACTTGTCACAGTATGGCATTATTGTTATCATACGTTTTTGTCATATCTCTTATCCTATCTCATTTTATATGATATTTGTAGCTAGACTGATCCGTTTATTATTTTTCTTCTTAAATAATACTCGGGTCAGACCGAGGTGTTACAGGTGCTTCCACTTGACTTCTTAGCATGGGCTAGCTTCTTACTTTTGGCTAACTACTTTAGCTTAGTAGTTTTTGCTTTTATACATTTGAGTTAGAGACTCCTTGATGTATACACGTTCTTTTACTTAGCACTTGTACCTATTCTTTTGTGATGTAGTGGATCTTGTATGACCACTATCTTGATGTACACTTTTATGTGTTATATTCATATCTGTTTCCGCCTTTGTAATATGAATATCTGTGACTGATTTGTGTTATGCTTATTTATATATTTGTTTCCGAAGCCCACATAGCCACTGTGTAGTAGCTTTGAGTTTGTATTTGATATGTCAGATTTCCTCTTGAAATGAAATGCAAGTTATATTATCTGACATATCGGTACTCACACAAAGCAATTACACAGATGGTCGCTCCTCAATAGCCTTATTCTTCGATGGTATTACCTAGTAGTGTCCTTGGCTAGTGTGAGTATAGAGGTGGGGCGTCACACCTACAATGCCATAGCTGGATCAGCAATGGCTACATTAGATTCCAGCCTTCATATGAATGGCCTTCCAATTGGCATTTATGCCCCTGAAATAGTTGGATGTGTAGTTCTATACAGCTATGGAAACTGCGCTACTACTACATCTACTGGTGGACCGATGAACAAAATGAATGGACGTATAAGGGACCCACCATTAATTGGTGCAAGCATGTATGCATGTGATATAATATATATATATATATATATATATATATATATTAAATTAACATTATTTAATACAATAAATTAACTTTAAATGTCTATATGTATTTTAAAACAATTCTAAATTTAATATAATTAATTCATTTTAAATATATATATATATATATATTTCAAAATCTATTAACTGATATACATATATAATTTTTTTATATATGTATACGTATTTATATATTAAATAAATTTAAATGTTTTATATTTTTATATATAACATAAATAAATACATATAAAATATATAATAGAGTTTGAATTAAATTTATACATACATATGTTAAAATAGCTTTCGGCCATACTAAACATATTTTTTTAATTTAATTTTTTTTATATTTCACGGAAATATAGTTAAAAATTGAAATTTCGAAACCAATTTTAAATGAGGACATTTCATATTGCAGTAATTATAAACATAATATATAATTTAATATATATATATATGGATTTAATTTTTAATAAAGAGATATATACATATATTACATTCAAATTAAATATTTATATAAATAAAATAATTTTTTAATCTGAACATTGATTATACATATACAAAATTAATAAAATATAGTACATACATTATATATGTACATATTCAATTAATTTTATTTCTAGCATTAAAATAATTTAATAATATATTTAAATACAAAAAATGATTTTTTTTTAAAATTCTTTCCTTGGGTATGTGTGTGTTATATAACTTTTTTAAACAAATATACATATATATAATTGATCCTACGATGACAACACTGATATATACAGATTTATGAAATTTGATTACTATTTAAACATATATGCTATAACAATCATTATATACAATATATATAAATTATCAATGAGAATATACCTATGCCTAAAGCCTAGATAGCATGCCTTGCAACGTTGAATCTAAAGCCATTGAAATAATTTATATATCTAGAAGACGCTACATCCTGAATGCAGCTACCACCGAAGCTTGTATATTATTTGAATAAAATTTTTAAGCTTGAAAATTTGAGGATGGAAGAGGGAGGAGTGGTGGGCCATGGCTTTAGTAAGGGAGAGCAAAAAAGTGAAATAAAAGTAATGGTTAGAGGGCTTTAAATAAAGGAGATCCTAAGGAGTAAAATAAGAATCTAGATTATAATTTTTCTCTTAGCTAATCTCCTCTCTTTAATTCAAAATCTAACCACCTTTTAGCCATCTAATGGTCGCCTCCCTAGCCATATCATAGCTGCCTACATAGTGCCCCATATGGGCCTCAAAATCATTTCAAGCTTGATCAATAATTAAGATATTTAAATCTAATTTAAACGCGTATCGATATTGTATAACGATTAGTGCATTTATAACTGTTATATACACACATATTTAATATTGATCAACAAATAACAAATAAAATTTTATAATCAATACTTCATAAATATTAATTGATTTAATTAATTTATGAAAATTATAATATAATTAAATTGGATGGTAATAGGAGTATTCAACGTTTCGGTTGTGTGACACTTAGTTGTAAATTCGACCAGCAATTAATATCAAATAACTCGAATATTAACATTCACACGTCACTTCGCAGGTGGTGTGACATTATGACCAAATTTATAGCTTACTTAGCATCGATAAAATACAATTTTACTTTATTAAGAATTACCTGGTAGTGACAATTATTTACACTAATTTTTTTCACCAAAACAATATCATTTTGGACTTATGGAATTTGGAAATGGTCAAAATTCTAATATCATCCATATTTAACTCTAAAGTCCAAACACAAATTCCTTGGTTCAATAATGATAATAATAATTAACCGAACTGCTCTGGCCAGAGACTTTGACTTTGAATTGACTTCAATTGACCGTGATACTAATCTCGTATAACTGAGGAGACGAATCCTCTCTTGAATAGTATTTCACTTCCAATGCTTCCACTCGACCTAGCTATAGTCGTTCGATGGACGTCGTGCTATGATTTATCTCTATAATCAAAGCGGTGCTTCCACATTTAAGATCAATGGTATTTGCAAGTTAAGAGAACTATGTAATTTTATTACAATAATATTTTCTTTTTGACCTTACTTATATTAACCAACAAAAAACTATCAAGTGAGTCATTTCATAGTTATCCAATTAGCTACCAGTATGTAACCCCTTGGTGCCTCCAGCAGTAATGAGTAATACATTGCCCAACTTTTGGGGAGTGTTATTTACTCTAGTCTCAATGGATGTATCGATATCCAGTCTCAATACATCTTGACTAGGAATATTTAAAACATTATGTTTATTTTATTATGATAAATCACTCATGATTATGACACATTGTAACTACTATCACAAAATGTATCATTAATTGATTTTCTATAAAATATACTTTTAATTAAGTTAATTAGTTAACAAAGCACATTATATTGAGTACATAATAGAAAGAAAACGCCTTTTATTTCGAACAAGATTGGTTATCGAGTTAGATATATGTAACAATTACATAATTACCCCAAGAGTATACCCCTACTTTATCAATTTCCAACTTGCACTTGGGGACAATTATGGAATCTCGGTCACATCCATTCGACCGGTTTGATGAGAACTAACCGAGTTAGACCCTTCATGAATGGACCTGCTATGTTGTTTAATAATCTACTCTGTCAATCAACTCTCTCTGTTGCTAATAAACTACCTTTATTATGTAGAACTATTTGAAGCATGTTTCTCTACTACTAGTGAGCTATGATTATTACATTGTTATCATATAACAATGATGTAATATTATTAATACTTAGAATCGCCCCTAGCTCAGTTATAAATTTATGTGTTTATATTTATATACATTTCTTTTATTTTGGCACTATTCAAGGCGATGTACTTAGCCTTTTTGTTGAATCAGTTACAACCTTTTGTTTATAACTTTTCCAACTTAGAGCTTCTTAATTATGGTTTGAACATGAATTTAATATTGACATGTTATACTCGATAGCATTTATGAAGTTCGAACCCGAACACTCCTTCATAAGGATTTCGTTGTTTCTGTAAACAATCCTCTATTATTTTGTAAATACCCGAGAATACTCTAAACTACCATTTAGTGATCCTAATTTGGATTTGATATTTGCTTCATGCATCAAGTGCATAAGCAAATAATGATATTTTAGACAATACAACATGTATGATAATTCCTATTGCTAAAGCATAAGGAATCCATTTTATATATTCCATATTAAACACCTTAATAAGGTGTCTTTGTATATTGTGTGGGACATTCCCAATATCCTTTATACTTATTATAAAATATATTGTTTACAAGTCCAATGTCAAGTATTAAACAACTAAACTATTCTGATTTTAACATAAGTACATCATTAACAATCAGCGGTACATTGTTTACTTATGGTCTAGAAATATTTATGTACCTTTTAGTAGTTCTTTCTTATGAACACATGCTTCCTCTGCATTTTGACTGAAAATCAAACTATTTGTTATTTCTATCAACATAATTTTTCAACTTTAATGCTTATAAAATGATACTTTCATGTCATTTCTTGGATCATATCTGAAAGACCCACAAACTCAATATTGCTCCTACTGACTTTGGTATACTTTGATTGTTATGTGCAAACAATCTATTTTAAATCATTATTTCGAGTTTTTCATTACAACACAATTTTACCAAAACACGAAGTTATATCGAGCGATAATTTTTTGAGTGGGTTCGAATTAACTTGAGCACGTCGAATAATGAATTTATTATGCTAATTTCAACGACTGAAATTTATGATGTTGTTCTTATCAATGTTGCTTATTATGTCCCAACTGCATTAGTCTTTCTCTTGAAGACTCATTTGCAGTTGATGGATCATATCCCTTCGGGTATAGCTATCAAAATCATATTTTGATAACGTACTTAGAATCCACTTCATATTTGCACGTCATACCATATCGTAGAGTCAATACTCTTAATGTTTTAATTGATAGCTAAGGATTATCTTTCTCAAATTGAAGAAAAACTCATAGTTTCTCTTCAATATAAGGTAATATTTATTAGACATTCTCATGCATTATGTTCATTTAGGTTTGGTTATTTTCATTTCATCCCTCATAATCATTTTTATCCTTGGATCGTACCCAAATCCACTTTACAACTAATAATTTCTGAAAGAAATTCCTTTGCTACGAAGTAGTTATCTCTTGAAACAACGATTGTTTCTTAGTGCAATGGAATACGTATTCAATAAACACTTTATAAATTGCCTTATATATAAAAACTGATTTGGTATTAGTTTACAAAAATTAAGTTCAAAACATAAATTGGTCATCCAATAACAATCATTCCCAAACTTCTATTGGGGTGATTCATATAAGATCCTTGACATACAATTATTACATGTAGTCTTTCAACTCGCATAACCTACCAACTCCTTAGCCTAGGATATGTTAGGGTTTCTTATAGACCCTTAGCTTGTATGATTTTATAAACTATTCTTTAGATGAAATTAATTTTAACCTTGTGTACTACTCTTAAGTACATGACCTTATATAAAGAAGTTAACTCAATTCACTCACCATTAACCATACTTTGTTCAACAAAGATCGTTTACTCCTTATCAATACATCATTATGTATGGTAGGGAGGAGTGCTTTTGAGATTGATCTTTATTCATTTAAGGTATGCTTGGAACTTTTTCCAATATACTTACATATTCGATCAAACCAAATTATTTTTACTTTCTATCGCACATTATTTTATTTAATTCTGTCTTATGTTCTATGAGCTTAGCATAGACATACTACATGTGTATCAAATACACAAGTTCATGTTAGTGATAACTCAACGGTGAATATAACAAAATATGTGGAAACATTTTGGTATTATTGGACTTACGATTTCATACATCTATATGTATTAATTCAAAGAATTCATAGACTCTTATGATGCTCCCATTCAATGCGTGCTTTGCCCTTCATTGTTTGAGATATAATTCACTAGTACCATATGGTTAATAATTATATAATCCATGAATTATTTTTCCAAACCGCATCATAGTCCATAATTCCAAAATAATTGCAAATAAATTTAGATACTTCTGTATTTTCCAATGCATCACAAATATCTCTTTTATAGTTTATTTTATAACGAATATTCATAATATTCATACTGAAACTATGTTTGTTATTCAGTCAACACTGATAGATAGTTATTATTTCATAAATAATGTTTGGTATGTTTTACGAAATTTTTTTCATAACTCGGTGCGACTAATAAGTGTTATATGGCATGCTCCCTCTATTTCTGTCATTACTATAATAGCATAGGAAATATAAATCTCCATTCAACCATTTAATATAGGTTATTTATTTCATTTACTGTAACCAATTTACAGTCGAGAATTTTTAGATCAAATATTTTAAGTTGAAAATAATTTTCTATTTGAAAATACATTTTGGAATAGAAATCATATTTCTCATTTTGGTGTTAAGTATCTATTATTATTTTACAATTCTCGTTTCCAATGTCTTTCCATGAAGCATAAGTGGCTATGTACTCTCTTTATCCCAACCGTGCCTTATGTTGCATCCACTCTCACATATTCGCTTTCCTTTCTAAATGGTCGAACCATTCAAAGGAAGACCCTATTACAATATCATAAATACACTTTAAAAAGGTGCATTTGGTCGTCCTTAACTTTTAAGGTATAAAATAAATTGTGCTTTACGTAGAATGATCAAACTAACATTTTAGTGGTCAAATTCTTAGATATATCTCATATCCTTTGGTCTAGTGTCACATTTAACACATCAAGATCATTATTATATTCAATCATATTGAATACACGATCTCACACTACAATTTACTTGCTTATTTCAAATGAATTAATTTCATCGAGGTTTCGTAAATTACGGATTATAATAGTTCACCATATAACATTTAAATATGATCATATATGGATCAAATATCCATATTCTACATTGCTTCTAGAATTCAAAACTCAAAGAAGGCAATAGACGGTCTCAGACAAACAAACACGCAAGCGACCAAATTACAAATGTATTTAGTAGTCGTATAATTAGTCGCTTGCATGTGTCAACATGCAAAAATTTATTAATAAGTATATTTTATATTTTGACGTTTCAGTCATAATTTGGTTCATTAGTATATTTACACTGATAAACATTTTATAAATTATATCTATAGCATAAATTTATCAATGTAGATTAGTTTAGTTTATACATAGTAGATGTTCTTACAATATTATAAAGACTAAATGTTATCGTTTCATTTATCTAATAAGGATCCCACTAGATTTTATGTAATGACCCATTTTTTCGTACCCTTTGAATCGACAATAAACCACACATGTCCAACTTAAATTGCATGGACAAGCAGATCATTAAGGTTAGAAAGAAAATAAAGACAGAACATAATCTCACACGAATGGAACAACATATATTATTTCAATAATAATCTTTACAGGGGAAAATTTTAAAATACAATATCAGAGTCTAACCTACATTCAGCCTGGATAGTTATAAACCTCTGTCCTTAAAAATGCTGAAAACAAAAAAACAAATGCAATAGATACAGCAGATAATAGAATACGTCCATACGATGATGAAGATCTCCAACCCTCCTTTGGAAACTCCAACCGTCTTCAACTAAACCTGAAACTACTCGGATCTGACCCGAGTATTAAAAATACCCGGATCAGGCTTGATAAACTAGCGTGAGATACTCGAAATTTTAAATGTATAGCTCATGACGTTGTTATCAAAAACTTTAAAAAGAAGGGTGTCTCATAAGACCATGTCCACACATAAATACAGATGGGTTTTTACCTATTGATAACCAAAACACTTTTATTACCAAAATAATTTGATATTATCTTTAATGACATTCTTTTGGAAAATATCTTTCAAATAAACTTATTCAAATAAGGTATCAATACCCGAACTATGTCTAAGGGAATATATCCGGACTAGGTCAAACGGAATATACCGGACGAAATATACGATACCAAAAGGGGTAGCTGAAATGTTAGCAAGTCATTACAGCTATTTTGGGACTTCAATCAAAACCGTAAACCTCGTATTGGAATTGGATTTCCAACATGATAGGGAACCTCGATAACCCCGCATAGCAACCAGAACCCGGTGGTTTTTTGTGCTAGGACTCACATACTACTATTCCTTATATTGCCACACTTCTTGATATCCGGTGGCTTCTCATGCAAGGACTCACATGCCACTATACCATATAATAAGGGTCCCATCTGGACACCTTAGTGACCTAGATCATACGCCGCCAATCACCTTGAGTGATCATATGCCACCCTCGTCATACTAAGCTTGAAATATGTAACATAGTTCCCATATCATTTTCGAGATGTGAGGCTTGGGAGTGAGGTTACGCTCAACTTAGACAAAGCCACGCTTTTCATACAAAGCCACACTTTGATCATAACAGGTTCCACTTTGAATACCACATTGTCATTCCTTAATCACACAACTGATTTCTACCAACGTATAACTCCTGAGCTCGTACATCTCAAAAAAGGGTGTTAAGCTAAGAGAAGTTGCCTTCTCCACCACCAAGCAGATAATGCGTTGATAGAGATCAATTTATACTAACAGAAATGCACTGTTAGACACTCATCCATACAAGTTCATTCTGGGACTGAACGAAACCAAAGGCACTCCTCCTACTACCATTATTAGCGAGTAGTCCTTGCAATCCAAAGATTTCAAAACATGATAGAACCACTGCTATAAATGTCTCTATATTGGGAGCTACCCAGAGAATGTCAACAAGCAGTCCTTCCGCTATGAAGATCTCCGGTCTTCAATACAGCGAAGATTTTCAGAATGCAGCCATCACTACAATATAAATATAATGTGGGGTAAAACCCCTGGGACTCGTGACAACAATCCCTACATCCTGAAGATCCCCGGTATTCAAAAATCATCATCTTCAACATGTCTTCACTTCTGAATGTATACATTTGTTCGAAGTAGTTTTTGGATAGGAGTTACCCAATCTGACCCCGGTTCCTTCGAAACCAATTATCGATAAAAGGATGTTAAGTTCATATGTGACTATTAATCATCATTCAATTTAATTCATCTTTTTATTCAATTCATAAATATCTCTTAGAGATATATTCATTAGAGTATATGGATCATTAAGCCTCATTTATCAAATCATTTGGTTTATTTAAACCTTTCTTAAATCTTGGAATATTTCCAAATTATTTCCTCTTCTACTAAGGAAAACATTTCAACATTATTTCTTTAAATCTTTCATTTAAAACTCCTCTTTAATCTTGGGAAATACCAAGTTATCTTACTTAAAATCAGTTTAAACCTTTAATAAAGATTTTATATTTCCAAATCATCATTTAAATGGGTTAAAAATGATGTTATGTAAAACATTGTTACAGCAAACACAAAGCCATTTTGTAACGACCCCGAATTTATATGAATTTAAATTTGATAATTAAATTGATTTTTGAATAAAATTTGTGAAATAAAACGGTAGATAGATTACGAGTTTCCCCGAGATGAATAAATTTGTGTTAAATCAATTAAATTTAAATATTATATAAATATTATATATGTGTGAATATATATGTATTTGGGCATATACGAGTAAATTTGAAATTTTATATATAAGTATATATTGATTCGAATTTATATTTCAAGTAAATGAATTTTAAAATAAATATATAGAGAAATACAATATAATTGGTATTGAAGTAAAAATATTTGATAGGTTAAGTCTTAGAATAAAAATAAATACACTTATGTTAGGAGTAGAATTAAATACTTAGGTACAAGATAAGATAAAGTAAAGCAAAAGTATGTAACCAGACAAGAGATAAGGAATACTAATATAAACAAAGTAAAATAAATATCCATCAAACACGAACAAAGCAAACAAATGAAAAGTTATGTACCCAATATCACCTCCAACACAATACCATCATTTCAGCCAAAACAAGTATATCAAGTATAATAAATGCTAGCTAAAATAACATCATATCTGCCGAGATTCATCTTAAAAATTAGATATACTTGATTACAATGCTAGGCTGTTAGACTAAAGCAAAGCTGTAGGACATAAGGAAGAAGGGAAAAACATGTTCATACTTGTACAGGAAGTATAAAACTATTTTGTACACTTGAAAAAGAATAAATAAAACACAAGTACATACGAATTGAACTAGAAAGAAGATAAGTATGACAACTTAATAAATGCTGTTGTACCCATGTCTCCATATCAGCCATGTAGAAGAAAAGGTCCCTGATCAAATTTTGTACTAATACAACTTTCAGCCTGCCTTTGTCTTCTTTAATATCAAGTTCTTTTTCACTTCGAATTCATTCACACATTTGCAGAGAAAAAAAAAACAACAAGCCCTGTTATCTTTTTTTTTTAAAAGCCAAAGCAAGACATTTCAGTTTTTAAAAGAAAATCAGAGTTTTTCAAGTTTCCAGTTCAAAGCATTTCAGTCTTAATGTTCAAATCTGGAAGTCAAAGCAAATCATCACAGTTTTAAAACATAGATCAAACTCAACCTGATCTGGAGAAGTTCAAACAGATCAGAATACAACCTTCAAAGCATTCAAGGCTTGCAGCTTCAATTCCCTTCGAGTTTCCAGTTTTAAAGCTTTCCAGAATTTCAAATTTTTTGGCTTGCTCTCTGTTCTTCTTCTCTCAGGTGAGCAAACTCTTAACCCTTTATATATATATAACTTGATCTGCCTGGGATAAATGCTTGATTGTGTGAATGAAATGTTTGGATATCGTATGTGTTTTACATTGATATGAATCTGGGTTTACATAAAAACTGTTCTTCTCTGCTAATGATACTCTATTGTTACAGTTGCATATTTTTGTTTAAAAACTCAAGTTGTTCTCATCAAACATTGATATTCTGTAAGTATTTAACCATAACAATATGTTTAAACTGGATTAAGATTTTCAAAGCTAATTTAATTATGTCTGTAAGAATATACTACTGTAATTTATTCTACAGGTGAATCAAATATTTCTTTGATAAATTCAAATGCTATAAAATGCTAATTTAAGTTTATATCTTGAATTATTACTCCAAGTGGTGATTTCTAAAACTAGAATGAAGATTTTTAGCTCAGTATTTCAAGAGAAGTTTGTATTTGAACCAAAACTGAACTTTTACAAATTTCTAGTGATTTAATCAATAATAAATGTTGAAATTTGGGATGAAGCAAGTATAAACATCAGGGGTTTCGTGAAAATTATCCGAAGATTTTTCTATTGTGTGAAATTTAGATACGAGATCGTATTAGGGTTTTAGTTGGTGTTCGAGTTCGCGTCTGTAAGGAGGCGAGTGCGTCTTCTTTACGCGATCGGGTATCAAGAGAATTTGGGAAATGGAAGATTGACGTGTAGTCGTGGTGTGGCCAAAGGTTGAGAGCTTCAAGTGGTCGGAAATGGGCAAGTCGAGGTGATTATTGGCGACCAGTTTTGGTACAGGGTGGATCGATCGAGTAAATTTATGATGTCGTGATTGATCGAGTTATCTGAGTGGCTCGATGGATTGAGGAAGTCGAAGATGACTTGTGGGTGGAGGTCGCGGATGCCGAAGCTCCACCAGCGATGGGTGCACGTGCACCAGATTTTCTGTGCACTTGAGTTTGGATTTTGACGATGGAATTTCGTCTCGAGTTTTGACTCGGGGTGGAGAAGGTTTAGCTCGGGTATTGATTCGAGTTCGCGTGAGTATGACAGTTTTTATAATAAAAAAGAAAAAGAAAACAAAGTTAAAAAGAAGAAGAAAGGTTTTCTCGGGAAAACTGGAAGGGGGCTCGGGTCTGAACTCGAGTTTTGCGTGGGTTTTCTCGAAGCTAGATGAGCAGGGGCTCGGGAAGATGGTTGTACAGGTTTAAAGCCTATTCTGTTTTTTTTTCTTGAATTTAAAGTTTAGTCTTAAATTTTAAAACAAAGTTTTAAACTGAGTTTAAAAGTCAAGTTTTAAATATAACTTCAAGTCAGTTTGGAACTTAGTTTTGGAATAAACAGGTTTTGAATTTAAAATTGTTTCATAACTTAAAGGGTGCTTAAGCATTTAAGTGTTTTTAAAAGAGATTTAGATTTTAAAATGAAATTTGAATCTAAGTTTAGAGGAGTAATGTTTTAAGTACACTTAAATATTAATTAATCACTAATAAAGAAATAAATTATCTTAGAGATAATTAAGGGGTGAAAATGATTTAATTTATAAGATAATTAAGGAATGATAATTAATTTAATTTATAAATTAATGATTTAGATTAATTTTATAATTAGAGATTAAATAAAAAAAATTAAGAAGTGTTATTAGTTAATGAAGATAATTAACTAAAATTTTTAAGTATTAATTTATGGGATTAATTAGTTATAATTACACAATTAATTCATCTTAATTGTAGATGATTGATTATTATCGAATGCTTTGTGATATAATGCTTTGTGATATAATGCTTTGTGATACAAATTGCTTTGTATCAGATGTTGTATATCTATATTCTTTTTCTTCCGCTGTGTTATTTACTTAACTGTGTTATAGCTCCGGCGAATCGGATTTGAACGGTCGAATCTGCGGCATTCTAGTACAATGTGAAGTACGGATGTCGATTTTCAAGCGCGAAAAATCCGAGTCGTTACATGTGGTATCAGAGCTAAGGTTGAACTTTAGCTCAGGAGTATAACACATTAAGTAGCTCATTAGAGATAGGGTGAAGTATACCCTAGAATGAGTATTTCTCAGATATCCGTCCGTATGCCTCAGTAAATTCTCTTGCTATCTACTGATAGTGAGTATGAGTGCGAGAAGAGGATGAGATAGGGGACAGGGGAATACGACTATAAATGGTCGATACTCTGTAACAACAAGGAAATAATCTTTTCTCTATCAATCTCTTTTGTTCAGCATCTCTTCTCTATTCTTTGATAGTTTCTGGTAAATCCAGGAAGGAATTCGATATGTCAATATGGGACGTAAACTCCGGGTGGATCAAAATTGTTTGTTTGGATGAATTGGTTGCTTTGATTGCTATGGTTGATAGGTATAATTTAGTTTCTAAAACTAGAAAGTTTTGAAATTGTATCCATACATCTATCTATTCTTTGGGTCCGGATATATTCTACGAATGGTTAGTTATTCCTTCGAACTGACCGATGCCATTGTATACTTCGTAGATCTGGATAACCCGAGTATCTTCTGAAGTGTTAAAACAGATTCGTTCTTGTATCTATTATTGATATTCTGATTTGGTAAGCCAAATGCAGAATAGATATTCATTTGATTTGATGAAACATTCTTCATCTATCTTCGTGCCTGCGAATTTCGAGGACGAAATTCTTTTAAGGGGGGAAATCTGTAACGACCCCGAATTTATATGAATTTAAATTTGATAATTAAATTGATTTTTGAATAAAATTTGTGAAATAAAACGGTAGATAGATTACGAGTTTCCCCGAGATGAATAAATTTGTGTTAAATCAATTAAATTTAAATATTATATAAATATTATATATGTGTGAATATATATGTATTTGGGCATATACGAGTAAATTTGAAATTTTATATATAAGTATATATTGATTCGAATTTAAATTTCAAGTAAATGAATTTTGAAATAAATATATAGAGAAATACAATATAATTGGTATTGAAGTAAAAATATTTGATAGGTTAAGTCTTAGAATAAAAATAAATACACTTATGTTAGGAGTAGAATTAAATACTTAGGTACAAGATAAGATAAAGTAAAGCAAAAGTATGTAACCAGACAAGAGATAAGGAATACTAATATAAACAAAGTAAAATAAATATCCATCAAACACGAACAAAGCAAACAAATGAAAAGTTATGTACCCAATATCACCTCCAACACAATACCATCATTTCAGCCAAAACAAGTATATCAAGTATAATAAATGCTAGCTAAAATAACATCATATCAGCCGAGATTCATTTTAAAAATTATATATACTTGATTACAATGCTAGGCTATTAGACTAAAGCAAAGCTGTAGGACATAAGGAAGAAGGGAAAAACATGTTCATACTTGTACAGGAAGTATAAAACTATTTTGTACACTTGAAAAAGAATAAATAAAACACAAGTACATACGAATTGAACTAGAAAGAAGATAAGTATGACAACTTAATAAATGCTGTTGTACCCATGTCTCCATATCAGCCATGTAGAAGAAAAGATCCCTGATCAAATTTTGTACTAATACAACTTTCAGCCTGCCTTTGTCTTCTTTAATATCAAGTTCTTTTTCACTTCGAATTCATTCACACATTTGCAGAGAAAAAAAAACAACAAGCCCTGTTATCTTTTTTTTTAAAAGCCAAAGCAAGACATTTCAGTTTTTAAAAGAAAACCAGAGTTTTTCAAGTTTCCAGTTCAAAGCATTTCAGTCTTAATGTTCAAATCTGGAAGTCAAAGCAAATCATCACAGTTTTAAAACATAGATCAAACTCAACCTGATCTGGAGAAGTTCAAACAGATCAGAATACAACCTTCAAAGCATTCAAGGCTTGCAGCTTCAATTCCCTTCGAGTTTCCAGTTTTAAAGCTTTCCAGAATTTCAAATTTTTTGGCTTGCTCTCTGTTCTTCTTCTCTCAGGTGAGCAAACTCTTAACCCTTTATATATATATAACTTGATCTGCCTGGGATAAATGCTTGATTGTGTGAATGAAATGTTTGGATATCGTATGTGTTTTACATTGATATGAATCTGGGTTTACATAAAAACT
This sequence comes from Allium fistulosum, assembly GCA_030737815.1. Classification (NCBI taxonomy): domain Eukaryota; kingdom Viridiplantae; phylum Streptophyta; class Magnoliopsida; order Asparagales; family Amaryllidaceae; genus Allium; species Allium fistulosum. The sequence goes on along the minus strand of CM060905.1, from coordinate 776,758,949 downwards.
GTTCTTCTCTGCTAATGATACTCTGTTGTTACAGTTGCATATTTTTGTTTAAAAACTCAAGTTGTTCTCATCAAACATTGATATTCTGTAAGTATTTAACCATAACAATATGTTTAAACTGGATTAAGATTTTCAAAGCTAATTTAATTATGTCTGTAAGAATATACTACTGTAATTTGTTCTACAGGTGAATCAAATATTTCTTTGATAAATTCAAATGCTATAAAATGCTAATTTAAGTTTATATCTTGAATTATTACTCCAAGTGGTGATTTCTAAAACTAGAATGAAGATTTTTAGCTCAGTATTTCAAGAGAAGTTTGTATTTGAACCAAAACTGAACTTTTACAAATTTCTAGTGATTTAATCAATAATAAATGTTGAAATTTGGGATGAAGCAAGTATAAACATCAGGGGTTTCGTGAAAATTATCCGAAGATTTTTCTATTGTGTGAAATTTAGATACGAGATCGTATTAGGGTTTTAGTTGGTGTTCGAGTTCACGTCTGTAACGAGGCGAGTGCGTCTTCTTTACGCGATCGAGTATAAAGAGAATTTGGGAAATGGAAGATTGACGTGTAGTCGTGGTGTGGCCAAAGGTTGAGAGCTTCAGGTGGTCGGAAATGGGCAAGTCGAGGTGATTATTGGCGACCAGTTTTGGTACAGGGTGGATCGATCGAGTAAATTTATGATGTCGTGATTGATCGAGTTATCTGAGTGGCTCGATGGATTGAGGAAGTCGAAGATGACTTGTGGGTGGAGGTCGCGGATGCCGGAGCTCCACCAGCGATGGGTGCACGTGCACCAGATTTTCTGTGCACTTGAGTTTGGATTTTGGCGATGGAATTTCATCTCGAGTTTTGACTCGGGGTGGAGAAGGTTTAGCTCGGGTATTGATTCGAGTTCGCGTGAGTATGACAGTTTTTATAATAAAAAAGAAAAAGAAAACAAAGTTAAAAAGAAGAAGAAAGGTTTTCTCGGGAAAACTGGAAGGGGGCTCGGGTCTGAACTCGAGTTTTGCGTGGGTTTTCTCGAAGCTAGATGAGCAGGGGCTCGGGAAGATGGTTGTACAGGTTTAAAGCCTGTTCTGTTTTTTTTCTTGAATTTAAAGTTTAGTCTTAAATTTTAAAACAAAGTTTTAAACTGAGTTTAAAAGTCAAGTTTTAAATATAACTTCAAGTCAGTTTGGAACTTAGTTTTGGAATAAACAGGTTTTGAATTTAAAATTGTTTCATAACTTAAAGGGTGCTTAAGCATTTAAGTGTTTTTAAAAGAGATTTAGATTTTAAAATGAAATTTGAATCTAAGTTTAGAGGAGTAATGTTTTAAGTACACTTAAATATTAATTAATCACTAATAAAGAAATAAATTATCTTAGAGATAATTAAGGGGTGAAAATGATTTAATTTATAAGATAATTAAGGAATGATAATTAATTTAATTTATAAATTAATGATTTAGATTAATTTTATAATTAGAGATTAAATAAAAAAATTAAGAAGTGTTATTAGTTAATGAAGATAATTAACTAAAATTTTTAAGTATTAATTTATGGGATTAATTAGTTATAATTACACAATTAATTCATCTTAATTGTAGATGATTGATTATTATCGAATGCTTTGTGATATAATGCTTTGTGATATAATGCTTTGTGATACAAATTTCTTTGTATCAGATGTTGTATATCTATATTCTTTTCTTCCGCTGTGTTATTTACTTAACTGTGTTATAGCTCCGGCGAATCGGATTTGAACGGTCGAATCTGCGGCATTCTAGTACAATGTGAAGTACGGATGTCGATTTTCGAGCGCGAAAAATCCGAGTCGTTACACATTTTATTCAAATCCTTGTTTACTCTTGGAAAACTCTTCACTTTTTACTTTGGGAAAAACTTTTTAGAGCATATGGGCTTTCCTCTCTATTTGTGCCACCCCTCGTCTAAAAGAGAAAACAAAGGCCAAGTAAGTTCGAGGCACTGGTTGCTCAATTCCTAACCTTAATTACACACCTTGTATTACCGTTTAGATCTCACAAGCGGGAGAAATGTACTAGTCGTTTCTGCATACTCAGTTTGTTATTACATTCAAAGAAATGATTTCTATTATATTGTTTAAGTGTTATAATAACCATTTATTTAAACTCTTTCTAAAAGAATTATAAAACTTCCAATTTATCTTTAAAACACTTAATTATTTATTTAAAAACATTTATAAATGATTCTAGAAAGAATCGTTAAGTTTAAATCTTTATTTCAAAAGTTATAGAAACTGCAGCAGAAAAGTGCTGCGAAAAGTGCTTAAAACAGCTTATTTGATTAAAACAACTTTTTAATGTTTGAAAATTCTTATTTTCTAATTCAAATCTCTTTCAAACCATTATAATAGATTTATCAAATTTATTTCATATTTTTAAACATTTAAAAATATCATTTATAAAGAAATTCCTTCTTGGATTCTGAACTGCAAAACCACGATGTTTTTAAATAATTGTTTTGGACATATTTCAAAATCTACTTAATAAAATCTTGATTTTCTTTCTTTGTTGGAAATATATGGATATAATAGTTCGAAAAATTCTTATCTCGAAGAACTTCGAGCTATATTCCACTTCGTATACCTGTTTAACTTTTATGGAATGAAATCGCGAACTAACGTTACGCGACGCGCCTACTTTTGACTTGTTTTTCAATTTTTTTCAAACTTCATGGAAACACTTTTAAATGTTTATAAAACATTTCTAAATCATTTAAACTCATTTTAAATAATATTTTTCATATTTCAAATCCATTTTCCATTTCATTTCATACTATAATATTATATTATTATAATATCATTTCCAACCTTATTAGATATTTTAAAATCATTAAGAGGCTAAATAACTTCCATACACATATTTATATAGATTTAAATTATCATTTAATTAACTATGGTTAATTTCTAACCATTTCTCATTTCATTTATCAAACCTAGTAATCATCCATATTAACAATCATGTAAACAACCAACTTTACATCCAAGTTATCAAACATATTAATCATCTAAGATATTTAACTTTCATATCATTAAACTTGGAATTATTAGTTAATTCAAAAATAAGTACTCACCTTTAACCAAATTGATTAACTTCCTACCAACATTCTTATCCAACCACACTTCACTAAACTAACCTATACTTCACTAATACATCCATAAACAACTCCACCATCTTGCCCATGCTCACGACCATCCTTCCTCCTCCACTTTGCTCTCGGCCCAAACCTTCCTCCCACCTCCATAGCTCACGGCCATAGCCTCCCCATCCCAATACTCATAGCCTAAGACCATTTAAAAAAGAGAAGAAGATGAAGTGAATTAAGAAGATGTTAGAGAGTAATTAGTGGATTGGTGCTTAAGCACTCCACTATTTTTAACCCTCATACCTCTCTTAAAGAAGAGAAGCCATTAATGAGCAAAAGTAAGCTCAAAAATGAAGAAGAAGAAAAATGAAAAGTGTGAAGAAAATGAGAAGAATGAATGGGTATTTATATGAAAAGTAAGGAATGGTGAATTACAAAATTAACCCTTTACAGAATTACCAAAATATCCTTACTTTATCTTACTTTTTCAACACTTACCATCACTTTGTCATATCATTACTTTATGTCTTAATCACTTAATGCATAAGGAAAATAAAGTAAAGATTTTATTTTATTTGACATGATTTTGTCCTTTTATGTTTACTTTTTCTTAATGATTTTCTAGAAATTTCTAACCTTAATTAGCAAAAGTAAACTTGATTAGTTAATTGTTAATACTTTACATATTTAAAAATGTGTACATGTATATATACATAAAGGTGCAACAATGTTGCAGCAACATTTATTCGACAAAATGTTGATTTTCGATAAAATATTTTATGGTCATATTTTGACGTTTTTTGTTAAAACTATTTATTCATGTAAAACAAACTTAAAAATAAATTTCATATCATCTTTAAATAATTAAAACGAGTGTATTTGACTTATAAAATAATATAAAACAATATCAAAATTCATTTGCAAATATACGACATTAATTTTATCAATGCGCGACGAAATTTGTTAATCACTATAACATAAGTATATATATAATTATAAAACTTTTACCAACCTATTATTATCTTTATATAATAATTTTAGATGTAGTTATTCATCTTTTAAAACAATTATTTGACCGTATATCCAATTTTATCCAAAACCGGATTTTTCAATTTTGTTAATGTTATGGTAAAAGTCCAAAATCTTCAATCAATTCTAAAAATAAGTTTACCATTCTTATTTATTACATAAAACATGATTACATAAGTTTGAAATTCTATATTTGAATATTTAAATACATTAAATATTTCATTTTCAAAGTGGTAAAATTACGGGTCGTTACAGACTTCCCCCTTTAAAAAAATTTCGTCCACGAAATTACCACAAAACAAACCCCAAAGGTCTTTACCAAAAATATTTATCTTTAATCTTAATTCTTTAGGATATACATAGTGTAACGACCACGACTTTCTCTCCATAGAAAGTCGCATCGTCAATAAGAAAGAAAGGGGTAGAAAATAGAAAAGAAGAGAAGAGAGAAAGAAACAACATTAGAATCTCACACAGCGGAACGAATAAATTATATTAATAACATGAACTGTTACATAGTATACAACACTTATCAGAGTTATACAACATATACATCACATACTAGACAGTTATAAACATCTGTCTAGTTATTACAACTCGATACAATACAAAACACTATCATAGAGATAACACAGCGGAAACTACTATCTATCTACAACGCTGAAGCCTCCTGCTCCATTACTCCTCCAGATTACTCGTCAAAGCTAACCTGAATCCCTTGGCTACTCGTAAAAATTTGAGTACCCAAGAGTTTATAAAACAGAAATAAACAACTTGGGTCAGACATGGGTCTGGTGTGAGTAAACGGGTTAAACTTGCTTAACTTCAAAACCTTTGAAAGAAAAGGTATCACGTAAGACTTCCCACACATAAACATGGGTAAGTTTTTACCTTACGCTAACCAAAACATTTGATAGGAAATTCGATTGTATTATAATAAGGTCTAGGGTTTTCAAATAAATATGAAATAGCTGAAATTGTTACATTATTAAATTCCAGCATACTAGCCACAAAGTGGGTTATACAATCAAGTCCGTTGGCACTTATTGGATTTTTGAATTCCATACAATGGCAGGGCTACCGGGGTACCGCCCATCACAGTACGTGGCCTAGATCACCGTACCGAGGATCACTCCCAATCCCCTGCAACACAAGGTCGGAACATCCCTTACTGGATAATTCCCGCACAAGATACCTCACGGTTGGGATCAGCAACCGCACCACTAAGTCGAAAATAGAAAGGGACATCTAGACAGAGGTAATCTTGTCCTACTTGGGTGCTACCCACTAACCTTGCTGCACCTCCCCTGTTTTAGCCATTCCCGGTTTGTGAGGCTTGAGGTCACGATTACCTTAGAAAAGAACACATCACTTAGAATGCTCATCGTCCACCTGACGATGTTCTGAAAGCATTCAATCCATACAAGTTCGTTCCGGGTTCGAACGAAACCGAAGGCATTATCTCGTTACACTCGTTTTGGAATCACCCTCAGAGTTAACGACAATAACCCTTGCACTCTGAATCTTCATCTTCACTTGATTCACGACCTATCGTTAATTTGGATCGATGTGGTATTCGGGTCTCCAGACCTGGAAATCCGGTATACGGAAACCCGATCCCGGTCTCATCGAAATCCAAAGCGTATCTTTTAAGGCCAAGTTGTTTTAAAGGTTAAAACAATTCAATTCTACTATCTATTTACACACAGATAGATAATTCATAGATTTACAATAGATAATCAACATTATCATTATAACAGATAATCCATATCATCATCACTATGCAACCAAAGCATCCAAATAATACAGTATCAATTATCTCATATCTGAGATCTCAAACCATTCAAGATAAATCAATATCATTCAATATCCTTAAGCAATGATTTATTAATCACCATATATAGTTAATTTAAAATGAATTAAATTAATTACTTTCATTATTAACAATCTTGCTTAAGTCACTATTAATTAATTATCAATTAATTAATCAACCCTTATCCAATTATTCATTTTAATTAATCATCCTTGATTAATTACATTTAATTACATTCAAGTAATTAGCATTACATTAATTTCTCAAATTAATTACTCTTAACCACTTATAGTAATTAACCTTTAATTACTTCATTAATTAATTAATTATAAATTAATTAATTTCTTCATTTATTAATTAACTATAATTAATTACATTACTCCTTAATTAATTACATTAATTAACCACTTCATTTATAATTATTCTTTAATTAATCAATTCTTAATTACATCATTAATTATATTAATTAATGATCCCTAATTACATTTTTTTATTTTTAATTACTCTAATTAAATTAATTACATTAAGTAATTAATCATAATTATTAATCACCTTTGATTAATCTTATTCAGTAACTAACTATCCTTAATTACTTCCTCAAATAAATTAATTACTCCTTAATTAATTATCTTTAATTAATCCCTTGATTAATTTCTATTAAGTAATTAACTTCCCTTAATTACTTCACTAATTACATAAATAATTATCCATTAATTACTTTCCTAAGTAATTATTCTTCATTAAATTACATTAAGTAATTTATACTTCACAAATCAATAAGTGATTATCTTAAATCAATTAAACTTAGTTAATTAACTTAACTAATCAAAAGAAACTCAATTAATTACAATGAGTAATAAATTTCTTAATTACTTCAATTAAGTAATTATATTTAAATAATTTCTACAAATGATTAACCTTAATTAATTAATCTATTTAATTATCACAATTAATCACATTAATTAATTACTTGTTAAACCCAAGTTAAAGTTCTACGTTAGCTATTAATTATTCTTTAATTATTTTTCTTAAATAATTAAACTTTAATTAAACATTATTAATTACAAATTAATTACCAATAAATTTATCTTTAATTACTTAATTTATTTATTCCTAACCATTAATTAATAACCTTAACTTATCCAATCTGATCTAATTAATAGTCCTTGATTTCAAATTAATTTATCTTTAATTTAATTTAATTAAATCTTAATTACCTTTTAAATCTCTTAATAATTAATGAATTACAAATCATTAATCTTAATTTACTTAAGATAACAACATCATTCTTATTAACAATTAAATTATCATTTACAAGTCATTTGAAACCTTTTACTTTTAAATTTACCTTTACATTCCAATTCAAATTATACTTTAAACTTTAACTTGTTTAAATATTTGATTTTATAAAACTTTAATTTATCTCAAAACTAGGATAAAAATTTCAATTTGAATCCATACTTAAACTTGATTTTAAAAACCTGTTTAAATCTGCTTTCAAATTTTTAAAACCATTTTAAATTTCTAAAATACTGACAGGTTACAAATCTGTAACCAAACCCGAGCCTATACTCAACAACTTCGAGTCATCCACCATCCTACTCGAGAGTGTCTCGAGTTCCCTCCCCATCATCTTCTTCTTCTCTCAATTCCTATATAAAACTAAAACTGCCAGTTCCTAACCTCACGAACACTAGCAAGTACTCGAGCTTTTACCCAGAATCCCCGACATCCCTTCGAGTCGCACGAACCCATACTCCCCTGACACACTATCATTGTTGTGTACGTGCACAACTATCTGGCCACCCTCCGATGAACTTCACCACCTCCGGCAAGTCGTAAAACCCTTCGACAATCGATTACAAACCTTCAATCGACAGTATCTAGTTTAAATCGAATTCGAGTGTTCCACTCGAAACAGATATTCGACAACGTCAGAAAGCAACGCCACGCCACCTCGTCTCCGACCATCATATCACCTGGAACTCCGGCCACGAGTTACTGACACACCACGCATCATTCCTCTACAATTTTATACCACTCGATGCAATTTTGAAGATGCAGTAGTCAAAATTTCCAAGTTCAACAAAACTAGGGTTAAAATTAAAATCAAGCAATTTCAATTATCAAAGAGATTTATAAATTCAACAACCATTTTTACTAAACTCTCCAATGCTTCACCTAGCTCCATCAACAATCTCGAGCAACCCAGATGCCCAGGTCATCAGATAATGACCAAAAACCAAATTCTAGCAATATCCCAAATACACATTCAATACTTTACTAAAAATTATGATTTTGATTTTAAAAATCCTAACTTTAAGAGATGATTAAAGATGTATATTTGAATCAATACAAGTTGACATTTGATTTTTATCATATAATTAAGATTTACTGTATTATCTTGATTCCAGTAAATTTCCAACTAAAAATACTCGAACTTATCACTATAACTAGATGATGTTTAAACTAACATAACTTGTTTGTATATCATAGCCTATCAGAGTTTAAATGAAGAGATTTTGAATTTTTCTCTTTGTTTAAAAACTCTGTAAAATAAGAACAGGGTATAATTTGTACACAAACATGCACACTTAACTGATTCATATTTATAAACATGCAAGCCTAATTTCCATTTATACAAACAATTATTACAACATTATTTCATACATCCATCACATGTAACAAATTAAACAGGTTAAAGTTTGTTTACTCACTTTAAATAACAGAGAAGCCAATATTTATACATACTGGAAAAACAAGTAAGTTGTTATATATATATCCAGATAAATAAGCATGCATTTCATATCATAACTTTATCACCCTAAATCATCACATGCAATCATCTAAAACTGTTTTTAAATAAGAGTTTACTCACCTTTTTAAAGAAGAACAGAGCAACTTTGTTTTTGAAAACAGCTTCAAACTTTAAACTGGAGTTGCTGGAATTTGTAAAAAAAAAACTCGAGAACTTGAATTTGACTTCGATTTGAAAACTGGAATGCTATTGCTTCTTTGATTTTAAAACTTTGAGCTCCCTTTTCTTTTGAAAACTGCATGCTATTGAAACTTGTAAAGATGACTGAAGACTTGATTTTGAGCTTGCTTCAGACAAAATTCCAGGTTTGCTTGCAGGCTTATGGTTACATTTTCTTTTGAAAATGAATTTTTAGGTTGAAGAATTTAGTTCAGGCTTTTGAATTGATTTCTGGTTTGAGGAGGAACTGATTTTGATTTGAAACTGGAATGGAAGCTTTAGTTCTCAGGTTTGCATGCAGTAACCAAATTCCAGATTGCATTTGAAAACTTGGAAAATGATTACAGGCTTATTGATTTGGAAAATGTATTACAAGGTTGATGAAAAGCTTTGGTTTTCTGGTTTTTGATTCTCAGATTTGATTTTGAGAAATAAGTTTTAGCTGAGAATAGGAAAAGAAGATTGAAGAGATAAAAAGTATACTTTCATAAATTTAGTTATGATTTATTTAAAATTAAAGAAAATAAAAATTTAAAAGATGACACTTGTTTTAAAAAACTTACATTTGTCAACTATGCCATTTAATTATACTACACATGTTACTAACATGTCTTAAGGTATTAACACATGTCCTTAAGTATTTTATTTATCTTAAATGTTAATATAAAAGCTTTTCATACTTAACTTATTAATTAATAAACACTTATCTTAATATATGTATATATATATAATTACTTTAGAGAAAATATTATAAAACCAATCATATACAAATAAAATCTTATACACATATTTAAAAAAATCCAAAATAATTGTCTTTTATTGTTTAAGAAATATAAATTAAGATTCCAAATACCCTTTTTAAAAGTATTATATTAAATTATACTTCCAAATTACAATTTATATATATATTAAAATTCGATAGCACTTTTATTAATCTCAAACCAAAACTTTTCCTATTTTCAATATATACAAATATATATATATATTCAAATAGAAAATATCTTATTAGATTTTAAAAGATAAAATTACCAATTAATACTAATTTAATCAGATTATTAAATTAAATTCAAATCTTATTATCAAACATTATCCATATCAATTTAATTATTCAACAGATTATTAAATTGATATTGTTAAAATTTCCGGGATATTACATTCCTTCCCCCTTAAAATAATTTCGTCCCCGAAATTTAAACAAAGGTAATTTAATAATCTTATTAAAGATTTAAATTCAAAACACAAGCATCTACTATCATCCATATGCTAGCAACCATAGCAACCAAATCATCCAATCAAACAATCTAACTATCTAGACTAAATTCTAGATAAAATTCCTCGAGTTTCCCCAAGTATATATATATACCGGAATACTCGCTCTACAAACAATCTAAACTACTAAGCTATAGATCTCCTACTCATCTAGATCTACAGAATTAAACAGAATATCAGACTACAGACGAGTCTGACTCAAAAACCAAACTTCCCAAAACTGCAGATTCTAAAACCAAAGATAGATCAAATACGTACTCCCTCAGAGATACGTAAAACTCAATGAATTCCAGTTATCCAAACTGACAATTCAATTCAGAAGTCCAAATACTTATCCAAATCAGAACACAGACTAGATCCAAACATAACTTTACTTCACAACTATCAGTAGATTCCAAACTTACTTCTCCTATCCAGAGATACACTCCAAACTGCTTTCGCTGCTCAATTCTGATATGAGGTAGGACACAAGCACAGACTGGACAACTTATTCCAGAAATAAGGTTCACTGATCCATAAAGAAAACTCAGATACTCCAGCAAAACTTGAGCTGCTTCACCAAACTCTATCTCTAGGAAAACATCCTTCAACTAGACTGAACCACTGGTATCACTCATGGAATCCAGTCGATAAGAAAACTCAACCTTCAGATGCGGACAAACTTCTGACTTCCCTGAAGACATCCAGAAAACTCTGATAACCCAAGAGAATACTCAGACTATCGCAAGTCACTTTTGCGATCAACCCAACCTAATTCCAAAGAAAAACTGTTCCTCTTTACCAATCAGAACAGCTTACACTTATTTATCCAATTTATCGAAGAAATGGATCCACTCTACTGCTTCTGAACTTCACTTCCAGAAAAACTGCTCAGCTAGAAAATTTCCTGCCATCACAGAACACTCCGAGCTGCACTGCTGACACTGATGCTCTTATCCAAAGCTCTTCGAGAAACTCGGACTCCAAACCAAAGCAGAAACTTTATGCTGAACTCAGCCACAACACCGAAGCATTCACACTTCCTTAATCTTGTTCCAAAGAAAACATCTTCGGGAACATCCATCATCACTGTATCTCATCATACAGCTACTATTACCTGAGGTATCAAGGTACCATCACTCGCTTCTGCCTCATCGACAGATCCAACTCTACTCATCCAAACTTCAGAGATAAACTCCGAACCATTACAGTTTCCTTCGGAGATTGTGAAATCCTTACACAACTGTAAAGTTCACTCGAGACGGTATTAGGTCTACAGTCTCGACAAATACACTTCCAACCTCAACACTCAGTCTCCTAATCCTAGATGATAAATTATTATCATCTCAACCAATCATTACAAATATCATATACATTTAAAATGATACTTTTTTATATAGAAATTATATCTAGGTAAAATTATTTCATCTACCTTTTTAAAACAATATTGTGTCCGTTGGCCTGGTCCAAGTGTTTAGAGATTCCTATCAATAACGTTAGCTACTCGTATTGACCAGAATCCATATACCACTCAACCGATCAATTAACACAATATAAAACCATTTTATATAACTAACAAATACGCGCTCTCGTATATATATACACTCGGACTCAAACAGGTTGCTACAGATCCTATCTCTAATGAACAATCCTTCCGAACCTAGGTATTCACTCAACCTAGTGTTCTGATATTCACTTAACCAAAAGCTTAGGCATTCGCTCAACCTATGCTCTGATACCACTGTAACGACCATGACTTTCTCTCCATAGAAAGTCGCATCGTCAATAAGAAAGAAAGGGGTAGAAAATAGAAAAGAAGAGAAGAGAGAAAGAAACAACATTAGAATCTCACACAGCGGAACGAATAAATTATATTAATAACATGAACTGTTACATAGTATACAACACTTATCAGAGTTATACAACATATACATCACATACTAGACAGTTATAAACATCTGTCTAGTTATTACAACTCGATACAATACAAAACACTATCATAGAGATAACACAGCGGAAACTACTATCTATCTACAACGCTGAAGCCTCCTGCTCCATTACTCCTCCAGATTACTCGTCAAAGCTAACCTGAATCCCTTGGCTACTCGTAAAAATTTGAGTACCCAAGAGTTTATAAAACAGAAATAAACAACTTGGGTCAGACATGGGTCTGGTGTGAGTAAACGGGTTAAACTTGCTTAACTTCAAAACCTTTGAAAGAAAAGGTATCACGTAAGACTTCCCACACATAAACATGGGTAAGTTTTTACCTTACGCTAACCAAAACATTTGATAGGAAATTCGATTGTATTATAATAAGGTCTAGGGTTTTCAAATAAATATGAAATAGCTGAAATTGTTACATTATTAAATTCCAGCATACTAGCCACAAAGTGGGTTATACAATCAAGTCCGTTGGCACTTATTGGATTTTTGAATTCCATACAATGGCAGGGCTACCGGGGTACCGCCCATCACAGTACGTGGCCTAGATCACCGTACCGAGGATCACTCCCAATCCCCTGCAACACAAGGTCGGAACATCCCTTACTGGATAATTCCCGCACAAGATACCTCACGGTTGGGATCAGCAACCGCACCACTAAGTCGAAAATAGAAAGGGACATCTAGACAGAGGTAATCTTGTCCTACTTGGGTGCTACCCACTAACCTTGCTGCACCTCCCCTGTTTTAGCCATTCCCGGTTTGTGAGGCTTGAGGTCACGATTACCTTAGAAAAGAACACATCACTTAGAATGCTCATCGTCCACCTGACGATGTTCTGAAAGCATTCAATCCATACAAGTTCGTTCCGGGTTCGAACGAAACCGAAGGCATTATCTCGTTACACTCGTTTTGGAATCACCCTCAGAGTTAACGACAATAACCCTTGCACTCTGAATCTTCATCTTCACTTGATTCACGACCTATCGTTAATTTGGATCGATGTGGTATTCGGGTCTCCAGACCTGGAAATCCGGTATACGGAAACCCGATCCCGGTCTCATCGAAATCCAAAGCGTATCTTTTAAGGCCAAGTTGTTTTAAAGGTTAAAACAATTCAATTCTACTATCTATTTACACACAGATAGATAATTCATAGATTTACAATAGATAATCAACATTATCATTATAACAGATAATCCATATCATCATCACTATGCAACCAAAGCATCCAAATAATACAGTATCAATTATCTCATATCTGAGATCTCAAACCATTCAAGATAAATCAATATCATTCAATATCCTTAAGCAATGATTTATTAATCACCATATATAGTTAATTTAAAATGAATTAAATTAATTACTTTCATTATTAACAATCTTGCTTAAGTCACTATTAATTAATTATCAATTAATTAATCAACCCTTATCCAATTATTCATTTTAATTAATCATCCTTGATTAATTACATTTAATTACATTCAAGTAATTAGCATTACATTAATTTCTCAAATTAATTACTCTTAACCACTTATAGTAATTAACCTTTAATTACTTCATTAATTAATTAATTATAAATTAATTAATTTCTTCATTTATTAATTAACTATAATTAATTACATTACTCCTTAATTAATTACATTAATTAACCACTTCATTTATAATTATTCTTTAATTAATCAATTCTTAATTACATCATTAATTATATTAATTAATGATCCCTAATTACATTTTTTTATTTTTAATTACTCTAATTAAATTAATTACATTAAGTAATTAATCATAATTATTAATCACCTTTGATTAATCTTATTCAGTAACTAACTATCCTTAATTACTTCCTCAAATAAATTAATTACTCCTTAATTAATTATCTTTAATTAATCCCTTGATTAATTTCTATTAAGTAATTAACTTCCCTTAATTACTTCACTAATTACATAAATAATTATCCATTAATTACTTTCCTAAGTAATTATTCTTCATTAAATTACATTAAGTAATTTATACTTCACAAATCAATAAGTGATTATCTTAAATCAATTAAACTTAGTTAATTAACTTAACTAATCAAAAGAAACTCAATTAATTACAATGAGTAATAAATTTCTTAATTACTTCAATTAAGTAATTATATTTAAATAATTTCTACAAATGATTAACCTTAATTAATTAATCTATTTAATTATCACAATTAATCACATTAATTAATTACTTGTTAAACCCAAGTTAAAGTTCTACGTTAGCTATTAATTATTCTTTAATTATTTTTCTTAAATAATTAAACTTTAATTAAACATTATTAATTACAAATTAATTACCAATAAATTTATCTTTAATTACTTAATTTATTTATTCCTAACCATTAATTAATAACCTTAACTTATCCAATCTGATCTAATTAATAGTCCTTGATTTCAAATTAATTTATCTTTAATTTAATTTAATTAAATCTTAATTACCTTTTAAATCTCTTAATAATTAATGAATTACAAATCATTAATCTTAATTTACTTAAGATAACAACATCATTCTTATTAACAATTAAATTATCATTTACAAGTCATTTGAAACCTTTTACTTTTAAATTTACCTTTACATTCCAATTCAAATTATACTTTAAACTTTAACTTGTTTAAATATTTGATTTTATAAAACTTTAATTTATCTCAAAACTAGGATAAAAATTTCAATTTGAATCCATACTTAAACTTGATTTTAAAAACCTGTTTAAATCTGCTTTCAAATTTTTAAAACCATTTTAAATTTCTAAAATACTGACAGGTTACAAATCTGTAACCAAACCCGAGCCTATACTCAACAACTTCGAGTCATCCACCATCCTACTCGAGAGTGTCTCGAGTTCCCTCCCCATCATCTTCTTCTTCTCTCAATTCCTATATAAAACTAAAACTGCCAGTTCCTAACCTCACGAACACTAGCAAGTACTCGAGCTTTTACCCAGAATCCCCGACATCCCTTCGAGTCGCACGAACCCATACTCCCCTGACACACTATCATTGTTGTGTACGTGCACAACTATCTGGCCACCCTCCGATGAACTTCACCACCTCCGGCAAGTCGTAAAACCCTTCGACAATCGATTACAAACCTTCAATCGACAGTATCTAGTTTAAATCGAATTCGAGTGTTCCACTCGAAACAGATATTCGACAACGTCAGAAAGCAACGCCACGCCACCTCGTCTCCGACCATCATATCACCTGGAACTCCGGCCACGAGTTACTGACACACCACGCATCATTCCTCTACAATTTTATACCACTCGATGCAATTTTGAAGATGCAGTAGTCAAAATTTCCAAGTTCAACAAAACTAGGGTTAAAATTAAAATCAAGCAATTTCAATTATCAAAGAGATTTATAAATTCAACAACCATTTTTACTAAACTCTCCAATGCTTCACCTAGCTCCATCAACAATCTCGAGCAACCCAGATGCCCAGGTCATCAGATAATGACCAAAAACCAAATTCTAGCAATATCCCAAATACACATTCAATACTTTACTAAAAATTATGATTTTGATTTTAAAAATCCTAACTTTAAGAGATGATTAAAGATGTATATTTGAATCAATACAAGTTGACATTTGATTTTTATCATATAATTAAGATTTACTGTATTATCTTGATTCCAGTAAATTTCCAACTAAAAATACTCGAACTTATCACTATAACTAGATGATGTTTAAACTAACATAACTTGTTTGTATATCATAGCCTATCAGAGTTTAAATGAAGAGATTTTGAATTTTTCTCTTTGTTTAAAAACTCTGTAAAATAAGAACAGGGTATAATTTGTACACAAACATGCACACTTAACTGATTCATATTTATAAACATGCAAGCCTAATTTCCATTTATACAAACAATTATTACAACATTATTTCATACATCCATCACATGTAACAAATTAAACAGGTTAAAGTTTGTTTACTCACTTTAAATAACAGAGAAGCCAATATTTATACATACTGGAAAAACAAGTAAGTTGTTATATATATATCCAGATAAATAAGCATGCAAATCATATCATAACTTTATCACCCTAAATCATCACATGCAATCATCTAAAACTGTTTTTAAATAAGAGTTTACTCACCTTTTTAAAGAAGAACAGAGCAACTTTGTTTTTGAAAACAGCTTCAAACTTTAAACTGGAGTTGCTGGAATTTGTAAAAAAAAAACTCGAGAACTTGAATTTGACTTCGATTTGAAAACTGGAATGCTATTGCTTCTTTGATTTTAAAACTTTGAGCTCCCTTTTCTTTTGAAAACTGCATGCTATTGAAACTTGTAAAGATGACTGAAGACTTGATTTTGAGCTTGCTTCAGACAAAATTCCAGGTTTGCTTGCAGGCTTATGGTTACATTTTCTTTTGAAAATGAATTTTTAGGTTGAAGAATTTAGTTCAGGCTTTTGAATTGATTTCTGGTTTGAGGAGGAACTGATTTTGATTTGAAACTGGAATGGAAGCTTTAGTTCTCAGGTTTGCATGCAGTAACCAAATTCCAGATTGCATTTGAAAACTTGGAAAATGATTACAGGCTTATTGATTTGGAAAATGTATTACAAGGTTGATGAAAAGCTTTGGTTTTCTGGTTTTTGATTCTCAGATTTGATTTTGAGAAATAAGTTTTAGCTGAGAATAGGAAAAGAAGATTGAAGAGATAAAAAGTATACTTTCATAAATTTAGTTATGATTTATTTAAAATTAAAGAAAATAAAAATTTAAAAGATGACACTTGTTTTAAAAAACTTACATTTGTCAACTATGCCATTTAATTATACTACACATGTTACTAACATGTCTTAAGGTATTAACACATGTCCTTAAGTATTTTATTTATCTTAAATGTTAATATAAAAGCTTTTCATACTTAACTTATTAATTAATAAACACTTATCTTAATATATGTATATATATATAATTACTTTAGAGAAAATATTATAAAACCAATCATATACAAATAAAATCTTATACACATATTTAAAAAAATCCAAAATAATTGTCTTTTATTGTTTAAGAAATATAAATTAAGATTCCAAATACCCTTTCTAAAAGTATTATATTAAATTATACTTCCAAATTACAATTTATATATATATTAAAATTCGATAGCACTTTTATTAATCTCAAACCAAAACTTTTCCTATTTTCAATATATACAAATATATATATATATTCAAATAGAAAATATCTTATTAGATTTTAAAAGATAAAATTACCAATTAATACTAATTTAATCAGATTATTAAATTAAATTCAAATCTTATTATCAAACATTATCCATATCAATTTAATTATTCAACAGATTATTAAATTGATATTGTTAAAATTTCCGGGATATTACACATAGACCATCCGTATGCAATATATGATTTGATCTCTTATTGGAATTCACAACTTTTCTTCCGAACAAGTATCGATCCCCCAATCCTCTAGTGCGGACTCTAATCAGGCTTCTAGATCATAAACCATTGCTTCCTTGCATAGCTCTCAACTATGATAGAAAACTCAAGTACCTAACCACAAACCCTTATCAATGTTCACCATCAAGAATCGAGTGATAAATCCGTTTTCAGATTGGTTTAAACACCTTAAAGTTCCGTACTCGAATCTTAGATCAAATTCGTGTAATGAAATGATCTACATATAACATATGTATTTATTAACTTCCAAAATTTTTTCATAAAAACTTTTATCCTAAGTTCAAACATTTTATAAAGATGTTTCTTTATATAATATCTTTAATTATTTATTTCCAAATTTTTTTATTAACGGAAAATATTCCAAAGGAACCATTTTTCACTCAATAGATAATTTATCCTTATTATAAATTTTTTTGTTCTTTTTTTCACAATCATTTTCACTTATTATTTTCCTTTAATACTAATATTATTTATGAATCATTTCGTAAAACTATTACTTAAGTTTATTATGTCTTACAACTTATGTAAATCAATCACTTTTAAGTCCAAATTCTTAATTTATGCTAGAAAACATTTTCTAGGTTATAATTATCTTTTTAAAGAGTCATTATTTTACTTAAGTGTATATATAGTTCGTGACTTAAATCTATATTTGTATGATATACCTTTACATCCTAAGAGTATATACAAATCCTAAATTTCAAATTGATTTTACCTAAATCCGTCTGTTTAACAGATTTAAACTTTGTTGTAATTTACTATTATCTTCAATTCATAAGTTATATAACTTATTTCTTATTTAATACTATTATTATTATTTTTCTAGCTTTGAAAAACAAATTTTAAATTTACCCGTATTTAAATCATCAAATTCTTAGATTTTAAATTCTATTTATCTATAAATCATATTTATAAATTATACTTATCTAATTTCATTTACTCAACATATTTAACAATCTTTTATAAAAACTTTTCATCAATTTCTTAGCTTTGAGTTAGGTATGAGTCAGAAGTTTTCGACTATCCAAAATCATCGGAAATTTCGCTTTTGTCTTATTAATTGGTGATCCCAATTTATCTTTGGTTTAAACACTTTTATAAAGATTACTAATCAATTTATCAATTAACGATTCACATGATCTCTTTAACTTAAGAAAATTATATAGATCAAGTAACTCCAAAACCATACCAAGGAACCGGGTACTACCATTAGTATCACATTTCCCTTTAACAAGAGGAGTAATACTTAAGAGAAGTGTTTACCATCCGAACACGTCTCTTGCCCATTTTTAGTTTATTTTCGAGCCGCTCAAACTAGTTATCATAAAATACTTCGTTTTATTTGAAATAATACCATTATTACTTTCAAAATCCTTTAGAGATTACTTTGTTTATAAAAAATTATTTTATAAATTCATCTTATATTAACTTACTTTCTTTTAATCACCTTTAAACTTCCATATCTACCTTTTATAAAATTATCTTATCTTTGTAAGATACCTCCTTCTTTTTTATAAGACATGCTCATTTATTATCTTATATTAATTCATTTATCTTAACCTAGTATTATTATCAAACATCTTATAGTCAAATCATGAAACTTAATTCACAAGGTGTTTGTTAAATCAACGGATGATAATACTTAAAGGTTATCATTCCCTTAGTTACAAGCTAACACACTATTAATAACTATACCATTTTCGAAAGTTATTTCTTTATAAATAATACATAAGCTTAGGTAAAATTATTTCCTTTACCCAAAATTTTCAAAATCAACGTGTCGGTTCGCCTTGTTTAAATGTTTAGGAACCCTCATCGATAACGGTGATCAGGCGCATCGATTAGGATCCATAAATAACTCAATAGATACATCAACACAAAATATTTTATTAGTTACTAACAAATACGCGCTCATATATAATACTCTCAAACTCATTCTACGGCGTTACTAACCCAATCTATAATGAGTTACTCGTCCTAGGGTATTACTAACCCTATCTCTGACGAGTCTTATCCCAACAAAGCTTGGGTGTTCGCTCAACTTAAGCTCTGATACCAAATGTAATGACCCATTTTCTGTACCCTTTGAATCAACAATAAACCACACATGTCCACCTCAAACCGCACGAACAAGTGGATCATTAAGGGTAGAAAGAAAATAAAGACAGAACAGAATCTCACACGAATGAAATAACATATATTATTTCAATAATAATCTTTACAGCGGAAAATTTTAAAATACAATATCAGAGTTTAACCTAGATTCAGCCTAGACAATTATAAACCTCTGTCCTTACAAATGTTGAAAACAACAAAACAAATGCAATAGATGCAGCAGATAATAGAATACATCCATACGATAATGAAGTTTTCCAGCTCTCCTCTGGAAACTCCAACCGTCTTCAACTAAACCTTAAACTACTCGAATCTGACCCGAGTATTAAAAATACCCGGATCAGGCTTGATAAACTATCGTGAGATACTCAAATTTTAAATGTATAGCTCATGATGATGTTATCAAAACCTTTGAAAAGAAGGGTGTCTCATAAGTCCACGCCCACACATAAATACGGACGGGTTTTTAACTTATGATAACAAAAACACTTTTATTACCAAAATAATTTGATATTATCTTTAATGACATTCTTTTGGAAAACATCTTTCAAATAAACTTATCCAAATAAGGTATCAATACCCAAACTAAGTCTAAGGGAATATACCGGAAAGAATATATCAAACCAAAAGGGGTAGCTGAAATGTTTGCAAGTCATTACAGCTATTTTAGGACTACAATCTAAATCGTAAATTTTGTATTGGAATTGGATTTCCAACATAATAGGGAACCTTGATAACCATGCATAGCAACCGAAACCCGGGGGTTTTTCGTGTAAGGACTCACACACCACTATTCCTCTTATTACCACACTTCTTGATATCCGGTGGCTTCTCATGCAAGGACTCGCACACCACTATACCTTACAATAAGGGTCCCGTCTGGACACCTTAGTGACCTAGATCATACGCCGCCAGTCACCTTAAGGGATCATATGCCACCCTCATCATACTAAGCCTGAAATATGTAACATAGTTCTGGTATCATTTCCGAGATGTGAGGCATGGGAGTGAGGTTATGCTCAACTTAGACAAAGCCACGTTTTCATACAAAACCATGCTTTGATCATAATAGGTTCCACTTTGAATGCCACAATGCCATTCCTTAATCACACAACTGATTTCTACCAACGTATAACTCCCGAGCTCGTACGTCTCAAAAAAGGGTGTTAAGCCAAGAGAAGTTGCCTTCTCCACCACCAAGCAGATAATACATTGATATAGATTAATTTATGTGATCAAAAATGCACTATCAGACACTCATCCATATAAGTTCGTTCTGGGACTGAACGAAACCGAAGGCACTACTCCTACTACCATTAGTAGCGAGTAGTCCTTGCAATCCAAAGATTTCAAAACACAATAGAACCACTGCTATAAATGTGTCTATATTGGGAGCTACCCAAAGAATCAACAAGCAGTCCTTCCGCTATGAAGATCTTCGGCCCTCAATACAACGAAGAATTTTTGAATGCAGTCATCACTGCTATATAAATATAATGTGGGGTAAAACCCCTGGACTAGTGACAGCAATCCCTATATCCTGAAGATCCCCAGTCTTTAAAAATCATCATCTTCAACATGTCTTCACTTCTGAACGTATACATTGGTTCGAAGTGGTTTTGGGATAGGAGTTACCCACATTCGACCCCGTTTCCTTCGAAACCAATTATCGATAAAAAGATGTTAAGTTCATATGTGACTATCAATCACCTTCAATTTAGTTCATCTTTTTTGTAACGGTCCATATTTTTAACTACTTTAAATTATTAAATTTAATGTAATTATTAAATAAAAATGGTTGAAAATATAAATTTAATGATTTTAAATGTAAGTTATTGGATACGAACTTGAATAAAATTTTGAAATAAACCAATTTCGAAGATTTAAGTAATAACAAGTATTGAAAGGTAATGCTATGTGTTAAATGAGTTTACAATCAATAGTTGGACTAAATAGTAAATGTTGAATTCATAGATGTAAATAAAGTAATGGATTGATAACTAAAATTCATCTAAAATCTAATATTGGAATTTGTTGAATATTGAACAACTAAATTGTTTAAATTTAATATTGGAAATTATTTGAATAATTGAATTCTGAATTTAATATGATTGATAATGATATCGGAAGTGGATGTAAATTTTATTTAAACAACAATGAAGATTGTTAACATTTAAAATTGTATTTAAAAGTGAATAATTAGAAATTGGAAATTTTATATTATAATCGAGACGTTAAATTAGCGATCCGAGGCACAGTCTTGGATTTTGATGAAACCAGTTCCATTGGATCCGTAATAGGGTATTATTATCGGATTTCAAATGTTATCATTTGGTCGTATGGGATAGAAACGCGTTGAAATAAATATCGAAAATTCAATATAATAATTGGGTCCAAAAAGCTATCTTCTCCATACGATCGAATTAGGCCCCAAACATGTTCCATTGTGTTCGGAATAGAGGTAAAACATTATAAACGCCAGGCAGCACGCTTCGTTTGGAGTACGTCCGGAAAAAGTTGAAAATAATAATAAAATAATGTGTGTATGCGTATAAATACACGTATTGTCTCCAAAACCCTAACAGTTTAGAACATAGCCGCTAGTATTGTTTTCAATGGCCGAAATCTTCAATCCTTCCTCCTCAATTTTCTCCACATCCATCAACCAATTCGATAAACTCTCAACTACAAAGTTGAAGAGCACAATGAGATCTACTTATCCAACGGTGGATGTGAGCTATCGTCGTCGTTTGGAGCCAAAAATTGATCGTGTTCGTTTTTCGTTCAAGCTCGTTTTAATCGAGCTAGAGATGACCGGAGGTGGAGATATTTTGGTCGTGGGTAGGGGACGCATAGGGCTTTCGTTTTCCGATGTTCGATCGAGCTCTAGTCGTGTGACGAAGGCGCGGCACGAAGATGAAGGACGCGTATGATGGTTTTTGTTTGCGTGATACCTGGTGGAAACGAATGAGGAAGTAGCAAAATAAAATGGCGGCCCATATCTATCCCTTTGTAATCAACGGCCAGATCTGATCTGGTATAAAATAAAAAAAATAAAAAAAAGAAATTTGTATATATAAATTGTATTCAAACTTTAAAAACGCATATCTTCTTCATGCGAGGTCGGAATTGAGCGAAACAAGAGGCATTGGAATCGTGGCGACGAGTAATACGTCATGGAATCGATTTGGAGTGGATTTGAGCTAACTAAAATTTTAGGTTAAATCAAACGTCGTTCGATTTAATTTAAAACTGAAAACTCAAGATGAGTGTTTTATAACGCTCACAACGTTCTAAAATATTTTTATGCTAGTTAAATTTGAAATGATGAAGTGATATGAATTTATAGATTGTCGTTTGATAAATTGTCCTCTAAATTGTCATTTGAATTAACTGTTAAAAATTAAAATTGACAGTCAAATTTGAAATTGGAATTGAATTGCCAGAAAAATACCCGATATTGATAACTATGAAATTCTTGTGAATTATATTGTCTATTTGTATTATTGATTGTGATGGATGCCAATGGATTGATATTTTGGATGATTTGGATGTTTATTTATTCTGATATATCTTGTTATCACCCTGTATATTATTTACAATATATAAAATGTAAACTGAATTATTTTGAATAAATTAAGAAATTGGTTGAAATGATATATACCTATGACATTTATTTTGGATTGAAATGATATATATCCATCCCTGTAATTAAATTGAAATGACTGATCACTTGGCCATAGGATAGAAAATTACATACGGACACCGGATTGGTTAAATTAAATGATTTTAAAATTTTTGATTTGAAATTATTTAAATGATTTGATTTAAAAGAAAAAAAAATCGAATTTATAGAAATCGAAATTTTTTCGAACTTGAGCTTGAAATGTTATAGTTTTAATATGGTATTCGAAATGCTTTAAATTATTAAAGTTGAGATTTTGAAGTTATAAACGAAATATGATTGAATTTCATAAACTGATTTGTTTTTAAAGGACTGGATTTTTACTCGAACTTTGAATATTGCTAAGTAAAAGTGATATAAAATGATATTTCGAAATTGGGCTCGGAATTGAATTATATTTGAAAATTGGATTTTAAATTGAATATTGATGGTAAATTTGATTAAGTGTTTTAATCGATATTTTGAAAATCAAACTCGAATTTATATAAATCGAATGGGTTAAAATTGAGAATTGTATTGAAATTAATTCAAATTGGAATTGGATTAAATTGATTGGAATTGAGATCGAAATTGAAGTAATTTGGAATCGAAATTAAAATTGATTTGAATATAAACCGGAATCAAAGTTAATTCGAATTGATATCGGAATTGAATCGGCGGAAATGGAAATTGGAATTGATTTGAATTAGGAAGTTGGAATTGAATTAGTTTGACTTTGAAACTATTTTTCAAATGAATTACTTAGATAAACTATTTTAAATCGATATTCTTTAAATATTCAAATTATTTTGATTTTCCAAATTATTTTACTACATTGACCATTTTAAAATTTAAACTATTTTTAACTATTTTAACCATTTAAACTATTTTAACTATTTTAATTACTTAAACTATTTTAAAACTATTCAAACTATTTTTAAAAAATTCAAACTGGTTAAGGGTGGAATGTTTATTTTTAAATCATGGATTTAAATACGAATTGGGTCAAAATAAAGTTATAACCTAAATTAAATTCGAAACAATTTTGGAATCGAAATCGAAATATTAAGACGAAAAGGATTTTGAAATGAAATGGTATATTTTAAGTACATATGATGATTTCAAAATGGATTTGATTTTTGAAGGGAATATGATATTTTGATATCAAGTACGAACTGTTTTCGAAATGTAAAAGAACCAACCAGTGTGTAAAACAACGTTTGGTTGTTAAAGAGACTGGGGTCAGATATGGGCATACTCTCTGTCGACACCGGAACCACTTTAACAACTATGCACGCGGAGGAGACTCTAGAATGAAGTGGTTGAATTTGGCGTTGTTTTCTGGATTTGAAGAAAAAGAACGATGATGGATTAGCCTGGCACTTGTGCCAATTTGAAATGACTAAAACAGGGGCCGTATCGGCCAAGTGGGTTAGCTACCCCGAGCAGACGCACTTCTTCGTATTACCATCATTTATAGTGTGATTGATTGGTGCACACCCTCCGATTTTATGGGAGTGTTGGACGCGGTGGGTGATCATGGCTATGATGCGTTACCACCAGCCGAGAAGGGTAAACAGGTAGTATCCTACTTAGGCATTGCCTAACGTGCCTTGTCATACTTTTATCCCTATACGAGACCCATACGATTTTGGTTTAGTGTTGTTGTATCACGGCACATCCCTGACTACCGACGTTCTACTGGTGGTGTCAAATGCAAATTGTACGACAATGTTTAAAAACGCATTAAGGGGGATAAATTTAAAGCCTTAACGCTAAGAAAAATATTTATTTTACCGACTAGACATTATATATATAACGTATTCTACTACATATAAATATTTTGACGGATCCTTAAGAGATGGAAAATCCCGTAACATCTCTTGAGTTATTGCACGCACGTTATACATTGGATGGGAGATGTGAAAACCCGTAAACATCTCTGACGCTGTTACACTCATGTTATATGTGATATCTTTTGACTTACATAAGGATATTTTAGTCCTGACTCGAGTGTTTTGTCTTTTCATTACGCTCGGGTCAGTCCTGAGTTTTTTCAGCTTATTGAAGATTTATTCTGGAGGACTAAGACGAAGATTTGGTATACTATTACTATTATTATTCCCATATCATGTTGTCTACTGCATTATTTTATTTGTTCTGTTGTATATGTATAACTGTGATAAATGCTATATAAATTATAATCAGAAGTATAGTACACAGCTCCATGAACTGTTTATTTGATTGTTATATTTTGTCATTCCGCTGCGAGATTATGTATTTGTTTTCTTCTTCTTTTCTTATTTTTCTCAATTAACCCCAAATGATTATCTATGTTCCGGATTGTTTAAGTTGGACATGTGTGGATTATTGTCAATTTAAACCTTCCAAAATGTGGGGCGTCACATGTGGTATTAGAGCTTTGGTTTAGCGATAACCTTAGCTTTGTGGGGTAACCCATTAGAGATAGTGTTAGTAGTACCCTAGAATGAGTTTTAGTGTATTAATAGATATGAGAGCACGTATTTGTTAGCAATGTAAAATTGTTTTATATTGTGTTGGTTGATTTGTTGAGTAGCTTATGGATTCTGGTCAATACGAGTATTTAACGTTATTGATAGGGATCTCTAAACACTTGAAAAGAACAATTCGACATAGCATCGTTTTGAAATCGGGTAAACGAATAATTTTACCTCGATTATATTTTATATATAAAGGAATAATTTTCAGAAATTATTATGGTATATATAGTGTGTTTGGTTGTTAGGAATGATAATAGAGATTATTATCATTAATTGGTTGTTGTGCCTTAATAAAAGATGTTTATTATAAAATAGACAATGATAAAACATTTGTGAAATGTTTTAAGGAAGTGAAATTTTGTAAGTATAATTTATAAATGTGACTTATAAATTAAAATGGATTTAAATTGAGAAGTTTTGAATTTAAAACCCGAAAATTTTGAAAATGGATTTCAAAGTTTTGGAAAAAATAATAATGATAGTATTATTTTGGAAGTATTTTTGAATGAAAATATTTAAAAATGGTTTTTAAAATAAATAAAAGTACTAAACTCACTACGGACGCTGGAAAATAATTTCGATGATGATCGCGACATTGTCGGTGTTCATTTTCGAGTTTCTAAGTGATGGATTGCTACCGCAATAATTGCTAATGGAGTCTTGTTTTGATAAACAAGTTTTTCATTTTAAGAAATTTAAAATTTTGATTTGATATGAAAGGAATATATATATATATATATAATTTCAAATTGATTTGAAATTAAACCGGGTATTTAGATTCTGAAATTTGCTATCTAAGTGTTGAGAAATAAATAAAGATAAGTTTTGAACTTATAAATTTGAGAAATGATATAGATAAGAAAAGAAATTGTGAAATTGAGATAAGAGATTAAATTTAACTTAAGAACAAATTAAGTGAATTGAATTAAATTAATAAAGTGAAATTTGGAAATTTAGCCTAAGTGGGGCTAAATAAATTAAATTTTGGAAATGAATAAAGGAATGAACTAATTGTATTAATTGGTGAGTTGAATTTGATTTGGAATATGGTTAAAAATTTAAACAAATGAATTGAGTTAAATGGTATTGAAATTGAATTTGAATAGAAACGAATATAAACCTAAGTGGTGAAGTGGTAATAAACCTAAGAACTTTTGTATAAAATGTTATGATTGACTTAAGAAAATTTGATGAGAAAATCCTTAAGAGGTAATTGGTATTGAAAAAATACACTAAGAAATTAAGCAATGTGAATAATGAAATGAGGATGATAATTATGAATAATGAATATAAATGAAATAAATGTGAATGAAAGGAATTTGGTGTAACTAAGAAATCAATAGATATAAATACGTAAGTTGTACGTATATTATTTTATTCGCATAACGATTTGACCCAGATTCGAGCACAAAATTTCGAGATAATTTATATCGATCCGAGTTAGGATTTTTCACTCGATTCTCGACGACAAACACTGGATATAGATTTTTGATTTGATTCTGGAATTCTCTATCATAGTATATGGCTATGCAAGGAGAATAACGGTTTCTGATCAAGGAACCAAATCCGAGTCCGCACTAGAGAGTCGTGTGAACGATACTAGTTTGGAAGTGAAATTGTGTGAGGAGTGAGTGATCAGATTTGATATTTCGTACAAATGATATTTGTACATTGTACGGGCTTAAGTAAAGCTAATATTGGAAATTGAAAATGGACAATATAAAATGATTTTAAATTATATTATTGGATATCATTGGTAATTAAGATGCAAGTATTTAAAATCAAGAAAAATTTGGATTCCGCAATAAAAAGGTACATGTTTATTTTGTCATTTGATTTGATGGTTTTATGATTGAGTCACTTGGCTTTTGTTTTCTTTTGTTGGTTTGGAGCCCGTAGTGGAGTTTTGTAGTTGTTCCGATTGAGCCACGCAAAGGAGACTCTATCGAAATTTTCCGTAAATCCGGGTGTTAGAAAATTTTTGAAGTTTTAAAATTTTTAAGACTTGTTTTGGTAACTAACTTGTAAATTCCAAAAGCCGATTGGAGTAGCATAGTAGAAACGTAGTAATGGTTTTATAAATGAGATATAATGTTTTATAAGTTGATTATTTTGAAATGTTAAATTCTCTGCTTAACGCCTTTTCGAGGATGAAAAGTTTTGAGTGGGGGAGATTGTAATGACCCGTATTTTTAACTACTTCAAATTATTAAATTTAATGCAATTATTAAATAAAAGTGATTAAAAATATAAATTTAGTGATTTTGAATGTAATTTATTGGATATGAACTTGAATAAAATTTTGAAATAACCAATTTCGAAGATTTAAGTAATAACAAGTATTGAATGGTAATGCTGTGTAAAATGAGTTTACAATCAATAGTTGGATTAAATAATAAATGTTTAATTCATTAGATGTAAATAAAGTAATGGATTGATTACTAAAATTCATCTAAAGTCTAATATTGAAATTTGTTGGATATTGAACAATTAAATTGTTTAAATTTAATATTGGAAATTATTTGAATAATTGAATTTTGAATTTAATATGATTGATAATGATATCGGAAGTGGATGTAAATTTTATTTAAACAACAATGAAGATTGATAACATTTAAAATTGTATTTAAAAGTGAATAATTAGAAATTGAAAATTTTATATTATAATCAAGATGTTAAAATAGCGATCCGGGGCACAGTCTCGGATTTCGACGAAACCAGTTCCATTGAATCTGTAATAGTGTATTATTATTGGATTTCAAATGTCGTAGCATTTGGAGTTATCGTTCGGTCGTACAGGATAGAAACGCGTTGAAATAAATATCGAAAATTCAATATAATAATTGGGTCCAAAAAGCTATCTTCTCCATATGATCGAATTAGGCCCCAAAACATGTTCCATTGTATTCGGAATAGGGGTAAAACATTATAAATGCCGGGTAGCACGCTTCATTTGGAGCAGGTCCGGAAATAGTTGAAAATAATATAATATAATGTGTGTATGCGTATAAATACGCGTATTGTCTCCAAAACCCTAACAGTTTAGAACACATCCACTAGTATTGTTTTCAATGGCCGAAATCTTCAATCCTTCCTCCTCAATTTTCTCTACATCCATCAACCAATTCGATAAACTCTCAACTACAAAGTTGAAGAGCACAATGAGATCTACTTATCCAACGGTGGACTTGAGCTATCGTCATCGTTTGGAGCCAGAAATTGGTCGCGTTCATTTTCCGTTCAAGATCGTTTCGCTCGAGCTAGAGATGACCAGAGGTGGCGAGATTTTGGTCGTGGGTGGGGGATGCGTAGGGCTTTCGTTTGCCGGTGTTCGATCGAGCTCTAGTCGTGTGATGAAGGCGCGACACGAAGATGAAGGACGCGTAAGATGGGTTTGTGTTTGCGTGATACCTGGTGGAAACGAACGAGGAAGTAGCAAAAAAAACGGCGGCCCAAATCTACCTCTTTGTAATCAACGGCCAGATCTGATCTGGTATAAAAAAATTGTATATGAATTGTATTCGAACTTTAAAAACACGTATCTTCTTCATGCGAAGTCGAAGTTAAGCGAACCAAGAGGCGTTAGAATCATGGTGACGAGCACTACGGCATGGAATCGATTTGGAGTGGATTTGAGCTAATTAAAATTTTAGGTTAAATCGAATGTCATTCGATTTAATTTAAAATTGAAAACTTAAGGTGAGTGTTTTATAACACTCACAACGTACTAGAATATTTTTATGCTAGTTAAATTTGAAATGTTGAAGTGATATGAATTTATTGATTGTTGTTTGATAAATTTTCATTTGAATTAACTGTTAAAAATTAAAATTGAAAGTCAAATTTGAAATTGGAATTGAATTGCCAGAAAAATACCCGATATTGATAACTATGAAATTGTTGTGAATTATATTGTCTGTTTGTATGATTGATTGTGATGGATGCCAATTGATTGATATTTTGGATGATTTGGATGTTTATTTATTCTGATATATCCTGTTATCACCCTGTATATTATTTACAGTATATAAAGTGTAAATTGAATTATTTCGAATAAATTAAGAAATAATGTAACAAAGCGGATTTTGCCCGCTCGAAAATCGACATCCATACTTTACATCGTACTCGAATGCCGTAGATTCGACCGTTCAAATCCGAGTCGTCGGAGCTTATAACACAATTAAGTAAATAACACAGCGGAAGAAATGAATAATACATTAATATACAATATCTGATACAACAGAGTGATACAATGAATATCAATATACATCAGAGATATGATACAAGAAATAGCTGTGGAAAAGAAAATAGATAACACCAGCAGCGGATAATCTCCATCTTCAAATCACCAATCCAGAAATAGCTTGAACTCCCAATAACGATGCACAAAGATAAGCAAGTACAGTCCGATCCAAAGACTGAACTAGCTCCAAAAAATCTACTGATTCTGACTATCTGAAAAACCCAACTTTAGACTGCTCGTGTAGAAAATTTTTGAGCATCCAGAGTTTAGGAAAGAAACAATAAACTCCGGATCAGTCATGGGACTAGTGTGAGCAACAAAAACAGTTTATCTTTAAAACAACACACAAGAACTTTAAACATTTAAACCCGCAATGCTTTTGGAAAATGAAACTACCATAAGACCTCCCACCACACACACAATGCAAATGCAGACTTGGAGGAGATTTCTTCTTATGTTAGTCAAAGATGCTTACTACGCAAAATCAAATCAAATCGTTCTTGATATTATTATTAGTGCATAGTGGAAAACATTTTGAAAGTAGAATATAAATCTTAGCCAGCATAAGTACCATTATATTATGCCTGCTATAGCTGCCTCCTGAGGAGACAGGTTCTACAATTGCAATCGTAAAGGTTCGTATTGTTTCTTTGGATTTCCAACAAATGGTCAGGCCAAGGAACTTCCTATTCCATGAAAGAAACGCCTCTGGCGGGACGCTACGAGAACCAAACTGTTCTCTGCCAAACAAGGCCGGCTACCTCCTTTCCCAGAGAATATACAAAACCTCAGATATGCCACCCCCGGTCCTTTGGGACCTTTAACCGAGGCGCCTCGAAACCAACATCACACATAACAAATAAAGTGTGTCCACATGAGTAAGTATCTGGGCTCCATACCATGATACTACCCTTTTCCAGAAGGAATGGTCATACCCTAGGGGAGCTACCCCTGAAACCTTGCCGCACAATTCCTGTTTCGACCATTACCGGGTTGTGAGGCTCCACGAAGTCTCGTCCACAAAGCTACGCTTTGTCACAAAGCCATGCTTTGGGTCAACAGATGATCAAAGCAATGATCACAAAGATAAATGATCAAACAAATGATCATATCACAAATGATCAAACAATGATCATCACACAGCAACACTCAGCATGCCACATTACCAAATTGGGAATATATCGTTGATAAATTTCAACTACATAACCTCTGAGCTCGTACGTCTCAAAGAAGGGTGTTAAGCTAAGAGAATAAATTCTCCGCCACCAAACAGAAATGTATTTGAAAGAAATCGGCTTTATATCTCAAAGTGTAATGCCAGACATGTAACCATACAAGTCTGTTCCGGGTTCGAACAGAACCGAAGGCACTTCTTACGAAGCCCTTGCAAATCCGGGTATTCACAATCCCGATCGGACTTCCCATCACTTAGGAAATCTCTATACCGGCGCGACTCAGTGCAGAGACAATCGACGAGTTATCCTTTCGTTCTTGTGAATATCTGGTCTTCACCACCGGTCTTCAAATGCTATCCATATACGACGTATCACTATTCGAAATGGGTTATACGACCCAAAGGTCCTTTCCCGGCTAACCCGAATAGTGAGCGAAATATTTAAAAATATATGGATATTGGGATTTCAATTAAGTCACAACTTATTATCCAAAATCTTTCTTCAAATGGTTTAACAAATTACCATTTTCAAATCTTTAAACAAAAAGATTCAACCTTTACGGTTTAAACAATCTCCACATTTTTATCTTTTAAACAAAAGATTCATTCACAAATTTTCCAAATCAATTTCCATTTCAATTTAACTCGTTAAATCTTTAAATCAAAGATTTAACTTATAGCTTTCAAAACAATTTCATTTCGAATGGTTTAAATAAATCATCATTTTGAATCTGTTAAAAATAAACAGATTTAATTCATAGCTTTCAAAAAGAATTCATTCATAACTTGGAAAACCATTTTTCAATTCAATCTTGAAATTCCTTTAATTAAACTGGAATATCATTTCTTATCTGAAAGCTTTTATTCTTTTGAAAACAAACAGTTTTCATTTCGGAAAATCTGATTCATTTAGACGAATTAAAATCCTTGGGTTAAATTTAAATTCTCGAAACCATGCTTTTAAAAGTGGTTTAAATTCATATAAAACATATTTATAATATCTTTAATCAAAATTCCAATCATTGAATTCAATTCCAAATATTGAATTCAAATTCAAATTGAATTATTTAAATTTCAAAACTTAATTAAGTTATTCGAAAATAAGACTTATCTTTGAAATTCCATTTCAAAAGCTTTTCACTTTAAACCCAAATTCCCAATCTCAAAATCAATTGAAATCAAAATTTCAATTTCAAAAACATCAAATTTAAATTATCTGCGACTTAACCGATTTCCACGTGAAATCCATATTTGTGTGTGTAAAAGTGTAGTCCAGGGGTTTAACACAATAGTGCAACACAATGAATCATCACAGATCAAAATACAGAATATAGATGATAAGCGATATAAACTATAACGCTTATCATTCATGCACAGACCACAAACATATATATCACATATAATAAATTACATCACAGATAATTTATCACAGATCACAATATAAATCAGGATATATCACAAAGCATCACAAATCAGGGATATCAACAATCAAGTCATCCAATAGAATCCAAATATCCATAGGTAAGATCAGTTCATTATCTGATTAATTCAAATCCGATTAATTTCTTATGAATTACTAATCCTGGTTAATTAACATAAATAAACT
The DNA here is from genome assembly GCA_030737815.1 of Allium fistulosum. NCBI lineage: Eukaryota > Viridiplantae > Streptophyta > Magnoliopsida > Asparagales > Amaryllidaceae > Allium > Allium fistulosum. Next base: position 776,726,038 of record CM060905.1, on the reverse strand, counting down.
ACAAATCATTTTGATTAATTATTCTTTAATCATTTATTAATTTACCTTTAATTTATAATTAATGCTCTGATTTGTTATCCTTAATTGATTACAAAAAAATTGATTAATTAATCCTTAATTAATAATCACTTCTTAATCACTTTTATTAATAAACCATTAATAATAAATTAATTAACCTTTACTTATAATTCATCAACCTTTAATTATTAACTAATTAACCTTTTATTATTTAATTAACTATTTAATTAATTATTTTTAATAAATTACTTTAAATTAATTAATTATCCTTAAATACTTCATTAAATAGTTATCTTTAATTATCACTAACATATTAATTTAAAACATTCTATTCTTTTAAATTAACACTTAATTACATTTATGAATTTAGTTGAATATCTTAAAAATTTAACTTAACAAATTCAAGTTAAACAAATCATATAACTTTCTTAAATTAAATGTTAAATAAAACACCTATTATATATAGAAGAAATTTATTTAAGAAAAAAATGTTTAAGCTAGATTTGTTTAAAAATTTAAAACTTGCTTTTATTTAAAACTTAAAGACTGATTAAATATTTACTTCGGGTTCAGCCCTGCTCCTACCCGAGAAAATCTCAGGTTAGCTCCAGTTAAAACTCGTGTTTTCTTAGTTTTTTTTCCCGAGTCCATCTTTTATCAAATTTCTTAAACCAGGTTAAAGTTTTAAGACAACAGTTTTATATACCCACGCCAACTCGAGTTCTACTTCGAGTCAAACCCTCCACTACACGCAACAATCCCGAGGAAACCCACCTCCTTCTTCCTCCTCCTCTTGTGCTGATACAATGGGTGTCGAGTGCACGTGCACATCACTATGACGCCGTTCCGATCAACTTCGTCGCCACCCACACATCGCCTACCATCCACTCCAATATCACAAAAACCCAGATCGTCGAATCCAACCGAAAATTGAAATCGAGTTATCTGCATCAATCCTGGAACCAACTATCACCAGAAACTGTTTCGAATACGGCGCCTCCGACAACCAGAGGCTACACAACTCCGGCCAAACACTCGTCAACCTTCCCTCTTCCATCCCCTAGAACCACGTTGAACTCGGTCGATCGAAGAAGACAAACGAATCGAAAAAAACAGCCTCTCCAAAATTAGGTTTACGAACGGAAAAGGCCTGCCGCTACCACCACGGTGAACATGAGCACCTCCGATCATTTTTCCTACCATCGCCATAGGCCTCTCCACCTCCACGCGAAGCCTCGATCACCAACCTCCCTCCGATCAACCTCAATTGATAAAAAACCCATTTTCGAACAAATACGAGTTGCTCTCAAATCCTTGATCTAAAAATCATAATTTTTACTTCAAAAATCATATTTTAGTACAAGACTTCAGTTTATAACCCTGAATTCGAGGATTAAGAAATTTAAATTTCGACTTATCTTGAGTTTGCTCTGCTATTTTGTATTTCCAGAGACAAGTATAAGTTGTTTTAACTTAAATGAATTTTTTTAAACTTTAGTTCCAGATCCAACAAACAATGTTCGTTTATATTGTATAATCTGACTATTATTAAATCAAGAGAAATAAATTTGTTTGCATATTTGGGTTTGAAGAAAACAAGAACAAAGGCAATTATAAACATACTGCACACAACAATATTCACAAGGAACTCATATATACATATATAAATACAACCATACTTGTTCAAAGGTATACTCAAACAGGTTCAAATATTACTCACAGCATAAATAAACAAACAGAATAGAGTATGTTTAGGTAGGAGTTTACTCACATTATTTTTCAGAAAGAAGAGAGTTTGCTTGATGAAACAGGCTTTTTTAAAATTTGCAAGCTGAAGTTCCCTGATCTCTGATTTGAGTTGAATTGGTATTGTTTATTTTGATTGAATTTTGTTGAAGTTTTTAAGATGATATTATTTGCTTTAGGTTTACACATTTCAGACGGACGAACTGAAATGAGGAGTTTGATGTATAAAAGAAGTATAGAGGGATAAAATTGTACAAGTGATTATTTGTTTGTACAACATATAAGCAGAGATATTTTTCTTTTGCTTGCTGATAATTTTTGTTTTTGGTAGCTAAAGATCCAAGCATTAATTGCCCTTGTACAATTTATTTTATTTTCTTTCCTTTCGGCTGAAATGATATTTTTCCCTTTGTCTTGCAAACATATGTATTTTCATTTTGTACATTGCATAAGAAAATCTGGTGGCTTGCATTAATGGCCTTGTACCAATTTACTTATCTTTTTTTTCTTTGTTTCCTTCCAGGTCTAAATATTTCTTTTTGCTATCTTCTTATACAAGCTTACATACTTGAATATATATTTGCTTTGTCTTGTTTTATAAGCTGCTTATCTCCTTTTTCTACTTGAATGTATTTGTGTTATCTTCTTTTCTTGTTGCAAGTGCATATATATAAGGTCTGGTTGTCAATACATATATATTTGTTATTATCATTGTTAGTACATTTGTTTGTATTTTTACTTGAATATACTCTATTTATATTTCTAACTTAAGTATTAAATCTATAACATATATTTTATTCTATACACTTATATTCAGTATTGATAAGTAGTTTTTATTTTAAACATTTTTACAACTTTTTAAAGAAAATTCATTTTGAAAATATCTTAACTTTCCAAATCAAAATTTTATTTCTAATCCAATTCAATTACATTTAAGTTTCAAATCTTACTTATAAAGTAAATAAGTAAATACATCTTATAAATTTTGAAAAATTCAAACAAATCTACAATTTAACCCAAAAATTAAATTTAATTACAAAATTAAATTCGTTTTTAAATCGGGATCGTTACAAATAGGTTGAAATTATATATACCTATGACATTTATTTTGGATTGAAATGATATATATCCATCCCTGAAATAAAATTGAAATAAGTGATCACTTGGCCATAGGATAGAAAATTATATACGGACACCGGATTGGTTAAATTAAATGATTTAAAAAATTTTGATTTGAAATTATTTAAATGATTTGATTTAAAAGAAATAAAATTCGAATTTATAGAAATCGAATTTTTTTCGAACTTGAGCTCGAAATGTTATAGTTTTAATTTGGTAATCGAAATGGTTTAAATAATTGAAGTTGAGATTTTGAAGTTATTGTAACGACCCGCCATTTTGTACCATTCGCATCCATTATAAGTGTATAGGTAGACACTCATGCCGGAGTTGAATTGCTCAAAATACCGCGTTGTTAATTTAAATTTGGCAAAACTGAACATATACAGTAATTAAATAATCACAGATCACAGACACAGAGTAATAAATGCAGCGGAAATAAAAGAGATAGTAGTTCATGAAGCTACTATATGAATATATAAAAAATACATCAGAGTTTACAACAGAAGAGTAATACGATACATCAGATACAAATCAGAATACATCACTGGAATCATCGAATACTGAAAGCAGAATAGATGGCTGGATCTTCAAGCAAAGCTCCAACTCCAAAGGTGAGTCTCGAAAGCTGAACCACTCAGTCTGACCCGAGCGTAAAGCAAAATACAAAACACTCGAGTCAGGATTAACATTCTTATATTAATAAATCCAACTCAAGTGAAATAGCAATTGAAATACAAGTAACTCAAAGGATGTTTGGAATAACCATCCTTCAAGGATCCGTTAAACTATCTACTAGGTAGTAATGTACGCTAAGTAGATAATGTCTATCAGTAATAATAAAGATATCAAAATAGCGTTAAATCATGGCCCATTCCACCCTTAACACATTTTTATTCCCACAAGCATATACAAGACCGTAGTTTCCCCAAAACCGGAAGTCACCAGAGGGCAATCCATATACTCAAGGTACAAAACAAATTCGTAGTGGTCGCGCATAAATGGAATACAAGTATGACAAGGCACATGAGGCTATACCCAAGGTAGTGATACTACCGTTCGCCTGATCCGGGCTGGTGAGAACGCAACGCCGCAGCGCCCGCAACACCGTGAAACAACACTCCCAAAATCAAGGGTGCACCAATCGACAATAAGTATAAGTAGTTCGAAGAAGTGTGTCCACTTGAGGTATCAATCCTCCATTGGCCCGGCACAGCTCCTGTTTTAGTCATTTCCAATTTGACACAAGTGTCAAGGCTATCCATTATCGTTCTCTTTCTTCAGTCATCGCGTACATCATTCCAACCACTTCATTCTGGATCATCACTCCGCGTATAGTTATTAAAGTGGTTTTCGGTTTAGATAGAGAGTATATCCATAACCGAATTCCGGTCTCTTTAATAACTTTCGTAATTATTACACCGATTGGTCGTTTGTTTATTTCAA